>CM077672.1:306500845-307700845 GCA_039707655.1 Elymus sibiricus
GTATGGCCAAAACGTGATGTGATATATGTTGATGTATGAGATTATCATGTTTTGTAATAGGTTCACGACTTGCATGTCGATGAGTACGGCAACCGGCAGGAGCCATAGGGTTGTCTTTAATTTATTAATCGCCATGTAATTGCTTTACTTTATCACTATGCGTTAGCAATAGTTGTAGAAGCAATAGTTGGCGGAGACGACCACGTGATGACACGATGATGGAGATCATGATGATGGAGATCATGGTTTCATGCCGGTGACGATGGAGATCATGTCGGTGCTTTGGAGATGGAGATCAAAGGCATGAGATGATAATGGCCATATCATGTCACATATTGATTGCATGTGATGTTTATCTTTTTATGCATCTTATTTTGCTTAGGACGACGGTAGCATTATAAGATGATCCCTTCACTTAATTTCAAGAAATTGTGTTCTCCCTAAGTATGCACCGTTGCAAAAGTTTGTCGTTTCGAAGGACCTCGTGATGATCGGGTGTGATAGACTCTACGTTCGCATACAACGGGTGTAAGCCAGTTTTACACATGCAGAATACTTGGGTTAAACTTGACGAGCCTAGCATGTACAGACATGGCCTCGGAACACAGGAGACTGAAAGGTCGAACATGAGTCATATAGTAGATATGATCAACATGGAGATGTTCACCATTGATGACTACCCCATCTCACGTGATGATCGGACATGGGTCAGTTGATTTGGATCATGTGACACTTAGACAACTTGAGGGATGTTGATTTAAGTGGGAGTTCATTAGTAATTTGATTAACTGGACTAATTATCATGAACTTAGTCTAAATTGTCTTTGCAAAATTGTGTTGTAGATCAGTGGCTTGCGCTGTAGTTCCCCTGAATTTTAATGCGTTCCTAGAGAAAGCTAAGTTGAAAGATGATGGAAGCAACTATGCGGACTGGGTCCGTAACTTGAGGATTATCCTCACTGCTGCACAGAAAGCTTATGTCCTTGATGCACCGTGATACGTCTCCAACGTATCTATAATTTTTGATTGTTCCATGCTGTTATAGTATCAACCTTGGATGTTTTATATACATTTACAAGCAATTATATATCATTTTTTGGGACTAACCTATTAACTTAGTGCCCAGTGCCAGTTGCTGTTTTCTGCTTGTTTTTGGCTTTTCAGAGAAACAAAACCAAATGAAGTCCAAATGCCACGAAACTTTTTGGAGATTTTTTTCTGGACAAAATAAACCTGGGAAGCTTTGGGAGGAGGCCAGAAGCCCCACGGGGGCTTCACAAGGCACTAGGGGGCGCCCCAGGGGGGCTGTGGTACCTTGTGGGGCCCATGTGACTCCTTTTGACCTAATTCCACTTCTATAAATTCACAAATATTGGGAAACCCCCAGAGAGCCAGAATAGAAAACCTTTCGGCCGCCGCAAGCCTTTGTTCTTCCACGATCCCATCTGGAGGCCTTTTCCGGTACTCTGCCGGAGGGGGAATAGATCACGGAGGGCTTCTACATCAACCTTGCTGCCCTTCCGATGATGTGTGAGTAGTTTACCACAGACCTACGGGTCCATAGCTATTAGCTAGATGGCTTATTCTCTCTCTTTGATCTTCAATACAATGTTCTCCTCGATGTTCTTGGAGTTCTATCCGATGTAATCTTCTTTTGCGGTGTGTGTGTTGGGATTCGATGAATTGTGAGTTTATGATCAGATTATTCATGAGAAATATTTGAGTCTTCTCTGAACTCTTTTATTCATGATTGTTATAGCTTTGTATTTCTCTCCGATCTATCGGTTTAGTTTGGCCTACTAGATTGATTTATCTTGCAATGGGAGAGGTGCTTTGTGATGGGTTCAATCTTGCGGTGCTCAATCCCAGTGACAGAAAGGGACATGACACGTATTTGTATTGTTGCCATTAAGGATAAAAAGATGGGGTTTATTCATATTACTTGAATTTGCTTCTCTACATCATATCATCTTGCTTAAGGCGTTACTCTGTTTCATACTTAATACCCTAGATGCATGCTGGATAGCGGTCGATGGGTGGAGTAATAGTAGTAGATGCAGGCAGGAGTCGGTCTACTTGTCTCGGACGTGATGCCTATATACATGATCATTGCCATGAATCCTTCATAATTATTTGCTTTTCTATCAATTGCCCAACAGTAATTTGTTTACCCACCGTATGCTTATGTGCTCAAGAGAGAAGCCTCTAGTGAAAACTATGGTCCCCGGGTCTATCTTTATCATATAAAAAACCTAAAAATACCTTGCTGCAATTTATTTACTTTTATTTTAATTAGTAGTTTAGTTTATCTATTTACCTCGATAAGATTTAATCCTTGTAAATAACCGCTAAGAGGATTGACAACCCTCTTATTTGCGTTGGGTGCAAGTGTTTGCTCTTGTGTGTGCAGGTGCGCTTTAACGGAATTTTGCTTGGTTCTCCTACTGGATTGATAACCTTGGTTCTTAACTGAGGGAAATACTTATCTCTACTGTACTGCATCATCCTCTCCTCTTCGGGGAAATACCAACGCAGACTACAAGTAGCAGGAAGAATTTCTGGCGCCATTGCCGGGGAGATATCATCAAAATTACCAAGTACCTTTGCACAAATTATCATTCACTTGCATTTACTTTATTTTCCTTTTATTTGCATTTGCCTCTCATTTTCATCTCCCCCACTTCTAAAAATATTTTACAAAAACACAAAAATATTTTGTTTGCTTGTTTGCTAGTTTGCTTGCTTTGTCGCGATGTCTCAAGAAAATACTAAATTGTGTGACTTTTCCAATACCAATAATAATGATTTTATTAGTACTCCTATTGCTCCTCCCGCCAATAGTGCGGAGTCATGTGACATTAATGCTGCCTTGCTTAATCTTGTTATGAAAGAATAATTTTTTGGTAGTCCTAATGAAGATGCTGCATCCCATCTAAATACTTTCGTTGAACTTTGTGATATGCAAAAGAAGAAAGATGTGGATAATGATATTGTCAAATTAAAATTATTTCCGTTCTCATTATGAGATCGTGCTAAAACTTGGTTTTCATCCTTGCCTAGAAATAGTATTGATTCTTGGGATAAGTGTAAGGATGCTTTTATTACTAAATATTTTCCTCCCACTAAAATTATTTCTTTAAGAAATCAAATTATGAATTTTAAGAAACTTGAGCATGAACATGTTGCCCAATCTTGGGAGAGAATGAAATTAATGATAAGAAATTTTCCAACTCATGGTTTGAATTTATGGATGATCATACAAAAAATTTATGCGGGACTAAACTTTATCTCTAGAAATTTGCTAGACTCTGCCGCAGGTGGCACCTTTATAGAAATTACATTGGGAGAAGCTACAAAACTTCTTGATAATATTATGGCAAATTATTCTCAATGGCATATTGAACGAACTCCAACTGGTAAGAAGGTAAATTTTGTTGAAGAAATTAATACTTTGAGTGATAAGATGGATGCTTTATTGAAATTGGTTGCTAGTAAAAATACTCATATTGATCCTAATGATGTGCCATTGTCCACTTTGATTGATCAAAATAATGATGCTATTGATGTGTATTTTGTCTCTAGAAATAATTTCAACAATAATGCTTATAGGGGTAATTTCAATGCTAGACCGTTTCCTGGAAATTCCTCTAATAATTATGGCAATCCTTATGGAAATTCTTATAATAATAATAATAGGATGCCCTCTGATCTTGAAAGTAATATTAAAGAATTTATTAGTTCGCAAAAGAATTTCAATGCTATGATAGAAGAAAAATTGAATAGAGTTGATGAATTGGCTAGGAACATGGATAAAATTGCTCATGATGTGGAGAATCTCAAAACTAAAATTTTGCCATCTAAGCATGATATAAATGAGTCTATTAAAGCTATCTATGTCTCCATTAATGAAAGTAAAGAAAGGACCGCTAGGTTGAGAGCTAAGCGAGAATTTGTAGAAAAAGCGATTCCACCCGGTTTTTATCGTAGTAATAATGAAGATATTAAAATGATTGGCGTTGCACCTATTGAATCCTTGTTTAATAATATAAAACTTGATGAAAAAGGGACTGAAGAAGAGTCAACTTTAGAAAGAAGGAGTCCCACTTGTTTGGAGGGTGATAATCTTGGTCATAAAAATGAAAAAAGTGGGTTTGGAGAGGTTAAAACTTTAAATAGTAATGCACCCACTACTTTGGATTACAAGGACTTTAATTATGATAGTTGTTCTTCAATTGAGTGTATTTCCTTGTTGCTATCCATGATTAATTCACCAAATGCATATGAACAAAATAAAGCTTTCACTAAACATATTGTAGAAGCCATGATGAAAGCACATGAAGAAAAACTTGAGTTATAAGTATCAATTCCTAGAAAATTACAAGATGAATGGGAACCCACTATTAAAGTAAAAAATTAAAGATTATGAATGTAATGCTCTTTGTGATCTTGGTGCTAGCGTTTCCACTATACCTAAGTCTTTGTGTGATGTGTTAGGTCTCACCGACTTGGATCCTTGTTCCCTTAATTTGCATCTTGCGGATTCCACTATTAAAAATCCATTGGGTAGAATAAATGATGTGCTTATTCTTGCAAATAGAAATTATGTTCCTGTGGACTTTATTGTTCTTGACATTGATTGCAATCCTTCTTGCCCCATAATACTTGGTAGGCCTTTTCTTCGAACTATTGGTGTTATTATTGATATGAAAGAAGGTAATATAAGATTTCAATTTCCACTAAAGAATGGGATGGAACACTTCCCTAGGAATAGAATTAAAGCACCATATGAATCCATTATGAGGGCCAACTATGGAATTAATTTAAAGGATGACAACACTTGAAACTATGCATTATGCCTAGCTAGGGGCATAAAACAATAGCACTTGTTAGGAGGCAACCCAATGAATAAAATAATTTTTTGCCTTTACCTACTATATTTGAGTGTTTGCTTATGTTATGATTGAGTTTTTATGTCTTAATTAGTGTTTGTACCAAGTAATACCTTTGGGATGATTTGGAAGATAGTATAATTGATGCTGTTTGGAAAACATAAAGTTTTGCATCCAGTGCTGGAATTTTAATTCTGTACTGGAGTGTCATAAAAATCTGAAATTTTTACACAGTATTGGTATATGAATTTCCCACGTTGTCCTAATTTTTAAGAATTTTTGGAGTTACAGAAGTATGGCTTTTAAATAGATATTTACAGACTGTTCTGTGTTTGACAGATTCTGTTTTTGTTGCATAGTTTGCTTATTTTGATGAATCTATGGATCGTATCGGGGGGTATGAGTCATGGAGAAGTTGGAGTACAGTAGAATTATGCCAATATTAAATATGAATCAAATTATAACAGTACCTAAAGATTAAGATTTGTTTGTTATACTAACGGATCTCACGAAGGTTTTGTTGAGTTTTGTGTGATTGAAGTTTTGAAGTTTTGGGTGAGATCACGATAGATGAAGGAATAAGGAGTGGAAAGAGCCTAAGCTTGGGGATGCCCAAGGCACCCCAAGGTAATATTCAAGGAAGACTCAAGCGTCTAAGCTTGGGGATGCCCCGGAAGGCATCCACTCTTTCTTCTACCAACTATCGGTAATTTTACTTAGAGCTATATTTTTATTCATCACATGATATGTGTTTTACTTGAAGCGTCGTGTATTATATGAGTCTTTGCTTTGTTTGCTTTTTAGTTTGTCACAATTATCTTTGCTGGACACACCTATTTGAGAGGGACACACATTATTCGTGATTTGTTAGAATACTCTATGTGCTTCACTTAAATCTTTTGAGCTAGGCAGTTGCTCTAGTGCTTCACTTAAATCTTTTTTAGCACGGCGGTGGCTATATTTTGAAGAAATATTTGAACTCTCAAGCTTCACTTATATTATTTTGAGAGATGATAAGATTAAAATTTTGAAGAAATATTTACACTCTCATGCTTCACTTATATCTTTTTGAGAGTTGATAATAGTAATGGTAATTTGCACAAGATATGAATTTGGTCCCAAAATGATGAATATTCAAGAGGGATATAATAAAAACTTTCATGAAAGATCATTGGATATGATAAGTTTGATTGCTTGCAATAGTTTTGCGATATGGAGATGATAATATGTGAGTCATGTTAGTGAGTAATTGTGATTTAGTAAGAATATTGGTGTTAAGGTTTGTGATTCCCTATGCATGCACATAAAGTCAATAGTTATGCAACGAAATTATATACTACTTATGGTGCATTATTCGGTGTTAGTTATGTTCAATGCATGTTTATGACCGTTTTCGCTTTTTGGTTGGTCGCTTCTCAATCTATTTACTAGCCTTCATTTGTACTAAGCGGGAATACTGCTTGTGTATCCAACTCCTTAAACCCAAGTTGTGCCAAATGAGTCCACCATATCTACCTATATGCAGTATTTCCATGCCGTTCCAAGTAAATTTGCATGTGCCAACTCTAAATTTTCAAAATAATTTTCCATTTTGTGTGCCCGTACCGCTCATGAAGCGGCAGGGGGTGGCCAATATTTTCCATGCTAGGTGTGTTATTCTCACGATGAGTGTTTATTCACTTGTCATTGCACGAGAGAGTGGCAGGTAATAGGGATGCCCAGTCCCGAAATGAAAAAAAATATGATGATAATAATAAATTCTTTGGAAAGTGTTGGTATGGAGGGCACCCATGGATACGGCTAGCCATGGATTGTGAAAGAATGGTGAAAAGGAAATAAACTTTATTTTCTGTTTGGGAACTGCCTATAATGTGTCTAGCATGGAAGATATTGGAAATTCTCGGTCATTTTCGTTGACAGGAAAAGCATGCCTCTCAAAATAATTTTATCTCTCTAATTTAAGCTTTGAGCTCTGGCACATTTGCAAATCTCTGCTTCCCTCTGCGAAGGGCCTATCTATTTACTTTTATGCAATTTTTATTTTTATTTTGAGTCTCCATCTTCTCTTACAAAGCACCAACTAGAGAGCACTATTGTCATACTTGTGCATTGGGTGTAGCTAATATTGAGTGTGTTTCATGAATGGATCAATGATTGAGCATAATGGGCTAGGGATAACTTTCTTTAGCATTGATATTTTGAAAGACATGGTTGCTTGTTAGTATGCTTGAGTATTTATGTCTTCATGTCAAACTGTAGACTATTGCTTTGAATCATTCCAGTCCAAATGTCCATGCTACAAAGAAAAGAGTATATGATGAATATGATAGGCAGCATTCCACATCAAAAATTCTGTTTTTATCATTTACCTACTCGAGGACGAGCAGGAATTAAGCTTGGGGATGCTTGATACGTCTCCAACGTATCTATAATTTTTTATTGTTCCATGCTGTTATAGTATCAATCTTGGATGTTTTATATACATTTACAAGAAATTATATATCATTTTTTGGGACTAACCTATTAACTTAGTGCCCAGTGCCAGTTGCTCTTTTCTGCTTGTTTTTGGCTTTTCAGAGAAACAGTACCAAATGAAGTCCAAATGCCACAAAACTTTTTCGAGATTTTTTTCTGGACAAAATAAACCTGGGAAGCTTCGGGAGGAGGCCAGAAGCCCCACGGGGGCTTCACAAGGCACTAGGGCGCGCCCCAGGGGGCACGCCGTGGTACCTTGTGGGGCCCACGTGACTCCTTTTGACCTAATTCCACTTCTATAAATTCACAAATATTGGGAAACCCCCAGAGAGCCAGAAGAGAAAACCTTTCCGCCGCCGCAAGCCTCTGTTCTTCCACGATCCCATCTGGAGGCCTTTTCCGGTCCTCTGCCGGAGGGGGAATCGATCACGGAGGGCTTCTACATCAACCTTGTTGCCCTTCCGATGATGTGTGAGTAGTTTACCACAGACCTACGGGTCCATAACTAGTAGCTAGATGGCTTCTTCTCTCACTTTGATCTTCAATACAATGTTCTCCTCGATGTTCTTGGAGTTCTATCCGATGTAATCTTCTTTTGCGGTGTGTTTGTTGCGATCCGATGAATTGTGAGTTTATGATCAGATTATTCATGAGAAATATTTGAGTCTTCTCTGAACTGTTTTATGCATGATTGTTATAGCTTTGTATTTCTCTCCGATCTATCGGTTTAGTTTGGCCTACTATATTGATTTATCTTGCAATGGGAGAGGTGCTTTGTGATGGGTTCAATCTTGCGGTGCTCAATCCCAGTGACAGAAAGGGACATGACACGTATTTGTATTGTTGCCATTAAGGATAAAAAGATGGGGTTTATTCATATTGCCTGAATTTTCTTCTCTACATCATGTCATCTTGCTTAAGGCGTTACTCTGTTTCATACTTAATACCCTAGATGCATGCTGGATAGCGGTCGATGGGTGGAGTAATAGTAGTAGATGCAGGCAGGAGTCGGTCTACTTGTCTCGTACATGATGCCTATATACATGATCATTGCCATGAATCCGTCATAATTATTTGCTTTTCTATCAATTGCCCAACAGTAATTTGTTTACCCACCGTATGCTTATGTGCTCAAGAGAGAAGCCTCTAGTGAAAACTATGGTCCCCGGGTCTATCTTCATCATATAAAAAACCTAAAAATACTTTGCTGCAATTTATTTACTTTTATTTTAATTAGTAGTTTAGTTTATCTATTTACCTCGATAAGATTTAATCCTTGCAAATAACCGCTAAGAGGATTGACAACCCTCTTATTTGCGTTGGGTGCAAGTGTTTGCTCTTGTGTGTGCAGGTGCGCTTTAACGGAATTTTGCTTGGTTCTCCTACTGGATTGATAACCTTGGTTCTTAACTAAGGGAAATACTTATCTCTACTGTACTGCATCATCCTCTCCTCTTCGGGGAAATACCAACGCAGACTACAAGTAGCACACCGCTAGGTGAAGCACCCCCTCCAGCGTCGTCTGTGGATGTTGTGAACATCTGGCAGGCACGTTCTGATGACTACTCGATAGTTTAGTGCGCCATACTTTATGGCTTAGAACCGGGGCTCCAAAGACGTTTTGAGCACCACAGAGCATATGAGATGTTCCAGGAGCTGAAATTGGTATTTCAAGCTCATGCCCGGGTTGAGAGGTATGACACCTCTGACAAGTTCTTTAGTTGCAAGATGGAGGAGAACAGCTCCGTTAGTGAGCATATACTCAAAATGTCTGGGTATAACAACCGCTTGACTCAGTTGGGAGTTAATATTCCAGATGGCACAGTCATTGACAGAGTTCTCCAGTCACTGCCACCAAGCTATAAGGGCTTTGTGATGAATTATAATATGCAAGGGATGGAGAAAACGATCCCCGAGCTCTTCGCGATGCTTAAGGCCACGGAGGTAAAAATCAAGAAGGAGCATCAAGTGTTGATGGTTAAAAAGACCACTAGTTTCAAGAAAGGCAAGGGAAAGAAAGGGAACGTCAAGAAGAATGGCAAGACAATTGCCGCTCCCGTGAAGAAACCCAAGGCTGGACCCAAACCTGAGACTGAGTGCTTCTACTGCAAGGGGAATGGTCACTGTAAGCGGAACTGCCCCAAGTACTTGGCAGATAAGAAGGCTGGCAACGTCAACAAAGGTATATTTGATATACATGTTATTGATGTGTACCTTACTAGTGCTCGTAGTAGCGCCTGGGTATTTGATACTGGTTCGGTTGCTAATATTTGTAACTCAAAACAGGAGCTGCGGAATAAACGAAGACTGGCTAAGGACGAGGTGACGATGCACATCGGAAATGGTTCCAAGGTTGACGTGATCGCCGTCGGCACGCTACCTCTACATCTACCTTCGGGATTAGTTTTAAACCTAAATAATTGTTATTTGGTGCCTGTGTTGAGCATGAACATTATATCTGGATCTTGTTTATTGCGAGACGGTTATTCATTTAAGTCAGAGAATAATGGTTGTTCTATTTATATGAGTAATATCTTTTATGGTCATGCACCCCTTGTGAATGGTTTATTCTTGTTGAATCTCGATCGTAGTGATACACATATTCATAATATTGATGCCAAAAGATGCAAAGTTAATAATGATAGTACCACATATTTGTGGCACTGCCGCTTAGGTCATATTGGTGTAAAGCGCATGAAGAAACTCCATGCTGATGGACTTTTGGAGTCTCTTGATTATGAATCATTTGAGACATGTGAACCATGCCTCATGGGCAAGATGACTAAAACTCCGTTCTCCGGAACAATGGAGCGAGCTAGTGACTTATTGGAAATAATACATACCGATGTATGCGGTCCGATGAGTGTTGAAGCACGCGGTGGATATCATTATTTTCTTACCTTCACAGATGATTTGAGTAGATATGGGTATATTTACTTGATGAAACACAAGTCTGAAACATTTGAAAAGTTCAAGGAATTTCAGAGTGAAGTGGAGAATCATCGTAACAAGAAAATAAAGTTTCTACGATCTGATCGTGGAGGTGAATATTTGAGTTACGAGTTTGGTATGCATTTAAGACAATGTGGAATTGTTTCACAGCTTACGCCACCTGGAACACCACAGCGTAATGGTGTGTCCGAACGTCGTAATCGTACTCTATTGGATATGGTGCATTCTATGATGTCTCTTACCGATTTGCCACTATCGTTTTGGGGTTATGCATTAGAGACAGTCGCATTCACTTTAAATAGGGCACCGTCTAAATCCGTTGAGACGACACCGTATGAGTTGTGGTTTGGCAAGAAACCTAAGCTGTCATTTCTTAAAGTTTGGGGCTGCGACGCTTATGTCAAGAGGCTTCAGCCTGATAAGCTCGAACCCAAAGCAGAGAAGTGCGTCTTCATAGGATACCCTAAAGAGACCATTGGGTATACCTTCTACCACAAATCCGAGGGCAAGATCTTTGTTGCCAAGAATGGGTCCTTTCTAGAGAAGGAGTTTCTCTCGAAAGAAGTGAGTGGGAGGAAAGTAGAACTTGATGAGGTAATTGTACCTTCTCTCGAATTGGAAGGTAGCACATCATAGAAAGCAGTTCCCGTGATGCCTACACCAACTGAAGAGGAAGCTAATGATGATAATCATGAAACTTCGAATCAAGTTACTACTGAACTTCGTAGGTCGACCAGGGTACGTTCCGCACCAGAGTGGTACGGTAATCCTGTCCTGGAAGTCATGTTGTTAGACAACGGCGAACCTACGAACTATGGAGAAGCTATGATGAGCCCGGATTCTGACAAATGGCTTGAGGCCATGAAATCCGAGATAGGATCCATGTATGAGAACAAAGTATGGACTTTGGTGGACTTGCCCGATGATTGGCAAGCCATTGAGAATAAATGGATCTTTAAGAAGAAGACAGGCGTTGATGGTAATATCACCGTCTATAAAGCTCGACTTGTCGCAAAGGGTTTCCGACAAGTTCAAGGGGTTGACTACGATGAGACTTTCTCACCCGTAGTGATGCTTAAGTCTGTTAGAATTATGTTAGCTATTGCCGCATTTTATGATTATGAGATCTGGCAAATGGACGTCAAAACGGCATTCCTTAATGGGTTTCTCAAGGAAGAGTTGTATATGATGCAACCAGAAGGTTTTGTCGATCCTAAGGATGCTAACAAAGTATGCAAGCTCTAGAGATCCATCTATGGACTGGTGCAAGCATCTCGGAGTTGGAATATTCGCTTTGATGAGGTGATCAAAGCTTTTGGTTTTATACAAACTTACGGAGAAGCTTGTATTTACAAGAAAGTGAGTGGGAGCTCTGTAGCATTTCTAATATTATATGTGGATGACATATTGTTGATTGGAAATGATATAGAATTTCTGGAAAGCATAAAAGGATATTTGAATAAGAGTTTTTCAATGAAAGACCTCGGTAAAGCTGCTTACATATTGGGCATCAAAATCTATAGAGATAGATCAAGACACCTAATAGGACTTTCACAAAGCACATACCTTGACAAAGTTTTGAAGAAGTTCAAAATGGATCAGTCAAAGAAAGTGTTCTTGCCTGTATTGCATGGTGTGAAGTTGAATAAGACTCAAAGCCGGACCACGGCAGAAGAAAGAGAAAGGATGAAAGTCATTCCCTATGCCTCAGCCATAGGCTCTATAATGTATGCCATGCTGTGTACCAGACCTGATGTGTGCCTTGCCATAAGTCTGGCAGGGAGGTACCAAAGTGATCCAGGAGTAGATCACTGAACAGCCGTCAAGAATATCCTGAAGTACCTGAAAAGGACTAAGGACATGTTTCTCATTTATGGAGGTGACGAAGAGCTCGTCGTAAAGGGTTACGTCGATGCTAGCTTCGACACAGATCCGGATGACTGTAAGTCTCAAACCGGATACGTATTTATATTAAATGGTGGAGCGGTCAGTTGGTACAGTTCCAAGCAGAGCGTCGTGGCGGGATCTACATGTGAAGCGGAGTATATAGTTGCTTCGAAAGCAGCGCAAGAAGGAGTCTGGATGAAGGAGTTCATATCCGATCTGGGTGTAATACCTAGTGCATCGGATCCAATGACTATCTTTTGTGACAACACTGGAGCTATTGCCATTGCCAAGGAGCCCAGGTTTCACAAGAGAACCAAGCACATCAAGCGCCGCTTCAACTCCATTCGTAATTATGTTAAGGATGGAGACATAGAACTTTGCAAAGTACATACAGATCTGAATGTGGCAGACCCGTTGACTAAACCTCTTCCACGGGCAAAACATGATCAACACCAAGACTCCATGGGTGTTAGATTCATAACTATGTAAACTAGATTATTAACTCTAGTGCAAGTGGGAGACTGTTGGAAATATGCCCTAGAGGCAATAATAAATTGGTTATTATCATATTTCTTTGTTCATGGTAAAGGTTTATTATTCATGCTATAATTGTATTGACCGGAAACATAAATACATGTGTGAATACATAAACAAATACAATGTCCCTAGTAAGCCTCTACTAGACTAGCTCATTGATCAAAGATGGTTAAGGTTTCCTAACCATAGACATGAGTTGTCATTTGATAACGGGATCACATCATTAGGAGAATGATGTGATGGACAAGACCCACCGTAAGCTTAGCATTTGTTCATATCACTGAGTTTATTGCTATAGGTTTCTTCATGTCGAGTATCTATTCCTAAGACCATGAGATCATGCAACTCCCGGATACCGGAGGAATACTTTGTGTGCTATCAAACGTCACTTCGTAACTGGGTGATCATAAAGATGCTCTACAGGTATCTCCGAAGGTGTCTGTTGGGTTGGCATGGATCGAGACTGGGATTTGTCACTCCGTATGACGGAGAGATATCTCTGGGCCCTCTCGGTAATACCACATCGTAAAGAGCTTGCAAGCAATGTGGCTAATGAGTTAGTTGATAACCCACAAGTATAGGGGATCGCAACAGTTTTCGAGGGTAGAGTATTCAACCCAAATTTATTGATTCGACACAAGGGGAGCCAAAGAATATTTGCAAGTATTAGCAGTTGAGTTGTCAATTCAACCACACCTGAGACTAAATATCTGCAGCAGAGTGATCAGTAGCACAGTAGTATGATAGTTTGATAGCAGTAGCAATAATAGTAACGGTAACAGTAACGGTAGCAGCAATAGTAGTAGCAATTGTAACAGTAGTAGCAACAGTAGTAACTTAGAAAGAACAATATGTGAAAAACTCGTAGGCATTGGATCGGTGATATTGTTAGATAACATTCATCATGTAACAGTCACAACCTAGGGCGACACAGAACTAGCTCCAATTCATCAATGTAATGTAGGCATGTATTCCGTATATAGTAATACGTGCTTGCGATAAGAACTTGCATGACATCTTTTGTCCTACCCTCCCATGGCAGCGGGGTCCATAAGGAAACTAAGGGATATTAAGGCCTCCTTTTAATAGAGAACCAGAACAAAGCATTAGCACTTAGTGAATACATGAACTCCTCAAACTATGGCAATCACCGGCAAGAATCCCAATTATTGTCACCTTGGGGTATGCGGATCATAACACATAGCAGGTGCATACAACTTGCAAGATCAGATCAAGAACACAAATATATTCATGAAAATATAAAGGGTTCAGATCTGAAATCATGGCACTCGGGCCCTAGTGACAAGCATTAAGCATAGCAAAGTCATAGCAACATCAATCTCAGAACATAGTGGATACTAGCGATCAAGCCCTAACAAAACTAACTCGATTACATGATAAATCTCATCCAACTCATCACCGTCCAGCAAGCCTACGAAGGAATTACTCACTCCTGGCGGTGAGCATCATGAAATTGGTGATGAAGGATGGTTGATGATGACGATGCCGGAAGACCCCCCCTCTCCGGAGCCCCAAACGGACTCCAGATCTGGCCTCCCGATGAAGAACAGGAGGTGGCGGCGGCTCCATATCGTGAAACGCAATAAAACTTCCTCTCCTATTTTTTTCTCTGGAATTGTGAATTTATAGCGTTGGAATTAGGGTCAGCGGAGCCACGTGGGCCCCATGAGGTACCAGGGCGCGCCTGGGGGGGTTGCGCGCCCTGGTGCCTCGTGGGCACTGGGTGGCCCCCCTCCAGTAGGTTTTGGCTCCAGTATTTTTTATATATTCCATAAAAAATCTCCAAAAAGTTTCATCCAATTCCAAGAACTTTTATTTCTGCACAAAAAACAACACCATGGCAATTCTGTTGAAAACAACGTCAGTCCGGGTTAGTTTCATTCAAATCATGCAAATTAGAGTCCAAAACAAGAGCAAAAGTATTTGGAAAAGTAGATACGACGGAGACGTATCAACTCCCCCAAGCTTAACTCATTGCTTGTCCTCAAGCAATTCAGTTGACAAACTGAAAGTGATAAAGAAAAACTTTTACAAACTCTTTTGTTCTTGCATCTATATATATGCTTAAATAGTGCCCAAGTTTTCAGCAAAGATTATAACTAACCATGCAAATGATAACTCTTAGAAATTATATTCACTCATATCAATGGCATAATCAACTAGCAAGCAATAATAAGATATTCAAATGCCAACACTTTGTCAAAACAATCATGATATAATATGGCAACATGGTATCTCGCTAGCCCTTTCTGAGACCGCAAAACATAAATGCAGAGCACCTCCAAAATTCAAGCAGCGACTAAACATTTTAATTCATGGTAGAAGAGATCCAGTCATGATGCACACAACATTAACTATACACAATGCATGAGAATGACAATAGTGCTCTCAGGTCTGGTGCTTGTTTGAGAAGGTGATGACTCGACAATAAAAGTAAAATAACATAAAAGTAAATAGATAGGCCCTTCGCAGAGGGAAGCATGGATTTGCAGAGGTGCCAGAGCTCGAAGCTTAAATCAGAGATAAAT
This sequence comes from Elymus sibiricus, assembly GCA_039707655.1. Classification (NCBI taxonomy): domain Eukaryota; kingdom Viridiplantae; phylum Streptophyta; class Magnoliopsida; order Poales; family Poaceae; genus Elymus; species Elymus sibiricus. The sequence continues at coordinate 306,516,135 of CM077672.1, forward strand.
AAAATTTTGGGAAGTATGCCTTTCCTGTCAACGTCACGATCGAGAGTTTTCAATATCTTCCATGCTAAACACATTAGCGGCGGTTCCCAAGCAGTAAAGTAAAGTTTACTCCCCCTCCACCAACAATCACAACCCATGGCTAGCCGAATCCTCGGGTGCCCTCCATACCAACAACTTTCCGGGGGAGTTTGTTTTATTATTTTGCAATTTTAATAATGGGACTGGGCATCCCGATTACCAGCCCCTCTCGTGCAAGGACAAGTGAATAAACACTCATCATGAGAATAACCCGCTTAGCATGGAAGATACTGACCGCCCCCTGTCGCTCCATGAGCGGTACGGGCACACAAAACAGATGTTCATTTGAATATTTGGAGGTGGCACATGCAAATTTACTTAGAACGGCAGAGTGATACCGCATATAGGTAGATATAGTGGACTCATCTGGAATAACTTTGGTTTAAGGATTTTGATGCACAAGCAGCATTCCCGCTTAGTACAGGCGAAGGCTAGCAAATAGGTTGAGAAGCGACCAGCTAGAGAGCGAAAACGGTCATAATCATGCATTATGAATAATCAACATTGAATACTAGCATGAGTAGGATATAAGCACCATGAACATAAATATCGTGGAGGCTATGTTGGTTTTGAATCAACTACATGTGTGAACATGTGCCAAGTCAAGCCACTCGAAGCATTTAGAGGAGGATACCATATCATCATACTACATCACAATCATTTTGATGCATGTTGACACTCAAGATAAATCATTATCCACTCCTAGCTACTTAAGCATGGCATGAGCAACTATAATCTCTAATTGTCATCATAAACATGTTTAATCATAATATGCTGAATCATGGATACTAGTTAAACATATTTACAAAAACAAAGAACAAGTTGAGTTCATACCCGCGTTTCCTTGCCACAGTCACTTCATCAAATCATTGTCATTATTGCCTTTCACTTGCACGACCGAATGATATGAAAATAAAAATAGTGCAAGTGCGCCATGGACTAAGCTGGAATCTGCAAGCATTTTATTCAAAGGAGAAGACAAGGTAAAATGGGCTCTTTGTTAAATCAACAATAATGCATACGAGAGCCACTCAACATTTTCATCGTGGTCTTCTCCTTACAATGACTCAACAAAAGAAAAGAATTTCAGATAAACACACTGAAATATTTTTGGAGTTTCTAGTTTTTCTGAAGAAAGCAAATTAAAGAAGAAAAACGAAAACGAGAAAAGAAAACTATTTACACGGGGGAACTCCCAACAAGTAAAAGAAGAAAAGGGAAATCTTTTTGGGTTTTCTTTTAGTACTACTACTAATTAAGCTAGAAAGAAAAACCGAAAAGAAACGAGAAATATTTTTGGATTTTCTCAAAGTTTTTCAAACACACAAGAAGAAAGCGAGAAAAATAAAATTAACATGGATTATACAATGAAAAGGTATGAACACCGACAACTAGAATAAAATGTGTGAGCATGAATGTAATGTCAGTGAGAGATACGTACTCCCCCAAGCTTTGGATTTTGGCCTAGCTTGGTCATCGCCATCCCTGGTCTGGGTAATAATCGAAGTGGTAGCTCGTAGAGGCGTTCTGAGCCGCCTCCTCAGCCAAACGGGCAGCCTCGACCGCCGCCTTGTACTCGTGCACCTCGCTCTCCAATAGGTAATATCTCTGTTTGTTCTGAAAATCAAAGAGGGCAGGAGCAGGCAAAACAACATACACAGATCAAGATTTATTAAAAACTAAGTTATATTCATATCCCTGTGCATTGCATTTTAAAAACTTATGTTCTCGCATTGTTTCGAAATTTAAATATTTGTAGGGTAAGAGGGGATCATTGGAATTGGGCGAGACCCCTAACTTTGCAGCTACGCGGGAGGCATAAATTCCTCCATACAAATCGCTATTACCCACGTTACGCTGCAGCCTACGTGCGACAATAGCCCCAAGATTATAATACTTGCTGCCAGTCAAAGCCGTATGGATAAGACTCAGATCAGGGGCGCAAAGCGTACTGCAGTCCTGCTTACCAACAATGCATTTACCATTAAAGAGTGCAGAATATCGGATAGCAGGAAAGTGGATGCTAACTATTCTGGCCTGCGTGACTCCTCTATCCTCACCGTTGCAAAGGCTATTAAGAAATGACTCATAATCAGATTTTTGTGGCTCATCTAACGAACCCCAATATGGAATTTTGCATGCATCACAGAATTTTTCTAGAGACATACTATAGGATTTGTTATAGAGGTGAAATGAAACTCTAGAAGTGCGTGGGTGATATTGAAAGTGCTGAGTGAATGAATGAGTGAGGTAGTAATGTTGTGGTGGCTTATCTGCGATGAAGGCGGAGAGCTCGGTGTTGTGAATATATTGGTCAAATTCTTCCTTGATGCCTGCACCTAGCATGAACTCGTTGCAAGGCCATCGACATGATTTTGCTTCGGCACCCCGCACCGAACTTGCCCTTGGTTCCTCATATGATTGGCGTGCTGAGCTTTCACTTGATGACGCTTCAGAGGACCTCCTCCTTGAAGAACTCCTCTGGAAGATATTCATTTCCTAAGAACAATTTTCTGAAAAATTTTGGGCCACAAAATGATATCAATAAAACTTCACAAGATTGATAGCAACTACTCATATGGATGTCTAGAGGCTATATCAAGCATTCAAACTACTTGGAACTCAAAGAATTCAACATGCAAGCTCATTTTCAGTAGCACCAAGAGCAGCTAATTATGCCAAATATAATCCACTAGAGCAAAAACTAATAGGAGCAATGGAGGAGTCACATACCAAGGAGCAATCTCCCAAAACAGTTTCGGAAACGGAGCTCCGAGCAAAGAGATCGAAAATTTCAGGTTTGTGAGCAAGAACACGAGAGAGAGAGAGAGAGCGACCAGATTTTTTCTAGAGGTAAGAGACGGAGTGAGCTGAAGGAATAAGTGAGGGGGTCCCTGTGGGGCCCACGAGCCACCTGGGCGCGCCAGGGGGGCGCGCCCTGATGCCTCGTGGGCACCTGGGGCACCCCCTGGTATGTTTCCAGTGCCAAAAATTCTTAAATATTATATAAAAATTCATATCAAAATTTTATTGCATTCTGAGCACTTTCATTTCTGGACCATTTTTTATTGCACGGATAAATCAGAAAACAGGATAATCATGGCATTTTATTTTATATAACTAAAAATAACAGAAAACAAAAAGTGGGTACAGAAAGTTGTGCTTACTAAATTCAGCGACCACATGCCTCTCAAAAAGAATCCATTAATAAGGTTGATCAAGTCGTATTAACAAACCATTTACCAGTAACATGAAACCGAAGAATTTTCGTATAACACTAAGTTACCTCAACGGGGATATGCATCTCCCCAATAATAAGAGTTTCATATTTATTTTTAACAGTAGGGAGAGGGAGTTGAAAACTTCCAATAGTAATTGTTGGAGTCTTTCCAATAACACGAATACCATTTACTTGCAATTGCTTCTTCGGAAAGTGCACCGTATGTTCATTACCGTTGATATGAAAAGTGACCTTGCTTTTGTTGCAATCAATAACAGCCCCTGCAGTATTAAAAAAGGGTCTACCAAGGATAATCGACATATTGTCGTCCTCGGGCATATCAAGTATAACAAAGTCTGTTAGAATAGTAACATTTGCAACTACAACGAGCACATCCTCACAAACACCGATAGGTATGGCAATTGATTTGTCAGCCATTTGCAATGATATTTCAGTGGGAGTGAGTTTATTCAAATCAAGTCTTTTATATAAAGAGAAAGGCATAACACTGAACGCCGGCTCCTAAATCGCACAAAGCAGTTTTGACATAAATCCGTTTAATGGAGCATGGTATAGTTGGTATTCCTGGATCTCCTAGTTTCTTAGGTACTCCATCCTTAAAAGAATAATTTGCAAGCATGGTAGAAATTTCAGCTTCAGGTATCTTTCTTTTATTTGTGACAATGTCTTTCATGTATTTAGCATAAGGAGGCATCTTTATAATATCAGTCAAACGAGCACGCAAAAAGACTGGCCTAAGCATTTCAGCAAAGCATTCAAATTCTTCCTCATCCTTTTTCTTAGATGGTTTAGGAGGAAAGGGCATGGGTTTTTGAACCCATGGTTCTCTTTCTTTGCCATGTTTTCTAGCAACGAAATCTCTTTTATCATAACGTTTATTTTTAGAAGGTGGGTTATCAAGATAAACAGCAGGTTCTATTTCAACATCATTATCAGGTTCTTTATCATTATCTGGTTGGGTATCCACATGAGCATCATCATTATTATTATCATCAGGTGGTTGTTCATTACCAGATTGTGTTTCAGCATCAGACATAGAAACATCATTACTATCCTCCAAGGGTTTTTCTACCTCGGGTTCACTAGATGTATGCAAAGTCCTATCATTTTTCTTTTTCTTTTTCTTTTTAGATGGACTAGGTGCGTCAACATTAATTCTTTGAGAGTCTTGTTCAATTCTTTTTGGGTGACCTTCAGGATAAAGTGGCTCCTGAGTCATTCTACCTCCTCTAGTCATTACTCTAACAGCATGATCATTCATATTATTATTCATTTCATTGAGCAATTCACTTTGAGATTTAGCAACTTGTTCTAATTGGGTTTGAACCATAGATGCATGTCTACTAACACCTTTGACATCATTAGCGATTCTAAATAACAAGTCACTCAAGCGATCAATCATGTAGGCATTTCGTTTCAATTGTTTTATAACATTGGCATTGAAATGATCTTGTTTAATAATATAATTGTCAAATTCATACAAGCATTGACTAGGAGGTTTGTTATAACGAATATCACTTTCATCAAACTTTATAAGAGAATTTACCTCTACTACCTGTGTCGGTTTGTCAAGGCCATGTATTTCTTCAATAGGTGGTAATTCTTAACATCTTCAGCTTTAATACCTTTTTCCTTCTGGCATTTCTTTGCTTCTTGCATATCTTCAGGACTGAGATATAAAATACCCCTCTTTTTCGGAGTGGGTTTAGGCGGCGGTTCAGGAAGTGTCCAATCATTATCATTCTTCAATATATTATTCAATAATTCCTCAGTTTGTTCAATAGTCCGTTCCCTGAAAACACAACACGCACAACTATCTAGGTAGACCCTAGAAGCATCGGTTAGCCCATTATAGAAGATATCAAGTATTTCATTTTTCTTAAGAGGATGATCAGGCAAAGCATTAAGTAATTGGAGAAGCCTCCCCCAAGCTTGAGGGAGATTCTCTTCTTTAATTTGCACAAAGTTAAATATTTCCTGTAGAGCAGCTTGTTTCTTATGAGCAGGAAAATATTTTTCAGAGAAGTAATAAATCATATCCTGGGGACTACGCACACAACCAGGAGCGAGAGTATTATACCATTCCTTAGCATCACCCTTTAATGAGAAAGGAAATAACTTAAGAATATAGTAATAGCGAATTTTTTCCTCATGAGCAAATAGGGTGGCTATATCATTTAATTTAGTGAGATGTGCCACAACGGTTTCAGTTTCATAACCATGGAAAGGATCAGATTCAACCAAAGGAATTAACTCAGGATCGACAGAGAATTCATAATCCTTATCAGTAACAAATATGGGAGAGGTAGCAAACTTAGGATCATATTTCATTTTCTCCCTCATAGATTTTTCTTTCATTTCAGCAAGCAGTTTTATAACTTCATCTCTATCATTACAAGCAAGTATGGCTCTAGCCGTCTCCCTATCAAAGCAATGTTCATCGGGTGTTTCAACTCTAGTAGGAGAGCTAGGCATAATAGGTGAATCATAATTCTCAAGAGTTTCAGCACTTTCAATTTCTTTAGCTTTAGCAAGTTGTTCGCTAAGAAATTCACCAAGTGGCACAGCATTATCAAGCATAGTACTAGCATCATCATGAGTATTATTCATAGCAGAAGTGGTATCATCAATAACTTGCGACATATCAGAATTAATAGCATGTGGTGGTGTTGCAAGTTTACTCAAAACAGAAGGTGAATCAAGTGCAGAGCTAGATGGCAGTTCCTTACCTCTCCTCGTCTTAGAGGGAACGATCTTGGTCTTAGCGTCTTTCAGATTCTTCATAGTGATCAACAGAAATAAATCCCAAGTGACTCAGCAAATAGAGCTATGCTCCCCGGCAACGGCGCCAGAAAAAGGTCTTGATAACCCACAAGTATAGGGGATCGCAACAGTTTTTGAGGGTAGAGTATTCAACCCAAATTTATTGATTCGACACAAGGGGAGCCAAAGAATATTTGCAAGTATTAGCAGTTGAGTTGTCAATTCAACCACGCCTGAGACTAAATATCTGCAACAGAGTGATCAGTAGCACAGTAGTATGATAGTTTGATAGCAGTAGCAATAATAGTAACGGTAACAGTAAACGGTAGCAGCAATAGTAGTAGCAATTGTAACAGTAGTAGCAACAATAGTAACTTAGGAAGAACAATATGTGAAAAACTCGTAGGCATTGGATCGGTGATATTGTTAGATAACATTCATCATGTAACAGTCACAACCTAGGGCGACACAGAACTAGCTCCAATTCATCAATGTAATGTAGGCATGTATTCCGTATATAGTCATACGTGCTTGCGATAAGAACTTGCATGACATCTTTTGTCCTACCCTCCCGTGGCAGCGGGGTCCATAAGGAAACTAAGGGGTATTAAGGCCTCCTTTTAATAGAGAACCGGAACAAAGCATTAGCACTTAGTGAATACATGAACTCCTCAAACTACGGCAATCACTGGAAAGAATCCCAATTATTGTCACCTTGGGGTATGCGGATCATAACACGTAGCAGGTGCGTACAACTTGCAAGATCGGATCAAGAAGACAAATATATTCATGAAAACATAAAGGGTTCAGATCTGAAATCATGGCACTCGGGCCCTAGTGACAAGCATTAAGCATAGCAAAGTCATAGCAACATCAATCTCAGAACATAGTGGATACTAGGGATCAAGCCCTAACAAAACTAACTCGATTACATGATAAATCTCATCCAACTCATCACCGTCCAGCAAGCCTACGAAGGAATTACTCACTCCCGGCGGTGAGCATCATGAAATTGGTGATGAAGGATGGTTGATGATGACGATGCCGGAAGATCCCCCTCTCCGGAGCCCCAAACGGACTCCAGATCTGGCCTCCCGATGAAGAACAGGAGGTGGCGGCGGCTCCGTATCGTGAAACGCAATAAAACTTCATCTCCTATTTTTTTCTCTGGAATTGTGAATTTATAGCGTTGGAATTAGGGTCAGCGGAGCCACGTGGGCCCCACGAGGTACCAGGGCGCGCCTGGGGGGGTGGCGCGCCCTGGTGCCTCGTGGGCACTGGGTGGCCCCCCTCCAGTAGGTTTTGGCTCTAGTTTCTATAAAAAATCTCCAAAAAGTTTCATCCAATTCCAAGAACTTTTATTTCTGCACAAAAAACAACATCATGGCAATTCTGCTGAAAACAACGTCAGTCCGGGTTAGTTTCATTCAAATCATGCAAATTAGAGTCCAAAACAAGAGCAAAAGTGTTTGGAAAAGTAGATACGACGGAGACGTATCATTAGTCACGGGATCTTGTATTACGGAACAAGTAAAGAGACTTGCCGGTAACGAGATTGAACTAGGTATGGAGATACCGACGATCGAATCTCGGGCAAGTAACATATCGTTGGACAAAGGGAATTGCAAACGGGATTAACCGAATCCTCGACATCGTGGTTCAACCGATAAAAGATCTTCGTGGAATATGTAGGAACCAATATGGGCATCCAGGTTTCACTATTGGTTATTGACCGGAGAGGTGTCTCGGTCATGTCTACATGATTCTCGAACCCGTAGGGTCTGCACGCTTAACGTTCGGTGACGCTAGAGTAATATTGGGATATGTACGTTGGTGACCGAATGTTGTTCGGAGTCCCGGATGAGATCCCGGACGTCACGAGGAGTTCCGGAATGGTCCGGAGGTAAAGATTTATATATGGAAAGTTGTTTTCAGGGTTTCGGAAAAAGTTCGGTTTTTTCGGTATTGTACCGGGAAGCTTCCAGAAGGTTCCAGAAACTTCCGGAGGGGTCTGGAAGTCCACCAAGGGATCCACCACGTCCCTAGGGCTAACATGGGCTGAGGGGAGGCGCCCTGGCCTTATTGGGCCAGGCGCACTAGCCCTCAAAGGCCCAGGCGCCTAGAGGAGAAGGGAGGAGTCCCGAAGGGACAAGAGGGGAAGAGTTGGACTTGGAGTCCAACTCCTCTCCCTTGGCCGCCAGCCCTAGAGGGAAGAGGGGCTGGACTCCTAGCCCCTCCACCCATATAAATATAGAGGAGGGGGCGCACCAAAGCACAGACCAGCCCCTGGGCGCCCCTCTCGTTGCTATGCTTCTCCTACATAGATCTTGGGTGTTCGTAGGAAAAAAATTGATTTTCATGCTTCGTTCCCCAACAAGACCTACGCATACCTTGGGCCGGACTTTCAAAAGTCCAGCCCCAAAAACCCGAGCCCGACCCGGCCAGAAACAAATAAGAAGTGCACTTTTCGTATTAAATAACCTTATTTTAATCATTTTTGGGGCATATATATAATATAGTATAGCTATTAAGACACTATTTTTTAATTATTTTGGGATTTTAATTCGGGCCAAATCTGGAGCCTGAGCCCGGCCCAACCATTGGTCTTCGTGTTTGGGTTGTCGGGCCAGGCGGATCATGACCAGGTTTGATTTTTGGTTGTGTGCATCCTAACTATGCAAAGGCCGAATGTGTGCTCACTGCGCTTGTATCCACTTAATGCTTCATTTTGAGTTAATAAAATTCACCTTTTATCGAAGAAATCTCTAAAGAACTCCTCATATCACAACCCTCTACTCAGTTGAGAACGAGATGGGTTAGAAATTAGTTAGCTTGACGCTAAGTTTGTGACTGTTGAACGGTTGGATTACCTTACAATTTGATGTGGAAAATATCTGTAAAAAGGATAAGTTTGTGATTGCTAAACTATGGAATATGTTTTATTAATTTGGTGAGGACAAACTGTTGTGAAATATGCAAAAGTAAGTTATTCCAAACACTTAAATAGGCAAAAAATAATTCAGTGAACGCATACCGAACTATAAAATCTACGGCGATGCCACGCTACTCTGTTCTTTCATAGCATGACATAATTTGACAGCTATTGGGAGTGAATGCAAGATGCAAGTGAGCAACTTTGGAAGATGCTGAATATACATACATAATATAATCAGGCCTGTTATACTCCTACATTGTTGAATAATTATTTCTCAGTTTATGTGAAAACAAGTTCATCGTTCGGTGGATTGCTTTGCTCACAAAGTTTGTTTGAGTCTAAGTGCAATGGGAACTGATTTATTTATTTATTTTGCTCGATTTTTTTATTTCTTTTTGACTCATGAACTGAATTCTTTTTTTACTCGGGAACTGAATTTTTGTATCACTCGTGATCACCAGCTTATGTTTCTAATAAGAATCTCAATGAGCGTTCTTTCCTTACTAGGTACGGAGCCCGGCTTCTTAGACAAGGTCACAGGGACTTCCACACCAATATAAGCAATGGTCAATTTAGTCATCCGTGACCAGCTCAACTCTAGTGTTCTGCTGTGGACTTCAGCGTGGTATTTATTTTTTTTTCAGAAAAAGAAGTATCTGCAAGAAGAAGTCCAGAGAGGAGAGCAGCCGGTCTCATTGGGCTGGCGCACGTAGCAACCTTCGAAGCCCTGAAGGTTGCAGCATCTCTATAAGGCAGCACCATATTCTGTTCTATCACCTACAGCAAGCTCATCCACAAACCTAAAACCCCACTTCCGAAGCAAACCAATCCCAGACAAGAGCTCAAATGGCGTCCCAGCTGGTCGAGAGCCACCGCGCCGGCGCCGAGGTCGTCAAGGGGGACGATGTCTGCAAGAAGAGGTCCGTCGAGCTCCTCGAAGAGCTCGGCCTCCCAAAAGGCCTCTTTCCAATGAGCGACATCGAGGAGGTCGGGTACAACCGCGAGAGCGGGTTCGTGTGGATACTTCAAAAGAAGAAGAACGAGCACACCTTCAAGAAGATCAAGCAGACCGTCTCCTATGCCCCCGAGGTGACCGCTTTTGTCGAAAAGGGCAAGATCAAGAAGGTCACCGGGGTCAAGGTCAAGGAGCTGTTTCTGTGGCTCAGTTTGGTTGAGGTCTATGTCGACGAGTCCTCCGCTGAAAAAGTCACCTTCAAGACTGGTACCGGGCTGTCTGACACCCATGATGCATCCGCGTTCGCTCTCGGAGAATAGAGAGAGCTGGTAAACAATGCCACACAAAAAAAGTCAGTGAACGGTTCGGCACTATAATTCACATGTTATGCAAAAGTATATGTTTCCGTTTTCATGTAATCTATAGACTCTTGCACGAATGTTGCTCCCTTTCCAGCCTATAATCGCTCGCCGAATGAAAAGAATAATTGCACTTATACCCCCTCCTCTATCCCGCATCGATCATTCTTGACTTCCCACTGTTGCCCCCATCTTTGTGTGAGAGAGAATAAGGACCTTATCAACAAATAATTAAGCAAGGCTCTGAAATACAACATGAACCATGACATGCACAAAAGAACTCAAATTTTGACCCTTGGTATCTGGATTTTCATGTTGATTTAACATTGCATCATTGTGGATGTATGTTGTATCAATGTCTCGAACAAATAAGGAAAGCGGGAGCGAGACTGGGATGGCGATATTGTGGAATAATTTCCTGTTTTATTGATTTTGATTTTCTCGCTAATATCAGATCATCGGAGATTATTTCCACATTTAAGGTTCAGATCGATGTGAAAAACAAGTTTTTTCTTAGGCGCATATTTTTAAGTGATAACAAGTTCTTCTCTCAGATGTAGTTTTGTATTAGAAGAACACTGAAATAATGCAAAGGAAAAAAAACAGGACAAAAGCAGAAACCAGAGCAAACCTCAACTAGCCAAAACCTAAGAACTAGCAAAAGAGAATGACAAAACCAACACAAAGCAAAACTTCTACTGCTATGGTTGAGGCTGCATGATCATCAGACTATTTCTCATTCTAAGTTTAGGTTGATGTGAAAACAAGTTGGTCACGACATTTCTAATGTTCGGTCATTACATCTCTAAAGGCTTGGTTTCAGACAACATAAAACGGAAAGAACTCATCATGCCACATCCCTCTACTTAGTTGAGAACGGGAAGACTAGAAATTAATTAGTTTGAGGCTAAGTTTTCTGTTGTTAAATTGTCTTACAATTCGATGTGAAAAATAGCTATAAAAAGGCTAAGTTTGTGATTTCTAAACCATGGAATAATATGCTTTATTAATTTGGTGAGGAAAAACAGCTGTGAAATTTGCCAAAGTAAGTTATTCCAAACAGTTAAATAGGCAAAAATAATTCGGTGAATGGATACGGAACTATCAAAATCTACGGCGATGCCAATCTACAGCATGGCATTTTACAGCTATTGGGAACGAATGCAAGATGCAGGTGAGGAACTTTGGGAGATACTGAATATACATACATGATATGATCAGGTCTGTTAGACTGCTACATTGTTGAATAATTTCTCAGTTTATGTGAAAACAAGTTCAGCGTTCGGTGGATTGCGTTGCTCACAAAGCTTGTTTGAGTCTAAGTACAATGGAAACTTTTTTTATTTTTGACTCAAGAACTGAATTTGTGTGTCCCTCCAGATCACCAATTTATGTTTTTTTAAGAATCTCGAATGAGTGTTCTTTTCTTACTTGGTACGGAGCCTGGCTTCTTAGGCAAGATCACAGGCACTTGTCCAACAATACAAGCCATGGTCAATTCAGTCATCCGTGACCAGCTCAACTCCAGTGCTCTGCTGTGGACTTCAGCGTTGATTGACCTCAGGCATTTCAATGGTCAGATATGGCTGGATGTTTTTTTCTTCAAGAAAAGAAATGTCTGAAAGAAGTAGTCCATAGAGGAGAGCTGCCTTCTAAGAGGGCTGGCGCGCGCGTAGCACCTTCCAAGAGGTACTTCCAAGCCACTAAAGGTTGCAGCATCTATATAAGGCAGCACCATCACATCCTGCTCTACCAACAAGCTGATCTGTCATCTGCCGACCCAGCAAACCGAAAACCCCACTTCCGAAGAAAACCATTCCCAGACAAGACATTGCTCAAATGGCGTCCCAGCTGGTCGAGAGCCACCGCGCCGGCGCCGAGGTCGTCAAGGGGGGCGACGTCTGCACGAAGAAGTCCGTCGAGCTTCTTGAAGAGCTCGGCCTACCGAAAGGCCTCTTCCCAATGAGCGACATCGAGGAGGTCGGGTACAACCGCGAGAGCGGGTTCGTGTGGATACTTCAGAAGAAGAAGAACGAGCACACCTTCAAGAAGATCAAGCAGACCGTCTCCTATGCCACCGAGGTGCCGCTTTCGTCGAAAAGGGCAAGATCAAGGTCACCGGGGTCAAGGTCAAGGAGCTGTTTCTGTGGCTCAGTTTGGTCGAGGTTTATGTCGACGAGTCTTGTGCTGACAAGGTCACCTTCAAGACTGGTACCGGCCTGTCTGACACCCATGATGCATCCGCGTTCGCGCTCGGAGAATAGGGAGCTGATAAAAAATGCCACAAAAATAAAGTCAGTGAATGGTTCGGCACTAGAGTTTAAATCTTATGCAGAAGTATATGTTTCCATTCTCATGTAATCTGATGCACGAATGTTGCTCCTTTTCAGACTGTAAGCGTTTGGCAATGAAATGAATATTTTCTCACTCAGGTTCAGGTCGATGTTAAAACAATTGCGATGTAACTCTAAAGGATTGCTTTCAGATAACATAAAACGCAAAGAAATTCTCGCACTATGACCCCTGTTGCCGAACTTTCAGATAACATACAGCGAGGGAAGTTGATTACCCAGACAATAAGGTAGTAGCAAAAGTTGATTCAGCGAACGGTATCATCATTATGCACCACAGGAGGGGCAAACCTGGCCCGAGCACAAGAATACAACTCACAAGTCACAACGACAATAAGACTAGCTCAAGGTGCAACTGAGCAAGAAGTAATGCGTTCAGATAAATAAATTGAAGACACTGGCTCGCAGGTGAGGTGTTCCAGTGACGCTGCAGGCAGCAGTGCCAATGCTCAGCCAGATTATCAGCGATTGTATTTCACCTTGCATTGGAGACAAGATTACAACTCTTAAATAAAAAAAACTTTAATAATAAGACATAAACAAACCAGATTATCAGGAGCTTGTAATAAAGAGAAAAAAAGACATCAGCAGCTTAATAAATAAATAAACAAGACCAGACATCAGGAACTTGCAAAAACACAAGGCACGTAGCAAGACAATGTGGCAAATGGCCCAATATATTAACCGATATAGGTTATGAGTTTGCTCCTCTCACAATTTATCCGCAATTCAAACAATTGCCAAAATGTTACAAGTAGCGTCGTAGCCCTCTTAGAAACCTAAGCAGACGGAGGTAGGATAAAGATATTAACTTCCTAAACTGGGTACACAAAAAAGTAGAAGAAACCTGATGCAGAACAAATCTACATCTTGGCCTCCTTGGCGTCATCCTGGTATTCAGCTTCCGGAGTCTGGTCGCCACCACTGCTGCCGCTGTCGCCGCCGGCAGCGCCACCACCACCCTGCATGTGCTGTCCGATCTTTGAGACTGCCTTGTTCGCTGCCTCCAGCTTCTGCTTGATGGCGTCCAAATCATCGCCAGCCATTGCTGCTCTCAGATCAGAGACAGCAGACTGGATTTCCGTGACGACTTCAGCAGGAACCTTGTCTTTGTACTCGCTGACGCTCTTCTCGATGCTGTAAATGGTGGTATCTGCAGAGTTCCTGAGGTCAATCAAAGACTTCCTTTCCTGATCCCTCTGAGAATTTAGCTCGGCCTCCTTCACCATCTTCTCGATGTCACTGTCGGACAAACCACCTGAAGATTTGATGGTGATATCCTGCTCTTTGCCAGTGGACTTGTCCTTTGCTGACACCTTGACAATACCATTGGCATCAATGTCAAAAGTGACCTCAATCTGTGGCATACCCCTCGGGGCTGGTGGAATACCTTCAAGCTGGAATTCACCAAGAAGCTTGTTATCTGTGGCCATCTCCCTCTCACCCTGAAGCACCTTGATTCCAACCTGCGTCTGGTTATCTGCAGCAGTGGAGAAGGTCTGGCTCTTCTTGGTTGGAATTGTAGTGTTCCTGTTGATTAGCCTTGTGAAGATGCCTCCAAGAGTCTCAATACCAAGGGAAAGGGGCGTTACATCCAGCAACAAGAGCTCCTTCACATCACCCCTCAAGATGCCACCCTGAATGGCAGCTCCCATGGCAACAGCCTCATCAGGATTGACACCCTTGCTTGGCGACTTGCCGAATATCTGAGAAACAATATCCTGGACCTTTGGCACCCTTGTCATACCACCAACCAGTAGAACCTCATCAATCTCCTTTGCAGAAACACCAGCATCCTTGAGGCAGTTTGTGCATGGGATGCGAGTTCTCTCAATGAGATTGCCCACAAGAGACTCAAACTTTGATCTGGTCAAGGTAATGTTGAAATGCTTCGGACCAGAGACATCTGCTGTGATGAAGGGGAGATTGATTTCAGTCTGTGGAGTTGAGGAAAGCTCAATCTTCGCCTTTTCAGCAGCTTCCCTGAGCCTTTGCAGCGCCAACTTGTCCTTGCTCAGATCAATGTTTTCAGAGTTCTTAAATTCACTAACCAGGTAGTTTAGCAATGAAGCATCAAAGTCCTCACCGCCAAGGAAAGTATCTCCATTGGTCGCCTTGACCTGAACAAGATACAGGCATTATGATCAGAACACAAGATACAAGTACAATGATCAGAACACCCATTGCAACAAACTATTAGGCTATGTAGGAGTCATCTGAAGAAAGGAGTTTACCTCAAAAACGCCATTAGAAATCTCAAGGATTGATACATCAAATGTGCCACCACCCAAGTCGAATACAGCAATCAGGCCCTCCTTGTTGTTCATTCCATATGACAGAGCTGCAGCAGTGGGCTCATTTATAATCCTCATCACCTCCAACCCAGCAATCCTACCAGCATCCTTGGTGGCCTGACGCTGAGCATCATTGAAATAAGCTGGGACTGTAATAACAGCCTTGGAGACCGACTTGCCAAGGTAAGCCTCTGCAGTTTCCTTCATCTTGGTAAGAACAAATGCACCAATCTGGCTTGGGGAGTATGACTTCCCAGCCATCTCCACCCAGGCATCACCATTTGTTCCCCTGACAATCTTGTAAGGCACCATATTCATTTCCTTCTGTGTTTGGGGGTCATCAAAAGCTCTACCAATCAGGCGCTTCGACCCACGAACTGTGTTCTCGGCATTTGTCACTGCCTGTCGACTGGCAGTGATGCCGACCAAGATCTCGCCTTTATTGTTGGTGGCGACAATGGAGGGTGTTGTCCTCGCGCCTTCAGCATTCTCAATCACCCGTGGTGTCTGCACAAACAAATTGACCAGTTTTACTAATAGTGTCACCAGTTCACAACCAATTAAAAGCATGTATGTTCATCAAACTGCAACTTAACAACATTTTACTAGCACTGTTAATAAGTCAATACTCATGCCAATTACTCCCTCCGTAAACTAATATAAGAGTGTTTAGATCACTAATTTAGTGATCTAAACGCTCTTATATTAGTTTACAGAGGGAGTAGAAGTAAAGTCATCAAACTGGAACTTCACAGCATTTCAAGATATAATATTAGTGCATCTGTATACAGCTATTGCCTTAAAAATCAAGACATGCTAGTGCTGTTAAACTGTCTTACAAGCAAAGAGAACATAGTAAATTTCAGGGTGAAAAGTGATTATGAAAAAGATCTCACCTTTCCTTCCATGACGGAGACACATGAGTTTGTCGTACCCAAATCGATCCCGATGACATCTGCTGCGGCGGGCCTTGAGCTGCACAGGCACAGAACATCCGTCTCAATACCGAACAAGCA
Source organism: Elymus sibiricus (assembly GCA_039707655.1). Taxonomy (NCBI): domain Eukaryota; kingdom Viridiplantae; phylum Streptophyta; class Magnoliopsida; order Poales; family Poaceae; genus Elymus; species Elymus sibiricus. Next base: position 306,532,127 of record CM077672.1, read on the forward strand.
GGGAGCAGACTGATATAGACAGCACACAGTAGACGATCTACTCATCCAATATTGCGGATTACCTGAAAGCGCGGGCCACGGCTCCGAGCCTGGAGAGCAGGGGAGACGTCGCGTGATGATGATTGTGGGTCCTGGGAGCCTGACCAGATCACACAGCGGAACACAAAAACACATCAGATCAACATCACAGCACGAACAATGGATGCCCAAATCCGCGCGCCAATTTAAGAAGAGGTCAGCGCTCGGCCGTGGAACAAGAAAAAAATGCAAGCACGCAGGGATGCGGAGATGGAAGGGGGGGTGGCACCTGAGCGATGGCGCGCGTGGCGAGGGCGTGGCCGGACCTGGCCAGCCTCGAGGCGATGAGAGATCCGATGGCCATGGCTGGCGCTCGAGCTTGGGCTGGCTCCCGGCGGCGGCGGCGGCGGCGAGTTGGAGGCGGGGAGAAAGGGGGAGAGGTGAGATCCGAAAAGCCCTAGCGGGAGGCGACCTGTGCTCTTAAACCCCTGGCGGCCCGCCGCATCGGCTTGGGGAAGGGGAAAGAAATGGGGGCGGGGGCATTCCCGTCATTCTTTTTCGGGATGGGTCTGTGGCTGGCCGGAAGATTCTAGACGGCTCGAGCTGCCTCGCCCCGTCCGTTCGTTCGGGGTTTGGTCGTTTGGGTGGCGGAGAACGTTTCTTTTTGCGGAAGGAATTTGTTTTCTTTATATCCTTCTCATCTCATCGTGGCAAAAAGTCAAATGCAAGCTGGTCTAGAATAAATGCGGCATGGAAAACTACGGAGATTGTGCTTTCTTGGACGATAATGCAACCATACTGTGTCCGGCATGGCGTGACCAAGGGTTCGTGGCTAGTGCTAATTTTCGCACCGTTTCTCTAGATCCAACGAGTTTTCTTTGTTAAAAAACCCGACTTAAAACATGTTTTTTAAGGGCATTGCTACACAGACGACGTTTGCCGACCGAAATTTGCACGACATGGCTTATCGCACCATTCATTGGCAAGTCTGAACAGCCGTGATTTCAAACAAAACAAAAAAGTCTGAACAGCTGTAGACGCTTAGATTAGCTATCGTGCAGGTGTGGTTCAGAAAAAATCGTCCGTGAAGTAGTTCCCTTTTTTTAAACCTCGAATGGACAAAGTAAACATGGGCATTTGTTTTCCTAAAAAAACATGGGCATTTGTGAGGTCGGGCTTTTTCGAGCCGATATTTAAATGCCCGCCCCCAAAATCCTAAGCATGAGCCTAGCCCGGCTGGCATAATTAAGCGATACACTTTTGTTTGAGAGAAAATTAAGTGATACACTTTTCCATTGAATAATAATATAATTTTATTATATTACATATAAATGCCTTATTATTGTTCCTTAGAAAGACTTTTTTTCTTTCTTATTTGTTCATTTCTTCTCTCAGGTAACACCACTCTCGAAATTATTTCTTCCTTAGGAAGAAACTTGTTGTTCCGTTCCCTTTGTTTTTGTTCATTTATTCTTTTAGGTAACACCACCACAAGTAGTCGATTTACATTTATGAAAACAATATTGATGTATGTGTAGCCATCTAATGTCATTGGCCAACATGGGATGTATTCACAGTCCTGGGCCATTCTAACAACATGGTATTATTATCAGACCAATGGCTACTTGTGTTCCTTTAGTTTTGGACCTTGAACTTGGTTTATTTTCAATCATTTTTCTTTTTACTCAAATTTGGTTTGTATTACATCAACAAAATCATTGTGGATTCAACTAGATATAGGGTTACAGAACCCACATACATGAAATGACCCTTAACAAAAGGGATATTACAAATATCAATCACTTTTTCTTAACTAGAGAATAATCCAGTTGTTGGATTGAATCCTATTTGCTTAAGAGAAGTGTTGAAATAGGCAACTTATATGAATATACAACCCCATATAAATGTCGCTCCGAGAGGTAGCATTTGGTGAGTCACTGTATTCCTCGGTGCTAAGAGGAGTGGGGACCCACATCTATTTCATTTTTATTTTTCTTAGGTTTTGTTTCCCTAGCGGCATCAACGAGGTGGTTGCGGCGATGGCATGTTGGAATAAGGTCTCTTCGATCTCTTCCTACCTCGATGACGTCTGATCTGGAGTCTAAAAGAGGCCTATGAGAGTTTGTGTCACCAGATTTGTCAGCTCTCTTTGAATATTAAAAGTTAGTCTGTTTACCAAGGAGAGCAATTGGCTGGCTTTTGGTGCAGCGACTTCGGCATCTTCTTTCGTGTTGTTCTACGACATGGTTTAGCCTCTCCTACTCTCTGAACCGGTGGTGATGGATTGCAATCCGGTGCGGCGTGGGGTGATGCTCCAACTGGTGTTTTTCAACGTTTTCTAGATCTCGTTTCAAAAATCGCTTCGGCCCTCGTGTCGTCCCCCGCGGGCAACTCAAGGGCGAGTAGGGTTTCCGCCGCGCCACCAACCCCCTTCCCCCTCTTCTCTCGCCATTACCAGAGGCAGCCGCAGAGCCGCCCGTCGATGACGACGGCAATGAGGTCTTGGCTGCTTCGTTTCTTGAGCGGAGGGCCTTGGGTGCGGCAGGGGGACGACCTCGGGTGGTGAGGCGGCGTCGCCAGGGGCAGCCACAGATGTTGGTCGGCATCCTCTGCGCCGTGGGTGGTGAGGCGACGACGGTTGAAGAGCTTCGCTTGTGGGGGCCCCCTGGCGCCCTCTGTGCTGAATCTAAAGCTAGGCATCCTCCTCTCCCTTTCGGCCTATTCCCTTTCCGGATCCAGCCACTGGGGACTCCTAGTCATCAAATCTGCTGTCCGGCAGGGTTGGTGGTGCTAGATCCAGGCCGGGAGAAATCCCTAGGTTGACCCTGTCGACCTAGCCGGTGGTGACGCCTGTGGGCGTCGCATCCCTTCCTAGAGGCACCGTCAAGGTCTATTTCTCCCCCATCCCTCCTCTCTGTTTTCGGGTGAAAGCCTTGTATCCTTCTGGATCCAACGGTGTCGTCACTCGTCGCCATGTCCTTCCTGGGGGCGTCGTCAAGGAATCTCGCGGGGGGAGGGGGGGTGCAGGTGTGTGGTGTCATTTCTTTGACAACCCGCTTCTTCTTTTTTGTGATCTTCTTCCTGTAGATTACCCCGTCTTTTCTGGATCTACTGTGGGCAAGGTCCTGGCTGCTTTCTAGGAGTGTCCGGCGCGATGAGACTCTAGGGTGAGCGTGTCTTTCTGCCCAACGGTGCAGCGTCCTGAAGCATGGATGAGGGGGTAGGGTCCCCCTCGGCGAAGGACAAGGATGACTGTGGGCTATGTCCTACCATGCCAATGTCGCCGACAAGTTTGTTTCTGGGGAATGACTTACTTTTCAAGGTTGCTTCGGTCTCTTTGAGTATGTAGGACAACATCATGGTCTAGCTGCTCTTCCTTTTTCAGTTTTTTGTGATTGTCGTATGTGTTGTGTTGTAACTTTGCTTTCAATATCCATGCATCTTGTATTCCTGACCCGGTGATGGCTTCGTTAATTTAAAGCCGGGCTCGTCTTGAGCCTTCTGTCTAAAAAGATCTCGTTTCAAGGGTGAGTAGCTATTGCGGTCTTTAAAGCCTAGTATGGCAAGTGAGTTTGCAGGTGTCACCTCCCTTCTTTGTTGTGCAGTTTTTAATCTAGACTAGTATGATTTTCAATATAATTTTATTTTTTTATTGTTTGTTTTCCATCCAATTAATTTTCCATTGCACTAGCTATCGATCATTATCAGACCTAAGATGCACTTTGGACGCATTTTTCTAAAGAAACTTTTATTGAAAGAGGAGCACCTTATTATGGAATTAAAACATCATCACAAATGGCATTTTCTTTAACGTGCCTAGAAATGGTCCATCTTCCACCTTCAACTTCAGACGCTGGATGGGGGCGAGCCGACTGCAAGACACGATCGTAGAGCTTGTGCATGCACCGGCCTGGCCCCTAATCTTTGCTGAACCTAAATCTTGTTGTAAAGCGGAGGGAAACGGCATGGCGCCCCTTCCACATCGTTCAGAAACCCGGCCTGCTGGCAGAACTCGACGCTGTCCGTGATGGTCTCCTCCAGCGACCGGCAGGTCCACCCCAGCTTCTTCAGCTTGTCGGTCGTCATCGGCGCCGGGTGGTCCACGTCGTAGATGCTCTCCCTGCAATTTTGCGGAAGCGGATGGAGTCAGCCAGAGCTGGGAATTGTCTTCAGCGTTTGCCCAGTGCAGGAAAGGATAAAGATGCCTCTGCTTACTTGCTGACTAGAGGGTAGTCAGGGTACATGTTCTTGAGCAATTCCCGCAGGTCGCGGGCGGTGATGATATGCGGCGCGCAGATGTGCCTGCCGGAGGCTTCAGGCGCCTCGTAGAGCAGGAGCAGAGCGTCGGCGGTGTCGCGGACGTCGACGATGTGCCACAGCTTGTCCCTCATCCGGTCAGGGCCTCCTGCACCAGCGCCCAAAGCATGAGCAACAAGAGGACACGCGATCATCGATAATATGACCAGGTTGTGAACGTGGGGTGATGACTGAAGCCACCTTTGAGGAAGTAGATGAGGAACTGGCTGCTCGCGTTCACCGTTGGCTGAAGCAGGGGACCAAACACCACCGCCGGGTTGAGAGTGACCACATCCAGGCCGGTTCGCCGCCCGTATTCGAGCGCCGCCTCCTCCGCCGTGATCTTGGAAACTGAGTACCAGTCCTGCAGAGCCACAGGTTCCATCAGTTGCTCGATTTAAGATCACAACAAATGTCTATGCTTTCTCTGCCTGCTAGTTGGCACTAGAAGTAGTGGTGGATATATACCTCTTGATTCTTGCAGAAATCTCTGTCTGACCAGCAGTTTTCGTCTTTGATCTTGTCGTTGGGCCAATCCTTGGGGCTGATATCGACGGCAACAATGGATGACACGACAACCACCCGCCGAATCTTCGCGGCGGACGCGGCCTCCAGTACATTTTTGGTACCAGCAACAGCAGGGCGCAAAAGTTCTAGCTGTATGGTTATGTATGGCATAAATACTGTAATGTTCTCTGTCTGACCAGCAGTTTTCATAGAAACTCTAGCAGTACATAAACCATGTCGTCATAAACAAGATTTGACAAGTGTAAACTTACTTCTGGATCAGTCGCATTCTCCGAAGGAACCGGGCTCGCGACATGGAAAACGCCCTGGCATCCCTCTATGGCAGCCGCCATCGCGTCATAATCAAGCAGATCGGCCTTGATAAGCTTGAGATTTTCAGATGCGTTCTCTAACGACCTCAGATGGCCAGTCTTCTTCTCACCTGAAACATTATCAGAACTGTTCGTCAGTTTATAGTACTACTATGTGCCAGTTGTTTTGTGCATCGAGCGTGCACTGATCCAACAGTCTAGCCCTACAAAGTACTATATCAGCGCAAGTTAAACAGGAACACCAGATCTTACCACACTACTTCATCAGGGATCCATATATAGCAAGACCGAGAGGGGAATCTGAATCTGGATCCACGGTGTGGTTGACGGATGTTAACCCGGGTCCCCAATTTAGCCGTGTCCCATTCCATAAAGAAAATCAGGGATCCATATATATAGCAAGACCGAGAGGGGAATCTGAATCTGGATCCACGGTGTGGTTGACGGATGTTAACCCGGGTCCCCAATTTAGCCGTGTCCCATTCCATAAAGAAAATCAGGGATCCATAAAGAAAATCAGGGATCCACGGTGTGGTTGACGGATGTTAACCCGGGTCCCCAATTTAGCCGTGTCCTATTCCTTTGGTGTTCTGTGAGGACCCTGGGGTGGATCTCACAGCTTCCATGGCGATAGGTAGAAGAAAGGGGATGAGCAAGAGAGATACAGAGAGAGTTCAGAGAACGGAGAGAGGTTCAGAGAACAGAGAGATAGATGCAGACGTTTTCTTCATTCCATGTCTAGTTCTGTTTACAAACTGGGCTAAGTAGCCACGCACACAGCGCCCACACACACACCTAACCAGACCCACTGTCAGTCATATATGCGCTGTGCTAGCCTGACCGGTGGACCCTGGGTCCACCTGTCTGTCGTCCGGTGACGTCGGATCTGACGGAGCCGTGACACTCCTCCCCCCTTGAGCTGAAGCCTCATCCCAGAGAGTTGCTGACGGAAAACGAGCGCGTAGAACGTAATAGTCCTCCCAGGTTGCATGATCGGCCGTGACACCATGCCATTGTACCTTGATTTGTGGAATAGCTGTGTTGCCTTTCTTCACCATTCGACGATCGAGAATAGCCTCTGGTTGTAGTGTGATTGCTGACAAATCAGGTGGAACTGGCAATTCTTGAAAGACAGGAGTATAGTTGGCAGTGAATGGCTTCAACTGAGATATGTGAAAAACTGGATGTATCAGGCTGGAGGCAGGTAATTCCAGTCGATACGCTGCAGCACCCACACGAGCCGTGACGCGAAACGGCCCAAAATACTTCAGAGCTAACTTACGACACGGGCGGTTAACAAGAGATGACTGAGCATAAGGCTGAAGCTTCAGTAATACCTCTTCTCCAACGGCAAATTCCCGGTCCTTCCGATGTTTATCTGCCTGCAACTTGATGCGTTGTTGAGCCTGGAGCAAGTTGTCACGCAGCGTGGCCATGAAATCCTCCCGATCTGCTGCCAGTTCAGAGAGCGATGTAGGCAGATTACCCGCTTCTATCGGCATCGTGCCAAAGTTAGGATCCACCCCATACAGAGCCTTGAATGGTGTATTACCCAGGGAGGTATGGTAAGATGAATTATACCAAAATTCTGCCATCGGAAGCCACCTTTTCCAACGAGCTGGACTGTCATGAACTGCACATCGCAAGTATTGCTCAAGGCACTGGTTCACACGCTCAGTCTGGCCATCCGTTTGTGGATGATACGCTGTAGAATAGCATAATTTGGTGCCAATCTCTGCGAAAAGCTTCTTCCAGAAAAAACTAGTGAACACTTTATCTCTGTCTGAAACTATCGAAGCAGGCACCCCATGCAAACGGACCACATTGTCAATGAACACCGTCGCCACTGATTGAGCAGTATACGGGTGCTTGAGGGGCAGGAAATGTGCATATTTCGTAAGACGATCAACCACCACATGGATGACTTCAAAACCCTCAGATTTGGGTAGACCATCGATGAAGTCCATGGTGATGTCCTTCCATGGCCGAGTCGGCACCGGAAGTGGCTGTAGCAAACCTCCTGGATGAGTGCGTTCATGTTTCGCTTGCTGACAAATTTGACACTGCCGAATCCAGTCTTCTACCTGTTGTTTCATGCCTGACCAATGGAACAGCTGAGACACCCGGTGATAAGTAGCTCTAACTCCAGAGTGACCTCCCACAGCACTTGAGTGCAAGGCACTGATCAATTTTGTTTGCAGAGCAGAATTGTTCCCAATCCACAATCATCCTTGGAATTTAATTAGACCCTGATCAAGTGAATAACCTTGTTCATCTGGACTGTGCACTGCTAGACGTGTCAACCGAGCCAATGCTCCTGCATCTGTCTGATAAGAATTCAATACTTCCTGTATCCACAACGGCTGACTACTAGAGACTGCTGAGATAGTGTAAAGATGCCCTACTCTGGACAGTGCATCGGCAGCACTGTTCTCAGAGCCCTTGCGATATTTGAATTGAAATTGGAGGCCCACCATTTTAGCCATAGCCTTACGCTGAAGATTAGTGGTGAGATGTTGTTCCTGCAAATGGCAAAGACTTTTGTGGTCTGTAATAATCGTGAAGGGCCCTCGCTGTAAATAAGGACGCCATTTCTCGACTGCCATAATAACTGCGAGGAACTCCTTCTCGTACACTGACAATTGCTGATTTGCCACCCCTAATGCTCTGCTCAGAAAAGCAACTGGATGATTATTCTGAGACAAGATAGCTCCAATCCCGATGTCTGAAGCATCCGTTTCGACTGTAAAAGGCTGACTGAAATCTGGAAGTGCTAACACTGGGGTTTTAGTCATAGCAGCTTTTAGTTTCTGGAATGCTATAGTGGCCTGCTCTGTCCAAACAAATCCCTTCTTGGTCAGCAATTGAGTCAAGGGTTTGGCCATAGTGCCATAATTCTGGACAAACTTGCGGTAGTACCCGGTCAACCCAAGGAATCCACGCAACTCAGTAATGTTGGTAGGTTGAGGCCATTGTTCCATTGCCATGGTCTTCTCTGGATCTGTAGCTACACCTTCGGAAGAAATCACATGACCCAAATATTGAATTTCAGTCTGAGCAAAAGAGCATTTGGAAAGCTTCACAAACAACTGATGCTCACGCAAGGTCTGCAGTACCGAGCGGAGATGCGCCAAATGTTCCTCCCAAGTGGTATTGAAAACTAGAATGTCGTCCAGAAACATGATGACATACTTGCGATTAACTGGAGCAAAGATGCCGTTCATTAAGCACTGAAACGTTGGCGGTCCATTGGTCACCCCAAACGGCATAACACGAAATTGGAAGTGTCCAGAATGTGTCTTAAATGCAGTCTTCTCCTCATCCGGTTCATGCATACGAATTTGGTGATAACCTGCCCTGAGGTCCAGCTTGGAGAAAAATTTTGATCCTGCTAGTTCATCGAGTAATTCGTCAACCATAGGCAGAGGGAATTTGTTCTTCACGGTGATGGCATTGAGTTTGCGGTAATCCACACAGAAACGCCAGCTGCCATCTTTTTTCATTAACCAGAAGTACTGGCGATGCATACGGGCTCATACTAGGTTTCACAATCCCTGCCTTGATCATCTCTGCCACCTGTCGTTCAATCTCGTCCTTCTGTTGTGGCGAGTATCGGTAAGGGCGAGAGTTCGGAGGGTTATGACCCACTTCCAAGGTAATTGCATGATCATACACTCTATGTGGAGGCAGGCCTGTTGGAGTTTCAAACACATCCTGGAACTCAGTTAAAACTGCACTAAGATCTTCTGGATATGAGCCTGGCATAGAAACAACATCGCCCGAAGAAGGATCAACCACTGCCATAGCCCAAATATCATTTCCATGCAAAGATTTGTCCAATTGCTCTATTGACATAGCTTGCAATTGCATAGTAGAAACAGGCTGAACACCTTGAAGGGAAATAGTAGTATCACCATGTGCAAACTGTAATGATTTGCCCTCCCAATCGCAATTCATCGGACTGTGACACTTAAGCCAGTCCATGCCCAGCACTGCATCATAGGCCCCCAGCTGGAGCACGCGCATGGGTGTCTCAAAAGTGTGACCCTGTGCCCACCAAGTTAGATTAGGAGCCTGAAACTTGGAATCCATAGCTTGACCATTGGCAACAGTAACTTTCACGGATGGAACGGCTACCAAGTCCAATGCAGCACGTTTTGCAAAATTTTCATCCACAAAATGTGACTACTACCCGAGTCAACCAGTGCTAACATGACCTGGTTGCCCACCAAAGCTCGAATGCGATTTGTTTCCGTATTATCAGCTCCGGAAACAGCATGTGCTGAAATCTGACAACACTCCAAAGTTTCAGGTTCAGACAGTAATTCCAATGCCTGAACTGCATCTTCCGTTAAAACTTCACCAAATTCACCCAACTGAATTGTCAGTAACTGCATGGGTTTCTTACACTGATGCTCTTTGCTGTACTTATCACCGCAACAAAAACACAGACCATTTGCTCGTCGGAAATCCCGTAACTGCCGCTCGCGGCCAAAATCATCAGTGTTCTTTCTGGAAATTGACGGAACGGAAGGAATGACAGTTGAAGGTGCCTGCTGCTGGATCTGTCGAGGAAATCGAGACCGTGGGCGCTGCAATTCAAGTTCTTCCTCCTGAATTTTGGCCAAACACACTGCTCGAGTGACACTGGTAGGTGCTTGTAACCGAACAGCAACTCTGAGCTCATCCTTCAGTCCCAGAACAAACTGAGATATGAAAAACCTGGAGTTAAGAGACGGATCCAAAGCTATCAAATGATACATGGCTGTCTCAAAAGCAGCCTTATACTCGGTCACCGTACTGGTTTGTTTCAGCTGTAAGAGATGTGTCATGTGTGTTTCAAACTCTCCTTGCCCAAATTCCAACTCAATTGCTGAAGCAAAATCATCCCACGGCCATAGACGTCGATGACGCTTGAATGCTTGCCACCACAGTGCTGCATGACCATCTAGATACAATGTCGCTGTCGAAACCCACTGGTGGTTTGGCACTTGATACATCTCAAAATAAGTAAGTGCTAAATCGACCCAGAGGTTGGGATTTTCACCATTGAAACGAGGAAAATTATGCTTGGGCGGTTTGATATACTGATCACGATCTCGCACTGCTGCACCATCCCGACGTTGCTCTGGAGCTTGATCGCGCACAGGCCTGAACTCCTGACGCGGCACCGGCGGTGGATCACGCACCTGAAGTTGTTCGACTGGTGAGGCTGGTGCTGTGATGAACACCTGACCCTCCTGATGTTCCCCCGGCGCCCCTAGAAGTGGTGGCTGCAGGTTTGCTAACAGGGGAGCAGGGCGAGTGGTCGATGTCATCCCTTGCTCTGTGATGACGGATCCGGCCGGGGCAGCAGCCGCCTCTGCTTGCCGGTGGCGAATCGCGTCGACGTTCTCCTGAGTCGCTTCGATCTGCTTGCCCAAGGTCGAAATCCGGAGATCCATCGCCTCGATCTTGGTCAGCAGCTTCGCGAGCGACGACTGGATGGTCTCCGTGTTCTCCCCCATGGCGGTGAGGACGAGCTTCGTTTGCGCCGACGGCAGCGGTGGCTTCGACGGCGCCGTCGCGGCTCGCTCCAAACCGGGCGAACCCCGCTAGGGATTTTGGGCGAAAATTTGTGAAACAAATTTTCGCACCCTTCACGGTGGAATTTTACAGCCCAATCGAGAGATTATGAGCGCAGACGGCCGCGATCTAGGCTCTGAATACCATTTGTGAGGACCCTGGGGTGGATCTCACAGCTTCCATGGCGATAGGTAGAAGAAAGGGGATGAGCAAGAGAGATACAGAGAGAGTTCAGAGAACGGAGAGAGGTTCAGAGAACAGAGAGATAGATGCAGACATTTTCTTCATTCCATGTCTAGTTCTGTTTACAAACTGGGCTAAGTAGCCACGCACACAGCGCCCACACACACACCTAACCAGACCCACTGTCAGTCATATATGCGCTGTGCTAGCCTGACCGGTGGACCCTGGGTCCACCTGTCTGTCGTCCGGTGACGTCGGATCTGACGGAGCCGTGACATGTTTGTTCCGATTTACCTCGGTTTGATGGTTCTAATCCTCGTTTGTGGCAATCTCGCTGTGAGGATCAGTTCAAACTCTGGGGTACTCCTTCCCATAGGTGGATTTCCTTAGCAACAGCCCAGTTTGACGGTGCAGCTGCGCGTTGGCCTGAATCGATGCAGCGTAGACAACCGCATGCTACTTGGTCTGAATTTTGTGCCAGTTTGCAGAGTCGTTTTGGCCGGAATCAGCATCAGACGCTTCTCAGACAGTTGTTCAGAATTTCTCAAACCAGTACACTTGTGGATTATGTTGACAAATTTGCTGATTTGTATGACCAGCTCTCAGCCTATGAGGATGTTCCTAATTCATTGCATTATACGACTCGTTTCTTAGATGGATTAAAACCTGGGGTTCGTGTTGCTGTGGCTCTGCAGAAACCAAAGGATTTGGATGCTGCGTATGACTTGGCTCTGTTACATGAGGAGCTGGGGGAGGGTTTGACCCATTTCAACACTCCCACTTCCTTCAAATCTGGTGCCCTGCCATTACCTCTTCCTCCCAAGTTGATTGGTGTTTCTGAGAAAAAGTCTTCTGAAGTTGCAAAACCAGTTCAGACTGAAGACAAGTGGCCTGCCTTGAGATCTTATCGCCGGGCAAAGGGGTTATGTTTTGTTTGTGGTGAAAAATGGGCCAAGGAGCACGTTTGCAAATCTACTGTCCAGCTTCATTTTGTTCAGGAACTTATTGATCATGTGCAATCTCTGGACAGTTTCATTCCTGACCAATCTGATTCTGATTCCTTGTCGGTACATATGATGCGTTTGTCTGCTGCTGCTGTGGGCAAGGACCCTAATGCTCCTACTCTGCAGTTAGAGGTTCAGTTGCAAGGGTTATCACTCATATTTTTGGTTGACTCTGGCAGTACACATTCATTTCTGGACAGTAAATTTGTTCCTCAGCTACAAGGAGTCCAGTCTACACCCATTATCTCAGTTACAGTTGCTGGTGGTGATACCTTGTCCTGTTCTCAATGCCTTACGCAATCTGCTTGGTCTTGTTGTGGCACTGAGTTTGTTTCTGCTTTCAGATTTTTGCCTCTAGCTACTTATGATGGTATTTTGGGGCTGGATTGGCTTGCTCTCCATAGTCCTATGCAGGTTGACTGGGTCCAGAAATGGATGTCTTTTCATTTGCAGGGATCTGTGGTTACCTTGCAAGGGCTATTACCTTCTGAATTTGCTTTCACTATGGTTTCAATTGCCACTGTCACTTGTTCTGCAGACATGTCTGTTGCTCCTGATATGCAAGCAGTTTTAGACAAGTTTTCCTCAATCTTTGACAATCCTACTGGTCTTCCTCCCAGAAGGAAGTTTGATCATCATATTCCTCTAATTCCTGGTGCTAGACCTGTCTCTGTTCGGCCTTATAGAATTGCTCCTCAATTAAAAGATGAGCTGGAAAAGCAGATTCAAGAGTTGTTATCCTTGGGTTTAATAAGATTTAGTAACAGTCCTTTCTCTTCTCCGGTGCTCTTAGTTAAAAAGAAAGAAGAGGGTACCTGGAGATTAGTTGTGGATTTCAGGAATCTTAATGCTATTACTCTGAAAGGCAAATATCCTATTCCAGTTATTGATGAGCTCCTGGATGAGCTAGCTGGTGCTTGTTGGTTTTCTAAGTTGGATTTAAAAGCTGGTTACCATCAGATCAGACTTGCTCCTGGTGAGGAGTACAAGACTGCTTTCCAAACTCACCATGGTCATTTTGAATTTACTGTTATGGCCTTTGGACTCAGTGAAGCTCCTGCTACTTTTCAAGGGGCTATGAATTTTGATTTATCCCCTGTTTTGAGGAAGTGTGCTTTGGTTTTCTTTGATGACATCCTTATCTTCAGTAAATCTTACATGGAACATTTAGCTCATGTGGAGGAGGTGTTGGCCATCTTACATAAGGAGCAGTGGAAAGTTAAGCTCTCTAAATGTGCTTTTGCACAGCAGGAAATTTCTTATTTGGGCCATGTGATTTCTTCCAAAGGTGTTGCTACTCATCCCAGTAAAATCTTGGCAGTGCAGAACTGGCCTGTTCCAACTAATGTCAAAGAAGTCAGAGGATTCTTGGGTCTTAGTGGATACTACAGGAAGTTCATTAAGCACTATGGCATTATTGCTAGGCCTCTCACTGATCTGTTAAAGAAAGGGGTTCCTTTTGTCTGAACCAGTGTCACTGATGAAGCTTTCTCTGTTTTGAAACATGCTCTGATCTCTGCTCCTGTTTTGGCCTTACCAGATTTTTCCAAACCCTTTACTATTGAGACTGATGCTTGTGAATATGGTGTGGGTGCTGTTCTTATGCAACAAGGCCATCCATTAGCTTTTGTTAGTAAAGCTTTGGGCCCCAAGAATAGGGGTTTGTCTGTTTATGAAAAAGAGTATTTGGCCATTCTGTTAGCAGTGGATCAGTGGAGATCTTACCTGCAAGTTCAGCAGTTTACTATTAAGACAGGTCAGAAAAGTTTGGCACATTTACAGGATCAGAGGTTACACACTCCTTGGCAGCAAAAATGTCTGACTAAGTTGTTGGGTTTGCATTATCAAATTCAGTATAAACAAGGATCCACTAATTCTGCAGCTGATGCTTTATTCAGGAGACCTCCTGATCATTCTCAATTGTATTCCATTTCTGGTGCTCAACCATCATGGATGTCTGAAATTATTGCTAGTTATACTGATGACAGTAAAGTGCAGTCTATTTTACAGCACCTGGCTGTAGCTCCTAGTTCTAAACCAAATTATGCTCTCCTCAATGGTTTGTTAAGATATAAGTCTTGCATCTGGGTGGGTCAGAACAGTGATTTGCATTTGAAAATCTTTGTTGCATTTCATGCCAGCCCTGTTGGTGGTCACTCTGGTTTTCCTGTCACCTATAAAAGAATTCACTCTCTTTTCAGATGGCAAGGTATGAAAACTTTCATCAAGTCTCAAGTGCAATCTTGTGTAGTGTGTCAGCAAGCTAAACCAGAGAGAGTCAACTACCCTGGTCTTTTATCTCCCTTGCCAGTGCCTGCAAAAGCTTGGGATACTGTGACTATGGATTTTATCTCTGGACTTCCTCCTTCCTTTCAGTATAACTGCATATTGGTGGTGATTGACAAGTTTTCCAAGTATGGCCATTTCATACCATTGAAACATCCTTTTAATGCTCAGAAAGTAGCAGAGGTCTTCTTGCACAATGTGTATAAACTCCATGGCATGCCCAGACTCATTGTTTCTGACAGAGATCCTATATTCACTAGTCAATTTTGGAAACTCCTCATTGCTAGAACTGGTGCTGACTTAAATATGAGCTCCGCTTATCACCCTGAAACTGATGGTCAAACAGAAAGGGTCAATCAACAAGTGGAGTGCTACTTAAGATGTTTTATCAGTGCTCATCCTGCTCAATGGAGCAAATGGTTGTCTCTTTGTGAATTCTGGTATAACAGTAACTGGCATTCTGCTTTAAACAAGTCCCCCTTTGAAGTGATTTATGGACATGCTCCTCGTTATTTTGGTATTTCTGCATCTGATACTTTGGCTCCTACTGATTTGCAACAATGGCTTGATGCCAGACAACTGGTTATGGAATCTGTTCGGCAACATCTGGTACGGGTGCAGCATCGCATGAAGCAACAGGCAGATAAGCATCGTACAGAGCGAGTGTTTGCTGAAGGTGATCTGGTTTTCTTAAAGTTACAACCCTATGTCCAATCTTCAGTGGTTGTCAGAGCAAATCACAAACTAGCCTTCAAATTTTTTGGTTCCTTCCGTATTACTGAGAAGATTGGAGAGGTGGCCTATCGTTTGCAATTACCTGCAGGAAGCAAAGTGCACCCTGTTTTTCATGTTTCTCAGCTCAAGAAATTCATTCCTCCTACAGTCCAGGTTCAAGCTCGTTTGCCTTCTCCCTTGGCGTCCTTACAAGTTCCTGTCCAAGTTCTCCAGAAGCGAGTTCGTCAAATCGGCAGTAAACTTGTTACTCAAGGATTGATCCACTGGAGTGGTTGTTCTCATGATGAAGCTACTTGGGAAGATCTCGATTCTCTGAAGCAGCAGTTTCCACGTGCTCCGGCTTGGGGTCAAGCCGCTTCTCAAGAACGGGGGGATGTCAGCAGCCCTGCACCTACACAGCCAAGCATGGAGGGAAGGGCGACGACTGGTGACGGCGTTGTAACGGATTCAGCAATCGTTCAAGGCGCGGGGAATTCAAGCAAGACGGATGGGCCGAAAGCGTCAAGGCCCAGGCGATCACAGAAGTTACCGGCCTGGCTCTCCGACCCAACTTGGGCCCGTTACACTCTGTAACGGTCGTTTCCTTTAAATAGCTGTCTGTAGCGAGAGGCAGAGTTAGGAAGGAACTGGACGGCGGCTTCGGCCGATGATGTATCCATCTGTGTAGCTGTGTGGGAGGTTGGGTGGTCAGCTACCGAAAAATACAATTCCCCATTCGATTTGGCTACGAACCCTAGCGAAATGCCATAGATCGAGAGAGTCCCTTACAGGTGGGGTCTGGGCCTCTGGGGTGGGAGCTGGCTTGGTGCTCTGCGCGCGCGGAGGAGGTGGTCGAGGCTGGAAGGCTAGGATGAAGCGGGATGGCGGCGTCGCATGTACGGGCACGAGCGCAAAGCTACGAAGGGGTCAGGCAGGCAGGCACGTACCGAGGTCGCGGACGGTGCCGCGGACGGTGTAGCCGCGGGAGAGGAGGAGCTTCACGAGCCACGAGGCGATGTACCCGGCGGCGCCGGTGACGCACACCGTCTCCCCTTTCCCTCCCTCCATACGCCCGGCCATGGCTGAAGCTGATAGGCTCCGCTCCACACACACACACCACAGCGCGCGATCTCCACTCAACGTCTGTGGTTGCTAGCGGCAGCAGGAATGCTCAACGATAGCTACCGGCTCAGGGAAGCAGCCTGCTACAAGTACTGCAGGTTGGGCACACGCACGTACGAATCAGCATTTGTTTATGTGTACATACGTATAATATATATATAATGCAACTTCGGGCGGCCCGTAGATCAGAATCTTGATCTGGAACTCACGTGGAGCTGTTTATGATTTCTGACACGCAAAGATTCAGCATGGAGCACGCCCATGTATAAACTATGGATTTGAAACTCCAGCATTCATGTGCAACTTTACTGCTTTGCGCTCAAATAGCGCACAGATCAGGTAATCGCGCTGGCACTATTTTGTATCTTGTCAGCAAATTTTGTATACGCAATAATTATTTCGAACAACAATTACGTTCAAAGTTTTTTCTTTTTGAGAACACAGTAATGACGCGGGCGCTCATATATACGCGCATACACTCATCCCTATAAAGACACACGCAGACCCTACCCCTATGAGCACTTCCGAGAGACTGAACCGGCATATTATCTTCTCCTCCCACTGAACGTGCATCGCCGGAAATCCTGAAATAAATCCAGGAATAATGCGAGCACCAGGATTTAAACCCTGATGGGCTGAAAATACCACTGTCCTACTAACCATCCAACCACAGGTTGATTCGCTTCAAAGTTCATAACATAAATGGGCATGTACACACATATGTTTATTTTTAGGCTACGTTTTTTTTGAGGCAATATTTTTAGGCTATGTACACACATATGTTGTTCGAAATCACTAATTGAGGAGCATTCCTTTCAAAGATCACTTCCAGTGCGCGACTTTTCGCAACCTGTGAGTTTTCCCTTTTTCGTAGATCCGTTTATTCAAAATGTTTCATCTCTTAAATCGTGCGTCCAAATCTTGAACCGCTTTCACCATTAGATTCCTCGCGCCGAGATATTCAAAACAAAATCCCGTGTTGATAGGTTTTGACGAACTTTTTTTCACAAAAAAACCGGATGAAAAAAACGGACAAAAAAACCGAACCAGGAGCACGTTTTTATTCCCATTTCTGAAAAGTGGCACGACTGTGCCAATCGCGGAAGCAAATCGGTACCTCCATGAGAAGTAAACCCGTGTCTCTCGCGGAAGGAAAAAAAAGAGAACGTGTTTCTTTTTTTTCGTTTCCAAGAGGCACGGCCGTGCCTCTCGCGGAAGCAAAACCGTGCCTCTCGCGGAAGTTTTGTAGAAACTGAGAAACCCGTGATGAATGTGTGTTATTAGGTTCATGACACAAATAAGCATATGGGTATGCGGGTATGGGTATTGCCTTCCTATACCCGTACCCGCCTTACCCGATGGGTATAACTTTTTCCCACTTATAAACCCATGAGTAATTATTTCCCAAACCCTTAGGGCATCTCCAATGCCGACCCGCAAACGGACGCGTTATTTGTCTTAAAATCGGTTCGGACCGGTGTCGTGACACTGATACGGGAGCCGACCATCCAACCGTGCCCCGCGTCCATTTGAAAACAATTACTCCCTCCGTCCCAAAATAAGTGTCTCAATTGAGACACTTTTGAGACACTTATTTTTGGGACGGAGGGAGTACATGTTTAGTAAGATAAAACACCTTCCGCCAAATCCCAAATGTTCTTCGTGTTGCTTGTGTTGGTAAAATAAAATATATGCACACCTTTCACCAAATCAACTTTGCTTAAATATTACCTTCCGCTAAATCATATGCACACCTTCCGTCAAATCAACTTTGTTCAAATATTACCTTCCGCCAAATCACATGCATAGCTTCCGTCAAATTATGTGTATGCTTAGCACCACTAAGCTATAGCTTCCGCCAAAGTGGATTAAAAGTAGTTTCCGCCAAAGCAAAAAAAGTAGGAGCGGCCTTCCGTCATCCGGACAGAGAAAGGGCACGTGGTGGCTTTTGATTGGCCAGAAGGATGTCCGGAGTCCCGCAAAGCCCTTCTTTGTTTGTCTTCGGTTTGTGAAAAAACGGATCCGGACGCGTCGGCGGACCGATGCAGGATTACGTTGGATGGCAAACTGCGTCCGGACAGCGCGATTCGGACGCTTGCGGGAGGTTTGAGGATCCGCTTTGAAGATGCCCTTACACTAATTATGGTTTTTACATGTCGGGTTCACGGGGTAGCAGGTACCATTGCCATGGTGAATTGTACACTAATTAGAGGATTTTTGCCTTTTAAAAAAAAGAAATACGCAGACTGCACAGGTCAGAAAATCGACCAGGACGGCCATGGCTGTAACAGACGGCGACGGGTGAGATGTCTGGACGCTTATAAAATTGATACTTTTTGCTGTCTGCCGTATTGATTTCGAGCACCGCTTCACCACGCGCATCAAACAACATCATCTCATTAACTCGAGCCGTCTAGGGAGCAAGCATACGTTTGCACTTTGCACTACTTCCCTACCTGTATATTGGGCCGTATACCTCAAAAAAGCCTGACAGGAGTGAATCGTGAAGCGTATTCCCACGAGGGGGATACTGAGCTGCCTGACGCTCGGCCTCTGCGATGCCGCACTCGAAAATCCTTCCCTCAAATACTCCATTCCTCCCCCAAATTACCCCCCCAGATCGCAGCAATCAACTCCCGACATCCACTTAGCCAACGTCGCAGAAGCTAGGTATTTTACCAGATATCGCTTGTATTCCTGACATTTTGAACTTTGAATAAAATCCTTGGCCCACCTAGAACTAACCTTTTTTTTAAATTCAAAAAAAAAAAAAACCATGACGGTAAAAGTTGTAACCATGCTGTTACTGTCACGACGAAGGTGCTCAAGCCCGAAGGTGAACTCTGCAGCGGACACGACGCGCCGTCGGCTGTTGCCCTGTCCGGCCCTGGTGCGCGCTTCTGTGCGCCCTGCCGTCTCGCTGGGACCGGCAGTGGACGGGTCTGCATCTAGGAAGCTATAGCTACAGCCATGGAGGCAAACAGGCTCAGGCTAGTTGGCCAACTTGGGCAGCGACAGCGGCTCGCTAGGACCGGGGTGGCCGATGATGGGTGTCCGGGCGATGGACCGCTGGTCCTGCCATCTTCTACTCTCGTTTTCCGCGAGGGGAGCTGCATCCACTCTCTCGTTTGAGGGGAGCTGCCTCTACTTAAGGCCGTGCCAGCAAGAACAGACGAAGACCGGAGCTCGGCAGACGGAGCGCACCATGTCGACGCGCGCAGAGGGAAATGGCGGAAATGGCGGGAGCGGGAAGAAGACGGTGTGCGTGACCGGCGCCGCCGGGTACATCGCCTCGTGGCTGGTGAAGCTCCTCCTCTCCCGCGGCTACGCCGTCCACGGCACCGTCCGCCACCTCGGTACGTGCCCGGCCGGCCGTGTCAGCGGTGTCATAACCGGCCAGCGAGTGATTTCTGATCCTGTTTCAGGCGAGGAGAAGACCGGCCATCTGAGGCGGTTAGAGAGCGCTTCCGAAAACCTCAGGCTCTTCAAGGCTGACCTCCTTGATTACGATGCAATGGCAGCTGCCATGCCATCGTGGGATGCCATGGAGTTTTCCATGTCGCGACTCCCGTTCCTTCGGGAATATCCAGAGGCAAGCTAGTTTCATAACTGAAGAACTGTTGATATGCATCAAGTAATCCTAACGTACTGTTTTTCATCTCTTCCTTTCATGCACAACCATTTAGCTACAAATGTTG
The DNA here is from genome assembly GCA_039707655.1 of Elymus sibiricus. Taxonomy (NCBI): domain Eukaryota; kingdom Viridiplantae; phylum Streptophyta; class Magnoliopsida; order Poales; family Poaceae; genus Elymus; species Elymus sibiricus. The sequence goes on from CM077672.1 coordinate 306,551,852, forward strand.
GGCCCTGCTGTTACTGGCACCACGAATGTGCTCAAGGCCGCCTCTGCCGCCAATGCCGTGAGAGTGGTCGTCGTGTCATCCATGGTCGCCGTCGAGATCAACCCGAAAGACTGGCTAAGGTAAAATCAGAGACGAGAACTGCTGGTCAGACAAAGAACTTTGCAGGAGCAACGAGGTAACGTTGGCAACCCGTACCATCACTGAGTTCACTGTAATAATGAGAAATCTTTATAGGCTCCATCCTTGACTATGTCATTTTGCCATGTATATATATCTGCAGAGCTGGTACCCTGTTGCTAAGATCGCGTCGGAGGCGGTGGCACTCGAGTACGGGCGGGAAACCGGGCTTGGCGTGGTGACTCTGAATCCGGCGCTGGTGTTCGGTCCCCTGCTCCAGCCGACTATCAACACGAGCAGCCAGTTCCTCATCTACTTCCTCAAAGGTTTCAGATAACAGTGCCCTGCGCGAGCTCTGTTCCGTTGCTTAATTCGTTGTGTGTGGTCACTCACACCTCGAGAGCGTTGGTGGGTGGTGGTGCAGGAGGCCCTGACGAGACGAGGGACAAGCTGTGGCACATCGTGGACGTCCGCGACGTCGCCGACGCGCTGCTCCTGCTCTACGAGGCGCCCGAGGCCACGGGGAGGCACATCTGCGCGCCTCACTTCATCACCGCCCGGGAGCTGCTGGGCTTGCTCAAGAGCATGTACCCTGGGTACCCCTGCATAGCCGAGTAGGACTTCTGATCGCCTGACGATTCAGCACATAACATATACACATTGTTGTTTTCAGCAATGACGATCAATGAGATGTACCTTGTACTTGTACGCTGGGGCTAACGGATAGTTCAATCGTTTGGGCATTTGGCAGGGAGAGCAGAGCATACACCCGGCTCCGATGACCTCCGGAAAGCTGGAGAAGCTGGGGTGGAGCTCCCGGCCACTGAGGGAGACGATCACAGACACCGTCGAGTTCTGCCGGGAGGCCGGGTTTCTTGAGAACGTGGATGGTGATGATACGCCTTGCCGTTTCCCTCCTCTTCTCACCAAAATCTAGTGTCGGGAACAAATAGTGTTGCTTATCTGTTATCCCATGTAAACGGCACGCCATGGAAACCAAAGTTGCAGAAATCAACAACTTCCATAAAACCCACCATTTGCCGTTCGTTTGCTCCGAAATATTCAGAACCATCAAGAATCTCATTAAAATCCCCACCGCACACGCACGGTAGATCATTTTCAGCTTTCAAAAATCTCAAAATATCCCAACTTTGGGAACACTCGCTCCTCCGAGGCTTGGCATAAAAGCCTGTAAACCTCTACATTTGCATATCTCCAACATTCTGCACCTTTGCATCAATGTGCTGATCGGAAACATTGTTCATCATTACCTCTACTTCTCTGGACCAAAATAATGCAAGTCCACCACTTAAGCCATTGCCACTCACAGGCATAAAGCCGCTAAAACCCAAACGGTCCTTCAAATCTGCCCTTGATCTTCGTCTCACACAAGAAGACCAAAGGCGGGCACTTCCAGCCTCACAATGTTGCGAAGCTCACGAGCTGTCTCCGGGTTCCCAAGCCCAAGACAATTTCAAATTAGGCAATTCATTGGCTCAGGTGGGGCTGATTAGCAGCCTCCGCCAATTTTGCATCTTCATCCGCTTCTTCTTCGAACCTCTGCTGTCCGTCGAGCTACGCGACAGTTCGCCATCTATGTTTCTCTTTTTATTCATTCAAGGTATCTTGATTTACTAGCATGAGCTGGTTGTTGGAGGCCCCTGTGCCAAGCTCATACACTCTATAAGTTTCGTGCATCTTTTTTCAGATTCAACAATTTGTTCCACATTTTTGTCTGTGATGTATACTACATAGATACACTTGGGATGGCTGGAATTTGCACTCAAATTGTAGAATATAGATAAAATTAGTCGATGGTTATAATGTCATAGCTAAATCATATCCTGAAATTCATGTAGTCTAAAGATAGAAGACACTTACTCGCGAAAAAAAAAAGAGATAGAAGACACGTACCAACTTGGCACGCATGTAATTTCAATGTTAAAAAATTGACACATGGGCAGTGATTTTATAATGTCTTTCTGAAGGTTATGTATGAAATCTCCATGGACGTGTTTGGTTGTCTTCTCCAACAGCACCTGCATTTCATACACATCTCAACCCAGCCTGGTTGAGCAAAACCAGGCAACAAACCAACATCTGCATGTTGTTTGATTGCCTGCATTGCATCTCAGAGCACTTTAGGGCTGGCTGTTTGGTTGCCTGTATATGTGCTTAAGGGCTGAGCAGATGCAAACCTCAGCTGTTTGGCTGCATACACGTTTGTGTTCTGCTCACCCCATTCAAATGTGGTGGCCTTACCACCACATTAGCAGCACAACAGCAGCACAGCTTAGAGCAGATAAAGAGGCAAACAATGACAACAAGCAAGTAAAACAACAGATAAAGAGGCAAACTAATATAACTACGAGCATAATTATGATCCTGGCCAAAATATTAACAAGTTCACAACACTAGTTCAAACCACCACCATCACCACGAGCAGAAAGTACTATAACAGTTTCATACTACGACTGGGTACTTAACTAGAGAGCTTGCTGGAATTCGCCAACGCTGTTGTGCTTGCTGCAGCGCACCCTGCACATGATCGAGCTGTCGTGGTTGTAGATCTGAACCTTCAGGCCCAGGCCGGAGATCCACACAACGACGAGGTCACCGGGGACGATCCTGTGGCGGTGGCAGAAGTACTGCCATCCCCGGCCAAGCACCATCTCCCCCTGGAAGTTCTGGACCTGAACCCAGAACTCACACCACTTGTTGGCCGACAGCCTGATGGCGCGCGGGGGCTTGATCACCAGCCACTGCTTCATCACCTCCTTGAACTTGGGCGGGATGACGAGCATGGCGAGATCCTCCTCGTCCTTGATCTGGCAGTAGAAACGCAGCGGCTCTCGGGACCCCTCCTCGTGGCCGGTCCTCGGAGATCCTCCCCTTGAACGCGGCTGGCTCATGAAGGCGGCCCTGCCAGGCAGGTCCACCCTTTTGAGCCAGCGGTTCGTGGGGATGAAGTCCACGGCGCCCTCGGCTCCGACCACGACCTGAGCTCCTCGACCGGCTTCCCACTCCGTCTTCATCACCTTGTCAGGTAAGAGGACATGGGTTAGTAACAGGGCATTGGGCTCAGACACTGATTAGTGGCACTTGCCGAAGAGCGAGTGTCACTGATGAGTGGCACTTGCTCATGGGCAACAACCACTGATCAGTGAACATCATGGCACTGATCAGTGGCTGTGGCCCATGAGCAAGTGCCACTCATCAGTGGCACTTGCTCTTCGGCAAGAACCACTCATCAGTGAACATCATGGCATGCGAATTGTGAGCACTCCCACATTTGACAGCATGCTACATTGGTACTAGTACCTAAACGAGGAAACACAATGGTCCTACAACATGTATGAGCATGCAAATTTGTCCTACCTTCTATGAACGCCATGCACATAATGAAATCATGCAACAAAGCATGCCTAAGCCAGCACCAATCTAGCTTCAACATCTAACACAAACCCTACCTATGAACAACATGAACATGTAACTACCTATCATGTAAGAAGCAATCTAAACTGCCTATGAACTACGATGTAACTACCTATGAACAAGAACCAATCTAAACTGCCTATGAACTACGATGTAACTACCTATGAAGAAGAACCAATCTAAACTACCTATGAACTACGATATAACTACCTATGAACACCACGAACAGCATGAACAGTAGCATCCAAGAAGGAATCGATTGGATTCGAATCGAATCGATTCGAATCCAAGTGATGCCTAATGCAGAAAACCCTAATGTGCATGTATGAGCAGAGGGGAAATTAGTAACTTACCGGAGCGGGTGGAGTTCGAGCGTACGCCGGCCGGGGAGAAAACCCCGGCGGGAAGGAGATGGCGGGCCAAGAGAAGGAGGAGCCGGCAATGCCGACGGCCGTCGGCACTGCCCCGGTGCTCGTGCCCACGCGGGAGGTCGAGGAAGCAGGCGCCGTCGTCTATGGCCCCGCCCCGCTGCCCAGAGCAAACCCTGAAATGGGGGTTAAAAAAAAACCCCACCCACAGGGGTTCCGAGCAGCGGCGCGGTCGTCGCCTTCTCCGGCGCCGCCATCGAACCCACGACCATGAGGTCTGGATACGGCGGCGGAGCCGGAGCGGCCGGCACCGCATTGGCCGGACGAGGTGGCCTGGTGCAGATGGGCGACGGCGCGCGGAGGGCCGTCCTCAGGTCAACGCCGGAGTTCGCCAGGCCGGTATCCACCTCTCGTGGATGCGGTTGCCGCTGGCCTCGATGGGGGTGAGGGGACGGCGCGGCGGCGGGCGAGCCATCGGAGGAGAGGAGAGCAACAGGCGGTGAGGAGAGTAGGGGAGAGTGGTGTGAATGAGCGTGGGCGGTGACATGAGAGAGAGAGAGAGAAGGGGGAGTTATTGAGACGTCCCGTCCGTCTCCCGCGCTCCCCGAGGCGTGCAGCCAAGAGCCACGTGTGGCCGCGCTGAGCCTAGCCCGTGACTGCTTTAAGTTTCGTGCGGCCTGAGATTTAGATGCAGCCCAGGCAACCAAACAGCCCGTTTTCATCCCGCGCGGGCCTGATTGGGCCTTATGCAGGCAACCAAACACGCCCCATGTGTATGTAAACATCCCGTCGCGACTCACGGCAGCCTGAAATTTGCCGTTCCGTCGGTGCGGCCCACGTCCCAACCCCCAACCCAACCAAACCTGGCCAAACAGGCCGGTTTTCACGGGCCGGCACGATAGCCCGCATGCCTGGCCCGTCACGGGCCGGCACGGCACGAGGCTAAGTGGGCCGTGCCTGGGCTGCTATGCCCGGCACGGCACGCCCAGTCTGTGCTAGTCTGCTACCGTGCTAGTGCTAGTAATAAACGTAATTTGTGCTAGTCTGCTACCGTGCTAGTGCTGCGTACCAGAAAAAAAATGTGCTACGTATCAGGGTCTAGAGACAGTCAGACAGCGAAACGGCTTGCAGCCCTGCATGGCTGCATCGATGTGCCACCTGGGCACAAGCCGACTATGGATGCGGCGCTGCACGCCTGCGCACGGCCAGACGCCAGACCTGCCTTTTTTTAACAAATCGTGCTTACGTGCCGGCGGGCCTAATCATGTTTACGTGCCAGCACGTTTAGCCAGGAGCCGTGCGTGGGCCTAGGAGGCCAGCACGCGTGCCGGCCCGGCACGGCCCGAGTACTTAGCGTGCCTGGCCGGGCCGTGCCGTGCCTAGCCTGTTTAACCCAGGACGGGCCGTGCCGGGCCGGGCCGGCCCGTTTGGCCAGGTTTGAACCCAACCCGAGACGGAGGCGCAACTATCTCGGCGTCGCGTGGCTTTGCCAACCTCCCAGCCGCCCGCCCCGCCCCGCCCCACCCGAGCCAAACCAAATCCGGATCCTGCCCGATCTCTCTCACCAGCTCCGCTCGCTTTTGATTTCCGCCGTCCACGGGCGGCCACGCCAGCGCGGCGAAGCCGTGTCCGGTAAGGAACCGGTTGGCGCCAGGCCAGGCCGGCCACCGCCTCTGCGCCGGCTATAAAAGGCGCCCAGGTGCTCCCTCTCCTCCCCGCGCTCCGGTCCCGTACCTCCTCTGACCTTTCTCGCTCGTGACGGGCCGCGCCTCTCTTCTCGCCACCTCGCGTTTGCTTGCGCGGCTGTTTCCCCTTCCTATCCCCATCCCTTGCCCCTCGTCTAGATTCGTTTCCAATCGCGTTTGATTTGATTCCACTCGTCGTCGCGATCGATCGGGGGATTCATTTGGTTTGCGAATCTATCTCAGAATCTCTTCTGTGCGTCCGCTTCTGTTTGTGTTCCTCGTATTCGCATCCCCGCGCGTTGGTTGCAGGATCGTGCCTGGTTTATGGAACTCGGCCAAGGCCGAGGCAAGGCCAGTTTCCCGTGCTCGTTCAGATCGGCTCCTCTGCGCTCGTCCATGATTCCAGATTTCAAATGGGTATGGCCCGTGTGGTCTTCTGCTTCCCCGAGCGCTGCGGTTTATTCTTATTGTATCATCCGTTAATTCGAGGCCCTCGTGGAGGAGGATCTTATTGTACCAGCTGATGTCGGTTTTGGTGTGTGTTGTGCTCGCTAGTTCTTCAGAGGTGGAGGTTTGATTTCTTTTTCATGGTTATTTTGATTGATTGATTGGATTGGATTCAGCGGTTATTCTGATTGGTTACGGTTCAGCGGTTATCCTGATATGCTCAGATCTTCTACGGTGATGAAGCTTAGGATCTCTTACCTGCGATCTGCGTTTGGATAATATATAAATAAATCTGTCCCAATTTTAATTTCTTGGTCTGCACAGTAGTCAACGGCAATTCTGATTTCAATTAGTTGCTTCTCCAGAAATTGAATTGCACGGCAAAGCGGGAGCAACATCTGCGTTTGGATGATTATTACCCCCTCTATCTAGTTCCTTCATCTACACGGTTCAGTTCTGATTTTGTTCATGGTTGTCCAGAAATTCATTAAAAAAAATGGTTGTCCAGAAATTGGGATTATACCACTCACCTGTGTTTGGAAGATCATTGTTTATTTTCTTTTCTCCACAGTTCAATTAGTCTCCACACAATTCTGATTTGGATTTTGGATTTGTTGTTGGTACTCCAGAAATTGGAATTATACGGCTTAGCGGGTGGTCCTATTTTCCCTCGGCATGGCGGTTCTTTTTCTGTGGCTCAACATTTTATTACTCAATAATAAATAAAACACACCAGACAAGTTTTCTCTTCCTTAGTTTGTCATTCTCAGCTCTTGCAGACATCGTCTTGGAAGGGATATAATTGGAACCGGTGCTGTCTAACTCACCTTCCCAGACAAGACTAAATTTTAACTTTTACCTCCTCCTCGTTTGAAGCATGCTTTAGCTGAGCCTAGTTCCCCCCTAATTTACAGAGAAGTATCTTGCTCGTTGCAGGTTTGACAAACGCAAAGTCTAACCTGATGCTGAGTTGATATCTTCTCACTAGGCAATAATTTAAATTCAGATTTACCTGCAAAGGTGCAAGAATGGAGCTTCAAACTAATGGCACATCCTACAACCGAAAAAGACTCTGCTCCATTTTTAACTCTTGCCTCTTTATTTTTATATCACGTAGCTATAGCTACTTGTTCATGTCTTTGATTTAGGCTTTTTTTTTACTTCTGCCCCCTGTGATTGCAGATTTATTTTAGCTCAGAGTGTGCTGGTAGTGAGTCGAAATCTGCTAAAATCGTTTGGTTTGCAATCTATCTCTTATCCTGTCGACTGCAGGACATATTTAGGAAGTTTGGGCTTATGCGAAAATCTCTGTACAGTGAGTCAGGTCAGTGTTCTATCAACGGTTTGTTTGGTTTAGTTGTGTTCCTCCACATATTGGTTGCAGGACTGGATCTGGAATTTGGAGATCCCTGTGGTGTTGTATGTCAAAGGGCATTTGAGCAGGTCAGATTTGAATGGCTATCACCCGTGTGGCCTTCTGGTTCTCATCACGTGTTCCATCATCATCAGCTAATATGAGGTGGATTAGAGGTCCTGGTGGATTCTTATTGTAGCAACTGATCACGCTTTTGTTGTGTGTTTGTGCTCCTTTGCTTGCAGCAGATGCAGGAGTGTAGTAGTTCTGCACAGATGAATCATAGGGTGGATGATTTGGTTTCTGTTCGTCATTTTAATTGATTGGATAATGAAGCTTTGGACCTCTTACCAACCTGGAACTTGCGATCTGCGTTTGGATAATAAATTCCGTCCCGATTCAATTTATTTGGTTTGCATAATACAATATAGTCCTTGGTAGTTCTGATCTTGTATTCATTTGTGGTTTTCCAGAAATTGGGGTTAATTGGTGGAGATTTGGTTTCTGTTCATCATTTTGATGATTGGATAATGAAGCTTTGGAACCTGGAACTTGCGATCAGCGTTTCGATAATGAATTCTGTCCCGATTCAATTTATTTGGTTTGCACAGTACTATTTAGTACTTGGTAGTTCTGATCTGTATTCGTTTGTGGTTTTCCAGAAATTGGGCTTAATAAGGTTTAGCAGGAGCAACCTATCTTCTTGCTGATCTGCGTTTGGATGATTATGAACCCCTCTATTTAATTCCTTCTCCAAAATTCAATTTTAATCTTCGACAATTCTGATTTGGACCTGTTGCTGGTTGTCTAGAAATTGGGATTATATGGCTTAGTGGGAGCGACCTATCTTGTTGCTGGCCTGCGTTTGGATGATCATTACTCTCTCTGTTTAATTTCTTTTCCACAGCTCAATTAGTTGCCCGACAATTCTGATTTAGATTTGTTGCTGGTTCTCCAGAAATTGGAATTATACGGCTTAGCGGGTGGTCCTATTTTTCCTCGGCATGGTGGTTCTTTCTGTGGCCCTCCCTTGATAATTGAACTTTCCAAACATTTGTTTCTTTGCCTTGGTTGGTAATTCTCGGCTCTTGCAGATGCTGACTTGGGAGCGAAATAATTGGAACCAGTGTTTCTACCTGACTTTCACGGCCAAGACAGGCTTACTTACCCTTTACCTCAACATTTGATGCATGCTTTAGCTGAGCCTAGTTTTCCTCTTAACTTAAAAGGTATCTTCCTCATGACAGGTCTTAGTTGATGAACTCAAGTCCAACCTGATGCTGAGTTGAATCTGTTTGCAGTTCTTCTAAATCTACTATTTTCTCAATCATCAGAACTTAGACAGCCTTCAAAATTATCTTACCAGATAATATTTTGAATTCAGATTTATCTGCAAAGGTTCAACAATGGAGATTCAAACTAATGGAACATCCTACAATGAAAAAGACTATGCTCCAGTTTTAACTCACCTCTTATTTTTGTTTCACGTAGCTACTTGTTCATGTCTTGATTTAGATTTTTCCTTCTACCCTCCCTTTGGTTGCAGATTAAGACCAAACCATTCTGGTAGTGAGTCAGAATCTGTTAAAAGCGTTTGGTTTGCAATCTATCTCTCTCTGGATCTTTTTGTTGTTTGTACTCTTGATCCCTGTGCTGGTCTTCTGCGCGTATCGGTTGCAGGATATATTTAGGAAGTCTGGGCATTTGTGCGGGATATATTTGGATATGTTGGTGGTTCTCCAGAAATTGGAATTATTATATGGCTTAGCGGGAGCGACGTATCTTGCTGCTCTGTGTTTGGATAATTATCATTCCCCCTGTTTTACTCTTTTGTCTCTATTGTTCTGTTTTGGTTTCCCACAATTCTGATTTAAACTATTTGTTGGTAGCTCTCCAGAAATTGGAATAATATGGCTTAGAAGGCAGTCCTATTTTTGCCTCGGCATGACGGTTCCTTCTGTGGCTAAAACTTTGTCAACCTTTTTTACTCTAATTGAACTCTCTAGACATTAGGTTTTCTTTGCCTTATAATTCACAGCTCTTGCAGATACTGACTTGGAAAAGATATAATTACAGTTTGGAACCGGCGTTGTTGTCGTCCATCGTCCTACCTGACCCAGGCTTTACTTGTTCCCACTCATCGTTTCATCCATGCTTTAGCTACATTTATATATATAAGCAGCATTTCCCCTAACCAAAAATTTATAGAAAAGGTCTCTTGCTTGCTGCATGTTGTAGTTGACGAACTCCTATCCAGCCTGACGATGAATCCGTTTACTGATCTTCTAAATCTACTAGTATCGTTTAAATCCATTGTAACTTACATAACCTATAAATTATCTGACTAGACAATATTTTAAATACAGATTCATATGCAGCACGAATATAAGGATAATCCGGAGCTTTCAACTAATGGCACATCCTACAACCGAAAAAGACTCTCTTCCCTTCCTTTTTTTTTAATTTCATTTAGTTACTTGGCCATCTCTTTCATATAGGTTTTTGCCCCTGCCATTCCTATGGTTGCAGATTTTTCTTTAGCCCAGGCCATGTGGGCAATGACTCGCTCTCCATGGTTGTTATCTGTACTCCTGATCCCTGTGTTCTCTTGGTCTTCTGCGAGTGTGGGTTGGCAGGATATAATAATTATGAGTTTGGGCCCAAACCTTTGCTCTGTTCATGGAGTCAGGTCAGTGTCTCGTAGACGGTCTGTGTTCATTTGTTATTGCCGCCTCTACAATTTGGCTTGCAGGACTGGAGCTCGATCTGGTCTGGAAATGAAGCTCCATATGGTGTGTGAACGGTATGGTGAAGGGGACTTGAAGCAGGTCAGTTTCCCATGTTTGGTCACATTGGTTTACTGGATTCCTCATCTGTGCTTGGTGACGTTAGATTTGAGTGGCTATACCTTAAGTTCTTCGATTTATGTTCGTCTGACGGTTGTTTGGGAGCTTCGTTCTGGATGGAGGAGTCTTCTTCAACCAACAACTTACACCAGGACTCCATGCTTGTTTCAATTGATTTCCCAGATTTCATTATGGTCTGACTTCCCTTGAAGAAACTTAAAGTATGCTGATTATATTTGGGCCGTTCATTGATTTGCATTGTTGGAGGTTTTATTGCAAGATTGTAGAGTTGGATAGTCAGTTAGCGCGGGGACTTGGTGAAGCAAATGGACTTCCCTGATGGTTTTGACTTCTGATTAGTGATCCTGAAGCATAATGATTTGGTCTTTGTGGTAGATTCAGCTTGGAGTTGGTAGTGTGCACATCTGATTCTTTCAACTGTCCTGAAGCATCTTACTTGGTTTCTGTTGTGCCATCTTACTGGTTATGGTATCTTCTTCAACTTGCATGTGGTTTGGATGGAATATGATCTCATCTTTTGCTCGAATCAGGAAAATGCTAGAAGTCTCAAACAAGGGTCCAAAATGGAAATATCAGTTCGTACTCAGTTTGTATAGCAGATTATCAAAGTATGATTTGGCTATTAAACCTGGTTACCATACTGTTTCAGGAAGTTTGGTTTTGATTTGGCTGCTTGTATCTTTCAACTTGCAAATGTATCACCTAATAGGAAGTAAACGCATGTACATGAGCTCTGAATGCAGTAAAAATGTTAATGCATATTATATATGTATGAATTGGTCACACTTGGATTTGTTGGTCTACTATTCTGCATACTGTTGTCCATGATTACACTTGGTCCGTTTATGTATACTATATATACGTTCTTTAGGTTCATCTTACTTATGACACAAAATCAAATTTTGGTGTGCACATATTTTTAACTTTGGTGATAAAGAAAGATCCCACCCTCGCCCTTGTGTTGGTTTAACAATAGTGGCCTCCTGTACTTGGGTAATATTGATGACTTGATATGCAGAAAGAGGTTAGGAGTTATTGCTGTATATATACTAAAACAATGGAGAGTTGAAGGTTCTGAACTGGAAGCTTGAACAAATATTTTGCCCTGAACACTCCACTCATGTCCACTGAATATGATTCTGGTTTGTTGGTATGGAGTTGATTTTCAGAAGTGATGTTCTTCTCATTGGTGCTTCTCCAGTGAGATCTGGATTCTTCAATGCATCTTCTCGATTTGCTGGGGAACTTCCTACTTTAAATTGACAACTAGCAAAACAGTCTGGCTAATTTGATTGATGATTCCTAAACACTGGCTAATTTGATGATGAATCCTGCTGATTACTTTCAACATATGGCAGTTTGTTTCGTACTTCGTTCATCCTGGATTTAAAAACACAAAGCGCTCACACATCTCTACGGTCCTCCAATGGCTAATTTGATCTCTTTACAGCAAACTGCTAATTTGATCTGGATTATGGAATCTTCCATTACATATTCTTATTAAATTACAATTTCATAGCGTTCACACATCTTATGGTCCTCTAATGGCTAATTTGACCTTCTTTTCCGCCGAACTGCTAATTTGATCTGGATTCTGAACCTTGAATCACATATTCTCTTTAATTACATATTCTTAGTTTTTTGGCAACTTCCTAATTTTAATTTAGTTGGAAACTAGCAAAAGTACTAATTTGATGATTCCTGCCGATTGCATATTCTTAACTCGAAACTCAGACAATCCCATTCTGTTTCATACTACATAATAAATCCTGGATTTAAAAGATACGGACTGTTCACACGTCTTATGGTCCTCCGACCCTATAATGGCATAAAACTACGGCATAAAACTACGAAAGCTTTCTCCGTGCAAAGATTTGAATCATGCTCACCCCACTAGATAAATTAGTTACTCCCATTCAGGTTTTGGAATTTATCGCATTCTTTGTTTGTGCCCCATGTCTGTGTTATGATCTTGTGAAAACATTGCGTGAATATTTATTGCCAGTCGTGTGTCTTGCCAATGCTGCCTTTGGTTGATTGCGTGGCTTGTATGCTTAGCTGAATAATTGTTTGTAGTGTTTGCTAATTTTTGCCGGTCCCAAGCCCGGATGAGAAAAAGTGGAGGGAGCTGCATCGTTTCCATTAAAACTTCCAAATATTTTAAGTTGAGTAACAGTGAATGAAGTGTGTAGAAGTTGCACAGAGTTACTGTACTTACTGTCTTAATCAAATAGTGAATCATAGCATAATGTGGTAAGCATATGGTTCAATCTTTGAATGCATCCTTGCTATGTCGGGGTCCATAAAAAATCTAGGCAAGTTTAAGTGTACTTAGAACTTACTGGCCTCCGGGAACTTGCTTGATTCCTTTCTGAAGCTGCACAAGATGTTTTTCTTATACGATTCCAAAGAGAAGCGAGTGAAAGGCCTCATGTAATGTTCGTGAACAATCTTTCTCTAGAAAGATGTGGTTCGATTGTTCTGGGTGGTGTATGGCCCAGGTAACTGGTTCCCTACAAAAGTCATTCTTAGAGAAAGTGTTTGTGCACGAATTAATAAGATTATAAAAATAGTTCAAAGAGTGAATATCTTGTGTTTGTACTATACTCCAATTGAGTTCCAATGGCATCATGACAAAGCCCACCCTCTTATTGTTATCCTCCCGTATCGCATGCTCCGAGCATGATAATTCTAATCAGCACTTCCGAACCTTCTCGGTTTGCTTCTCTGTGCTGCCACTATATATGTCTAGTACCTCCCCAGTTTTTTGGTCCAAAACATTTGAGCCATTTTTTTTCTTCTCGAATACGCACGAGTGTGTGTATCATATATTAGAGAGGAAGGGGGGACAAGAACCCCAATATCAACAAGTTTACAAGGCGTGCATACTCACGCTCCACTCCACCTCCAATGCATATCGTGTGAACTACTCCCTACGATCCCACCTATGTACCGCGGCGAAGAAAGCCTCAAGCTCTCCACGCAATAGTCCCGTCTGAGCCATACCCTAGTTTCACTTGCGATACAGCTAAGTACATGTTGTTGGCACAACGTCTTTCCGTCAAACACTATTGAGTTGTGATGTTTCCAGATCTCCCACATGACCAGTAAGTATATGTAGGAGATATGCCCTAGAGGCAATAACAAATGTTATTATTTATCTCCATGATCATAATTATGTTTATGTTCCATGCTATAACTGCTATGGTTCCCGAGCCCGTATATCCATAAAGGCTCTGAGGAAAACCCATGTGCACGTGTGGAATAATAAACGGTAAAAAGTATTCCTAGTCAAGCCTCTAAGACTAGCTCAAGTGTTGCATGATGATCACGTTTTCCTGATCATGGGCATGACTATGCCGGCAACTTTGAGGGCACAATGTTGGTAGAACACTTGTGTTGAATCGACCCGATTGATGTTATGCTATGAGATTCATTTGTCATAAGTTAATGGTTAATAACACAGAGAAGTTAATGTTTGCATAATTCCTTAGACCATGAGAGTGTCGAGTTTCTTCATGCTTGCTTCATGAACTTTGGGGTTTGTTAAACGTCATCCGTAAATGGGTGGCTATTACGGCGGCTTACGGGTTCATGGAAAAGTATGTTAAGTAACTTGATAGCTCAAGATTGGGATTTGCTCCTCCGACGATGGAGAGATATTCTCGGGCCCTCTCGGTGTTACGGTATCCATCATCGTCTGACCAGACACAAGTGTGATTTGATCACAGGGATGCCGGAACACAGAAACGAGAAAAGAGAACAAAAACCGGCAACGAGGTAACTGGCATTGTGGACAAGTGTTGATCCACGAGGATGCCGATGTTTCTCACCTCGGGTATTTGTAACATATCGCGAAGCAACAGGAATAGCACACGGCAACTGGAGGTTCACTCGAATATTCATTCGTGTGGGTATAGGGGTCAATATGGGTGTCCACGGCTCCGATGTTGATCATTGATCGGAAAGAGTTCCGGTCATGTCTATACTTCACCGAACCTATAGGGTCACACGCTTAAGGGTCATCTATCTGCTGAATACTAGACAGGGAGTCTGAGAGAAAATCACCGAAAAAGTTTCGGACGAAACGAAAACGTTCCGGAGAGAACACCGGAATAGTTCCGGTGAAACTGAAAAGTTGTTTCAGGGTATTCCATTAAGTCAAATTGGTTCTAGCACACGCCTGGAAATTCTTGGAGGATGCCAGAAGTGTTCTGGAAACTTTTGGGAATTTTCCGGGACAAAAACCGGAAATATTCCGGAGCAGCCGGAACCACTTTGGTTGCTTTTCGCTGAAGAAACATTGTTCCGAAATTGTTTTGGAATGCGTTCAAAATTGTTTTGGTGGGTGCTAGAATTATTCTAGGCACACAGAAATAATTTGGGTTTTAACGGACGCAGAAAAATGTCTTCGTGAATAGTGAAAATCACTTTTTGGGCTGATTTGCAAATGGGGTTTTTCTTCTAGAAGAAAACCACTTTTGGTGTGTGAAAGGGAGGTGGAGCCCCCCAAGGGGGCTGCACAATTTCGGCCATGGCATGGGGGGGGGGGGGCCCTCCTTGAGGTGTCCTTCCACCTCATGGTGGATATGTTCTACACACCCTTATGTGGCATGTGGTGGAAAGATCCTAGGAAGGTCCTTTTGGTCTTTCCTCTACCCCTTGCTCCTCCTATAAATAGAGGTGGAGAGAGCTCTCCAAAATCAGATCATGCTTGCTCTCATACACATGCCATAGACTTGTCTGGCTTCTCTCTCCCTCCCAGCGAAATAGTTTCGTAGAGCCGAAAGGCTGTCTGTGTTCCGGTGGGAACTAGTTCTGGACGACGAAGCCCTGCCGGATAGATGACACCGTATGTGTGCAACTCTGTAGAGAGATCGTAGTTTCGGTCTTAGTTCGAGAGTGCCTCCCGAAGGGCTGTCCAAGTGATCGTCTTAGTTTCGAGGGTCCTCCCAAAGGGCTGTCCGAGTGACCGTTCGAGTTTCGAAGGTCCTCCCGAAGGGCTGTCCGCGACACCGTCCGAGGGACTGTCCGACCGCCTCCCGGAGGGCTGTCCAAGGAGCAGATGTGGGAGTACATCCTCGCGGTTGGGAGGTTGTAAATCCTAGCTGCGGGGATCTGCACCGCCGATCGTCATCGACTCTACTTCCGCTGCGCTACGAGTCGGTAACGAAACAAGATCAAACCTTGTATGCAGTCTCCATAGTGATCCTGGGCTGGTGCGTAGGTCGGAATTTTTTTGTTTTCTACTGCATTCCCCTACAGTGGCATCAAGAGCCGTGCTATGCGTAGATGCAGGTTGCGATCTAGAATACATAGAGATGTATGGGTGTTGCACAATATAATTAGGTAGTAGATGAGATCTATTTCTGAAAATTATTTGTGCGGGTAGCAGATGAAATCTGTTACCCGATGTTCTTGTTGCTTCCCTTGAATTTGCGTAGTCCTGATCTTGACGGCATGGTGGAATCTCACAAAGTTCTGGCAATCCGCGATCCTTTCATGCTGCTCCTGAGTATGCTGATTGACAGATCAACGAAGTGCTAACAGTTCTTTGGGTTCCACCATAGTTAAAGAAAGATGGATGTTTCGTAGACGAAAGGGCAATGCAGATATGATCTGCACGGGGGTCACGCGTATGACGAAGTTTAGTATGGGGCTCGAGATTTTATTATCTCGTGTTTCATACACCCTGGAAAGTTAATCTAGCAACTTGAATTATCATACTTGATGATGGACGTTGGTAGCTTCGGTTTGTTTCGAAACCTTAGAAGCCACGAAAAATTAAAATTTTGCATGAACCGATTAGAGGCGTCTAACTTGGTTTTGCAGGATGGTTTGCATGTGCATATAATGTGGTATAGCAGTGCTCATAATAATTAGAATGTGGTATAGCATATAACTTGGTTTTGATGATGGACGTTGGTAGCTTCGGTTTGTTTCGAAACCTTAGAAGCCACGAAAAATTAAAATTTTGCATGAACCGATTAGAGGCGTCTAACTTGGTTTTGCAGGATGGTTTGCATGTGCATATAATGTGGTATAGCAGTGCTCATAATAATTTGATTATGTATGAGATGACTATATGATGTAATTTGATTAACATGACTTGCGTGTCATGATTCGGCATGATGGCTGGAGCCATATGATTGCACTTTAATGACCTGCGTGTCAACCTTATGTAATGCACTTATTTTATTAAGCTATAGAGATAGCAATATTATCTGGTGCATCGACAAGGTGGTGGCAATCTTCGCGAAGGTAAACACCGATGCGAATGCCGAAGACGAAGAAATACAAGACTTCTCCGTCAGAAAGGGCTGTACCATATCATGCTATTATGAATTGCCTGAGATGTTTATCCCTTATGATGCACCCTTCTTGATTGCGCGGTAGTCGCTTTTTATTAGGGTGATCTCTCACAAAAATATCAAGTAGTTAGTGTTCTCCCAAGTGTAGCACCGTCACGGCACCTAACTTTTCGGGGTGCGCCATGCTAACATGGGTACGAACGATTAGGGATGTGTGAGGCGGGTGAGGTCAGACCTCGCAGCGAGATCACTTGGTTGTCTTGACGTTCTAGCTTGAAAGTCCTGAGCTCAGAACACGCCCATCGAAAGATGAACAAGAGTCGCATAGAGATGTGATCGGCATGTTGGCCTACCGATTGAAATTCTCGTCATCAGTGATGCTCACCATCAATGGCGTTGAATTGAAATGTGGATCTTGTATCACTCACAATCAATTATGAGAGATATTGATTTGAATGGGAGCGCACTGAAGAATTAACTTGTTTAATTCTCGGTGCAATTAATTCTGAACACTGTCTAAGTGTGATTTGCATAAAAGTTGTAGAATAATGGCTCGCGTTTCCACCTTCCCTATTAAAATTGAATAGCTGTTAAATATCTGGTTAAAACTTTACGGTTGGTAACGTAATGTGAGGATTGTCCTCAATAGTGCCGAGAAGGACTTTGTCCTATCGCATACTTTCGGTATTCTCCCGCTAATGCTATGGATCATGTAACTCTCGTCCTTCGATCCAAAAGCTAGAATTTTGTTTCAGTCAAGTGCAATACGTTTGCTTCCATGAGACCCGAACTTCAAAAGTTTGGATAGTTATGTGATATTCATGGAATCTGAAAATCATTTTCAGAGACAGACAATGGTCAAAGATATGAGATATCCAAAGCAATGTTTGTTTGCAAACTATTAGTAAAGGAGTTTACTATGCATTAGACTGATAAGAGAGGGATCCAGAAGAACGCCTGTCATATGATGATGGTGAATAAAACAACAACTTAAAGAGAAAGGAAGTATCCGAAGGGTGTTAGTGAAACTTTCACGCCTAGGAAGTCCGGGGCTAACGCCACTCTTAAGTTGGGTGCTTCTTCTGAGAGTAGGAGAAATACTAAAAGTTAAACTGTTAGAAGTATAAAGGCAAAAGGAAAGAAGACTGGAATATCCAGCTCATGTATGAATGTCATACAGGTTTTTGATGTATAGAAGGCTGGTCAAAAATATAGTTCTTGGGAATTATGGTTAAACATGTTAATCACTAATTCTTGGGTATTGTGAGTTAATCACAAAGATACCCGCTCGATTGCATTCTGTTGCAACTCGATGTAAGAACTACTAAGGCCTGAAAGACTAGCCAGGAATGAGGTTTAGATACACACAGGGAACATAGTAAATGTTACTATACCTTCCAACGGTGTATTCCCTATGTATTTACTTTCATAATTCATTTTAGAGTTTCACACTCTAGCCCATTGCATAAAGTATCTTGCAAGAAGGTTATTCATAAGAGAACTTCTAATGTTCGGTGTTATGAATAACATAAGGGCCATACTTTCATTATGAATGAGATGTATGTTATGAATATTGATAATAATACATTACTCTGTATTTACTTTCATAATTCATTTAGAGTTTCATACACTCTAGCCCTTTGCATAAGGAATTTTGCAAGAAGGTTATTCATAAGAGAACTTTTGATGTTCGGTGTTATGAAAACATGAAGGGCCATGCTTCCATACAGGATGGGATGTATGCTATGAATATTGATGGTAATATGATACATCCATAACACTGACGCTAAATGT
This sequence comes from Elymus sibiricus, assembly GCA_039707655.1. NCBI lineage: Eukaryota > Viridiplantae > Streptophyta > Magnoliopsida > Poales > Poaceae > Elymus > Elymus sibiricus. The sequence continues at coordinate 306,570,230 of CM077672.1, forward strand.
CACAAGACTAAAAGAATACCACACAAGTGTGGCACTGCATTTGGTCACATTGGAGAAACCCGCATGAAAATTCCATTATGATGGATTTTGAAGTCATTTGATTTTGAATCATCTGACACTTGCAACTTTCCTCTGAAAGGTGAAGTGACTAAAATACCGTTCACATGCCATAAGGAACGAGCAAAGAACATATTGGTGATCATACATTATGATGTGTGTAGTCCAATAAATGTTGTTGCAAGTAGTGGATTCATCTATCTTCAGAAATGACTCAAGTAGATATATGGATGTTTACTTGTTGAGACGTAAGTCTGGATCTTTTTGAATTCATTCATAAGGTTTTCAAAAATGAAGTAGAAGTTGTTGTAACAAGAAAATTGTGTTTTTACAATTCGATTGCAGAAAGGAATATTTGAGTTACAAGTTTAGCGAATGTCTGATGAGTTATGAAAGGGGTTTCATAACTTGCACCTCCCGGAACACCACTGCAAGTGGAAAGTCCGTGAAGACGTAATCGAACCATTTATGACATGATAAGATCAAAGATGACATAAATAAATTTGCCATTACCCCTTTTAAAGAGTGATGCTTTAGAGACTGTGGCTTTTACACTGAAAAGAGATCCATCAGGTCTGTTGAAATGACGCTATGGTATGGTACGCCCAACCATGTTATATCTTTTCTTAACATTTGGAATATGGGGCTTGTGTAAAAGGTTACAAACCTATTCCAAATCAGACAAGTGCTGCTTTGTAGGTTATCCCAAGTCATTGGGTATTCCCCCACCACTATACCGAGGCAAAGGATTTTTGCCACAAAACGGTATGCTTTTAAAGAGAATAGTTCTTAAAAAAGGTGAGTGGGAGGACAGTGCAACTCGACGAGATAACCAGTATCTTCGTCATCAGATCAAAGGAAAGAAACCTTGGAAGTGATTCCGGAGTTTCCTACTGCGACTGATACGGAAGTCTCTACAATAAAATGTATGGACTTCGGTCGAACTTGCAGCTGAACCACGTAGGCAAAGCTTGTGCAAACCTAACAGGTGCGCAAACGAGATATTGTTGTTAGACAACAGTATACCTACAATACACAAGGAAGCGTTGATGGGCCCTGACTCCGGAATTGGCTAAATGCCAATACAATCCGAGATAGTTTCCATATATGTGATTCGAGATTAAAATCTTGATACACCTTTCGGAAGACTTAGAGTCTAACGAATATTTATGGAACTAAAAACTGATACGGATAAAATGTTTTATCCATAAAGCTCGACTTGTTGCATTAACAAGTTCAAGGAGTTGACTACGATGAGATTGTCTCACCGTAGCGATGCTTGAAGTCGGTTCGGGTTGAACTAGCAATTAATACATATTTCAATCATGAGATATGAAACATGGATGACAAAAAGATTTCCATCTGATGGAAATGAAACCTAGGACGTGTATGTGATACAGTCCAAAGTAATTCGTCAATCCCAGAGGATGCTAGTAAGTATGCAAACTTTAGAGTTCCAGCGATGGACAGAAGAGAGCAAAGTGGAGTTGGAATCTTCGTTTTTGATGGAATGGTCAAAGGGGTTTTACTTCATCAAATGGGTAACGAAGATGCTTGTGATTCAAGAAAGTAAGTGGGAGCATAATAATATTTCTAAAAACCTTGTGTGCTTGACACATTGTTAATTGGAAATAAAATTTCTTGACACGAATTATTACTTCATTTGAAAATAGTTTTTCAATGAAGTACTTAGGCTAAATAGCCTCAATATTAGGCATGATGATCTATGGAGATAGATTTACCTAATGGGGCTAAGCAATGAATACATATTGACAAGGTGCTAAAACCTTTTAGCATTTAAAACGCCAAGGAGTGATTCTTGCCGAAGTCACATGGAAAGAGTTTTGCAAAACTCGGTGTCTCAAAACACTGATGAGTAAAATACATGATGGAGATTCCACACACTCTTGTGTTTGGATTAATCATGTATTCCATGATATGTAAAACAACCAGATATGTCCGATACTCCAAAAGTTGTTGCGAGTATGGATACCAAAGTGATCAAAGCACTGATCATAGGACAACAGTGAAAGATGTCATTGAGTACTAGAGTAGTAGTGATGACATGTTTTCTCGCAAGCAGAGATTATGAAGTGCTCGTTGTAAGTAATTACATCGATACAGTCTTCATCAATGCTCCATGCGATTTTCGATTTAAAGTTAAGGGTTTTGTGTAATACACAATATGGTGGCACGGTAGTTGGAAATTGTTCCAAACAAGTTACTGTGGCGAATTCTATAACAAATGGCTAAGTATGTTGACGCTTTAGAAGCGACAAAGAAGATGTTGAATCATATAGTTCATTCATGAACTTAGTATTGTTCCAAGATGGCTTTTGTCAATGGGACACTACTGCAGGTAGTTGCTCCATAACTTAGTCTGAGTAATCCAGGTTCGACCTGTGATTCACATATATACAAAGCCAAGTCCACACAAAATATGAATTTTGTGAAAGCGTGAAAACGCGAGGACATGCAAAGATACACACGGAACTGAAGTTGTCAGATCCGTTGGACATCAGGCTATACCACATGCGAAGCATTTTTACACCGGTGTGCCACAGGTGTAATGTGCATTAGCATTGACTAGATTATTGACTCTAGTGCAAGTGGGAGTCTGTAGGAGATATGCCCTAGAGGCAATAACAAATGTTATTATTTATCTCCATGATCATAATTATGTTTATGTTCCATGCTATAACTGCTATGGTTCCCGAGCCCGTATATCCATAAAGGCTCTGAGGAAAACCCATGTGCACGTGTGGAATAATAAACGGTAAAAAGTATTCCTAGTCAAGCCTCTAAGACTAGCTCAAGTGTTGCATGATGATCACGTTTTCCTGATCATGGGCATGACTATGCCGGCAACTTTGAGGGCACAATGTTGGTAGAACACTTGTGTTGAATCGACCCGATTGATGTTATGCTATGAGATTCATTCGTCATAAGTTAATGGTTAATAACACAGAGAAGTTAATGTTTGCATAATTCCTTAGACCATGAGAGTGTCGAGTTTCTTCATGCTTGCTTCATGAACTTTGGGGTTTGTTAAACGTCATCCGTAAATGGGTGGCTATTACGGCGGCTTACGGGTTCATGGAAAAGTATGTTAAGTAACTTGATAGCTCAAGATTGGGATTTGCTCCTCCGACGATGGAGAGATATTCTCGTGCCCTCTCGGTGTTACGGTATCCATCATCGTCTGGCCAGACACAAGTGTGATTTGATCACAGGGATGCCGGAACACAGAAACGAGAAAAGAGAACAAAAACCGGCAACGAGGTAACTGGCATTGTGGACAAGTGTTGATCCACGAGGATGCCGATGTTTCTCACCTCAGGTATTTGTAACATATCGCGAAGCAACAGGAATAGCACACGGCAACTGGAGGTTCACTCGAATATTCATTCGTGTGGGTATAGGGGTCAATATGGGTGTCCACGGCTCCGATGTTGATCATTGATCGGAAAGAGTTCCGGTCATGTCTATACTTCACCGAACCTATAGGGTCACACGCTTAAGGGTCATCTATCTGCTGAATACTAGACAGGGAGTCTGAGAGAAAATCACCGAAAAAGTTTCGGACGAAACGGAAACGTTCCGGAGAGAACACCGGAATAGTTCCGGTGAAACTGAAAAGTTGTTTCAGGGTATTCCATTAAGTCAAATTGGTTCTGGCACACGCCTGGAAATTCTTGGAGGATGCCAGAAGTGTTCTGGAAACTTCTGGGAATTTTCCGGGACAAAAACCGGAAATGTTCCGGAGCAGCCGGAACCACTTTGGTTGCTTTTCGCTGAAGAAACATTGTTCCGAAATTGTTTCGGAATGCGTTCAAAATTGTTTTGGTGGGTGCTAGAATTATTCTAGGCACACAGAAATAATTTGGGTTTTAACGGACGCAGAAAAATGTCTTCGTGAATAGTGAAAAGCACTTTTTGGACTGATTTGCAAATGGGGTTTTTCTTCTAAAAGAAAACCACTTTTGGTGTGTGAAAGGGAGGTGGAGCCCCCCAAGGGGGCTGCACAATTTCGGCCATGGCATGGGGGGGCCCTCCTTGAGGTGTCCTTCCACCTCATGGTGGATATGTTCTACACACCCTTATGTGGCATGTGGTGGAAAGATCCTAGGAAGGTCCTTTTGGTCTTTCCTCTACCCCTTGCTCCTCCTATAAATAGAGGTGGAGAGAGCTCTCCAAAATCAGATCATGCTTGCTCTCATACACATGCCATAGACTTGTCTGGTTTCTCTCTCCCTCCCAGCGAAATAGTTTCGTAGAGCCGAAAGGCTGTCTGTGTTCCGGTGGGAACTAGTTCTGGACGGCGAAGCCCTGCCGGATAGATGACACCGTATGTGTGCAACTCTGTAGAGAGATCGTAGTTTCGGTCTTAGTTCGAGAGTGCCTCCCGAAGGGCTGTCCAAGTGATCGTCTTAGTTTCGAGGGTCCTCCCGAAGGGCTGTCCGAGTGACCGTTCGAGTTTCGAAGGTCCACCCGAAGGGCTGTCCGCGACACCGTCCGAGGGACTGTCCGACCGCCTCCCGGAGGGCTGTCCGAGGAGCAGATGTGGGAGTACATCCTCGCGGTTGGGAGGTTGTAAATCCTAGCTGCGGGGATCTGCACCGCCGATAGTCATCGACTCTACTTCCGCTGCGCTACGAGTCGGTAACGAAACAAGATCAAACCTTGTATGCAGTCTCCATAGTGATCCTGGGCTGGTGCGTAGGTCGGAATTTTTTTGTTTTCTACTGCATTCCCCTACAGTATATTGCCCACACCGTCTTGTCTTGGTGACCCTACTGGCCAGTCGTCGTGCACCAATCTGCCAGTTTGTCTCCCATCAAGGGTGCGGCGCTCATGCTCCCCAGTGCCGCGCAAACCTGTGCCCAAATCGCCCTTGCAAAGACGCACTCGATTAGTAGGTGGTTGATTGTTTCTTCGCCTTGATCGCACAGCGGGCATGAAACTTTGTGTGGAAGACCTCGTCGAGCCAATCTGTCGGACATCCATCATCTGTCCCTTATTGCCAGCCACGCAAAGAAACGACAACAGAGAGGTGCCCGCGACTTCCAAGTGAATGCCGCTGTGGGAGCAGCCTCAAGGGTTGCAAATTTTGGAAAAAATAATCCTGGGATCGACTCGTTTCTTTCCAGCACTGCTAGCCACTGCCCCAGACTCGAGTTGGTGTACAATATGTAGGGCGTGGCCTACTAGAAGGAAAATGAGCTGTTTTTTACCCTCTTTCGTTTCTTTTCTTGTTTTTACTGGATTTTTTTCTTTTCTTTCTTTTTTCTTCATTTTTATTCGGTTTTCTCCGGGTTTTTCCCCCTTTTCTTTTGTTTTCTTCTTTCTTCTCTGATTTTATTTGTTTTTCTTTGTTTCTTTCGTTGTTTTTATCGGTTTTTCTTTTGTTATTCATTTTCCTTCTTTTATTCTTCGATTTTTTGTTTCTTTCTTGGTTTTCAATGCTTTTTTCTTTTTCTTTTTTCTTCTTCGGTTTTTTGTTTTGTTTTCATTCTTTTTTCCATTCTTTCTACATTTGTTTCTTCAGTTTTATTTTCCATTTTAATTTTTCTTTGGTTTATTTTGTTTCTTTTTTGGTCTTCTTTGTTTCTTTTGGTTTTCATTCTACATTTTTGTATATGTCAACAACATTTTTCTAATACACGTTTAACATTTTTTAATAAAAATTTAACATTTTTAAATACATGGTCAACATTTTTTTATACACATTTTTAACATTCTCAAATGCTTGATTAACATTTTTCAAATACAAGATTAACATTTTTCTAATACATCGTCAACATTTTCCCATACACACTTTTAAGCTTTTTCAAATGCTTGATTAACCTTTTTTCAAATACAAGATTAAAATCTTCTAATACATGGTCAACATTTTTTATATGGATATTTTTTTTCAAATGCTTGATTAACATTTTCTAAATGCAGTATTAGCATTTTTTTAACACATGGTCAATATTTTCTCTAGACACATTTAACATTTTCCAAATGCTTGATTAACATTTTTCAAGTACTTGTTCAACATTTTTTCAAATGCTTGATTAAGATTTTTTATATACATGATCAAAAAATTGCATCATTTTTTAATACATGGTCAACATGTTTTCTATCCACATTTAACATTTTTCAAATGCTTGATCAACATTTTTCAAATACTTGTTCAACATTTTCTCAAATGCTTGATTTACATTCTTATATACATGATAAAAAAATTCATCATTTTTTTAATACATGGTCAACATTTTTTCTATACACATTTAACATTTTTCAAATGCATGATCAACCTTTTTCAAATACTTGTTCAACAAAATTTCAATGCTTGATTAATTTTTTTTAAATACATGATCAAATGTTTTATACACATTTTTTATACATTTTTCGTATACGTGATAAAATCTGGCTTATTACAGAACCTACAATAAATTGATCGTTGGTAACCGAAGATACCATTGAGCATTTTCACAAGCACAATGGCATATGTAGCACTGGCACCACCACTACCACGTACACTCGATTTTATTACTCGGCGGCATGAAAAAAGCTGAACATTTCAGGAAGGTGGCACGAGTATCCCTCTCCCTCGGCATCCTGCAGAAGCCCCGCCTTCTGGTAGTATTCGATGCTATCCAGGAGCGTCTCCTCCAATTTCCTTGGCTTCCAGCCCATATTCCTCAGTTTTTCCGACGAGGCCGGTGTGATGGGAGAGTAATGTTCCCCATCAGTCTTGCTGCAGAAAACAAAGAGAGTTGTTCAAACCATGGAAACAAGCACGACCGTTCGGGAAACAAAATGTGCCATTTGCTGCATACAAGGGACGCATGGTAAGAGACCCACCACTTCACGTAATTGTAGTTAGGGTGCGCCTTCCTTAGCAATTCCAGCATGGCTTTTGTGGTAATGTAGTTTGATGCACTGATATATCTTCCAGATGATTCTGGTTTCTCGTATACCAGAAGCAAAGCATCAGCTACATCACGGACATCGACTATCTCCCACGTCACGTCGTTCATCGCATTAGGACCTCCTGCAGTGAAATTGACAAATTTTCAGTAGACAGAACGAGATGAGTAGTTCTTCGAAGACACAGCATAAGATTTTTCATGTTTTTTCCCTTAGAAATTCTAATGGACTGAGCCAGTCCATAGCACGCTATGGCATGTTCGTCAGGTAAGTGATATGACTACACATAAACAAGAAATGGAAAAGAACAGGAAATAGTGATGGGACCTTTTATAACATAGAGAAGAAGTTCGCTGGTGGTATTGACAACAGGTTGTAGTTGCGGACCAAAAACAATACAAGGGCATACTGTAACGATGTCTAGCCCATTCTTTTTTGCATATTCCCAGGATGTCTCTTCAGCAACAGTTTTTGCAAGAAAGTACCAAAGCTGCCAACCAAAATTGTAAAGAGTTGAACTTAGCCATTGGACTAGCGAAGAAATTTGAAATAAAATGGGGATATTACACGGCAAATATATAAAACTCTGACACAACCACCGAACGACCATTGTTGCCGTCAGAACGAGCCGCCGGCATGCTGCTCGCCGCTCCCATACCGGAGCCAGCCAGACCTTGTCGATGACAACCGGAAATCTTCGTGCTCGTGCCCTAAGGACCAGCGCTTAGGAGCCGCAGTCGTCGCCATTGAACCTTTGAATCCATCTGAAGAATCTAACACCAAACCTCGTCGCTCCAAAGAGCTGGCAGGAATCTATGCCAAAGCTCAATCTAATTCGTTTTGACAGACGGATTTGAGGAGGATCGGTGCCCGAAAGACTGACTTGAAGAAGAAGCACCGACATCCATCCAAGCGCCGCCGCTACGAGGAATAAAACCCTAACCTATCTACTAGTCGGAGCCGAGGCACTCGAAGTCCACTCCCCACCACTGGCTGCTAGAGCGGCAAGCAGAGATAGGAGGCAAATCCACGGCCTCGCTGGCGGAGATCAAGGGAAGAAAAGCTTGAGAGATCTAATATGGGTGATCGAATGCACACCTAATTATTATCACTAAGTGTCTTCAGAGTTCAGATGGAAAGTCTAGCCCATGCGTGTGACATGGAAAGTTCGTGTGTGTTTCCTACTCTTGTATAATACTTCATTCGTCTGGAATTAGTTGATGCACACACAGATGTATGTAGATGTATTTCAGTGCTAGATACATCGAGTACTTAGATACATTTGTTTGAGCGCCAACTAATTCCGGACGGAGGAAGTACTACAATAGACTTCTTACAATGCACGTTGCAATGGACTTTTTATCGATTCTTAACTTCAAACATACTAACCTCATTTTCCATGCACATCTTTTTATCCGACCAGCAACTCTCATCTTTAGTTTTACCCTGAGGCCAGTTCGGGTTGAAATGTACAGAAGCAGTGGATGACACCACCACAACTTTCTGAATCTTCATAGTTGAACAAACTTCTAGAATATTTGAGGTGCCCTTCACAGTAGGCACAATTACTTCCGACTGCATGGTTAAAATTGGCACAAGATTAGAATCATACCATCAAAGATTTTACAATTCCAACAATACTTGTGATCGTTTCAACAATAGTGAGTCACTTTCTTCTAAGAGTCTATCTATCTCTATCAATTAACAATTATTACTAAAAACACAATACGAAGGAAAACAAAGAGATTTGCTAGAAAATCCCACGTTAATTAGAAAATACCGGCCCTCGATCTAGAGGAACTTCTAAAATTATGAAACTGTGACCGTTCAATCAACCTTTTTTTTGTCTGTTTGAGATTGCTATTACCACGCTTACCGCGTGGTTGACCGTTCAATCAAACTAACATAACATGGTGGACCCAAATAAATAAAACTGTTTGGCTTATGTAGTTATCACTTCATGGGCCGCTGGTGGGCATTTTTCTTTATTCAGCGAGGAGTCCAGACAGTGGACAGCAAGCAGATCCAGAGTGGGACCTCCTATTTAGCTCGGTGCGCGCTATCGAAGGAGCCAACGCCCCCCCCCCCCCCCCCCCCCCCCCTCTCCTCCGCCCACCCTTTTGGAAAATGTTCGTGATTTTGAAAAATATTGGCATATTTAAAATATGTTAACAATTTTGAAAAAAAATTCATGATTTTTTTTAAAATGTTCATGTATTAAAAAATTGTTCATGATTTTGAAAACAAATGTTCATGATTTTTAGAAAATGTTTGTGTATTCAAAAAATGTTCATGAATTAAAAAAATGTTCATTGATTTATAAAAAAAATTCAAAATTCAAAAAATATTCATGTATTAAAAATTCAACCAAGTTTGTGAATTAGAAAAAAAAATCATTGATTCAAAAAATGTTCATGATATCAAAAAATGTTCGTGAATTCAAAAAATATTCATGACTTAAGAAATTTCCGCTTATTCAAAAACGTTCACAACATCATAAAAATATTCGTGATCAAATAATGTTCATGAATTTGAAAAAATGTTCCCGAATTCAAACAGTGTTCAAACTATTCATTTTTTTTGTGAATTTCAAAAATTGTTCCCTAGTTTCAAAAAGTTCATCTATTTAAAAAATGTTCATCACTTCGAAAAATGTTCATGCATTTCAAAAATGTTTTTATTAAAAAGAAAAAAGTGTTCATGAATTTTAAAAATTATTCCCAGGTATCAAAAATGTTTGTCGATTCCAAAAATGTTCATGAGTTTCAAAGCTTGTTAACAATTTCAGAAAAATATATCAAATTTGTAAAAATTGATCACAAATTAGAAAATGTTCACAATTTCATAAATATTAACATTTTTTTATGAATTTTTAAAAAATGTTCACGAATTTAAAAGATGTTCACAAAATAGAAAAACAAAATGTTCACAAATTTTAAAGCTGATCTCAAAATAGAAAAACAAAATGGAAAATAAAAAACCAAATAAAAATAAAAGAAAAACGAACATGAAGAAAGTAAAATGAAAAAGAAAATAAAAAAGGAGATGGAAAACGAGAAAATAAAAAATAAAAAAGGTAAATGAAAGAAAAAACCCAAAGACAAAGGAATAAACCGATTCAGGGAAGGTTCTAGAACCTTCCAAAACCAGTGGGATAAAAACCAGCATGGGTCGGCCCATACAGAGTATGTGCGCACAGAAAGGGTACGCGCTAGGTCGCTATTTGGCGACCTCGACGCCAAATAGGACTGGCCATCCATAGTGCTCATTGTTCTAAAAGAAAAGATAAAAGATCCAGAGTGCTCATGAAAAGCAACATGCATATGTATGAAGCTTTATTTTTTGGACGTCGATAAATCCCCAACATTCGGATTTTAAGCATGACATCCCGAACGTTTTTTCATGGCAATTTTAGTTGAAGCTGGCAACTTTAGTTGTTAAACATGGCAACTTTGTCCCAGTTTGTTTTTTTGTCAGAAAATTGCCATGTTTGCCAACCTCGCGTGAACTAAAGTTGCCATGAAAAACGTTCGGGTTGCCATGCTTAAAATCCGAATGTTCACGATTTATCATTTTCGTTTTTTTTGCTAGAAGTGCATGTGTAGGAACATGGTGGTGTCAGATTAAATAAAGCAATGACGAAGATAGCGTATTTGATTGTTTCTCTAAATAAGATGTATGGCACTGAAAGTCTTAATCTGAGCTCGAGCTCGAATTCTCTTGTAATGAACAGTAATATTAAAAAAATGAAACAAATTTATGTGTAACAATGTGTGGATTCTATTTAGTATAACGTGTGTGGTTGGTGGATATATTATTATTATTATTATTATTATTATTATTATTATTATTTGTACAATATGAATATCTGTAACAAGGTATATTTTATGCATTCATAACAATAAAGATGTTGCCCTCGCATTTGCGAGGGCCGCCTTGCTAGTTACTCTAGAAAGTAAGACCACTTTCTAGAAGAATTTCTTAAATATGAAAGAAAACCACATTATCACCCTGAATTTGTCTTGGAGTTCAATTTAGAACCCTAGACTTTCATTTGGTTCACTTTATCCTCTGAACTCTGAAAACCGTACACATTGCAACCATGAATATCATTTGATAAGTTTTGACTTGTTTGATTCTGGTTTGTCCCAGTCAGCAATGCCACGCCACATATTTTGTCTCTCCTCACCGCAATATCATTCTTTTTCTGTTCCCCACAACAAAAACTAAAACAACATGTTTCTCTCAAATTGTAAGTAAACTGTAGGTGAAATAGATTAGATTGTTCACTGAATTATGCCAGATTTACTGGACTGATTTCTTAATTTCCTGGGAAATTTGAATTTTGAACCCGAACTTTGGGCTCGCAATTAAAAAGTTATTAAATAAATAATTTATAGAAAACTGAAAAATCCAGTAGATTATTTATAATTCATTTACCAACATGACAAAATTTTAGATAAAGTTGACATACGTTTTAGAGAGAAACTTCATGTTTTAGTTTTAAGTTTAAAATTTTAGTTCAAAGTTGAAGCTACACAGAATAATTTGAAATTTTAGTAAATCGGGAGTAATCGAGTGACCAATATTGTTCAATTTAGCTACATTTATTTACGGTAAATTTTAAAAATTAGTTCAAAATTCGAGTTTAAAATTCAAACAACATGTTTTAGTAAATCAGGCATAACTCAGTGAACAATATGGTAATCTTACATCTAAAATTTATATATGGTTAGAGATAAACTTATATTTTAGTTTTTATTGCCAAAAGAAAGAAAAAGAGATGCCATGAAAAAAGACTGGATAGACATAAATACGTGATGTGGCAATGCTTAATAGGACAAAGCGGAGTCAAACAAATCAAAACCGGTATCGTTTTAAAATTTATTTATTTTCTTTTCTTTTGCGGGTAATCATTTTAAAATTACAGGGGGTAAATTAAATGCGATTAAAGTTTAGAGTAGTAAAAAAAAAAGAATTTCAAAAAAAAAACCCGTTATAGGACATGTTCAGGAGGATAGTGTTAACTTCTCCGATAATTCAACCCAGAGCTTGGGCTCAGATGAGCCCGGTGAACAGTACCGTGATTTGAAAGGGGAAAAAAGTTTAAAAAATTCCAATTTTTTTTGTGGTGCAAGATGCTCCTGTGCAAGATGCAAGATGCTCCTGTGCGTCCAAACTTCAGAAAACTTTATACGGAGTTTACGCACAGGAGTTCCGAAATTTGTCTTTTTTGCCACGAGCTCCTCGAATGTCCAAACTTCAGAAAACTTTACACGGAGTTTACGCACAGGAGTTCCAAAATTTGTCTTTTTTGCCACGAGCTCCTCGAATGTCCAAACTTCAGAAAACTTTACACGGAGTTTACGCACAGGAGCATCTTGCACCACAAAATATTTTGAATTTTTTTTCCCTTTCAAATCGCGGTACTGTTCATGCCCGGGCTCAGATGAGCCCAGGCACCAAATCGCCGCGTCCTAACTTCTCTCCATAGATACATAAGCAGATATCAATGGTAAATTTATATTCTTTGCGTCAACGGCTACAAGAATAATAGAAAAACCAATATTCAGTTGAACAATTCCCTGATGCTACTACGGCTATGATTCTCCACGGATGCACGAAGAAATCGTGGGATTGTGCAAATTTGCGAACTAACAACAGTACGACGCCCACGGTGAATCGACAGATGTTTACTTGCCTCAGGATCGACGAGCTTATCCACGGGCACAGGGGACGCGAGATGGAAGACGCCCTCGCACCCCTCGACGGCGGCGGCCAGCGCGGCGCGGTCGAGCACGTCGGCCTTGAACAGGCGCAGGTTCTCCGCCGCCCCGTCCAGCTGCATCAGATGGACGTTCTTCGGATCACCTGAAACAGCACCCCGCCATTACCAACTTGGCCGGAGGATCAGACCGGGTATAATACCAGGGCAACACATACATGGGTCGCGGAGGGTGGCGTGGACGGCGTAGCCCCGGGAGAGGAGCAGCTTGACGAGCCACGAGGCGATGAACCCGCCGCCGCCGGTCACGCACACGTGTCGCGGCGGTGCCATCCTCCTCCACCTCCTCCTCTACGGCTCTACCTGAGTCAATACAGGCGGCAGTCGGGACAGGGATGGTTTGCTGGAATGCTGCGGCCTCGTCGGCTCTTTATGTCTGCGTCGCAGCCTGGCGGCTTGAGAGTTTGAGACTTTCTCCACCCACGTGCCGGTAGACTTGTTTCTCAAAAAAAAAAAAAAAAAAAAAAAAAAAAAAAAAACAACAACGACGACGACTTAAAACTTGACCGTAGACTCCACGGCGCAAATCGGCATCAAAAGATTACGCCGAGTAAACAAGGACTCCTCGCGACAGGGTGTCAAGACGACAATGGAGCAGTTGGCGCGTAGCCTCGGAAGTCGGAACCCATCGCGCCGCGACCTTTTCGTCGCCAGCTGGATGGCGCCAAATGCCTCAAGTGCGTTTCTGGTTGTTACTAGCGATAATCTAGCCATGCTCTACGCACGTCCTCGTACATGTACTTTTCGAATCCTCCTAATTTACATGTATTTTTTTAATACGGTACAACGCAGATGCGCCCACATACACGCACATACACTTGTTTCTATGAACGCACGTACGCACACTCTACCCCTATGAAACCTTGTAATTTACATGTATGTTTTTCGAGATACTAAGTAGGCATAACATCTGTAGTTGACGAAGCCACCATAAAGGTGCCTTTGTAATCGACGGCAATGTCACCTCTCACTAAACGAGCATCGCCGGAAAGATAAAAATAAATTCAGCAAATGCGAGCACCAATGTCAAGTCTAAAACTTGGGACGCCGATATGCGATCCGAACGAAAGTTCGGTATGAGGGATCGACCCTCACGAACGTTTTCGTTCGGGAGGAGACCCCCCCGTCACGAACGCTCCTCCCCATCACGCGCAGTAGCGAAAAAGCCCAATTTTTTTTCTGAGACAAATTAAAGCCCAGATTTGATTTATTTTTTTCGTTAACCAATCGACGTTCAATCTGGGCTTCCAGTACGACATCATGACGAGTCATCCCAAAAAAATCGTCCGGTCCATGAAAAAACCACAGATCATGAACAATAAAGTTGCATGGCTAAAGTTGCCTTCATGAATAATAAGAGAAGAAAATAAATTTCCATGTAACTTAATAAAGTTGCCATCTTGAACAATAAGAAGAAAAATAATTTGCCATGGCCCAATGGTATAATTTGCCATGCTACATAAAAATAAAATTGGCATGGTAATCAAATAAAATTGCCTTCATGGAAAAAAAGGAGGAAGAAAAAGAATTTGCATTGGTATTAGAGAAAAAAAAAGGTTTGACATGGTTTATATCAAAATTAATTTACTTAAAAAAGAATTTACCATGATATTATCAAAAAAATTGAAAAAAGGGGAGGTATGCAGAAAAATGAGTTTCACATGGTACACAATTTTTATCTTCCATGTTACAAGGAAAAAATTGCCATGTAGCTAAATAAAGTTGCCATCATGAAAAGTAAAGAAAAAAAGAAAGAATTTGCCATGGTCCAATAGAATAATTTGCCATGTTACAAAAAATAAAATTGCCATGGTGGTAAAATAAAAATTGCCATCATGCCAAAACAAATATTAGAAAAAGAAAAAAGAATTTGCCATGGTGGGAAAATAAAATTTGCCATGATACAGAAATAAAATTGCCATCGAAGAAATATAATTTTGCCAACATGGAAAATCAAGAAAAAGAAAAGAAATTGCCATGTAAAAACAAATAAAAAGTAAAAAATGTCATGTATGTTGAAGTACTTTTGCCTTGACAGTAGACGTAAATTTGCCATGGCGAACAAAAGTGAAAATTGCCATGGCAAAACCAAAAAGAGAAATTTTGCCATGTATGTTGAAGTAAATTTGCCATGGCAATAATTGTAAACTTGCCATGTCAATGAATGAAAATGATGCCATGGCAAACAAATAGTGAAATTGCCATGTCAATGAATCCAAAATTTTCCATGACAAAACAAAAGTAAAAATTGCCATGGCAAAATTAAAAAGGAAAAATTTGCCATCGCAAGAAAGATAATTTTTGCCATGGCAGTAAAGGTAAATTTGCCATGGGTAAGAAAAAAGTAAATTTTGCAATAGCAAATACAAAATGAAATTTGCCATGGCAATAAAAATAAATTAACCATGCTACAAAAGAGTAAATTTGCCATGTTCTTTAAAGATAAAAAATGGTATGAAGATCAAATTGTCATCCATTTGTCGTGTGACTGTTCCATTAGATATACTGAATGAACTAGAACTTGTAGGGGCATATTAAAAAACATGAAAAGAAAAATTGCCATGGGATTGCATGTTGAAACTTGTAGGGGCAGATTGTACCTACAGTGCTAAACCAACCTGCCATGGTAAAATGTGGGTTGAAAATTGCCATGACACCTGTCAATGTAAGATGGTTGAGCCAGAAATGATCTTATTTGCAGATATGACAAACTGTGTGAATTTGTCATGGCAAAAATTGTTCTTCCTAAGCAAAAAAAACATGGCAAAAATGCAGTGGGGGCACATATTAAAACTTGCAAAACGCTGCAGCATACTGGAAATGCACATGGCAACTACAGATTACCCCTACCAGTTCTAAGACAGAAAGCTAAAATTACAGATTGAAAAGTACACAATGATAGTAGGGGAAAATGGGAGATGCATACTTAAATTTGCCATGATATTTTAATTAAATTGCCATGCTTTGTATAGAAATTGCCA
This sequence comes from Elymus sibiricus, assembly GCA_039707655.1. Classification (NCBI taxonomy): domain Eukaryota; kingdom Viridiplantae; phylum Streptophyta; class Magnoliopsida; order Poales; family Poaceae; genus Elymus; species Elymus sibiricus. Next base: position 306,585,971 of record CM077672.1, read on the forward strand.
TGGAAAAAAGAATGAACAGTACTGACACAAACTGTGACCAAATTTGCCATGGAAAATTCATAATTAAAATTTGCCATGGTATTTTAATTAAAATTGCCATGTTTTGTATGAATTTGCCATGTATACAAAAATAACATAGATTACGAACAAAATTGCCATGGCAGATACATATTAAAATTTGCCATGGTGTTCTAGTTATAAGTGTCATACTTTGTATAAGAAAATTGCCATGTATGTATTCATATAGTAAGGAATACCATGACCCATAGGCTACATTGGCCATGCTCCATGAATTTAAATTACTATGATCCCATAAAAAAGTGTTTTTTTGCCATTGTTGCAAAATAAAATAATTACCATGGTCCAAAAACTACATTTGTCATGCTCGATGAACTTAATTTGCCATCGTCCCATAAAAAGTTTTTTTTGCCATGTTGCAAGAGAAAGAAATTTGCCATGATCTACAAACATGATTAATACAAAAGGTTTAATCTTGAGAAATTGCCACGATCGTATAGTATAATTTGCCATGTTATAGAAAATAAATTTTCCATGGTACTAAAATAAATTTGCCATCATGAAAAGTAAGATAGAGAAGAATTTGGCATGGTCTAGAAATATAATTTGCCATGGTACAAAAAAAAAATTTGCCATCATGAAAAATAAAAAGGAAACTTCCATGGAACAACTAATTTTGCCATTTGATTTTACTTTTTTAAACATTTCTAAAGATTTGCCATGTGGTTTTGCCAAAATTTTCCATGTTGCTTAACGAAAATTGCCATGTTTTTTTTGTGATAACATGTTCTGTTTTATTTTTGCCATGTACAAAGTAAAAACAAGTTAAGAAAATTGCCATGTTTTCTAGAATAACATGGCAAAAAGGATTTACAATGTGCACAGGGTTTGCCATGATTGAGAAAACTACAAATTTACGAGTTTGTCCTCTAAAAAAACATGGCAATTTTTTTGAATATGTAATGGTGACATGACAAATTTTGTGATTTTATTCTCGAGGAGAAGATGGCAAACTTAGGGACCTCATAAAGCCAGTAGGTGGATCAAAGCAGATGGTCGATGGATACCATTGGAGCTAAAGCATATAGGCTGGCCAGATGTATTCGATTTGCCTCGACCGTCTACAGGATCCATAGCAGCCTACATGGCCAGCTGCAGAAAAACAAGTGCCATTCCAAAATCCTAATCCTGAGCACGCGAGAGCTAGCACGTGTAGGCGGAAGCAGAAGCTGGATTCATGGAATGGGTTGCGTAGAAAAAGGGGGGAAAGGATGCGAGCGAGCTCACACACGGTCCGGAGGCGAGGTGGACGGGATCCTCGCTGGCATCGCGTTGCCTTCCCCTTCTCCTCGCAGGCGGCGTGGTGGCTGGCGCCTCCTCCTTGCCGGCAACGCGGTGGCTTGTAACTCCTCCCCGGCGGCGCGGTAGCCGCCACGCCATGGCTGCGGCTTTGAGGAGCTCGGCGCTCATGGCCGTCGCGGGGAACGGGGCGGCTGGCTCCCGCATGGAGGCCGACGGCGCATCAGGGTGGTGCGTGTGCATCGCCGGATCCGCCCTCCCCCTGCGTCGCCGACCGCCTCTCCCCCATCTCCCTCCCGCCGCTCCTCTCTGCCCGCACCAAACACCAACTTCAATGGCATCGGCGCACGAGGTGGATAGGTGGTGGTCGCACCTCCTCATCGCACAGCCGCCGTCGGAACTTGCCATGCTCCTCCATGAGGCTGCCGTGGGACCTGCGGGGCTCCTCCCCGCGCGCCTGCCGCAGGCTTGCCATGCTCCCCATGCGAGGGCGTCGAGGACCTGCGTGCCTCCTGGTCCCGCGGTAGCCGTCGATGCGCGCGGTGGAGGCGGTGGTCGGGCGGGAGATGGTGGATGTAGGCAGCGGCGCTGATCTGCAGTCGATGTTGGCGACGGCGGCGAGAATGCGTAGGGGAGAGAGCAGAGTGTGTGGTTGGGGAAAGGATAAGAGAGAGAGAGACAGACAGACAGATTGAGGCGTTCGGGCAGGGTGTATCGGGCCCGAACGAGTTTTCTGCCTGACGTGGCAACCCAGCCTTCATTAAGATTTGTACTGGAAATCTGACGGCGTAGAAGCCATTCGGACGGAGATGGAAAATTGCGGTACGTTCGGGAGTTATTGATTCCGAAAACTTGACCATATACATGTATTTGTTAGGTTCAAAATAGTGGATAGTGTGTTTATGATGGTTTTTCTTATCTAAAATGACCAACATGACCTATGTTTTTTAGATGAAAGGCGCGTGGGGCTACGCGTCGGTCGGGTGATAACGAGGTCGGATCCACCGCCTCGCAGCCATTGGATAGTGTGCATGACAACCATCCGATCTCTCTCCACGTCACTCGTTTGTGCCCTAGTTGTTTGCAACATGGCATTTGTTGCGCTTGGGCGTTCGGAACACGAACCATGTCACGGTCGCCTCCAGCTTGCATAACATTGCAAACACCCCCTTTGATGACCCATTGCAATATGGACCATGTTGTGGTTACCCGCTGCAACATGGACCATATTGCGGTCACCTCCATACGATGACATCACCCATCGCAGCTCGTTATCCTCGTTGGCGGCGTTTGTAGCCTGGCGGTGCCTCGCGTCACTGTTGCACAACGGATTCGCTACGGGTTCGCCGGGGGTGGGGGCGGGGGGAGGGGTAATGTTTGGATGCGTCACGGCCTGCTGCATGCTGTGATACTTGGCTGCGCTTGGGAGACAGGTGTTCATGGTGGCATGTTGCTACGACTAACAAGAAGGAAGAAAAATCTTGCATGTGAGATCCATGAGGTGGCGAATAGGGGAAGGGAGAGAGAGAGACGAGAGGGGATGGGTCGCCATGTTTCAGGATGGATTGGGTGGCTGTCGGAGAGATGGAGCGATGTGTGGGCCCATGATGGCACGTGGTGCATGCTCGAGGCAGCGGATGAGCTACGCGTTTTCAGCCAATTGAGTACAAGCTTTTTCCAATTAATAAACCCACAAAGGGCAACAAGGTTCAAAGCAACATATGAAAGGTCAAATATAGACATATTGCAGATCAAGCTCAACAAGGAGCAACAATTTATAAATAAACACATGAACATTGTGTTGGGGAATGTAGTACAAACCCAAAAAAAACCATGCTAACGAACACACTCAGGAACACTATCAAGATCAATCTCACCATCACGACGCATCGGAGATGAAGATGTTCATATTCCCGCAGCTAGGTTATAAGGCCGCGAGAACTTTCCTCAATCGAGAATCGAACGTACGATCCATTTGCGGTATCCACGCGTGCTGTATGAGCGGTTCGATAGCACTTCGTCATCCAGGGCAAAGGAAAAGCAGAGAACTAGAGGTGGAGAAGTCTTGCGGAGTGAGAGAGAGAGAGATGGTACAGAGGAGGGGGAGGGCGCAGTCTTGCAAACTTGTGTGTTTGGGGGGCTACTCCTCCCATCTATTTATAGGTGGCCAAGGGGGGATGTGGCTTGGAGGAGGGGCAACCCCCTAGGGTCGGCGCACCAGGGAAGGAGATCCTCCTAGAGGATCCCCACCCAACCCTAGTCGCACCCCTTGGCTTGGCCTCCAAGCCCAGTGGGTGCGCACCACCTTGGCCCCATATGGCCATGTGGGTCCACCACTATGGCAGGCCAAGGGATCAACCCACTAGGGTCTTTTAGAACCTTCTAGAAGATTTTGAAACTTCCAAGGCCTTTCCAGGACCTCCCCGGGCACCTCCAAGACACTCCCGATATTACTGCCACCCTCCCAAACCTCTCGGAACACATCCGGAAACATTTGGAACATTTCTGGTACCTTCCTCTCATTCTCCTATGATCTCCTAGTACTCTATAAAACCACTAAATGTTAAGTGTGTGACCGTGCAGGTTCGGTAATATATGGACATGACCCGGAACACCTTCCGGTCAATAATTAATAGCGGGGTCTGGACACCCATATCAATTCCCATATACACACAAAGATCTTTATCGAGTGAACCTTTCATTTCCATACACAATTCCCTTTACTTCACGATACGTAACAACACCCGAGGCGAGACTTTTATCGGTATCCTTGTGAAGCAACTACTTCATCAGAATACCAAGTTATCATCGTTACCGGTTTTGTTCTCTTTTCTCTTTTCCCTATTCCAGTATACCCGTGATCATTATCACGTTGCGTTTGTTGAGACGACTATGGATACCGTAATACCGAGTTGGCCTGGAGAGTATCTCTCCATTGTTGGAAGCAAATTGCAGTCTTGAACTATCGAGTCCATTTACATATTTTTCCGATGTACCCGAAAGTTATGCCTGGTGGGTCCCCTTGGGTGGCCCCAGGTGCCACTCTCTCATATTTTTTGCAAAAATTCATGTAAATTTTTCATAATTTTTCAGGAACTTTTATTTTTGCACCTTTTTATTGTGTATAGAACTCGGATTCTGGGTAAAACTAATTATTCTAAAACAATTAAACTCTAATAAAACTTAACTAAGCAGAAAATGAAATAATGGGACAGAAGGTGGGTGATCATGGAATTCACCGATCATATGTTTTTCAAAAAGAACCCATTAATAAGGTTGATCAAGTCTTATTAACAAATTATTTTTGATCAACATAAAACCGAAGAACTTCATCTAACACTCACGTTACCTCAACTTGGGTAGGCATGGTTCCCATGATAATAGTTTGATATTTCTTTTCTGGAACTGGAATAGGAAATTTAAATTCTTCAATAGTAATAGTCATAATTTTTTCAATAGAATTGAGACCATATCGTGGGTTTGCCTTTGTAGGAAAATAAACCGCATGCTCATTGACATTGAGATGAAAGGTAACCTTACTTTATACAATCAGTAACATCCCCTGCAGTGTTAAGAAAAGGTATATCGAGGATAATAGACATGTTGTCATCCTCGGACATCTCAAGTATAACAAAGCCAATTAAGATCATAACATTTGCAACCATAACGAGAACATCCTCATATATCACAATAGGTATTGTAGTAGTTTTGTCAGCCATTTGCAAAAATATCACACTAGCTAGGTGTCATCTTATTCAAATCAAGTCTTTTATAAAGATAAAAGGGCATAACACTAACTCGAGCACCCAAATCACATAATGCAGTTTTAACATAATTATTCTTAATGGAGCATGGTATAGTGGGTATCCCTGGATCTCTCAACTTTTCAGGTATTTTTCCTTTGAAATAATAACTCACAAGCATGGTATATATTTCTTCTTCAGGTATTTATTTTGATTAGTGATGATATCTTCCATATATTTAGAATAAGGAGGAATCTTAATAATACCAGTCAAAAGAATTCACAGAAAAAGAGGTCTATGATATTCAGTAAATCTATTAAAATGTTCCTCTTCTTTAGATTTCTGTGTCTTACTAGGAAAAGGCATGAATTTCTGTACCCAAGGTTCTCTTTCTATACCATGTTTCCTAGCAACAAATTCTATTTTCTCACATCTTTTAGCTTTAGGAGGTGGGTCATCATGTTCTACTTCTAATTCCTACTTCTACCTCCTCCTTTGTAGATTCATTGTCATTAGGTGAAGCATCATTATTATCATTATTATCCTGACAAAATTCATGTTCTTCACCATCCTGGGTCTCAGCATCAGAGATAGAAACATTATTAGGATTCTCAAGCCTCAACAAGTTCTTTCTCAATACCAAGTTCCCTGGAAACATGCAGAGTTTGGTTTTATTCTTCTTTTTCTTATTCTAGGTGAACTAGGAACACTATTATTAACCATTTGAGGATCTTGTTCAATTCTTTTAGGACGACCTTCAGGATATAGTGGATCTTGAGGGCTGCTCCACCCCTAGTATCTAATCCATAAGCTTGTTTATTATGATGTTTAGACACATCTCTAAGCAAATTATGAGGGCATTTTTCATTAAAAGCACTAATCATATCATGAGGGCTATTTATGCTACTGTTCATGTGTACATTCGAGGAGCTCGTAGCATGGTTTTTTTGGGTTTGTACTACATTCCCCAACACAATGTTCATGTGTTTATTTATAAATTGTTGCTCCTTGTATCATGAGGGCTATTTATGCTACCAGGTGCCAGATTATTAACCAAGATTTAGCATAATCTTTTAACGAGAAAGGAAACAATTTGAGTATATAGTAATATTGGATCCTCTCTCTTGAGCAAACGAAGAAGCTATATCATGCAACTTAGTTATGTGCTCAACAACTCTTTTAGTTTCATAACGATGAAAGAGATTTGATTCTACCAAAGTAATAAGTGAAGGATCAACAAAGAATTCATAATCTTTATCATTAATGTAAATAGGTGAGGTACTAATTTTAGGATCAGTATTAATCATATTTTTCATAGCTTTTTTCTTAACTAGTTCAAGCAAACCATCAATACCTCCCTCAACGTCATAAGCCATAAAATCTCTACTAAAGTCTTCATCAAGCACAATAGGTGTAGTTGGTAAACTAAGAGGTATTCTTTTAACAGGTGAGGTAGGTGTAATAGGTGATCCATCAAAAAATAGTAGTTTCAAGTTCTTTAGCTCTAGCAATTTGAGTATCCAATTTTTTTCCAAGAGGCACAGTTTCATTAAGCACAGTAAGAGCATCATCATAAGTATCATCGGAAGCAGAATCAATCCCTACTGTATGTGACATAGCAGTGTGTGAAGCATGTGGTGGTGGCGGTGTCACAAGTCGACTCAAAACAGTAGGGGAATCAAGAGTAGAGCTAGTGGGTAAGTTCGTACCTTGCCTTGTCTTGGAAGGCATGATCTTTGTTTTGGGATCTTTAAAATTTTCCCATAATGAATGATAAATTGCAGCAAACAAATATGCCACAAGTGAACTTAATAAATAGAGCTATGTGATACGTCTCCAACGTATCTATAATTTATGAAGTATTCATGCCATGTTTATTATAGTTTTGTATGATTTTGGTGCACTTTTATATGGCTTTTATATGATTTTTATGGACTAACATATTGACCTAGTGCCCAGTGCCAGTTGCTGTTTTCTGGTTGTTTTTGGTTTTTAAGAAAACCCATATCAAATGAAGTCCAAATGCAGCAAAACTTTCTGACGATTTTTTCTGGAAGGAAACAGACCCAGGAAGCTTTGGGGGAGCAGCAGAAGACCCACAGGGGCCCCACAAGCCACCTGGGCACGCCCTGGTGCCACGTGGGCCCCCTGTGGCCCCTCTTCGCGTGATTCCAACGCCAAAAAGTCTTATAAATAGATAAACCCCCAGAAATAACCCTAGAACTTCGACTCCGCCGCCGCAAGCCTCTGTACCTCCACGATCTCATCTACAGCCCTTTTCCGGCACCGTGCCGGAGGGGGAAATCATCACCAGAGGCCATCTTCATCATCCCGGCGGTCTCCATGACGAGGAGGGAGTAGTTCACCCTCGAGGCTAGGGGTATGTATAAGTAGCTATGTGTTTGATCTCTCTCTCGTGTTCTTGATTTGGCACGATCTTGATGTACCGCGAGCTTTGTTAATATAGTTGGATCATATGGTGTTTTCCCCTCTCTATCTTGTTGTGATGAATTGAGTTTTAACCTTTGAGGTTTCACTATTATCGGATTGAATACTTTTATGGATTTGAGAACACTTGATGTATGTCTTGCATATGAATACCCGTGGTGACAATGAGGTATTATATTGATTCACTTGATGTATGTTTTGGACCTCAACTCGCAGATTCCTGAGGTGACATTGGGGCAATCTATGCATAGGGGTTGATGCACGTTTTCGTCCTACTTTCTCCGGTAGAAATCTTGGGGCACTCTTTGAAGTTCTTTGTGTTGGATTGAATATTATGAATCTAAAGTTGTTTGATGCATATCGTATAATCAACTCACGGATACTTGTGGTGACATTGGAGTATCTAGGAGACATTAGAGTTGGTTGATGTGTATCATATGGTGTTATTTTAGTACGAACTCTAGGGCTATTTGTGACACTTATAGGAATAGCTCAATAGATTGATCGGAAAGGATAACTTTGAGGTGGTTTCGTACCCTACAAACAATTTCATCTTATGTTCTCCGCTTGATAAGAACTTTGGAGTGATTCTTTATCGCACGTTGAGGGATTGTTATATGATTCAACTATGTTAGCACTGTTGAGAGATTGCACTAGTGAAAGTATGAACCATTTGTGCTCACTTTTATCATTTGCTACCTTGCTGTTTTTATTTATTCAGATTATAAAAATATATTTCTACTATCCATACTACACTTGTATCACCATCTCTTCGCCGAACTAGTGCACCTATACAATTTACCATTGTATTGGGTGTGTTGGGGACACAAGAGATTTCTTGTATTTGGTTGCAGGGTTGTTTGAGAAAGACCATCTTCATCCTACGCCTCCCACGGATTGATAAACCTTAGGTCATCCACTTGAGGTAAAATTGCTAATGTCCTACAAAACTATGCGCTTGGAGGCCCAACACGAGTCTACAAGAATAAGTTGTGTAGTAGACATCACTATGCTCCCTGGCAACGACGCTAGAAAACAGTCTTGATGACCCACAAGTGTAGGAGATCGCAACAATCTTTGAGGGAAGTGTTTCAACCCAAATTTATTGATTCCATACATGGGGAGCAAAATAATATTTATAAGCCTTAGAAGTTGAGTTATCAATTCAACCATGCATGGATAGATAACTTGCTTGGCACAATTTATTAGTAGCAAAGTGATATGACAACAGTAGTAGTGAAATAGTAACGGTAACGGTAGCAGTAACGATATTGTAGTAAAGTAAAAGATTGCAGCAGTAGTAATTGTAAAGAGAGCAACAATTATGAAAAGCATAGGCATGAAAGTAGATAATGGATTTTGTTCAGATGAGAGTACTTATGCAAAGGTCATAACATAGAGCGACAACAAACTAGCTCCAATTCATCAATCATATGTAGGCATGTATTCCATATGTAGTTTTACATGCTTGCGATATGAACTTGCAAAATATCTTTTGTCCTACCCTCTTGTTTCCGCGGGATCCTAATGGAAATTAAGGGTAATTAAGGTGCTCCTTTTAATAGAGAACCAGAGCAAAGCATTAAGAAATAGTGAATACATATAATCCTCAAGGTAAAGTCATCCCCGTTGATATCCCAATTATTGTCACCTTGGGGTCTCAGGTTCAGAACATTAACAGGTGCATACAACTTGCAGGTATAATCCAAAACACAATTATATTCATGAAAATATAAAGGGTTCAGATATGAAATCATGGCACTTCGACCCTAGCAGTGTCAAGTATTAAGCATAGCAAGTCATAGCAACGCCAATCTCAGAACATAGTGGATACTCGACATCAAGCCCTAACAAATCTGACATCTGTTACATAAGAATTTTCATCCAATTCCCATCTACCTCCATGTGCCTACAGGGGAATTACTCAAACATGGGTGGAAGCATCATGAGATTGTTGTTGGAGAAGAGTTAGTGATGATGACAACGACGAATCCCCCTCTCCGTAGCCCAAAACAGACTCCAGATCGGATCTCTTGAGAAAGAAAAGAGGTGGCAGCGGCTCCGTATCGTAAAAAGCTTTAAGGATTTTTTGTCATTTTTAGGCGATATATGGGATTTATAGGCCAAAAGAGGTCGGAAGAGGAGTTGTCAGGGGCCCACACGGCCACGTGGCGTGGCTAGGGGGTACCAACGTGGCCTAGCCGTGTGGAGCCCTGGTGGGCCCCCTTCGGTCCATTTTCGGTCCTCCGGTCTTCTAATTTTTCAGAAATAATCCTAAAAAATTCTCGTCTAATTTGGAGCACTTTTATTTCTGCACAAAAAAACACCATGGCAATTCTGCTGAAAACGACGTCAGTCCGTGTTAGTTTCATTCAAAAGATGCAAATTGGAGGTCAAAACAATAGTAATTGTGTTTGGAAAAGTAGGTACGTTTCAGACATATCATTTTGCGGTGCACTTGCATGAGTGGAGATAATATCGCCACCGGGCTCGTCAACCATGGATATCGTAAGTTTTGCTTCCTGTTGCTCTGCATGTTGGTCAATTAATTGATTCACTGAATGTTGCAACTTGATAATCATCACGTTGTATAGTCCGGACGTGTTGTCGTGTTGTACCACAGGACCGAGAGGAGGCCATTTACATTCATACATTGTTGGATGAAACTCAAGGAGTAGTGTGTGGGATGACTTGTACCGATTCTGACTCGAGTATCATTGAATTTGGAATCGATGAATTTAGAGAAGTTGTTGAACATTTGATTATCTCGGATGTAATAGTTACATTTGAACTATTGTTATACTATGGATATTCGTAAGTTATTTATGGATGAACTGTGCTATTTTCTATAATTATTTTGAGTATTGTGGACTTAAACGGGAAAAAATAGGGGCAGACGATTAGGGGCATGGTTGGATGACCGGCTTCAGACAAATGGTGTGTCCGCTTTTAGCGTTGGCATTGGATATGCCCTTAGTCCCTTTTTAACTTGTTTGTTTTTATATTAACTTGTTGATTTATTTGATTGTTTTTAGAAACACAGTAGAGACATAGATGTTCATATATACACCCATTCCACATCCTTGTAAATGCACGTACGCACATCCTATTTTATGAGCACCACCGAGGAACTAAATCGGCCGGCCTTGAAATTAACGAAGTCACTATAGGCCTCTCGCTGTCGACATGAACGTCACCTCCCCATGAAATAATATTCTATTTTTATGAGACACACATATGTCAAACATGAGGTTTGATCCTTAGTGGGTTGGGTATACAACTGATAACCCACAAGTATAGGGGATCGCAACAATTTTCGAGGGTAGAGTATTCAACCCAAATTTATTGATTCGACACAAGGGGAGCCAAAGAATATTTGCAAGTATTAGCAGTTGAGTTGTCAATTCAACCACACCTGGAGATTAAATATCTGTAGCAGAGTGATCAGTAGCATAGTAGTATGATAGTTTGATAGCAGTAGCAATAATAGTAACGGTGACAGTAACGGTAGCAGCAATATTAGTAGCAATTATAACAGCAGTAGCAACAGTAGTAACTTAGCAAGAACAATATGTGAAAAACTCGTAGGCATTGGATTGGTGATATTGTTGGATAACATTCATCATGTAACAGTCACAAACTAGGGCGACACAGAACTAGCTCCAATTCATCAATGCAATGTAGGCATGTATTCCGTATACAGTCATACGTGCTTGCGATAAGAACTTGCATGACATCTTTTGTCCTACCCTCCCGTGGCAGTGGGGTCCATAAGGAAACTAAGGGATATTAAGGCCTCCTTTTAATAGAGAACCGGAACAAAGCATTAGCACTTAGTGAATACATGAACTTCTCAAACTACGGCAATCACCGGAAAGAATCCCAATTATTGTCACCTTGGGGTATGCGGATCATAACACGTAACAGGTGCATACAACTTGCAAGATCGGATCAAGAACACAAATATATTCATGAAAACATAAAGGGTTCAGATCTGAAATCATGGCACTCGGGCCCTAGTGACAAGCATTAAGCATAGCAAAGTCATAGCAACATCAATCTCAGAACATAATGGATACTAGGGATCAAGCCCTAACAAAACTAACTCGATTACATGATAAATCTCATCTAACTCATCACCGTCCAGCAGGCCTATGAAGGAATTACTCACTCCCGGCGGTGAGCATCATGAAATTGGTGATGAAGGATGGTTGATGATGACGATGCCGGAAGATCCCCCTCTCTGGAGCCCCAAACGGACTCCAGATCTGGCCTCCCGATGAAGAACAGGAGGTGGCGGCGGCTCCGTATCGTGAAACGCAATAAAACTTCCTCTCTTATTTTTTCTCTGGAATTGTGAATTTATAGGCCAGAGATTAGGGTCAGCGGAGCCACATGGGCCCCACGAGCCACCAGGGCACGCCTGGGGGGGAGGGGGTGGCGCGCCCTGGTGCCTCGTGGGCACTGGGTGGCCCCCCTTCTATTGATGCTTGCGCCAATAATTTTTATATATTCCATAAAAAATCTCCAAAAAGTTTCATCCAATTCCAAGAACTTTTATTTCTGCACAAAAAACAACACCAAGGTAGTTCTACTGAAAACAGCGTCAATCCGGGTTAGTTTCATTCAAATCATGCAAATTAGAGTCCAAAACAAGAGCAAAAGTGTTTGGAAAAGTAGATACGACAGAGACGTATCAACTCCCCCAAGCTTAACTCATTGCTTGTCCTCAAGCAATTCAGTTGATAAATTGAAAGTGATAAAGAAAAACTTTTACAAACTCTTTTGTTCTTGTATCTATATATATGCTTAAATAGTGTCCAAGTTTTCAGCAAAGATCATGAATCAACCATGCAAATGATAACTCTTAGAAATTATATTCACTCATATCAATGGCATAATCAACCAGCGAGCAATAATAAGATATCTCAAATGCCAACACTTTGTCAAGACAATCATGATATAATATGACAACATGCTATCTCGCTAGCCCTTCCTGAGACCGCAAAACATAAATGCAGAGCACCTCCAAAGTTCAAGCAGCGACTAAACATTGTAAGTCATGGTAGCAGAGATCCAGTCATGATGCACACAGCATTAACTATTCACAATGCATGAGAATGACAATAGTGCTCTCAGGTCTGGTGCTTGTTTGATAAGGTGATGACTCAACAATAAAAGTAAAATAACATAAAAGTAAATAGATAGGCCCTTCGCAGAGGGAAGCATGGATTTGCAGAGGTGCCAGAGCTCAAAGCTTAAATCAGAGATAAATATAATTTTGGGAGGTATGCCTTTCCTGTCAACGTCACGACCGAGAGTTTTCAATATCTTCCATGCTAACCACATTAGCGGCGGTTCCCAAGCGGTAAAGTAAAGTTTACTCCCCCTCCACCAACAAACACAAGCCATGGCTAGCCGAATCCTCGGGTGCCCTCCATACCAACAACTTTCCGGGGGAGTTTGTTTTATTATTTTGCAATTTTAATAGTGGGACTGGGCATCCGATTACCAGCCCCTCTCGTGCAAGGACAAGTGAGTAAACACTCGTCATGAGAATAACCCGCTTAGCATGGAAGATACTGACCGCCCCATGTCGCTCCATGAGCGGTACGGGCACACAAAACAGAAGTTCATTTGAATATTTAGAGGTGGCACATGCAAATTTACTTAGAACGGCAGAGTAATACCGCATATAGGTAGATATAGTGGACTCATCTGGAATAACTTTGGTTTAGGGGTTTTGATGCACAAGCAGTATTCCCGCTTAGTATAGGCGAAGGCTAGCAAATAGGTTGAGAAGCGACCAGCTAGAGAGCGAAAACGGTCATAATCATGCATTATGAATAATCAACATTGAATACTAGCATGAGTAGGATATAACACCATGAACATAAATATCGTGGAGGCTATGTTGGTTTTGAATCAACTACATGCATGAACATGTGCCAAGTCAAACCACTCGAAGCATTCAGAGGAGGATACCATATCATCATACTACATCATGAACATTTTAATGCATGTTGACACCCAAGATAAATCATTATCCACTCCTAGCTACTTAAGCATGGCATGAGCAACTATAATCTCTAATTGTCATCATAAACATGTTTAATAATAATATGTTGAATCATGGATACTGAGTTAAACATATTTACAAAAACAAAGAACAAGTTGAGTTCATACCCGCTTTTCCTTGCCACAGTCACTTCATCAAGTCATCGTCATTATTGCCTTTCACTTGCACGACCGAATGATATGAAAATGAAAATAGTGCAAGTGTGTCGTGGACTAAGCTGGAATCTGTAAGCATTTTATTCAAAGGAGAAGACAAGCTAATATGGGCTCTTTGTCAGATAAACCATAATGCATATGAGAGCCACTCAACATTTTCATCGTGGTCTTCTCCTTACAATGACTCAACAAAAGAAAAGAATTTCAGAGAAACACACTAAAATATTTTTTGAGTTTTTAGTTTTTCTGAAGAAAGCAAATTAAAGAAGAAAAACGAAAACGAGAAAAGAAAACTATTCACACGGGGGAACTCCCAACAAGCAAAAGAAGAAACGGGAAATCTTTTTGGGTTTTCTTTTAATACTACTACTAATTAAGCTAGAAAGAAAAACCGAAAAGAAACGAGAAATATTTTTGGATTTTCTCAAAGTTTTTCAAACACACAAGAAGAAAGCGAGAAAAATAAAATTAACATGGATTATACAATGAAAAGGTATGAACACCGACAACTGGAATGAAATGTGTGGACATGAATGAAATGTCGGTGAGAGATATGTACTCCCCCAAGCTTAGGCTTTTGGCCTAGCTTGGTCTACGGCCATCCGTAGTAGCCATCCAGTCCCATGTGAAAGTCCTGAGGTGGCGGCACCCGAGCGTCCCAATCCTGGGCCTCCTCCTCTGCCGCTGCCAACGCATTCCAGTAAGCAACGATGTCCGGTGGCATCACGGTATATCCGTTCCTGGCATGAGAATCAAACAAAGCAGGTGCAGGCAACAGAATAATATCATGAGTATCCTCACTAAAAACCAAGTTATAACGAATGTTACGAGGAGGCTCAGGAGCATCGAGAAAGTGGTGGTCCCTCCTGGACTGGTGATCTAAGTAAACTCTGGGCAACAAGTAATCATGAGGGCATATGTTAACATTAAAACGTCTCGCTAAGCGAGTAGCATAAATACCACCATGAATTTTACCCCTAGTCCTATTAGTGTGCAGGCAGCGTGCAATGATAGCTCCCAGGTTATAAGTGTTGTCATTATGCAGTGCACGGCGTAAAATGGCAAAGTCAGGTGCAGCTAGCGCACTACCTTGCTCCCTAGCAATTAAGCATTTTCCTAAGAATAGAGCAAAGTAATGAACAGAGGGAAACTGCAAGCTAGTGGCTCGGGCTCTCGACACGCCCCTTGTCTCTCCCACAGTTAAAGTGTGGAGGAAACCCTCAAACTCCTCCGGTCGAGGCTCTCTTATGTCCCCATCAAAGGGAATCAAACATATCTCACAAAATTCAGCAAGTGGTATCTGATGATGTTCAGCATATAATTCAAAGCGCACCTCAGGGGGTTCAAGCCTATTCAGAAAATGAAAATTTTGCACAAAGGAATTTGTAAGGATGTGGTGCTGGTCACACTCATCTGCGAGAAAGTCGGTCAATCCGGCATTAGCAACAAATTGCGCGAACTCTTGGTAGAATCCGGCTTCGTTCATGAAGGCATTGTGCGGCCATTCGCACGACCGGACCTCCGTCCTACGCGGGATGTTGAGGTCGTTATCCGAGGAGTCCCCAAGGACTCCCTTGGCGTTCCGCTTCGAAGAACTCCTCCGGAAGATATACATTTTCCTAAGAGCAATTTTCTGAAAAATTTTGGGTCACAAAATGATATCAATAAAACTTCACAAGATTGATAGGAACTACTCATATGGATGTCTAGAGGCTATATCAAGCATTCAAACCACTTGGAACTCAAAGAATTCAACATGCAAGCTCATTTTCAGTAGCACCAAGAGCAGCTAATTATGCAAAATATAATTCACTAGAGCAAAAAATAATTGGAGCAACGGAGGAGTCACATACCAAGGAGCAATCTCCCAAAACAGTTTCGGAAACGGAGCTCCGAGCAAAGAGATCGAAAATTTCAGGTTTGTGAGCAAGAACACGAGAGAGAGAGAGCTACCAGGGATTTTTGCTAAAGGTAAGAGACGAAGTGGGCTGAAGGAATAAGTGAGGGGGTCCCTGTGGGGCCCACGAGCCACCTGGGCGCGCCAGGGGGGTGGTGCGCCCTGGTGCCTCGTGGGCACCTGGGGCACCCCCTGGTATGTTTCCAGTGCCAAAAATTCTTAAATATTATATAAAAATTCATATCAAAATTTTATTGCATTTTGAGCACTTTCATTTCTGGACATTTTTATTGCACGGATAAATCAGAAAAACAGGATAATCATGGCATTTTATTGCATTTAACTAAAATAAAAGAAAACAAAGAGTGGGTACAGAAGGTTGTGCTTACTAAATTCATCGACCACATGCCTCTCAAAAAGAATCCATTAATAATGTTGATCAAGTCTTATTAACAAACCATTTGCGAGTGACATGAAACCGAAGAATTTTCGTATAACACTAGGTTACCTCAACGGGGATATGCATCTCCCCAATAATAAGAGTTTCATATTTCTTTTTAACAGTAGGAAGAGGAAGTTGAAGACTTCCAATAGTAATTGTCGGAGTCTTTCCAATAACACGAATACCATTTACTTGAAATTGTTTCTTCGGAAAGTGCACCGTATGTTCATTACCATTGATATGAAAAGTGACCTTGCTTTTGTTGCAATCAATAACAGCCCCTGCAGTATTCAAGAAGGGTCTACCAAGGATAATCGACATGTTGTCGTCCTCGGGCATATCAAGTGTAAGAAAGTCTGTTAGGATAGTGACATTTGCAACTACAACGGGCACATCCTCACAAACACCGATAGGTATGGCAGTTGATTTGTCAACCATTTGCAATGATATTTCAGTGGGAGTGAGTTTATTCAAATCAAGTCTTTTATATAAAGAGAAAGGCATAACACTAACACCGGCTCCTAAATCACACAAAGCAGTTTTGACATAATTTCGTTTAATGGAGCATGGTATAGTTGGTATTCCTGGATCTCCTAGTTTCATAGGTACTCCATCCTTAAAAGAATAATTTGCAAGCATGGTGGAAATCTCAGCTTCAGGTATCTTTCTTTTATTTGTGACAATGTCTTTCATATATTTAGCATAAGGAGCCATCTTTAAAATATCAGTCAAATGAGTACGCAAAAAGACTGGCCTAAGCATTTCAGCAAAGCGTTCAAATTCTTCCTCATCTTTTTTCTTAGATGGTTTAGGAGGAAAGGGCATGGGTTTTTGAACCCATGGTTCTCTTTCTGTACCATGTTTTCTAGCAACGAAGTCTCTTTTATCATAACGTTTACTTTTAGTAGGTGGGTTATCAAGATCAACAACAGGTTCTATTTCAACATCATTATCAAGTTCTTTATCATTATCTGGTTGGGTATCCACATGAGCATCTTCATTATTATTATCATCAGGTGATTGTTCATTACCAGATTGTGTTTTAGCATCGGAAATAGAAATATCATTACTATCCTCTAAGGGTTTTTCTACCTCAGGTTCACTAGAAGTATGCAAAGTCCTATCATTTTTCTTTTTTCCTTTTCTTTTTAGATGGACTAGGTGCATCAACATTAATTCTTTGAGAGTCTTGTTCAATTCTTTTAGGGTGACCTTTAGGATAAAGTGGCTACTGAGTCATTCTACCTCCTCTAGTCATTACTCTAATAGCATGATCATTCATATTGTTATTCATTTCATTGAGCAATTCATTTTGAGATTTAGCAACTTGTTCTAACTGGGTTTGAACCATAGATGCATGTTTACTTACACCCTTAACATCATTAGCAATTCTAAATAACAAGTCACTCAAGCGATCAATCATGTAGGCATTTCGTTTCAATTGTTTCATAACATTGGCATTGAAGAGATCTTGCTTAATAATATAATTGTCAAATTCATACAAGCATTGACTAGGAGGTTTGTTATAAGGAATATCACTTTCATCAAACTTTATAAGAGAATTTACCTCTACTACCTGTGCCGGTGTGTCAAGTCCATGTATCTCTTCAATAGGTGGTAAATTCTTAACATCTTCAACTTTAATACCTTTTTCCTTCTGGCATTTCTTTGCTTCTTGCATATCTTCAGGACTGAGATATAAAATACCCCTCTTCTTCGGAGTGGGTTTAGGCGGTGGTTCAGGAAGTGTCCAATCATTATCATTCTTTAATATATTATTCAATAATTCCTCAGCTTGTTCAATAGTCCGTTCCCTAAAAATACAACTCGCACAACTATCTAGGTAGTCCCTAGAAGCATCGGTTTGTCCATTATAGAAGATATCAAGTATTTCATTCTTCTTAAGAGGATGATCAGGCAAAGCATTAAGTAATTGGAGAAGCCTCCCCCAAGCTTGAGGGAGATTCTCTTCTTTAATTTGCACAAAGTTAAACATTTCCTGTAAATCAGCTTATTTCTTATGAGCAGGAAAATATTTTTCAGAGAAGTGATAAATCATATCCTGGGGACTACGCACACAACCAGGAGCAAGAGTATTATACCATTCTTTAGCATCACCCTTTAATGAGAAAGGAAATAACTTAAGAATATAGTAATAGCGAATTTTTTCCTTATGAGCAAATAGGGTGGCTATATCATTTAATTTAGTAAGATGTGCCACAACAGTTTAAGTTTCATAGCCATGGAAAGGATCAGATTTAACCAAGGTAATTAACTCAGGATCAACAGAGAATTCATAATCCTTATCAGTAACAAATATGGGAGAGGTAGCAAACTTAGGATCATATTTCATTCTCTTCCTCATAGATTTTTCTTTCATTTCAGCAAGCAATTTTATAACTTCATCTCTATCACTACAAGCAAGAATGGCTCTAGCCGTCTCCCTATCAAAGCAATGTTCATCAGGTGTTTCAACTCTAGTAGGAGAGCCAGGCATAATAGGTGAATCATAATTCTCAAGAGTTTCAGCATTTTCAATTTCTTTAGCTTCAGCAAGTTGTTCACTAAGAAATTCACCGAGTGGCACAGCATTATAAAGCATAGTACTAGCATCATCATGAGTATCATTCATGGCAGAAGTGGTATCATCAATAACTTGCGACATATCAGAATTAATAGCATGTGGTGGTGTTGCAAGTTTACTCAAAACAGAAGGTGAATCAAGTGCAGAGCTAGATGGCAGTTCCTTACCTCCCCTCGTCTTAGAGGGAACGATCTTGGTCTTAGCGTCTTTCAGATTCTTCATAGTGATCAACGGATATAAATCCCAAGTGACTCCACAAATATAGCTATGCTCCCCGGCAACGGCGCCAGAAAAAGGTCTTGATAACCCACAAGTATAGGGGATCGCAACAGTTTTCGAGGGTAGAGTATTCAACACAAATTTATTGATTCGACACAAGGGGAGCCAAAGAATATTTGTAAGTATTAGCAGTTGAGTTGTCAATTCAACCACACCTGGAGACTAAATATGATAGTTTGATAGCAGTAGCAATAATAGTAACGGTGACAGTAACGGTAGCAGCAATATTAGTAGCAATTGTAACAGCAGTAGCAACAGTAGTGACTTAGCAAGAACAATATGTGAAAAACTCGTAGGCATTGGATCGGTGATACTGTTGGATAACATTCATCATGTAACAGTCACAACCTAGGGCGACACAGAACTAGCTCCAATTCATCAATGTAATGTAGGCATGTATTCCGTATATAGTCATACGTGCTTGCGATAAGAACTTGCATGACATCTTTTGTCCTACCCTCCCGTGGCAGCGGGGTCCATAAGGAAACTAAGGGATATTAAGGTCTCCTTTTAATAGAGAACCGAAACAAAGCATTAGCACTTAGTGAATACATGAACTTCTCAAACTACGGCAATCACCGGAAAGAATCCCAATTATTGTCACCTTGGGGTATGCGGATCATAACACGTAGCAGGTGCATACAACTTGCAAGATCGGATCAAGAACACAAATATATTCATGAAAACATAAAGGGTTCAGATCTGAAATCATGGCACTCGAGCCCTAGTGACAAGCATTAAGCATAGCAAAGTCATAGCAACATCAATCTCAGAACATAGTGGATACTAGGGATCAAGCCCTAACAAAACTAACTCGATTACATGATAAATCTCATCCAACTCATCACCGTCCAGCAGGCCTACGAAGGAATTACTCACTCCCGGCGGTGAGCATCATGAAATTGGTGATGAAGGATGGTTGATGATGACGATGCCGGAAGATCCCCCTCTCCGGAGCCCCAAACGGACTCCAGATCTGGCCTCTTGATGAAGAACAGGAGGTGGCGGCGGCTCCGTATCGTGAAACGCAATAAAACTTCCTCTCTTATTTTTTTCTCTGGAATTGTGAATTTATAGGCCAGAGATTAGGGTCAGCGGAGCCACGTGGGCCCCACGAGCCACCAGGGCGCGCCTGGGAGGGGGGGATGGCGCGCCCTGGTGCCTCGTGTGCACTGGGTGGCTCCCCTTCTGTTGATGCTTGCGACAATAATTTTTATATATTCCATAAAAATTCTCCAAAAAGTTTCATCCAATTCCAAGAACTTTTATTTCTGCACAAAAAACAACACCAAGGTAGTTCTGCTGAAAACAACGTCAGTCCGGGTTAGTTTCATTCAAATCATGCAAATTAGAGTCCAAAACAAGAGCAAAAGTGTTTGGAAAAGTAGATACGACGGAGACGTATCAACAACCACCCTCCTAAACATCAAATTTCTGTGGTAGGGCCCTCACTAAAACCATATATAACTATATGGCACCGGGGCGCCCCCGCCAGCCATCTCTAGACCTCCTCCGCGCCAAATCCTCCCCTCCCGCCGCCGCTGCCGCTGGGAGTCAAAACCCGTGTGGCGCGGCGGCGGCGGTGGATCTCCTCGGCCAAAGTTCGGGATCGTAGCGGCGGCGCTCGCTCCGGCCGTTCAGCGGCAGTGACCTGGGGTGGCGGCGGCGGCCAGGATCGACGAGCTTGCGGTGGCGGACGGCGCGAAGGCCAGCGGGCGGTGGCGGCAGAGGTTGGGCCCGATCTGGACTCAGATCGGTTTGGACGGGCCGTGACCCAGGCTGCAGTACCTGCTGCGTCTCGTCGACTCCGCCAGAGGTGGTTGACCGTCTGGTTGTGGCGGATCCCTAGATCCCACGGCTAGTCCCGGCGGCGAGTTGGAGAGGCGTGGCTGCCAGTGAAAACCGAGCTCCGGCAGGCGATGGCGGCGTCTACGCGTCGTTACCTTGTTGAAGGCATCGCCATTGCAGACACCGTCTACCCACTCGCGCTGCTCTGGGGGAAACCCCATATCCAGGTATCCCAGATCGGACGATGGCGGCGCTCTCCCTCATGAGGGCATTGTTTTGGAGCAGCAGCTGGACGGAGGATGCAGGTGGAGCGGCGTTTCATGTGACGCATCGACGACGTGGAGTCTCGGCGGTGTGGCGCGACAGGGTCTCGGCGATGGATGTGTGATGATGAATGCGCGTAGGGAGGTGGCGTCGACGACAGGCCTGTCAAGGTCGATGCATCAGTACCTGCTCTGAAGATGGTTCGGTGGAAGACGGTGGAGACGGTCTCTGCAGCGTGCACATGCGGTGCCCGTTGAGAGTGAGCCGGACTGGTGTGTGACCCAGACCCGACAATTCGACTTGGTTAGGGCCTCCGGCGTTAGATGTTGGACTTTGGTGTGAGGTCTGGGTATGCGGCCCCGACTATCTGAAGCCCTTCATGAAGTTGATAGAAGTAGCGACAGTTGTTGCCAAGACGATGGCTTCAGACTTGTTGATGTATTACTTTGTAAAGTCTTGGTGAATAATTAATAAAATGGCTGCATGCATCGCCTTGATGTAGAGGGCGGGAGTCATGCTCCTTTTTGAAGAAAAAAAAGCATGCCATAACACACTAGCATGGTATAGCAGCCGGCAGCTGATGGATTGACTTGTTGACCTAGCTGAGTCCACTTAACTAGTTCTCGTTGCATCTGTTACTGACGTCTGAGTCCATGGACCCGGCATACCAAGTACTAGAAGTCAAAAACGCGCTAGTATAGCCGCCAGCCAGCAGATTGACCGTATCTATCAGCTTTCAGCCGGCGATATGTCCTCTTCGTCACAACCGTAGTCAGTCAGAGCATCTCCAGCCGTTCGCACCCCCCCCGCCCCGAAATAGCGCCTCCTGGGGGTTATCCGGCGATAATTTCGCCGTGGGGGCGCTCGGCTTCCCAACCGCCGCCCCAAGTTGGCACCCAGACGCCGTTTTTCAAATGCAAAATTGGCTCAAATTCGATGAAAATGACTCGATTTTGGACGAAATTTAGGCGGTTCCATTCATATTTGCACAAATTTAAAGACATACATAAAACTAAAAAAAAAACTACGCCGCCACCGCCGCCCCGAGCCTAGTTCATGCCGAGGAGCTTGTAGAAGGCGGTGTAGTCGCCGCCGCCGTCGTCCTGCACGCCGCCGTCCTTGCTGCAGCCCTGCCCTGGATCGCCGCTGCGAACGGGGTTGGTCGGAGCCGGCGACTCTTCGTCGTCACTGTCGAGGACGATGACGCCGTCCTTCTCGCGGCCGCGGCGTCGCTCGGCGATCTCCTCCAGGGCGCGTCGTTGGCGCTCCATCTCCTCCCGCACGTAGTCGTTACGCGCCCACTTCAGGCCGGTTTCGAGGTCGGCGGCCATCTCCACGTGCTCCTGCTTGACGACCACGGGCGGCGGCGCCGGCTCCTTCTTCGGCCTAACCAGGCGAAGATGACCGCGGGGAGGAGAAGGTTGGCGGCGGCCTTCGCTTATGACGAGGTTGCCGCCACGGCTGCGACGGCGCTCCGGCGTTCCCTAGGGCTCGGGCTTGACGGGGGCGAGGGGCGTCGGCGTGCCGGAGGAGCGGGAGCCGGAGGACGAGGAGCTCATGGCCACCATGCGCCTCGGCAGCCACGAGCTCCCGCTCCTCTGGCGCGAGGACGTCGGCGCCGGGTACTCCAACGGCGGCTCGTTGCCGCCCTCAATGTACTCGAGAACGGCGTGGAGCGTGCGCCCGGGGGCGCCCCACCACTGACGGCGGCCGTCGGAGTTGTGTCGCCCCCTTGGCGCCGGAGCGCCATTGGTGGAGGCGAGCTGGTCGGCGTGGCGGCGCTGGAAGTACGCCGTCCACAGCGGTGCATTGTCGGGGGAGTACTTCGGCTGCTGCCGCGCTTCCTCCGGCAAGGACGCCCGGATCCGCGCTATCTCGCCGCGGCGTTCCGCGTCAGATGGCGGCGGGGGCACGGGGACGCCTCCGACGCTGAGCCTCCACGAGCCCGTCACACGCATGTCGGGCGGCGCCGGGTAGTTGGCCTCGTGGAGAAGACGCACCTCCCACTCGTGCAGATGGCGGCGGCCGAAGCCGTTGGCCGCCGCTCCGTCGCCGGGGAACCTCTCCACCATTGGGACGGGGAAAGGAGAGAGGAAGGAGAGAGGGCGAGAACAAGGGCGGCGAAAGAGAGAAGGTGTTCGGCGGCGAGAGAGATGGCTGTGGCGAGGCGAGCGTGCGGCCAGCGGCGACGAAGGCGGCTTTTATAGCGGCGAGGGGGCGGCAGCAGTGCGGACGCGTGGCGGGAAGGGGCGGGACGCGCGGCGGCTCGCCTTCACTGCGCCGCCCGTGATCAATGGAAGGCTGACCGGCGGCAGCCTTGGCATTGGTTCGCGCGGGAGCCGAGGCGATGAGATGAGGACGACGATACAGTCGCTGACTCGGCGGGTCCACGGGGTGGGAATCTGGCGCGGGAAGTTTTGGCGCGTTTTTTCTTCCCCCCGGCGCCCCCTGTCGGCCCCAGCGCGTTGGGTTCGGCTTGGGTCCGCCGGCGCCAATTTCGGCCCTAACCGGCGAAATTTGGGCTCCTGGGGGCGCGACTGGGCCGTTTTTTTCGAGCCGGCGATAAAAAAGAGGCATGAGGGGGGCTGTTGGTGTGGGGGGGGGGGGGGGGGGAGGGGCGAGTGGAGATGCTCTCAGTTGTCGCAAAACAAAATAAAAAATGCAGTCGGTAGGTACATCTGCCGGCCGGACTTATCCTACTGTACTACGAAGCCACCTTCAAGCTTGCTTGTCTGCATGCTTGGTTAATTAATTAACAACTCTTCAGAGTAAGCACGCTACTGACTGATACTCTCTCCGTAATGATCTAAACGTTCTTATATTATATTTCTTTACGGAGAGAGTATATATGTGTGCGCTCACCGGTACTGGTGTTCACGGCAAAATCCCATCCCATGCTCCGAATCAGGGTGCCTGACGGTGACGCTGACACTGGCGTGGATTCAGATAGTACGTAGTACGTACATGGCTTAATTAGTCAAGACAACTGTACTCGAGACAGAGTATGTACGTAACCTCCATCCTAACGTGGAGAAGCGAAGTCAGAGGCAACAGTACCTCTAACTCTCTCAGAGAGCCGTTGGATCAAAAGACAACCATCCAGATCGAACCTGTAGGGTAGGCTCTGTTCACGCGGTACTGTTTAGATATTTGTTCAAGGGTCCTGTTCATATCACTGTTCGGGTACTGTTTCAGTGGTACTCTTCCATCAGATCTGGGCATCTTGTTCTCGATCCAACGGCCAAGAAGATGAGCAAAGTTACAGGCAGTGTTACTCTCTGCCTTCGCTTCAGCAAGTCAGAGAATATCCACCGTCCGTTCACACTTTCCGTTGCATAAACAAAGAACCGGCTATCGCTCTGACCACTGAGGATATGGTTATGGGAAGAACAAATAATGACCGCGAATGAAATGGATGCCCATATGATACCGGTTGTGATGTCTGAAGATGCGTGATATTTGTTTAATCTAGAGATGACGCGCAGGCCAGCCGATGACAACGACGGCGATCTCCGGCAAGGTGCCGCCGCTTCACAGGCCGCCGAGCCACCAAGCTGACGAGGGCTTGTCTGATCCCCCGCACCACTATCCTCCGGTTCCTCCAAAACCTCTGCGGTGATCTCCGGCAAACATGAAGATTGCCTCTCCCAGAAACGCGACGCCGGGGTAGGGAAGCCAGCGTCCTCCCGCAATTCTTGCACTAACTCGGCCTCCGAGTCGAAATCAGTATGCAATGTGAAATAAGAACATTGAAATCGTAGAAATGAAACCAATATGTGAGGTTCAGAGTTATCTGAAGTCGAAATCGTACAGAAATGAAATTGCAGACAGTGAAACAGGCGATTTAACTCGATTTCTAGGGTTCTTGCCACACAAGGAGGCACATATAAGAGACCAGCCGGGACACGGCACCTAGGGTTTTAACCCACTACAAATAGTTGGTGGCTTATCGCCCCGATCTGTGGTTTTTATAGCCATTACAGGTAAAAAAAATTAAGCTAAAAGCATAAAGTAAACAGTGCCCGTTGTCGGATTTCAAACAGCGACCCGAGAGAGGATAGGAGCCATCCGATTGGAGATCAACGTCGAACACGACGTCACCCTGGCGCGAAGCTGTATGGTGCAGTGTAGACGGTTACATAACCTGACAAAACGGCACACGACTTAACTGAAGTTTTCGACACTTGCAGGGACAAGATTCAAAGATCTGGACACAGCATCATCCCAGTCATTCGTTTACAAGGAGCACGGGGAATAGGCTACCTACCCAGCAGATCTGTCGGTCTCCACTTGCATCAATTTTCATATCGTGAGGTCACGGTTGTGAAACGTAGTATAGAAAACTGTATAGATCTCATCAGAGGCCTCAGCAATCAATTAGGAGAATAAGCAAAAACAATTTGTTTGGAATTTTCAAGGAGCAATCATAACGATGCAGTTACACATCATGTAAAAACCTCCTCTTCCCATTTGGGCTAAAAATTCAAGACCTGTTGGGAACCTAGGCCAAACTCGTCACTGGTTACTAAACAATGAGGTACTCTGTTCGCTGGTCTCCTATCATTTTCCCTGAAGATTGACAGCTCTGTCATTCCAACATAACCTCATTAGGAGCACTGGCACCGCCGCTTCCATGCTCGATTCATTCCTCGGCGGCATGAAAAAAACGGAAGAGATCAGGAAGACGGCAAGCGTGTCCCTCCCCCTCGCCATCCTGCAGAATTCCCGTCTTCTGGTAGTATTCGATGCTATCCAGGAGTGTCTCCTCCAATTCCCTTGGCTTCCAGCCCAGACTTCTCAGTTTTGCAGACGAGATCGGGGTGATAGGAGAGTTATGATCCAGCTCAGCCTTGCTGCAAAAAATCAAAGAGAGCTGTTCAAACCATGTAAACAAGCACGGACGTTCAAGAAAAATTATGCCATTTGAAGAGAAGAGACCCACCAGTTTACATAGTTGTAGTCAGGGTACGTCTTCTTTAGCAATTCCAGTATGGCTTTTGTGCTAATGTAATTTGGTGCGCTGATATATCTCCCTGATGCTTCTGGTTTCTCATATACTAGAAGCAAAGCATCGGCCACATCACGGACATCGACTATGTGCCACAGCATGTCGTTCATCGCATTAGGACCTCCTGCAGTGAAATTGACAGAATTTCAGCAGCCACAACAAAATTGTCAAAATTGTTTCAAATGACTGCATAAGAGCAGGAAATAACGAGGCCACCTTTTAGAACATAGACGAGAAGTTCGCTGCTGGTGTTGACGACAGGCTGTAGTTGTGGGCCAAAAACAATACAAGGGCATATTGTAACAACATTGAGCCCATTCTTTTCTGCATATTCCCAAGCCGTCTCTTCAGCAACAGTTTTAGCAAGACAGTACCAGAGCTGCCAACAGAAATTGTAAAGGGTTGAAATTAGTTAGTCCTCGCACGGAGCAACAGTTTGTAGTTTCGAAGTAATTACCAACATAGGATGAAGGAATGAACATATCATGGACCAGCAAAGAAAATTGACATACCAGATTTTTATTTTGTAAAGAAACCATAAAATACTCTGCGTAATAGGCCATTTATATACCACAATGTACGTTGCGATTGGTTCTTATCAGTTCTAACTTCAAACATTACTAACCTCATGTTGTGCGCAGACTTTTTTGTCCGACCAGCAACTCTCATCCTTGGGTTTACCCTGAGGCCAGTTGGGGTTAAAATGAACAGAAGAAGTGGATGACACCACCACAACTTTCTGAACCTTCATAGATGAACAAACTTCAAGAATATTTACGGTGCCCTTCACGGCAGGCACCATCACTTCTGACTGCAAAGTTAAATTTAGCACAAGATTAGAAACAGACCATACGGATTGTACAATTCCAATAACAACTTGTAATCGTTGTCTCAACAGCATCAAGTCCTAGGAGTCTATTACTCTAGAAAATGAGCACGCTTCTTAGAAGAATCACATAAATACATAAGTGGAGGTATAGATGGTAAATTAATCTCTGCGTCGACACTCGACAGTTAAAAGAAGAATAGAAAGCCAAAATTCAGTTGAACAATTCCCTAATGCTGCACCGTGAATTGGTAATGATATCGAGAGATGTGTACTAGCCTCAGGATCGACGATCTTATCCGCGGGAACAGGGGAGGCGACATGGAAGACGCCCTCGCAGCCCTCGACGGCGGCGGCCAGCGCGGCGCTGTCCCGCACGTCGGCCTTGAACAGCCGCAGGTTCTCCGCCGCCCCGTCCAGCAGCATCAGATGCGCGTTCTTGGAATCACCTGAACCAAACATTCGGACGTCAACCGGCGAGGTGAGAACAGGACGGAGAAGAGAGGCGAGGACGCCGGAGAATCAGATCAGACGCGGAGTACGTACATGGGTCGCGGACGGTGGCGTGGACGGCGTAGCCCCGGGAGAGGAGCAGCTTGACGAGCCACGAGGCGATGTACCCGCCGCCGCCGGTCACGCACACGTGTCGCGGCGGTGCCATCCTCTCGTCCTTCACCTACGGGATGGCTTGCTGCCGCGTCGTCGGCTCTTTATGTCCCCGTCGCAGCTTTGCCGGCTTACACTTTGTCCACCCACTTGCCGGCCGGTGGACTCCACGGCGCAAATCGACACCAGAAGATTATGCCGAGACCTAACAAAGACCACTCGCGACCAGGGTAGAGACGAACAACGAGCGGTTCGGGTGCCGTCCGCCTTGGAATCATCGCACCGCGCGCTTTCGTCGCCGGCTGATTGGTGCCAAAATGCCTCGGGTGCTTTCTGTTTGTTACCAGCCATGCACTACGCACGTCCTCGTGCACGCACATTGTTTGTTGTCCTATTATTGTTGTTGCTCTTCTCCACCAAATCGACTGACCCAAATTCCGTTTTCAGGCGACCCGCGTGCAGCTAAACTGTTAGTATATATCACGCCCCTGCAGTTAGCCTACATCGTTAGTGTCAACAGCAAAAGAAATTAGCCTACATCTTTAATGTGAAACAGGTTCTTGTCCCGCTTTATAAAGCACAAACTAAAGTATACGACCGTCATGGCACATCCTAGAACAGCTAAGTTTCACAACAGCGCCCTCGGGAGGGGAAAGAGCGCTATGCGTCGCCACTGCCGAGTCTGAGACGTACAAAGGTCTTTACCCAGAAGCCGATACGGCGAGAAGAACTACAACGACGTTCTCAAAAGGAGAGTGACATTCATGGGTGTCGCCGCTGTCGACACCAAAGCATGGAACTTTCATTCGGCAACTCATCCGTACCACGATGTATCGAGAACCGCTGCGACGAGCACCGGCCACAAGATCCGGGTCTGGGCGTCGCCGCTACCGGTGATAGAGAGAGAGAGAGCCCGGACCACCCGCCGCTACACCCCTCACCGCCCGGACGATCAAGAGACATAGCCACCACCGTTCTTGTGTGCAGCACATGATGTTTGTCCTCAGTAAATGTGCATGTCTTCAACCACAATACCTCCATCAACCTAATGGATCTTTCATATAGGTTGCTAAATACCATGATGTAGAATAATATGACGCACGTCCACATGCATAAAACGGATGGTTAGATAGCATAGAGCATGTGTCGCCATGTTCAGGACGTCCCCTCTCGCACCTCAGAGAATCTACAACCGGACTTGGCAAATTCGACCCCTCAAACGCCCGCGGATGCGCCCGGACGCGTCCGCGAACACTGACCGGTCACGCCTCAAATTAGCTACTCTGCATCTGAATCTCTAATATTTCAACCTCTAGATCCATACAAAGCATGCAAAAGAAATCCTACGTACTACCCTAGCTAAGCTTCGTCGTCGGAGATGTCCACGACGTCGGTGCCAGGCGCGTAGGAGGGCTCCGGCTCATCCTCCTCCTGCTCGACCTCATCCATGTAGGGGAGCATCTCCTCCTCCTCCGCGGCGTGCTCCGCCTCCATCTCCTGCCGGCGACGCCGTCTGGCCTCCGCATCCGACTCCGAGCGGAGGGAATCGAGGATGGCCTGCTGCTCCACCTGCAGATCCGCGTCCCCAGCATCCCCCACATCCTCCTCCGGCTCCTCCTCCTCCTTCTCCTCCTCCTCCTCCTCCTCCTCCTCCTCCAACTCCTCCGGATCGACTGCATCCGGAGGTAGCCCCGCGGCGATCCGGGCTTCGCGCCTTGCCCGGATCTGCTCAAGGAGCTGTAGCCGGCGCTCCGGCGTTAGAAATGGGTAGCTCCATACCCGGCGGCGTGGGGGCATGGCTACTAGTGGTGGCGGACGGGGAGTGCAAAGTGGCGGCGGCGGCGGACGGGCGGAGGAAAATGTGGAGGGGTAGGGTGTCGGTGCCGGCGGGCGGCGGGCGGCTTAAATAGCCGGGCTAGGCATTACGTGGCCCGCCGGAGCGGCGCCACGCGGCGACATCGGTCCGACGGAGGAGACGAGCTTCGCACCACCGGGTTTCGAGCTGTTTTCGTGTGGGACCCCAACGTTAGTCCGACGTGGCGGACGCGCCCGTGCGCACCCATATCCGCCCCATATTTGGGCTGGATATGAGGTGTGCCGGTCAGTCCGGGCGTTTGAGGCTCGTTTGAGGCGCATGTCTGGGTCAAAATTTCGTGACCGGGCCGTCCGCCCGGGCGTTTGAGGCGGGTTTGGGGCGTCCGGCTGTAGATGCTCTCATCATAGCCTTACATAGCGTGCGCATTATGTATATATGCCCTGTCAATTTTCATAAGATGGTTGCTCATGTAAGAGCATCTCGAACGAAACCGGCTCGGCCTCCTCCTCGCCATTAACAAACTTTAACGATTTTATGCAGAAAAATAAACCCACCTCCTCTCGCTTAATCTTGCGGCCCAGCAAATACACCTCCTCGCTCGCTCGATGTGTTCTCTCAACTCGCCATCCTGCAATCGCCGATCTAGAAATGTCCTTCCCTCCACGGTTTGTCGTGCCATTCGTCCCCCTCTTCATGCCCTTGCGCCGCCCTGGATTTCGAACATGTTTGTCCATCCCCTTGTTTTGTGAATGCCACCCCGCCCTACGTCCGCATTTTTTTGGATCAAAAGAGGGGGTAATCCCTCCAATTTCATTAACGAAACCAAGTTTTACGTAAGTTACCAAATAAAACAAGTCTGGCCGATTGCCACCATCTCAACATTTGAGATCGGGCACCTCAAACACATCATACTACCCCAGCCACTATCCACATGGCGCTGAATTTTCTTTTTAGGTCTCACAGGGAGTTCTTTTCTGCCTAAATTTGTGCACGCACTACGTTTGCAAGCCTCAAGTCGTGGGCGGGTTGGTCAGGGTCGTCTCAGCACCACCTTGCCAACCGAGCTAGGCTCGCTCCTCCTCTGCAGGAAGGTCACACATAGATCTGGGCAGGGAGCAGAGCGGCAAAGTGTGCATCCTACGCTGCAGGCCACCTCGGCTGTGACTTGCCTCCTCGGACAACATTTGCGATACAGTTTGCTTCATTCATGAAATCGGGGTTCTACTCCTTCATTATCGACGAGGGTAAAATGTTCTGAACAACAACATTTGTAATCCAGTTTGCTTCATCAATGAGACCTGGACACAACACAGCAGAAGATCAGGAGATACGATCCTGAACCGAAAAGTTGTGTTGCCAAAACCAATCTACGGCGAGGCAATGAGCAGCTTCACTCTGGTCTCCTATCATCTTCCAAACAGATCCTTAACTATTTCCCCAAATATTCAGCAGTCACAAGCACAATGACATAAGTATAAGGCACTGGCCACTGCCGCTCTTGACTCATTCGTCGGCAGCTTGAAAATGACGGAAAATATCAGGAAGGCGGTAGGTCTGTCCCTCCACATCCTGCAGAGTTCCGGTCTTCCGGTGGTATTCGATGCTGTCCAGGAGCGTCTCCTCCAATGCCCTCGGCTTCCAGCCCAGATTACTCAATTTTCCTGACGAGATCGGCATGATAGGAGAGTTCTGATGCACATCAGCCTTGCTGCAAAAAGCAGATAGAGTCGTTCAAACAATAGTAAGAATGTGCCATTTGATACATACAAGGAACACATGATAAGAGAAGAGACCCACCATTTTACATAGTTGTAGTGAGGGTACGTCTTCTTTAGCAGCTCCAGCAAAGCCTTTGTCCTAATGTAATTTGGTGCGCAGATATATCTCCCGGATGATTCTGGTTTCTCGTATACCAGAAGCAGGGCATCGGCCACATCACGGACATCGACTATGTGCCACAGCACGTCATTCAACGCATTAGGACCTCCTGTAATAAAAATTTCACCACTCCCAGAAGTCAATAATTAAAGACAAGTAGTTCTCCAACACGCTGTTAACAGGATGAGGTAAAATAATAGTGCACAAACAGAATAAGCAATGCAAGACATTATTAACTGTCATAACATTAGTCCAATCATATTTGAGAACCTTCTTCAACAGCACAGATGAGTTTTGTAGTTCTTACATAGGGGGAAATTAAGGGTATCCTTAGAGGACAAGGTTCTAAAACCCAAATACAGAAAAAAAAAATAAGTGTATGATTGGCTTCACAAATCATACAGCAAAAAAGGAATTTGCAAAAATTTCCATAGTAATATTACAGTAAAATCCAGGAACAGAGAAGGCCGAGAGGAATTTTGCCATGAGGTCGTCTAAGCACATCGAAGATATCATTCAATTTTTTTAATAGATTCAGTCATTCTATAGAACGTCCAAAAAGATGCATTCTTGTAATATTCCTACAAGCACATTCATTTTGTGACTACATATGAATACTTTCTAAAAAAACATAGGAAAATTTTCTATAGGGTTTCAATTCTTCCAAAATTCCTACATTGCCAAGAGGGCCTGGTTACTGAATTTCGCCCACCCAAAGACATGATTTTGTTTTGTCAGATAAGTGATAATCCTACATGCCAACAATAAAAACGGACAAAATGAAATAATGAGGGCACCTTTTATGACATAGAGGAGGAGTTCGCTTGTAGTATTGACAACACGTTGCAATTGTGGCCCCAAAACAATACAAGGGCATACTGTAACAGCATTTAGCCTGTTCTTCTCTGCATATTCCCAAACTGTCTCTTCAGCAACAGTTTTAGCAAGACTATACCAGATCTGCCAACAGAAATTGCAAAGCTTTGAGGGCAGCCCTCACATGTTACAACAATTTGTAGTCTCTAAGTAATTATCGACTAATGATGAATACACTAGTATGTTAGGGATTAACAAAAAATCACATGTTAAATCTTCATGTGAAGAAATTAAAGTATATATGTTTGACCTCAATTTTTTTAAAAGTATATGCTTAGCTTCAGCAAGTACATTGGGACTAAATTCCATTGTTATATCAACATGCTTAGCTTGAGCAAGTACGTTGTGACTGAATTCCATTGTTCTATCAACTAACAGATCTAATTCTAACATTACTAACCTCATTATCCTTGCATACTTTTCTGTCCGACCAGCAACTCTCGTCTTTGGGTTTACCCTGAGGCCAGTTGGGATCATAATGAACAGCAGCAGTGGATGACACCACCACAACCTTCTGAACCTTGAGAGATGAACAAACTTCAAGAATATTAAAGGTGCCCTGCACGGCAGGCACCATGACTTCTGACTGCACGGTTATATTTAGCACAACATTAGTAACAGACCATCAAGAATCTGCATTTTCCAAATATTGGACTTCAACGAGATTTTACAGTGCTAACAACCTGTAATCATCTCGACAGCAGCGAGTCATTTAGTTCTAGCTCCTACCCCACAACTGTTGCATATAATTACATCGACATCGACAGCAGTGCTAGGTTTGCACCCAGAACTGAAAGAAGAACAGGAAACCAAAATCCAATTGCAATTATTTCTGACGGTACTGCTGCCATGAGAGAGACCCCATCTGGCCATCTCCATGGTGGAACAACGAATAAATCATGGGAGTTGTGTAATTTTATGAACCAACAACACACGGTAATTTGGCCACGAAACCAAGTGAATTGACAGGTGTGTACTAGCCTCAGGATCGACGATCTTGTCCGCGGGCACAGGGGAGGCGACATGGAAGACGCCCTCGCACCCCTCGACGGCGGCGGCCAGCGCGGCGCTGTCCAGCACATCTGCCTTGAACAGCCGCAGGTTCTCCGCCGCCCCGTCCAGCTGCATCAGATGCGCGTTCTTCTGGTCACCTGAATTGGCATCCCGACATTAATCACCAACCGGCGAAGTAGGCAGCAAGAAGAGAGGAGGAGCGCCGTACTTACTGGGGTCGCGGAGCGTGGCGTGGACGGCGTAGCCCCGGGAGAGGAGCAGCTTGACGAGCCACGAAGCGATGTACCCGCTGCCCCCGGTCACGCACACCCGCGGCGACGGCGACGGTGGTGCCATCCTCCTTCTCTACTTGCGGGATGGCTCGCAGCTTGCTCGGCTTTAACAATTTCTCCACCCACTTGCCGGTAGACTCCACGGCGCTAATCGACATCACTACGAATACCAACCAAAGGTACCTCGAAAAAAAAACTCAAAAGAAAAAAAAACGTCCCTATCTTTCTTTTTTTTGCGGAAAAAACCGTCTGTCAAAACGTCGGAATGTGTTACACGGACAGCTCGCGTACGTCGGCCTTTCATGGCTAGCAATTTAATGTCCTTTACCCATTTGTCCCTTTTTTTTTTCTCTAAGTTAATTTTTCTTCTAATATTACCCATTCGCCCTCACTCGCCGCCTCCAAGGGACGCTCACCGCAAGGATGCCCCGGTCTCCCGTTGTCTAGCAGCTCCCCAGAAAAACTCAGGTTGCAGCTCCCCCAATCGCGGGTCGTCGGTTGCAGCTCCAGCATCGAGGGATCTACGGTTGAGGTTGGTTGTAGCTTCGATTATCGCCGGTTGCAGCTTCTCCCCCGACAGTGCCGTTGGATGTAGCTCCGCCAGCCTACGGTTGCAGCTCCGCCCACCGGCGGTTGCAACTCTCGTCGCCGCGGTTGCAGCATTCCCACAACGGAGGGTGCACGGCGTTAGGAGGCTTGCAACTCTCGACCTCGCTATTGCAGCTCCCCACCGTCGAGGTTGCAGCTTCCGCATCAGTGGTCGCAGCATCCAATTGCCAGCAGCACCGATGCCATCCCTTGCAAATAGCTCGGCGATGTCCTCGCAACAGTGAAGCCGGCTGGTTTCAACAATGGCCCTGGCTAGTTCCAGCACCTCTCATGGGTGTGTCTACCTCCAGAGTGCCCGCCTTCGGTTGCAGCTCACGCCGGAGCTCGCAGCACCTCCAAATCACTCATGTCACCTCGTTGGTCACCGTGGGTAGCTTGTCGTCGCGTCATGGTGAAGATGAAGCATGCCATGGCGTCTCGTCGGTCACCGCTGGTAGTTCACTGGCTCGTCGTGGTGAAGAAGGAGCATGAAGACGCCATGAGAGATGCGGTCCACATGGAGAAGAAGATGAGGGGGAAAAACAAATGGCCGAGGACCACATGTGGAAGAGGATAAGGAAGAGAGAGAAGAGCTGGGGCGTTGGCAAGCAAAGCGACGCACATGTGGACCAGGAGATGTGCATAGGTTTGATCTGCCAGCATGGATTGATGTGCAATCATGCGGCGCGCGTGCGACCGGCGCACTCATTCGGGCGGTTGGACGGTTACGATCGTTTTCCTATTAGAATCCTCTCTCACATCATTAATTGTAGTGTCACATCATATTTTTTGCTTAGATGGCAATGCATGAAACTCTTATGATACTCCCACTATGGGAGGCAGTAACACAATCAACTAGAATCTAAGGATGTAACTAATCCACAAGCATCTCCTTCTGTATGAATTGCCTTGCTTTGCACACAAATGAGCCAGCTCGTTGGCATCTCTCCGAGCAAAATTGACCATAAAACTGTTAACATTCCCGCTCATCTCATGTATCTCTTTGAGGATGACGCTAGCCTCCATTCTTCATAGTTCCCTGAATTCCACAGATTAACAAGCATCTGATTCCACAATATATATCATCTCGCTCGTGCATGCATCCTCCTATGACATAATTTTTTGGTCATGCATCCTCCTATGACATAATTTTTTGGCCCGCCACGACATTCACTTTAATCATTACTCCCTCTGATCCATATTAATGGTCACAGTTAATTAATTTGGGCCTGGGAGAATACCATTGTTGAAGAGAAGGATAATGAAAATACAATGAACAATATTTGTAGTAGGATAGTCGCTATACTTGTCTTGCGATGGCAACATAGGTTAACTATGTTGATGGAGGTCATCATCATGTGAACTATATGTGTTTGTTTGTATGGTCCATGTCTTTTGTAATAATATTATGGGATCCATATCTATTTATATGTATGCAATATCAAAAGTATAGTCGTCGAATCATCTACATTGTCATAATTTTTCTTTTCAAAACGGTCGTTCTATTGCCTAAAATGTAAAGATCACTATTTTACTGTCAATTAGCATAGAAACATATTCACTTATGGCCCCAGGGGCGTTAGGCCAAATCTACAGTTTCACAATTACTCCCTCCGTCCCATAGTATAGTGTCAAAAAAACGTCTTACATTATGGGACGAAGGGAGTATATTTTACCCAAACAACTTTCGGTTTTTCCACGTTTGAAATTTGACAACAACTTTTTCACAACTCACAACAGCTTTTGCATGATCTGCGGCTCAACCAAACACAGTCTTAGATGTGACATAGCTAAATCTCATCTAGATGAGATTTAGCAAATTTGTTCACTTTAATCACTAGTACCATTGTTGTTCCCAGTAGCAACACAGTTACCTGTTAACATTCCCGCTCATCTCATGTATCTCTTTGAGGATGACGCTAGCCTCCATTCTTCATAGTTCCCTGAATTTCACAGGTTAACAAGCATATGATTCCACAATAATATATCATCTTGCTCGTGCGTACATCCTCTCATGACGTAATTTTTTGGTCCGCCACGACATTCACTTTAATCACTACTCCCCCCGATCCATATTAATTGTCATAGACTTAGTACAAAGTTAGTACAACTTTATAGTACTAAATTTGCGTCAATTAATTTGGCCAGAGGGAGTACCATTGTTGAA
Source organism: Elymus sibiricus (assembly GCA_039707655.1). NCBI lineage: Eukaryota > Viridiplantae > Streptophyta > Magnoliopsida > Poales > Poaceae > Elymus > Elymus sibiricus. The sequence continues at coordinate 306,622,018 of CM077672.1, forward strand.
GAGCAGGAGAATGCAGATACCATGAACAATATTCGTAGTAGAATAGCCATACTTGTCTTGGGATGGCAACATAGGTTAACTACGTTGATGAAGGTCATCATCATGTGAACATTATGTGTTTTGTATAGTCAATGTCTTTTGTAATAATATTATGGGGTCCGTATCTTATTTATATGTATGCAATATTAAAGTGTAGTCATCGAATCATCTACATTGTCATAATTTTTCTTTTCAAAATGGTCGTTCTATTGCCTACTATTGAAAGATCACTGGTTTTTACAGTCAATTAGCATATAAACATTACAAGTTTTAGGGTGGTTGGTGTTTTTAGAGCCCGTTCGTTCCTCTTGATCTAATGGTAGAGAAATAGCTAGTACTAGGTAGTACTCACGAAAAAGTACTGGAAAGTACTAATTTGTGTGGGGTCGGTACTAATGACAATGTGGGCTCGCTTGTTAATTGAGGGGCAATTTAGTCACCGTGAAATTATCCACAGCGCGCCGCCCCTCTCCTCCAATGCAGAACCGCCGCCCAGGGGTCCTCTCCTCTTCCATTGCCATTAAACAACCGCAGCCCTCTCCTCCTGCACTCCAAAACCACCGCCGCTCCTCTCCTCCTGCGTTCCATCCACAGCCAAAACCTCGATGGAGGACGAGATCGTGCAGATCGCCGGCGGCGAGAAGTTCAACTTTGCCACACACACATGGAGGATGAGATCGTGCAGATCGCCGGCGGCGATGAGGTCAAGTTACGCCGACTGAGGGAGATTGTCTCTTGGTTTGACTACCCGCGGCAGTTAGCGGCGTCGGTGCAGTTGATGCACCCACATCTGATACAGAAAGAGAGGGATGCGATCAAAGGAGTTGCCGTGGATGGGTCCCTGTTCTACATCCAGTACCTCCTCTGGGCCATGGAGCAGTCGGATTCCCCGAGGCCGGACGTGAGGATGAGGTGGTGGAACTATCGCTCCAAGATCGAGAAACCAGAGGAGCGAGAACCGAGCCTCCTCATGGTGCCGCTTGTGGTCGTGCCATGGGACCCTGTGCCGGAGGAGTCTTTGTCGAGCAACCGCAGGAGGAGGAATAAATATGTGCCGACATCGCTTCCCCGCCGTTCTCCACGGTTCCCTCGCCGTTCCACTTGTCTCATGGGGCGGCGGTCTGCGGTCGAGGAGTAGTAGGGGTATGAGTAATCTTCTGCACTCCTAATCTTCCTTCTGCTCATGGTTATAGTCATGGTGATAATGATGATAATAGTTCAGAGAGGGGATGCTAGATGTCATTGAATGGGGAAGGATGTCATTTTAATCTGAATAATTTGCATGAAGATTTGACTACATGCTTTGGGGGCTGGATTATGATGTATATAAACCCTAGGCAGAATTATGAACCCTAGGCAAAATTTGTAGTATTCTAGTGCTATAATTTGATGTATATGAATCCTAGGAAAAATTTGTAGTCTTTTAGTGCTAGATTTTGATGTATATGAACCCTAGGTAGAATTATGTGTGTTAAGTTAACTGAATTTTGTAAATTTAACTGAATTTTTTTTAGTTAACTGAATTTGTCCCTTGACTACTGAATCAAACTTAATTTGGCTAATTAAGTTTCCAAAAAAAAAGATAAGAAAATTGGATCAATAGATTTCCAGTGGCAGACTCTGGGTAGACACTGAAATATTTTAGTACTGCAAGTTCAGTAGACAGTTGTAGATTCTGAAATATTTCAGTAGTTCAATTTTAGTACACATTGGTAGACACTGAAATATTTCAGTAGTGCAGTTTCAGTACACACAGGTAGACACTGAAATATTTCAGTAGTGCAGTTTCAGTACACATAGGTAGACACTGGACTATTTCAGTAGTGCAATTTCAGTAGTGCAATTTCGGCTAATGCATGTATCTACTAATGCATACCATATAAGTTAAATCCACATTATAGTAATGATATATGTCAAAGAAGCATCAATATGATTGTCAATGTTTATGCCATTGATGGTAGTATAACAAATCATCAAATAAGGCAACTTTCATCTTAGGCCACAATTTTTTGTTGTAAAATTTCAAACCGGGTAGTCAGACACACAAACTCTCCAAGCCTCGTGGCCCTGGCCCACTGGTCATCCTTGATGCCTAGCCAACCCCAGTGTCCCTCTTGCAATTCCACCCCTTCTGTCTTTTAGTCATTTTCGGAATATTCGTAATCTAGCATGTCCTAGGTTTCCCTTTTAGTCATTTTGTCATTCGGATAAGTTTTGGTGCATGACATTTTGCATAACTTGGCATTTTGTCATTTTTGTTTGAATTAATCCATGCATCATATGGCCTAAGTTTGTACATGTGTTTCGGTCATTTTCATGCCTACTTCTTGTTAAAATTATTGCCATGCCATGAAACACATGATAAGCTCCTGACCCAAGCTAATATGAGGGTGGTTGATCTCTGTGTTCCTGTTAATATGATTATAAAATTTGCATGATTGGAATGTGTTGCAGAAAAACCAAGAAAAAATAAGGCGCATGACGGCGGGCGTAAGAGAAGTTGAGCAGGTTGCGGTGGAGATCTTCAGATGTAGTACGCATGGATGGAGGATAGGGGTGCCGACACTGGTTTATCCTTGACGCTGGACATGCTGAAAGCATGTGAAGACAATCTCTTGCTAGAGAAAAGCCTGTTTTGCTTTGTTTTTATGTCTTGTCTTTTTGGGTAATGTAATACGTAGTGCACTAAAAACTGGTTCTTGCCTGGCGCTTGTGCTGGGTTTATACTGTTTGCGTGAGCTACTGGGTGGGTGGGAGGGATGGATCCTTTCCTGACAGCAGCGGTATCTATGCTTCTCTGAGTAGCTTATGTTTGTAGTCTTTTTAAAGTAGAGATTCTATTAACCAATGTCTTCTGAATCTCAGATCCTTGCAGTACTTAGCATATAAGTATTCTGTGAATTTCAGACATCTACTTTTAGTAGTATGAGAAATGCATTTTCATAAAATGTGGAACCAACAGCAAGTTAACATATCATCTCAAAAAAGCTTGAAAATCCATACAACATCAGAAAGCTACCAAACTTGGCATGGATGCTTTTCATGTTCATACAAGGCTGTAGAAAAAATTTGGTAACATTTGAAGCATGTAAAAAAAACCGTCCTTCGAGACGGACCGTTCCCTCCTACCCAAACGGCCCCAGATGAAGAAGGCCAATTTTTGTTCATCTTCAGAACGACACCAAATTTTGCCAGCAAGTGGGCATGCCACACAAAATTTGAAGCAATTTCGACAACGAATGCACGTTGCGTCACCTCCGGGAAGTATTTCAGTGTTTTATCATCAGGAAATAGCTAGAAAATCCATACAACATCAGAAAGCTACCAAACCTGGCATGGATGCTTCTCATGTTAATACAAGGCTGTAGTAAAAATTTGGTAACATTTGAAGCATGTAAAAAAAACGTCATTCGAGACGGACCCTTCCCTCCTACCCAAACGGCCTCCGATGAACATGGTCAATTTTTGGTCATCTTGACAACAACACCAAATTTTTGGTCATCTTGACAACAACAACCCCACACAAAATTTGAAGCAATTCCGACAACGAACGCACGTTGCTTTACGTTCGGGAAGTATTTGAGTGTTTTATCGTCGCGAAAAAGCTAGAAAATCCATACAATATCAGAAAGCTACCAAACTTGTCATGGGTGCTTTTCATGTTCATACAAGGCTATAGGAAAAATTTGGTAACATTTGCACATCCGGGAAGTATTTTTGTAGGTTCTATGTGTGTGTGGATGACATGGGGGACCCACATGTCAGTATCTCACTTGGTGTGGTCAACAAAAAAAGACTTTCTTTGGAATGCAATGAGAATTGGTTTGGGAGTACGTAGATGTAATTTCTGCACTTGTAAAAAAAACCAATATGCATTTTTTGTCAAAAAATAAACAAGACAAAAAATGGAAAGTAGTGGGAGCGTGCACGAGCGCACGAGGCCACGCGTCTAGTCTCGAGAACACCAAACGTCCACCCACGTCTTTATTTGGCAGTCTCCCCCAGCCGCGTCTCCCCCTCTCCCCCACGCCTAGTCCTTTTCTTCCCCAAATCAGTAAAAAGCCCTCTCCCCTCCCCTTGAACCCTACCTCGTACGAGCCACCAACCTCCTCCCTTGCTGCACCACCCTAGTCCCTTCATCGTCGGAAGATGAAGCCGGCCGTGAAGACGCGGCGGCGGAGAAGGACGCAGCCGTACAAGCAGAGGAGAAGCCTGCTGCCGTCGTTGCGGCCGCGGTTGACGCGACTGAGGGCGCCGTTGCGGCGATGGGTGGCGGTGCACCATCTGCTGTGACTGCTCCGGCCGTCGTCGCAGCGGTCGAGCCTGCGGTCGGGGAGCAGGTGGAGGAGGAGGTGGCGGTCGATCTGGAGGAGCAGAGGGCCAAGCGCAAGCGGGAGCAGTTCGAGCTGGTGGACGCGTACTACGAGGAGGCCGAGCTCGCCAGTGTCGAATTTAAGAACGACGCCGTCGAGTTCGAGGAGGAGGTCTCCGACGAGCTCTCGGAGGTAATACTCTGTTTTGGGGTTTTCTCCTACTCTGTTTTTGGGGTTTTCTCCCATGGGGTTTTCTTCTAAAATGCATGTAGCACGGATTTGATTTCGCCCAAATAGGTTTAGGGTTATATGTTCGATCTCTCCCTTAGGGTTAGGATTTTTACAAGTTGTTTGGTAGATTTGGAAGGAAACCCCCTTGATTTTCTTTAAAAAATTCATTACGAATCTGAAAGTTGGCATGCAAAAGTAGGCATGGAGGCCTAAAATCCCTCTGTGCCTGGATTTTGTTTGTGAAGATGTGTACGAATATGATTCTCAAACTGATTATGAATCTGTTGTGATGTACTAAACGGTGGATTTGTTAGGTAACAAGTTGTACAGATGAGTTTACTTAATTACAGATCAATGATTAATATCCCTGCTATGTGGTTATGATAAATACATCTATACCACTATAAAGTGTGGGAATAACTTTGAATATAGGCTGTTGGATGAAGCCAATCCAACGGTGGAAAGTTGGCAAATGCGAGCATTGTTGGCCATTGGATATCTTATTCAGTACAAAAGATTTTGCCATGCATGCGTACTATCTAGAATATTCCATTACTAAGCTTAAGCACAATGCTCCCTATGCACAAACCTCATAGCACTATGTTTCTCCTTTGTTCTAGAATATTTCATACTTTAACAGTGCAACCCTTTTTCTTCTAAATGAATTGCTAATGCTTTTTAACTTTGTGAATATCAATGCATAGTATGCACAAACCTTATAACTTTATTAAAGAAAACACACACAAAAAACTCCATTGGTACAGTAGCATAGCAATGTAAAATGCCTCTGAAAGAATTGACATTAACTTTTGCTTTATTTACTTCTTGTACAAGGCTATGACATTATCTTCATAAAATGATTTATATCTATTTTCAGTGCCATGAACTAGAAGAATTAAATCTACATTTATACATGATGCATATGTGACTGTAAATTTATATAATTGCTTCATGTGATATGTCAATATGCAATCGTACTTTTGTTATGTAAGTTCTCACGTGCAATGCACGTGTGCCTCACTAGTATCATAAAGAATATCAATGATGAAGCTTTTAAATCAGTAGAACCCCTGTTACAACTATGCTCTGTTCTTCAATTGTGGCAACCCAGTATCTGGTTTTCCTATTCATGAAACTGTGCCACATCATTCAGTCATGCATGTGGTCATTTGTGATGCATGTAGTAACAAATTAGGGCCACCTTCTGCCATTGACAACAAAAATCCATTAGTTCTTCTCTTAGCCTATTTAGTTCTTCTCTTGCAGAAATCTATCCATGCAACTATGCCACATCAGTAATCATGCATGTCAAGTCCATGCAACAGTATATTTTGAGCAACTAGACATTGGTCATGCTATACATCTTTGATATGTGCCACCACATTGAGTTCAATCCAATATTTCTCTTGTAATACAAAACTTTATGACTTGCTTCATGTGCCTTACTGTCTTGAAAACATTTACTGACAACAATCTTTAATTTCTTTCTGCAATAGTTTTAGTTATTAGTACCTAGTCATATAGTTTGAAATTCATGAAACTAGATTATGTTGAAGGCAAGTTTGTAGGTCTGTTATCTCATTATCATAAATCCATATGATACAAATATTTACAAAGGAAATGCTAAGAGAGGATCTTGTTTCTGGAATGAACTATGTTAAATATGAATGACCTTATCTGCTAGCTACATGAAATAAAAGGCTTTGTCTGTTACCTAGTTGGGTAATCGTAGCGGGTTTATCATAATTAGATAACACACCTACTAATGTGCCTAACCCTAGACCCTAAACCCTTTAATTATTTTTGAAATTAAATAGTACAAATAAGAGTAGTTCTTAACAGGGAAAAAGAGCTATACATGCAAACGAAAGAAAATTTGAAGATAGATAACAAGGAATACAACAAAATATAATACAATATAAGAGGTAGATTAGTGTGAATCATTTGCATGCTCTTTTTTGGTAATGATTGTATTATAATGTACTTACTACTGGTACAAAATGCTCCAGAAGCTCTTTCTAGTTTAGAGATTGCTCAACATGCTCTTGCGGTAAACGGTCGAAGTTACATGCTATAGCTCAGCCATGTACATGGTATTTGTCTAGTTATTTTGAAACATGGATCACATCAGTAAATATAAATAGCAAGGTAATTTTCCTTTTTATTCTCTCCAACAAGGGGAATTCATAGTTGAGTACTATGGTGCTATGCACACATTCCAAACAATTCTGATAACCCCAACTTTGACTGTGTGACGTGACCCATGTTTCTGGAGAAGAAATGATTTATATAATAATAACCACCCACCTTCAACCTGGTATCTTCTTACAAGGTTAAAAACTAGTGGCAATTTCCATTGTTCATATGATTGCTTTCAAACCTTCAAATTATAAGTAGTAAAGTATTTCAGCTGAGTTATTCTGCGTGTACTAATTCACAGGAAGCTGACGAAGACGTGGACCATGACAAAGATAGCAGGGACAACAAGAGCCGGTACATCCTGAGGAGGCTGCGGAACGGGGAAATCCCGTACCGCACCCAGAAGCGGTACGGATACATATCCTGCCCCTTCTGTACCAAGGACATCGCAAGGGACTTCAATAGCATGATCCAGCACGCCACGGGCGTTGGCAAGGGATCAGAGAAGAAGCACAAGCCCATTGTCAAGGCTGGGCACGCGGCCTTCGGCGCCTTCCTCCGAAAGTACGTGGTAGGGCATGAGGCGTTCTACGTCCCGCCCCCTCCTCGCCCGGCCAAGAAGGCGAAGAACTGATGCCCTGCTTGCCTGCCTGCCTGCTGCTGCCCCAGTCCCACCGCAGCCGTTTATGTTTAAATCATGTCTTTTGGTTGTCGTTGTTTTGAACTGATGCCCCAACGTACTCTAATCGTACTTATGCGCCGCAAAGCTTAAGTTATGAACTGTTTAATCTGCCGTCTTAATTAAGTGTTTGCCAGTACTTTGATGATGTGTGTTAAGGCCTTGTACAATGGTAGGTGGTTAGGGAGATGCGTAGGAAAATAAACCGAGTTCTCTGGAGCACCAGTGACTATTTCCATAGGAGAGACACGTAATTATGCGTCTACCCTGTAGTAATAAGAGCTGGTGTTTAAAGAAATATCGGTTTATTTTTCTATGCACCTCCCCTAATCGCCTTGCATTGTACAAGGCCTAATTACGTAACGATGGTGATCTATGGTACAAGTTTGCCCTAAACTGAAGAAGTTCAGGTTATATATTGAACTGGAGATGTTCTATCTCTAATTGAAGATGCTCCTGCTATATCCTAAACTGAATATGTTCAGTTCTCAAGTGAAGATGTTTAGTCATATGTAGGGATGTTTGCTGCAAGTAGAATTGATCATGTACTAGTTGTTGCCAATAGTAGAGCATGCAACTGTTTGCCAATAACACCTATTGCCATTTTAAGCAAACGAACTGAGCATGTATTAGTTATTGCCAAAAGTAGAGCATGCGCTTGATTACCAAAAGCTACTACAGCCAGATTCTGATAATAACTGAGCATGTACTAGTTGTTGCCAAAAGTAGAGCATGCAACATGTTTGCCAAGAGCGCCTATTGCCAGTTGAAGCAAAAAACCCGTAAAGCATGCATTAATTATTGCCAAAAGTAGAGCATGCACAAGATTGCCAAAAGCACCTACTATGAGTTTTGGAAAAATAACTTACCATGTATTACTTGACTAGGGGAGTTGCTGTTTCATGGATAGCAACATAAAGATGAAATCCAACTATATAGCAGTGCTTGCGTAACTAAGATCACCATAGCATAAATGACATATGTACCATAAGTGATAACTCCAGTGCTATCCAGTACATACCTAAACTACCATTTGCATTCCTTGAATGGGCTCAACAAAGCTTGTGATGGTTTGCGTGATCGTGCTGATATCAAACCCACACGTTTAGCAATGGTCTTCGTATCAAATTTAAGTTTGAGCTCTTCAAGAGTTTTTGTTTTTGTAGCTTGCACTTCATCGACAATCTTCCTCGGGCGTCCATGTGGTCTCTGCCTTTTTGGGGAGCTGGGGGTGTCGGGATCCTTTTGGGAGCTCGACGTGTCTGTTTTGTTGCAAAGAATAGGTTCGTTCATTTCTTGGACGTCGTCTTCTGAACCCTTAGGTTGCGATGCAACGTGGGCTTCGTACGCCTCCTTCTGTACAGCAGACATCGGTGCATTCGTTCAAATCATGAGACTTATGAAAAAAATGAAATATCCGTGCTGTATCGCTAACCGTTATGGGGTACTTGTATGAATCAAGGCGAAGACTGTTGCAATTTGAACGCAGCAGGCTTGAAACTATTTTTCAGCTGAAAATCTCTATATGTGATTATATTTGATAAGTGAAACATATGTCAGCACAGCATTGAGGCAAAAGATATTTCAAATTAAATATAGTGTTTGACTGACCTGCTCCAAATTCTCGGTAAATTCTACACCGTTCCATGTCAACATGTACTTCAGTGTGAACAGCGCACATGAATGCCTGCAAGGTTTAGTTTAAGTTTAGTAAACTTGGAGGTGTCGGCGAGGAATAATTTAGGAGGTTGTACGTATCCGTCCTTCTGTTGTGGTATGTTGTCATAGCGTACTACCTCCCACTCGCCAAATTTGATGGGCTTAGCTGTTGTTACCAAGCCATCCTTCACCGCTTCGTCGATATTGTTCTGAATCGACTCCACCTAGCATAATACGAGTTTTACAAAGGGTTACGGTGATTTGGGAGTTCATGTGCCATGCGACGGTAAAGAGGCAACAAGAGAACACTTACAAGAGCAGTTTCCTTCTCCTTGTCAAAATGATCTTTCAAGGAGTTTAGGATTTGAATCTCTTCTTTGTCGAAATTAAACAGCATTAGCATCCAGTGGTTACTATGTACATTCAACGGGATGTGCACCTGCCATAAAATAAAAGCGGATTCATTGCACGGAATAATTTACATATGCGAAACAATTATGGTTCGGGGGACCCCTGAAATGTTTCGTCTACACTATCTATACGAAATATGAAAGTGAGAAAAACGGGTACCTTTCAGCGTCCTACAAATTTATTTGCAACACGAGAAACCCACGAGCTTCCACGTCCCCTAGGATTAACCCCATTTGATTCTAACAGCTTTCTGGTTTCAGTGTGGGTTATGATTGATAGTATCATTCTCAACTCCGGTGATGTGAGCAGACGCCATAATAACCTTCCAAATTTGTAATCATATAATAATACGCCAGCAGTTCCAATACTTGATGTACAATGGAGTACAAGGTGTAGGGGAACGCAGCAGAAAACAAAAAATTTCCGACCTACGCACCAGCCCAGGACCACTATGAAGACTGCATACAAGGTTTGATCTTTTCGTTACCGACTCGTAGCGCAGCGGAAGTAGAGTCGATGACAATCGGCGATGCAGATCCCCGCAGCTAGGATTTACAACCTCCCAACCGCGAGGATGTACTCCCTCGTCTGCCCCTCGGACAGCCCTTCGGGAGGCAGTCGGACAGTCCCTCGGACGGTGTCACGGACAGCCCTTCGGGAGGACCCTTAAAACTCGGACGGTCACTCGGATAGCCCTTCGGGAGGCACTCTTGAACAGCCCCTCGGGCAAAAAGATCGAACCTACGACCTCTCTACGGGGTTGCACACATACGGTGTCATCTATCCGGCAGGGCTTCGCCGTCCAGAACTAGTTCCCACCGGAACCCAGACAGCCTTTCGGCTCTACAAAACTATTTTGCGGGGAGGGAGAGAAGAAGCCACATCATGCATGGCACTTGTATGTGAGAAAGGAGTGAGTGTGGAGAGCACCTCTCCACCTCTATTTATAGGAAAACTAAGGGGTAGGATTGGCACACAAAAAACCCAAAATGCCCATGCAAATGTCACACATGAAGGGCATAATGGGGAGGCAAAGGAGCTCCATGAAGGAGCATCCTTGGCCACCCACCCCCTTGTGGGACCCTCCCAAAAGGGGTTCCTTAGTTCCTAAGTCTTTCCTTCTAGAAGCTTGACAAAAGCCCTAAAAGGTGGCTTTCCAAAAAGTAACCCAAAAAGCACTTTCACTATTCACGGAAACATTTTTCCAAGACCGTTAAATCCGAAAATATTTCTGTGGGTCTTAGAACAATTCCAGTACCCACTAAAATGATTTTGGACGCGTTCCGAAACAATTTCGGATTAGTGATTTTCATCTGCGAAAAGCAAACAAAGCGGTTCCGGCAGCTCTGGAACATTTCCAGTTTTTTTTTATCCGAAAAATCCCAGAAGTTCCCAGAACAATTCTGGCACCCTCCAAGAATTTCTAGGCGTGTGCCAAAACCAATTTAACTTAATGGTATACCCTGAAATAACTTTTCAGTTTTACCGAAACTATTCCGGTGTTCTCTCTCCGGAACTTTTCCGTTGTCTCCGAAACTTTTCCGGTGACTTTCTCTCAGACTCCCTGTCTAGAATTCAGCAGATAGATGACCCTTAAGCATGTGACCCTATAGGTTCGGTGAAGTATAGACATGACCCGGAACACTTTCCGATCAATGATCAACACCGGAGCCGTGGACACCCATATTGGCCCCTATACCCACACGAATGAATATTCGAGTGAACCTCCAGTTGTCGTGTGCTATTCCTGTTGCTTCGCGATATGTTACAAATACCCGAGGTGAGAATCATCGGCATCCCCGTGGATCAACACTTGTCCATAATGCCAGTTACCTCGTTACTGGTTTTGTTCTCTTTTCTCGTTTCCGTGTTCCGGCATCCCTGTGATCAAATCACAATGTGTCTGGCCAGACGATGGTGGATACCGTAACACCGAGAGGGCCCAGAGATATCTCTCCATCGTCGAAGGAGCAAATCCCAATCTTGAGCTATCAAGTCCCTTGACACACTTTTCCATGAACCCGTAAGCCGCCGTAATAGCCACCCATTTACGGATGACGTTTAACAAACCCCAAAGTTCATGAAGCAAGCATGAAGAAACTCGACACTCTCATGGTCTAAGGAATTATGCAAACGTTAACTTTCTCTGTGTTATTAACCATTAACTTGTGACGAATGTATCTCATAGCATAACATCAATTCGGGTCGATTCAACACAAGTGTTCTCCTAACATTGTGCCCTCAAAGTTGCCAGCATAGTCATGCCCATGATCAGGAAAACAGAACCATCATGCAACACTTGAGCTAGTCTTAGAGGCCAGACTAGGAATACATTTTACCGTTTATTATTCCGCACGTGCATATGAGTCTTCCTCCGAGCCTCGTGGTTATTGCAGACTCGAGAACCATAGCAGTTATAGCACGGAATATAAACATAATTACAAACATGGAGATAAATAATAACATTTATTATTGCCTCTAGGGCATATCTCCTACAGACTCCCACTTGCACTAGAGTCAATAATCTAGTCAATGCTAAAACACTTTACACCTATGGCATACCGGTGTAAAATATGCTTCGCTTGTGGTATAGCCTGATGTCCAACGGATCTGACAACTTCAGTTCCTTGTGTATCTTTGCATCTCCTTGCGTTTTCATGCTTTCACAAAATTCATATTTTGTGTGGACTTGGCTTTGTATATATGTGAATCACAGGTCAAACCTTGATTCCTCAGACTGAGCTATGGAGCAACTATCTGCAATAGTGTCCCATTGACCAAAGCCATTTTGGAACCATACTAAGTTCATGAATGAACTATATGATTCAACATCTTCTTTGTCGCTTCCAAAGTGTCAACATACTTAGCCTTTGTTATAGAATTCGCCACAGTAACCTGTTTGGAACAATTTCCAACTACCGTGCCACCATATTGTGTATTACACAAAACCCTTAACTTAAATCGAAAATCGCATGGAGCATTGATGAAGACTGTATTGATGTAATTACTTGCAACGAGCACTTCATAATCTCTGCTTGCGAGAAAACATGTCATCAGTGCTACTTTAGTACTTAATGACATTTTTTCACTGTTGTCCCATGATCAGTACTTTGATCACTTTGGTATCTATACTCGCAACAGCTTTGGGAGTATCGGACATATCTGGTTGTTTTACATACCATGGAATACATGATTAATCCAAACACAAGAGCGTGTGGAATCTCCATCATGTATTTTGCTCATCAGTGTTTTGGGACACCGAGTCTTGCAAAACTCTTTCCATGTGACTTCGGCAAGAGTCACTCCTTGGCGTTCTTATGCTAAACTGTTTTAGCATCTTGTCAATATGTATTTTTGGCTTAGCCTATTAGGCAATTCTATCTCGTAGATAAATATGCCTAATATCAAGGCTATTTAGCCCAAGCACTTCATCGAAAAACTATTTTCAATGAAGTCCTAATTCGTGTCAAGAAATTTATATCATTTCCAATCAACAATGTGTCAAGCACACAAAGTTTTTAGAAATATTATTATGCTCCCACTTACTTTCTTGTAACCACAAGCATCTTCGTTATCCATTGATGAAATCAAACTCTTTTGACTATTTCATCAAAGCGAAGATTCCAACTCCATTTTGCTCTCTTCTGTCCATTGCTGGAACTTTGAAGTTTGCATACTTACTAGCATCCTCTGGATTGACAAAATACTTCGGACTGTATCACATGCAAGTCCTAGGTTGCATTTCCATCACATGTAAATCCTTTTTGCATCCATGTATCATATCTCAAGATTGAAATATGTATTAATTGCTAGTTTAACCCGATCTGACTTTAAGCATCGCTATGGTGAGACAATCTCATCGTAGTCAACTCCTTGAATTTGTTATTGCAACAAGTCGAGCTTTATGGATAAAACATTTTATCCACATCAGTTTATAGTTCCATTAATGTCCATTAGACTCTAAGTCTTCCGAAGGGTTTATCAAGATATTATCTTGAATCATTTATGGAAACTATCTCGGATTATATTGACATTTAGCCAATTCCGGAGTCAGGGCCCATCAACGCTTCCTTGTGTATCGTAGGTATACTTTTGTCTAACAACAATATCTCGCTTGCGCACCTGAGAGGTTTGCACCAGTTTTGCTTACGTGGTTCATTTGCAAGTTCGACCGAAGTCCATACATCTCATGTAGAGGCTTCTGTATCAGTCGCAGTAGGAAACTCTGGAATTACTTCCAAGGTTTCTTTCCTTTGATCTGATGACGAAGATACTGTTATCTCGTCGAGTCGCACTGTCCTCCCACTCACCTTTTTGCAAGAACCATTTTCTTCAAAAGCATACCATTCTTTGTGGCAAAACCTTTTGCCTCGGTACAGTGGTGGGGGAATACCCAATAACTTGGGATAACCTACAAAGTAGCACTTGTCTGATTTGGAATAGGTTTGTAAATATTTTACACAAGCCACATATTCCAAATGTTAAGAAAAGACATAACATGGTTGGGTGTACCATACCATGGAGTCATTTCAACAGATCTGATGGTGCTCTTTTCAGTGTAAAAGCCGCAGTCTCTAAAGCATTACTTTTAAAAGGGATAATGGCAAATTGATTTATGTCATCTTTGATCTTACCATGTCATAAATGGTTTGATTACATCTTCATGGATATTCCACTCACAGTGGTGCTCTGTGAGGTGTAAGTTATGAAACTCTTTTCACAACTCATCAGACATTCGCTAAACTTGTAACTCAAATATTCCTTTCCGCAATCAAATTGCAGAAACATAATTTTCTTGTGACAATAATTTCTACTTCATATTGAAAACCTTATGAATGATTTCAAAAGACCCAGACTTACGTCTCATCAAGTAAATATCCATATATCTACTTGAGTCATTTCTGAAGATAGATAAATCCACTGCTAGCAACAACATTTATCGGACTACATACATCAAAATGTTTGATCACCAATAAGTTCGTTGCTCGTTCCTTATGGCCTATGAACGGTATTTTGGTCACTTCACTTTTCGGAGGAAAGTTGCAAGTGTCAGATGATTCATAATCAAACGACTTCAAAATCCATCATTATGGAATTTCTCCATGCGGGTTTCTCCAATGTGACCAAATGCAGTGCCACACATGTGTGGTATTCTCTTAGTCTTGCGACATTTAGCGTCAGTGTTATGGATGTATCATATTACCATCAATATTCATAACATACATCCCATCCACGATGGAAGCATGGCCCTTATGTTATTCATGACACTGAACAACAATTGTTCTTTTATGAACAACCCTTTTGCAACAAACATTATGCAATGGGCTAGAGTGTGTAAAACTCTAAAATAAATTATGAAAGTAAATACAGAGGTAATGTATTATTATCAATATTCATAACATACATTTCATTCATAATGAAAGTATGGCCCTTAAGTTTATTCATAACATCGAACATCAAAAGTTCTCTTATGAACAACCTTCTTGCAAGATACCTTATGCAATGGGCTAGAGTGTGTAAAACTCTAAAATGAATTATGAAAATAAATACATAGGCAATACACCGATGGAATGTACAGTAACATTTACTATGTTCCCAGCGCGTATCTGAACCTCACTCTAGCCAGTCTTTTAGGCCGTAGTAGTTCTTGCATCGAATTGAAACGGAAACCAATCGAGCGGGTATCTCTGTGATCAACTCACAATACCCAAGAATCAATGATTAACTTGTTTAATCATAATTCCCAAGAACTATTTCTTTGACCGGCCTTCTATACATCAATAGCTTGTATGACTTTCATACATGAGCTGGATATTCCAGTCTTCTCTCTTTTTGCCTTTATACTTCTAACAGTTTTACTTCCAATAATTCTCCTACTCTCAGAAGAAGCACCCACTTGAAGAGTGGCGTCAGCCCCGGACTTCCTAGGTGTGTAAGTCATACTAACACCCTTCGGACATTTCCTTTCTCTTAAGTTGTTGTTTTATTCACCATCATCATATGACAGGCGTTCTACTGGATCCCTCTGTTATTAGTCAAATGCATAGTAAACACTTTTACTAATAGTTTGCAAAACAAACATTTCTTTGGATATCACATATCTTTTAGCCTTTGTTTGTGTCTGAAAATGATTTTCAGTTCCATGAATATCACATAGCTATCCCAAACTTTTGAAGTTCGGGTCTCATGGAAGCAAACATATTGCACTTGATTGTAACAGAATTCTAGCTTTTAGATCGAAGGACGAGAGTCACATTATCCATAGCATTAGCGGGAGAATACCAAAAGCATGCGATACGACAAAGTCCTTCTCGGCACTTTTGAGGACAATCCTCACATTACGTTACCAACCATAAAGTTTTAACCAGATATATAACAGCTATTCAATTTTAATAGGGAAGGTGGAAACGCGAGCCATTATTCTACAACTATTATGCAAATCACACTTAGACAGTGTTCATAATTAATTTCACTGAAAATTAAACAAGTTAATTCTAAAGTGCGCTCCCACTCAAATCAATATCTCTCATAATTGATTGTGAGTGATACAAGACCCGCATTTCAATTCATCGCCATTGATGGGAACATCACTGATGACGGGAACTTCAATCGGTAGGCCAACTTGCCGATCACATCTCTATGTGACTCTTGTTCATCTTTCGATGGGCGTGTTCCGAGCTCAGGACTCTCAAGCCAGAACGTCAAGACAACTAAGTGATCTCGCTGCGAGGTCTCAACTCACCCGCCTCACACTTCTCTAATCGTTTGTACTCATGGAAACATGACGCACTCCGAAAAGATAGGTGCCGTGACGGTGCTACACTTGGGAGAACACTAACTACTTGATATTTTTGTGAGAGATCACCCTAATAAAAGCGACTACCGCGCAATCAAGAAGGGTGCATCATAAGGGATAAATATCTCAGGCAATTCATAAAAGCATGATATGGTATAGCCCTTTCTGACGGAGAAGTCTTTAATTTCTTCGTCTTCGGCATTCGCGTCGGTGTTCACCTTCGCGAAGTTTTGCCACCACCTTGTCGATGCACCAGATAATATTGCTATCTCTATAGCTAATAAAATAAGTGCATTACTTAAGGTTGACACGCAGGTCATTAAAGTGACAATCATATGGCTCCAGCCATCATGCCGAATCATGACACGCAGGTCATGTTAATTTTACATCATATAGTCATCTCATACATATTCAAATTAATATGAGAACCACTATACCACATCACATGCACATCTTATGTCATCTTGCAAAACCAAGTTAGACGCCTCTAATCGGTTTATGCAAAGTTTGTTTTACGTGGCTTCTAAGGTTTCGAAGCAAACCGAAGCTACCAACGTCCATCATCAAGTATGATTATTCAAGTCGCTAGATTAACTTTACGGGGTGTATGAAACACGAGATAATAAAATCTCGAGCCCCATACTAAACTTCGTCATATGCATGACCCCCGTGCAGATCATATCTGCATTGCCCTTTCGTCTGCGAAATTTCATCTTTCTTTTAACTATGGTGGAATTTAATGAACTGTTAGCACTTCGTTGATCACTCAGGATCGCGGATTGCCAGAACTTTGAAATTCCACCATGCCGTTATCAAGATCAGAAATATGTAAATTCCAGGGAAGCAACAAGAACATCGGGTAACAGATTTCGTCTGCTACCCGCACAAATAATTATCAGCAGTAGAACTCATCTACTACAAATTATATTGTGCAACACCCATACATCTCTATGTATTCTAGATCGTAACCTGCATCTATGCATAGCACGGCTCATGATGCCACTGTAGGGGAACGCAGCAGAAAACAAAAAATTTCCGACCTACGCACCAGCCCAGGACCACTATGAAGACTGCATACAAGGTTTGATCTTTTCGTTACCGACTCGTAGCACATCGGAAGTAGAGTCGATGACGATCGGCGATGCAGATCCCCGCAGCTAGGATTTACAACCTCCCAACCGCGAGGATGTACTCCCTCGTCTGCCCCTCGGACAGCCCTCCAGGAGGCAGTCGGACAGTCCCTCGGACAGTGTCATGGACAGCCCTTCGGGAGGACCCTTAAAACTCGGACGGTCACTCGGACAGCCCTTCAGGAGGCACTCTCGAACAGCCCCTTGGGCAAAAGGATCGAACCTACGACCTATCTACGGGTTTGCACACATACGGTGTCATCTATCCGGCAGGGCTTCACCATCCAGAACTAGTTCCCACCGAAACCCAGACAGCCTTTTGCTACTTGTAGCTTGCGTTGGTATTTCCCCGAAGAGGAAGGGATGATGCAGCACAGTAGAGATAAGTATTTCCCTCAGTTATGAAACCAAGGTTATCGAACCAGTAGGAGAATCACACAACACCTCGTTAGCAGTACCTACACACAAACAACAAACCCTTGCACCCAACGCAAACGAGAGGTTGTCAATCTCTCAGCGGTAAATTGCAAGATTAAATTGTATGTGATAGATTGATAGATTGAAACAAAAATACAAAATAAAATAAATAAAAAGAGATGGCAGCAATATTTTTAGGGTTTTAGTAATATGATTTTGATAGACCCGGGGGCCATAGATTTCACTAGAGGCTTCTCTCGAGAAAATAGCATACGGTGGGTAGACAAATTATTGTTGGGCAATTGATAGAAAAGCAAATAATCATGACGATATCCAAGGCAATGATCATGTATATAGGCATCACGTCCAAGATTAGTAGACCGACTCCTGCCTGCATCTACTACTATTACTCCACACATCGACCGCTATCCAGCATGCATCTAGTGTATTAAGTCCATAAGAACGGAGTAATGCCTTAAGAATGATGACATGATGTAGACAAGACAAACTCACGAATTAATAAACCCAATGAATAGATCCCATCTTGTTATCCTTAGTAGAGCCCCTCCGTGATCGATTCCCCCTCCGGCAGATCACCGGAGAAGGACCCCAGATGGGATCTCTCTGGAACAGAAGCTTGCAACGGCGTAAAAAGTATTTTGTCGACTCTCCTGAGGGTTTCTGATTTTTCTGGAATTTATAGTGCTGGAATTAGGTCAAACGGAGCTTGGTGGGCCCCACGAGGCACCAGGGCGCGCCTGCCCCCCCAGGCGTGCCTTGGTGGCTCGTGGGCCCCACCAGGGTCTTCTGGCCTCCTACCGAAGCTTCTAGTGTTCTTCTGGTCCAATAAAAAATCTCCAAAGAGTTTCGTTGCATTTGGACTTCGTTTGGTATTGATTTTCTGTAAAAGAAAAACAGGGCAGAAAACAGCAACTGGCACTGGGCACTAAGTTAATAGGTTAGTCTCCAAAAATGATATAAAATTGCTGTAAATGATTATAAAAAGATCCAAGATTGATATTATAACAGCATGGAACAATCAAAAATTATAGATACGTTGGAGACGTATCAGCATCCCCAAGCTTAATTCCTGCTCGTCCTCGAGTAGGTAAATGATAAAAACAGAAATTTTTATGTGGAATGCTGCCTAACATATTCATCACATATTCTTTTCTTTTGTAGCATGGACATTGGACTTGTATGATTCAAAGCAATAGTCTATAATTTGACATGAAAACATAGATACTCAAGCATACTAACAAGCAACCATGTCTTTCAAAATATCAACGCTAAAGAAAGTTATCCCTAGCCCATTATGCTCAATCATTGATCCATTCATGAAACACACTCGAATATTAGCTACATCCAATGCACAAGTATGACAATAGTGCTCTCTAGTTGGTGCTTTTGTAAGAGAAGATGGAGACTCAAATAAAATAAAAATTGCATAAAAGTAAATAGATAGGCCCTTCGCAGAGGGAAGCAGAGATTTGTCAAATGTGCCAGAGCTCAAAGCTGAAATTAAAGAGATAAAAATATTTTGAGAGGCATGCTTTTCCTGTCAACGAAAACGACCGAGAATTCCCAATATTTTCCATGCTAGACACATCATAGGTGGTTCCCAAACAGAAAATAAAGTTCATTTCCTTTCCACCATTTCTTTCACATTCCATGGCTAGCCGTATCCACGGGTGCCCTCCATACCATCACTTTCCAAGGAATTTTGTTGTTATTAATTTCATTTCATGCGGGACTGGGCATCCCTATTACCAACCATACTCTCGTGCAATGACAAGTGAATAAGCACTCATCGTGAGAATAACACACCTAACATGGAAAATATTGGCCACCCCCTGCCGCTTCATGAGCGGTACGGGCACACAAAACAGAAAAAATATTTTGAAAATTAGAGTTGGCACACGCAAATTTACTTGGAACGGCATTGAGATATCGCATATAGGTAGATATAGTGGACTCATATGGCAAAACTGGGTTTAAGGATTTTGGATGCACAAGCAGTATTTCCGCTTAGTACAAATGAAGGCTAGCAAAAGATTGAGAAGCAACCAACCAAAAAACGAAAACGGTCATAAACTTGCATTGAACATAACTAACACCGAATAATGCACCATAAGTAGGATATAACTTCATTGCATAACTATTGACTTAACGTGCTTGCATAGGGAATCACAAACCTTAATACCAATATTTTTACTAAAGCACAATTACTCACTAACATGACTCACATATCATCATCTCCATATCGCAAAACTATTGCAAGGAATCACACTTATCATATCCAATGATCTATATGAAAGTTTTTATCTATATCCCTCTTGAATATTGATCACTTTGGGACCAAATTCATATCTTGTGCAAATTACCGTTACTAAAGATCAACTCTCAAAAAGATTTAAGTGAAGCATGAGAGTGCAAATATTTCTTCAAAATTTCAATCTTAACAATTCTCAAAATAATATAAGTGAAGCATGAGAATTCATTTCTTCAAAATTTTAGTCTTGTCAATTCTCAAAATAATATAAGTGAAGAATGAGAATTCATTTCTTCAAAATTTTAATCAACTCTCAAAATAATATAAGTGAAGCATGAGAGTTTGTTTCTTCAAAATATAGCCACCACCGTGCTAAAAAAGATGTAAGTGAAGCACTAGAGCAACTGCCTAGCTCAAAAAATTTAAGTGAAACGCATGGAGTATTCTAATAAATCATGATGATAAACGTGTGGCTCTCTCAAGATAGGTGTGTTCAGCAAAGATGATTATGACAAACTAAAAAGCAAACAAAGCAAAGACTCTTATAATACAAGACGCTCCAAGCAAAACACATATCATGTGACGAATAAAAATATAGCTCCAAGTAAAATTACCGATGGTTGGTAGAAGAAAGAGGGGATGCCTTCCGGGGCATCCCCAAGCTTAGACGCTTGAGTCTTTCTAGAATATTACCTTGGGGTGCCTCGGGCATCCCCAAGCTTAGGCTTTTTCTACTCCTTATTCCTTCATCCATCGTGATCTCACCCAAAACTTGAAAACTTCAATCACACAAAACTTAACAAAACCTTCGTGAGATCCGTTAGTATAACAAAACAAATCACTACTATAAGTACTGTTGCAAACCCATTCATATTTTATTTTTGCATTATACCTACTGTACTCTAACTTCACCATGGCTTATACCCTCCGATACAATCCATAGATTCATCAAAACAAGCAAGTAGTGCATCAAAAACAGAATCAGTCAGAAAACAGAACAGTCTGTAGTAATCTATTTAAAAGACATACTTCTGTAACTCCAAAAATTCTGAAAAATTAGGAGAACGTGGGAAATTCATATACCAATACTGTGTAAAAATTTCAGATTTTTTTGACGCTCCAGTACAGAAAAAAAATTCGAGCACTGGACGCAAAACTTTCTGTTTTCCAAACAGCATCAATTATATATCTTCCAAATCATCCTAAAGGCTTTACTTGGCACAAACACTAATTAAAAACACAAAAACACCATAATACCAGTAGCATGAAAGTAAAAACACACCATAACAGAAACTTATAGCAAAAATTCATTTTATTCATTGGGTTGCCTCCCAACAAGCGCTATTGTTTTATGCCCCTAGCTAGGCATAATGCATAATTTCAAGTATTGTCATCTTTCAAGTTGATTCCATAAGTGGCCCTCATGATTGATTCATATGCTCCATACCCTTCTTTAATGGAAACTGAAATTTTATATTCCCTTCTTTCATATCAATAATGGCACCTATAGTTCGTAAGAACGGTCTACCAAGTATTATGGGGCAAGAAGAATTGCATTCAATATCAAGAACAATAAAATCAACGGGCACATAATTTATATTTGCAAGAATAAGCACATCATTAATTCTTCCCAAAGGCTTTTTAATAGTAGAATCCACAAGATGCAAATTAAGGGAGCATTCATCTATATTGGTAAAACCTAGCACATCACATAGAGATTTTGGAATTGTGGAAACGCTAGCACCCAAATCACATAAAGCATTGCACTCATAATTTTTAATTTTAAATTTAATGGTAGGTTCCCATTCATCATATAATTTTCTAGGAATTGAAATTTCTAGTTCAAGCTTTTCTTCTAACGCTTTCATCATTGCTTCTACTACATGTTTAGTAAAAGCTTTGTTTTGCTCATAAGCGTTGGGTGAATTTAACATGGATTGTAACAAAGAGATGCACTCAATCAAAGAACAATTATCATAATTAAAATCTTTGTAATCCAAGAGAGTGGGCACATCATTATTTAAAGTTTTTACCTCTCCAAACCCACTTTCAGCAATTTTCTTATCAAGATTTTCACCCTTCGAATTATGGGGACGCTCTTTAGCTAAAGTTGACTCTTCTTCAGTCCCCTTTTCATCAAGTTTAATTTTTCTAAACAAAGAATCAATAGATGAAACACCAATCATTTTAATATCATCATCATTACTACGATAAAAATCAGGAGGAATCGCTTTTTCTAAAAATTCTCGTTTAGCTCTTAGCGTGGCGGTTCTTTTCTTACTCTCATCCATGGAGACATATAAAGCTTTGATTGATTCACTAATATCAATTTTTGGTGGCAAAATTTTAGTCTTAAGATTTTCCACATCATGAATAATTCTATCGATGCTCCTAGACATATCATCAAGTTTACTCAATTTTTCTTCTATAGTAGTGTTGAAAACTTTTTGAGCATTAATAAATTCTTTAATATTACTTTCAAGATCAGAAGGTATCCTATTATTATTGTAAGAATTACCATAAGGATTGCCATAATTATTAGAGGAATTTCCAGGAAACGGTCTAGCGTTGAAATTACCTCTATAAGCATTACTATGAAAATTGTTTCGTGAGACAAAATTCACATCTACAGGATCATTATTTTGCTCAATCAAAGTGGACAAAGGCACATCATTAGGATCAATAGGAGCAATTTTGCTAGCAACCAATTTCATAAGCACATCAACTTTATCACTCAAAGTATTAATTTCTTCAATAGAATTCACCTTTTTACTAGTAGGAGTTCTTTCAGTATGCCATTGTGAATAATTTGCCATAATATTATCAAGCAATTTAGTAGCTTCACCCAAAGTAATTTCCATAAACGTACCACCCGCGGCGGAATCTAAAAGATTTCTAGAGACAAAATTCAATCCCGCATAAATTTTTTGTATGATCATCCATAAATTTAAACCATGAGTAGGGCAATTTCTTATCATTAATTTCATCCTCTCCCAAGATTGGGCAACATGTTCATGATCAAGCTGCTTAAAATTCATAATTTGATTTCTTAGAGAAATAATTCTCGCGGGAGGAAAATACTTAGTAATAAAAGCATCTTTACACCTATCCCATGAATTGATACTATTTCGTGGTAAAGATGAAAACCAAATTTTTGCACATTCCCGCAATGAGAACGGGAATAATTTTAATTTCACAATATCATTATCCACATCTGTTTTCTTTTGCATGTCACACAATTCTACGAAAGTGTTAAGATGGGATGCGGCATCTTCATTAGGACTACCGAAAAATTGATCTTTCATGACAAGATTTAGCAAAGCGGCATTAATATCACAAGTCTCCGCACTAGCGGCGGGAGGAGCAATCGGAGTACTAATAAAATCATTATTATTAGTATTGGAAAAATCACACAATTTTGTATTTTCTTGAGACATCGTGACTACGCAAACAAAATAGCAAACAAGCAAACGAGAAAAAGGCAAACGAAAAATATTTTTGTATTTTTGTAAAAATGTTTTAGAAGTAGGGGAGATGAAAAAGAGAGGCAAATGGCAAATAAAGTAAATGCAAGGAGATGAGAGTTTGTGCAAAGGTACTTGATAGATGTTGATGATGTCTCCCCGGCAACGGCGCCAGCAATTCTTCCTGCTACTTGTAGCTTGCGTTGGTATTTCCCCGAAGAGGAAGGGATGATGCAGCACAGTAGAGATAAGTATTTCCCTCAGTTATGAAACCAAGGTTATCGAACCAGTAGGAGAATCACACAACACCTCGTTAGCAGTACCTGCACACAAACAACAAACCCTTGCACCCAACGCAAACGAGAGGTTGTCAATCTCTCGGCGGTAAATTGCAAGATTAAATTGTATGTGATAGATTGATAGATTGAAACAAAAATACAAAATAAAATAAATAAAAAGAGATGGCAGAAATATTTTTAGGGTTTTAGTAATGATTTTGATAGACCCGGGGGCCATAGATTTCACTAGAGGCTTCTCTCAAGAAAATAGCATACGGTGGGTAGACAAATTACTGTTGGGCAATTGATAGAAAAGCAAATAATCATGATGATATCCAAGGCAATGATCATGTATATAGGCATCACGTCCAAGATTAGTAGACCGACTCCTGCCTGCATCTACTACTATTACTCCACACATCGACCGCTATCCAGCATGCATCTAGTGTATTAAGTCCATAAGAACGGAGTAATGCCTTAAGAACGATGACATGATGTAGACAAGACAAACTCACGAATTAATAAACCCAATGAATAGATCCCATCTTGTTATCCTTAGTAGCAACGATACATACGTGTCATGTCCCTTTCTGTCACTGGGATTGAGCACCGCAAGATAGAACCCACTACAAAGCACCTCTTCCCATGGCAAGATAAATCAACTCAGTTGGCCAAACCAAATCAATAGATCGAAGAAGAAATACGAGGCTATAATAATCATGCATAAAAGAGTGCAGCAAAGACTCAAATAATTTCATGAATAATCTGATCATAAACTCACAATTCATCGGATCCCAACAAACACACTGCAAAAAGAGATTACATCGGATAGATCTCCAAGAACATCAAGGAGAACATTGTATTGAAGATCAAAAAGAGAGAAGAAGCCATCTAGCTACTAACTATGGACTCGAAGGTCTGTAGTAAACTACTCACGCATCATCGGGGAGGCAGCAAGGTTGATGGAGAGCCCCTCCGTGATCGATTCCCCCTCCGGCAGATCACCGAAGAAGGACCCCAGATGGGATCTCTCTGGAACAGAAGCTTGCGGCGGCGTAAAAAGTATTTCATGGACTCTCCTGAGGGTTTCTGATTTTTCTGGAATTTATAGTGCTGGAATTAGGTCAAACGGAGCTTGGTGGGCCCCACGAGGCACCAGGGCGCGCCTGCCCCCCCAGGCGCGCCCTGGTGGCTCGTGGGCCCCACCAGGGTCTTCTGGCCTCCTCCCGAAGCTTCTAGTGTTCTTCTGGTCCAATAAAAAATCTCCAAAAAGTTTCGTTGCATTTGGACTTCGTTTGGTATTGATTTTCTGTAAAACAAAAACAGGGCAGAAAACAGCAACTGGCACTGGGCATTAAGTTAATATGTTAGTCTCCAAAAATGATATAAAATTGCTGTAAATGATTATAAAAACATCCAAGATTGATATTATAACAGCATGGAACAATCAAAAATTATAGATACGTTGGAGACGTATCACCTTTCGGCTCTACAAAACTATTTTGCGGGGAGGGAGAGAAGAAGCCAGATCATGCATGGCACTGTATGTGAGAAAAGAGTGAGTATGGAGAGCACCTCTCCACCTCTATTTATAGGAAAACCAAGGGGTAGGATTGGCACACAAAAAACCCAAAATGCCCATGCAAATGTCACACATGAAGGGCATAATGGGGAGGCAAAGGAGCTCCATGGAGGAGCATCCTTGGCCGGCCACCCCCTTATGGAACCCTCCCAAAAGGGGTTCCTTAGTCCCTAAGTCTTTCCTTCTAGAAGCTTGACAAAAGCACTAAAAGGTGGCTTTCCAAAAAGTAACCCAAAAAGCACTTTCACTATTCACGAAAACATTTTTCCACGACCGTTAAATCCGAAAATATTTCTGTGGGTCTTAGAACAATTCCAGTACCCACTAAAATGATTTTGGACGCATTCCGAAACAATTTCGGATTAGTGATTTTCATCTGCGAAAAGCAAACAAAGCGGTTTTGGCAGCTCCGGAACATTTCCGGTTTTTTTTCTCCGAAAAATCCCAGAAGTTCCCAGAACAATTCTGGAACCCTCCAAGAATTTCCAGGTGTGTGCCGAAACCAATTTGACTTAATGGTATACCCTGAAACAACTTTTCAGTTTTACCGAAACTATTCCGGTGTTCTCTCTCCGGAACTTTTCCGTTGTCTCCGAAACTTTTCCGGTGACTTTCTCTCAGACTCCCTGTCTAGAATTCAGCAGATAGATGACCCTTAAGCATGTGACCCTATAGGTTCGATGAAGTATAGACATGACCCGGAACACTTTCCGATCAATGATCAACACCGGAGCCGTGGACACCCATATTGACCCCTATACCCACACGAATGAATATTCGAGTGAACCTCCAGTTGCCATGTGCTATTCCTGTTGCTTCGCGATATGTTACAAATATCCGAGGTGAGAATCATCGGCTTCCCCGTGGATCAACACTTGTCCATAATGCCAGTTACCTTGTTACCGGTTTTGTTCTCTTTTCTCGTTTCCGTGTTCCGGCATCCCTGTGATCAAATCACAATGTGTCTGGCCAGACGATGGTGGATACCGTAACACCGAGAGGGCCCAGAGATATCTCTCCATCGTCGGAGGAGCAAATCCCAATCTTGAGCTATCAAGTCCCTTGACACACTTTTCCATGAACCTGTAAGCCGCCGTAATAGCCACCTATTTACGGATGACGGTTAACAAACCCCAAAGTTCATGAAGCAAGCATGAAGAAACTCTACACTCTCATGGTCTAAGGAATTATGCAAACGTTAACTTTCTCTGTGTTATTAACCATTAACTTGTGATGAATGTATCTCATAGCATAACATCAATTCGGGTCGATTCAACACAAGTGTTCTCCTAACTTTGTGCCCTCAAAGTTGCCAGCATAGTCATGCCCATGATCAGGAAAACAGAACCATCATGCAACACTTGAGCTAGTCTTAGAGGCCAGACTAGGAATACATTTTACCGTTTATTATTCCACACGTGCATATGAGTCTTCCTCCGAGCCTCGTGGTTATTGCAGACTCGAGAACCATAGCAGTTATAGCACGGAATATAAACATAATTACAAACATGGAGATAAATAACAACATTTATTATTGCCTCTAGGGCATATCTCCTACACAAGGGGCTTACATCATCATAGATGTATTCGTTCTTCAAATTTCACTTGAGTTTTCCCGCTGTGAGGGGAATGTCTCCGATTAGAGCTACTTCAACAGGGTTGTGTGTTCCGTGTATGAAAACGGCTGCCTCTAAGTCCTCGTCTGTCAGCTTGTAATCATTATGAAACAGAGGCTTCGACGGTGTGATTCGAGGATCCTCCGTGTTCGGCAGGACGTGTCTTGCACTTGGTGTTGGAGTTGAAGTATGTGCCGTGGATGCGTCAAACTTAGGAGTTGCTGTGAAGGATTCACTGCGCACATTGACTTGTTCCTACAATAAAAAATGGTCGCTTAGAAGTAGTTTGTTAATAGTAGGTACGTGTGGGGCCATAATTATCACCTCGACGCCTGCTTTCTGTGACACGGATTGTCGGCTGCCTTTATTTTGGTTTTTTAATTCCTGTAACAATATAAACAATAATGAATATGGAGGAACATATTCATAAAAATAAAAAATGGACAACATGACATACCTGCAGTTCCCTCCTTAAGTCTTGAATTTCGTCCTCGGCCATCGAGAGCCTAGGATTACTGGCAGATTTACTCTTAAGGTCGATTAACTCTTCGCTGATGGTGAGGAATTTCGCGTCAAGTCTGTGCTCAAGTTCCATTAGTTGTCTGCCTATCTTCTTTTCTTGTTCAGAAAAACGTGCATTCATGGCTGCAACTATCATTTCCACTTGTGCAAACGAAATAACACCCCGTTGAGAACAAAGCTAAATGAATGAGGTTCGATGCGACCTTTTAGTGGTATTCGAAAAAAATTTGTCTCCGAAGGGCTTACTTGTTGGCTACTCATATTTTGACCCTGTGATTGTGCTCGATACGAATCATGTTCATCCACATGTACAAAATTATTGCTTCGTGGATCATTTCTATAGTCGGCCTGTGGTTGTCGAGCACAAATTTCCATCACAACCTTTGAATCAGGTAGAATGGATCATTAGTAGCAAATAAATAACCGGTTATAGAAGGGTCAAATCTAGAAACATACCAGTCCTTTATGAAGACCTCCTGTGTTGTAAGCTTCTGTTCTTATTTTTGACGTGCTTTCGTCCCATCGTGCGACCAATGGTGGGGGTATACTAGGATACATCAATTTGCCAGTACGCACGTGCTCCCAGTACCAAATCTACACAATACATTACTTCATCAGTATAGAGAGATAGACAACAGAACAACAATTGTAGAATGTTAACTAGTGATGTAGCACTAACCTGGAGCAGAGGTAGATTTCCTTGTAGAGATACTTGATCAAGATTGTTAAATTTGTAAAGGGGCGTGAACAAGTTATTCAGTGTGAAACATCCCCAGTTCAATCTCTGAATGCTTTTAATATCCGCAACAAGTTTAAGATATTTCGCGTCGACATAAGATTGTGCTGTTGGTGCTAAAACAATACCGATTGCATACAAAACGAACCGTACCAGGAAATCTTCGTCCGGAGTTTTGGAAAGTCTGATCGCATTCTCAAGGTTAGACACCGAAATTACCCCATTGTTTTGATATGTGTTAAACAATTTTGGATCTGCTGTGCTTTGCAGCTTTTTATCAATACCCTCCCCTTCTATCGCAAGGCCAAATATATGGTGCACGTCCTCTGCGGTGATAGGAATGGGCGTTTTACCTATGGTAATCGATGCCATCTCACTATCGAAGCTCTTGGCTAGTCTTACCAACATCATGCGCCGGAGATTAAAGTCATGCATCTTGGTTAGACCCCCAAGACCGGTATTTGTTGTGATGGACTCTATGTGTTTTGGTGATAACATGCCCATGGTTTTGGCGAACCTTGACGGTGAGCATGCTAACTTCATATGAGCGTGCTTCGCAAATAGTTCCTGCAAAGTGGCATTTGATTTTAGCGACTATGAAAGAAGTAAATGTACGAAAAGTTTGCAAACAAAATGTCAATTACGGACCTCATCGGTCATTTCGGAGAAGTGTTTTTCTCCATTAGCAGTACTTTTAGGTGTAGTTTCCATTTTCCTGGCACATAAGGAACAAAAGCAAAACCGGGTCAATTAATTTGAACTTAATATTGACAAATGTATAACAAATTAAAATCTTATATCAGGTATGGATGACTATTTTTACCATATGAACCACTTGTAAGTATAAGCACACTACCAATTTTGGTCATGCATAAAATTAGCACAGTTTAACTAGGGTTTCGGATTTCTTAAACATATGACGCGTTATTTCATGCAAGAGATAACCATCTGTTGTTGTGGTATTACCTCTTTCCACGTTCGTGTAGTGTTCGGATTGGCAAGATTGATTAGGAGAAAATGATTACGATAATATCTTGCCGACTGGAATAAATTGTGCAAATCCTATGAGGGTTTAACTAGTAGACGTGCGGCTGAGAAAGATTAATAAGAGCTATGATTAGGTAATACCTTCTGTCTGAGACGGTGGCGGCTAATTGCTGCCGGGGGATAGTGCGTCGCACAATATAGGTGGCTGTATCGCGCTCGACGGCTGCAACAGGAGCAGCGGCGCGTTGACGCGAGTAGGAGGCGGCGACAACATCAGTGCCGTCCGACCCCTCAGGTCACGTTCCCGGTGGGCGGTGGCCGGCGGCTCCGATCTGATCTTGCAGCGGTCGTGGGAGGTGGTAGGAGGCCCGGATGCCGCGGGTGGTTACGAGGGAGGAGCTGTAATCGTGGGATTTCAGGAGAGTTGGGCGGCGTTAGTTATGGAAGGTTGCAACATTAGCAGCTATTGTTCCCAAGAAAAAAAAATGAATATGTTGTTCACAAATAAATACAAATGATCTCTACTATTTTCCATGTAATCCCATGACCAAAACAAGCTAGCATGCAAAATGCTTTTTAGTTTAGACAAAAATTCCATTTTCTTGAATTTTTTCGGTCCGAAATGCCTGAAAACTGGCCGCTCGTGACAAAACTTGCAAAATTAGTTGAAAAGGGTTCAAACTTGGCATGTATCCCTAACATGGCCATGGATTGTAACCCTACAAAGTTGGGTTGATTTCATATAGGTCAATAAACCAGCATGTGCTTTCGGAGGGTGCCAGGCTAGCCCGGAAGGGCTCGTCTCGGGCCCTTCCGGGTCTACACCATCTACAAAGGATTCCAAGTTGTTTTCTTGGCATCTCATGACCAAATCAAGCATGCATGCACAATGCTTTAAAGGTTTGACATCATTTTGATGTTTTTTCATTTTTCGATTAAAATAGACCAGTAAATAGCTCCCAGACGGTGTACCCCCCCCCTAAACATCCATCAAAAGGGGTACCACATGATGCCTTCAAGTTTCTTTGCCTTAGGGTGGACCTAATTGACACACCAAACCAAGTTGGGGCTTTGGTCCACACTGGATTCCATCCCATAGAGTCGATGAGGTACATCCACTGCCTCCGTTTAGGGTTTAGGGTTTAGAAAATGGAAAAACTAGTGCAAACTGAAAACCATTGTGCATGCATGCTTCATTTGGTCATGGGAGGCCATGAAATAAAGTTGGCATCATATCAAGATGGTGTGAACATGGAGGTTCCCCGAGACGCGCCCTTCCGGCCGAGCCTGGCACCCTCTGAGAGCACATGCTGCTTTCCTGACCTGTCTGAAATCAACCCAACTTTTTGGGGTCACAATTCAAGGTCATGTTAGGCCACCATGGCAAGTTTGAACCATTTTCTGCAAAGTTTGCAAGTTTTGTCACGTGCGGCCACTTTTCGGGTATTTTCTACCGAAAAAATTACAGTAAATGGTAAATTTTGTGTAAACTGAATAGCATTTTGCATGCTTACTTGATTTGGTCATGGAATGCACTGAAAAAGCTTGGGGGAATTTCACATCTTTGATGATGTACTTGCTTCACAAAGTGGAGAGTGTAGCAGGAAGGTTCTGGACGGGGGCAGCTGATGTACCTGATTGATTCTACGGGATGGAATCCGTTGTAGCCCAATGATCCAACTAGGGTTGGTGTGTCAACTAGGTCCACCCTAAGACAAACAAAGTGTAATGCATCATGTGCCACCCCCTTTCGATGGGTGTCTAGGGGGGTACACCATGCAGGAGATGTTTATTGGTCTTTTTCGCTCGAAAATTGGAAAAGGATTAAAATGTTGGCCAAATTGAAAACCATTGTGAATGCATGCTTGATTTTATCATGGAAGGTCATGAAATAAAGTTGGCATCACTTGTATATATTGTAAACACGGAGGTGCTCCAATACGCGCCCTTCCGGGGGCTAACCTGGCACCCTTTGAGAGCACATGCTGGTTTCTTGACCTTTCTGAAATCAACCCAACTTTTTCGGGTAACAACTCCTGGTCATGTTACGCCTCCATGCCAAGTTTGAACCATTTTCAGTAAGGTTTGCAAGTATTGTCACGTGCGGCCAGTTTTCAGGCATTTTCGATAAAAAAAAAATTCTAGAACATGGAAAAATTGTCTAAACTGAGAACCATTTTTGCATGGTTGCTTGATTTGCTCATAGGAGGCCATGAAAAAAGTTGGGATCATTTGTATATGGTGTTAATATGGAGGTGCTCCCAGACTCACCCTTCCGGGCTTGCCTGGCACCCTCCGAAAGCACATGATGGTTTCTTGACATATCTTAAATCAACCCAACTTTTTTGGGGTGACAATTCATCGCCATTGTAGGCCTCCATGCCTAGTTTGAACCATTTTCAGCAATGATTGCAAGTGTTGTTACGTCCGGCCACATTCGGGCATTTTGGACCGAAGAAATTCCACAAAATGGAAAACGTGGCTAAACTGAAAACCATTTTGCAAGCTTGCTTGATTTGGTCATGGCATGTACTGAAAGAAAGTTGGAAAATGGATAAGGCCAAATTTTGAATTATATATCGTTCATGCTTGTTTGAAACCAGAAACCTAGTTCAGCCCTTACAAAATGTATTTTTTAGCACAACATAATGTTTTTTTTGTAATCTTGCTGATATATGTTCGAAGATCCCATAACTCATGCACACCACCTCTCCCGAAATCCCGTGATTGCACCTCCTCCCTCATAACCACCCGCGGCATCCGGGCCTCCTACCACTGCCACGTCTGCTCCAAGATCAGATCGGAGATGCCGGGCTCACGCGCATTATCGAATTCGCCGGCCACCGCTACCGCCATCGTCACCTTAGGGGTCGGACGTCACTGATCTTCTCGCCGCCTCCTCCTCGCGTCCCTCTCTCTTACCTGCGCTACTTGGACCGTCCTCCGAGGCATTGTTTCGTGCCGATCACCCTCGAGCGACAATGGTTAAGGAGAAGAGCGCGATACGTATTTGCACTACAGAATCAGTCAGATCTGAAGTCAACAGTTAGCACAAATCTTTATGATAGTACTGATGATGTGATTGTTCTCGAATCGTAGTGTGGCATTTGTTTGGACACCAAGGGTTTGTGCCCCGGTGAGCATCGGATGAGGGAGTTTTTTACCGTCACCTTGCGCGCGGGATTTGCAAACAGGACAGTAAGATCCAGTCTGACATGTCTCATACCAAATATCATGAGAAATTTAGTACTCCGTCCGATCCAAAATTAATGTCTTGGATTTGTCTAAATACGGATGTATCTAGTCATGTTTTCGTGGTACATACATCCGTATGTACACTTCTTTGTCAACAATTTTGGGAAGGAGGCAGTAATATTGTACTTGTCAGTTGTTTGTAATGTTGACTGAAATAAGAGTTAAATTGCATGTAGATTTTTTAGTTGATCAAATGGTTCTGTGTACGTGCATGTAAATTAAAATCTTCTATGGGGTTATATGATATTTCTGTTATGAACTAGTGAACTATTTTGATAGTCATCTATTTCTGGCAAACTTTGATTGGACCAACTGTTTATATTAGTAGGTACTTCATATTTATTAACAGTCGTAAATATGCTACTCAGGTTATCCCCTGCTACAGCAGATACAGTTTCTTGCAGAATTTTAGAGTGCCCTTGGGAAAAAATGGGAATTTTCATGCAAGTTTCACTACCAATGAGGGGTTTGAATTCCCATGTGATATTACCAACGAAAATGGGTTGACATACATTTCTGGGGATTCTTGGAAGGAATTTGTTAGAGTTTACACGCTTTATGTGGGTCAGGAGATTACGTTCAGTATTGACAACTCTGAACTACCAAGTAGCCTTGTGACAACTGGAAATTTGCCTATCATACATCCAAGTAAACTACTTTCTTATTCCTGCAAGTTTTATTACTCTTACTATATCATATACCATAGGTTGTAAATTAAATTGTGTGTGCTATAATATTGTAGCATACTACCAATTGTCCAATGAGAAAAGAGATATTATTGACAATGTCGCTGTAACTGAGGGGACAAACTTCAACTGGATAATGATGGAGAATGTCATACACCAAGTGATGAACCTTGACAAATTAGTGGAGCGTCATGATGGTGGAAACTATGATCAAGGAAGAGCTTATGGATTCCTCCATACCTTGACATGGTCAGATTGCAACAAGAACTTCGCGGTAACCATCTTTCTTGTTCTTCCTATACTTTGTGTCATTTCAGTATATTTTTAGCTTTGTTCCAAATTAATTGTTTTTCCTTTACTCCATACCAATAAGTTGCGAATGTGCTGACGTAACAAATATGTTGTTCAAACAGAAACTGCCTCATCGTGTTGTCCCCGAAGACATGGATGAATATGGTGCGATAACCATTGTTTGTCATCCACACACTAATGTGTCAAGTACGTACACCATTTCTGATATTGACGGTCGTGTCTGCGTCAACAAATGGAACGAGTTCATGAAGAAGGAAAAATTCTTGGTGTTAGGACACAAGGTGCTGATGTTGCTGTACCTGGGAGATCATGGGATTTCTCTGTTTGTTTCCCATGTTCCTGATGTGCCTCTCGAGTAGTTTCGGCAAAACGTAGTGTGCGAAAATAAATTAAGGGCTTTTTAAGTCATTGCTGTAATGTGGTACTTTATTACTATTTCATGGAACTCTTGTGTTCGTGCACAAGATTGTGTGCAAGACTTGTAATGGTAGTTTATGTTTTACCATTTGATTGTCTTCATTGGAACTCACTTTATTCATTCTTTTTTGAGCAATTTTAACATGCTCCCTCTTACCCCCTCTTTTCACATAAGAGTTAAGAAGGTAAGAATTAATCAAAACAACTATTTAATGCAACCATCGGCTCAGATTTATTTCATACTCTTACCTCTCATGTGAAAAAGGGGGGTAAGAGGGAGCATGTTACAAAACCTCTTCTTTTTAAGCTGTTATTACAAGTGACCACGATAATCGCCATGATACGATCACAAATAGATTATTTCTTCAGAATCAACATCACACACAACACACACAACACCATTACACTAGCCGTCAACAGCTTCAGCACAAAAACAATTTGTCTCCCTAATCCTAACATCGTATACACTTGGTGGTTGGTAATGGTTGGCACATTGCTCTGACTGTAATTGGTCCTGCCTCCAATATTCCCTCTGTTGGTACATGCATTCTTTCCCCACTAATTTTTGCGCGTTGTAGCTCTTCCCTTCTTTCCTATGCTGCACCAATTGCATCAACGATAGCAGCACCAACAAGATGATCCATGTACTCTAGTTCCCAGCGTCAGAAATCACATGATCCTATGAATCAAATGAGCACAAATCAAACCAGCACTAATGAAACCGTACAAAAAATTACTCCTGCAGCAAATCTCAACCCAATATTAAAAAGATATTGTACATCGTGGTGCTTGCACTTGTAGAACACCCAGCCATCGTGCTCTTCGGTACTGGAGAGATAGAATCTCACCGTCTCGCCACAGTCAGGGCAAGGGATCAGGGGCACAGCAACTGATCGGCCCCTGAGCGCACACCCAATCGAGCTCGAGGACGACATGGTTGGTTAGGTGCTAGGCGACGGCGACAATGGCATACGGTCGCCCTAGTCCTTTGGGTTAGAGCAGAACTAGGGATGTTTATGCGCTGGCCCAACAAACCCTTACACCAACACCAGAGGATCGTGCTCCCTCTAAATAGGCTGACTAACAAATCTTCCAAATGACTAACTGACCCAAAAATCACGAACGGATACCGTTCCATCCATGCGCATTACTTGGAAATATATAATTGACCCTGAAATCACGGATATATACCATTCCATCGTAGCGCATATCCCTCCTATCTTAACAGCCCCATCAAGTTTTTGTCTCCTGACGTAGCCGTCGCCGGTATCACGCCATCGCTCCGCAGACGCCCACGCCGACGCCGGAGTAAAAAGGTCTCATCCTCCACGTCTCCTCCCATCTCTTGCAACGCTGATACATTTTTCCGTTGGACCAAGAAGGCAGTTGTGATGAGATTAGAGATGCCATCTTGTGTGCAAGATTTTTGGTAGTTGTTCGTGGGAGATTAGTTTTTCGTGGAAGGTACTGTTTGGGTGCAAGATTGTGGGTGGTTGTCGTTAATTGGAGTAAAGGATGTTATGCAAGAGGTATGTGATTGCTAGTTCATAGTAGTTGATAATATGATCTGGTTAGGGATATATATTCTCGGTGTAGTAAATTTTCTAGACCTTTGAGCTATGCAGGATTACTAGGAATGATTTGGATGAGGTTGGAGTAAAGAATTATATGCAAGAGCTTTGCGATTGCTTGTTAGGGGTAGGTGATCATACGATCTGGTTATGGATATATTTTCTTGGTGGAGTTACTTTACTAGACCTTTGAGGTATGTTGGATTAGTAGGAATGATTTGGATGAGGTTTGCTTTAGCCACTTAGATGTGCCGTGTACACAGACTTGTTCACAATACATGAGTAAAGGAGGTACTTGTAGGAGATATGCCCTAGAGGCAATAATAAATGTTATTGATTATCTCCATGTTCATAATTAGGTTTATGTTCCATGCTATAACTGCTATGGTTCTCGAGTCTACAATAACCACGAGGCTCGGAGGAAGACTCATATGCACGTGTGGAATAATAAACGGTAAAATGTATTCCTAGTCTGGCCTCTAAGACTAGCTCAAGTGTTGCATGATGGTTCTGTTTTCCTGATCATGGGCATGTCTATGCCAGCAATTTTGAGGGCACAATGTTGGAAGAACATTTGTGTTGAATCGACCCGTATTGATGTTATGCTATGACATACATTCGTCATAAGTTAATGGTTAATAACACAGAGATGGTTAACGTTTGCATGATTCCTTAGACCATGAGAGTATCGAGTTTCTTCATGCTTGCTTCATGAACTTTGGGGTTTGTTAAACGTCATCCGTAAATGGGTGGCTATTACGGCGGCTTACGGGTTCATGGAAAAGTATGTCAAGTAACTTGATAGCTCAAGATTGGGATTTGCTCCTCCGACGATGGAGAGATATCTCTGGGCCCTCTCGGTGTTACGGTATCCATCATCGTCTGGCCAGACATTTTGTGATTTGATCACGGGGATGCCGGAACACGGGAACGAGAAAAGAGAACAATACCGGTAACGAGGTAACTGGCATAGTGGACAAGTTGTTGATCCACGGGGATGCCAACATGTCTCACCTCGGGTATTTGTAACATATCGCGAAGCAACAGGAATAGCACATGGCAACTGGAGGTTCACTCGAATATTCATTCGTGTGGGTATAGGGGTCAATATGGGTGTCCGATGTTGATCATTGATCGGAAGGGGTTCCGGGTCATGTCTATACTTCACCGAACCTATAGGGTCACACGCTTAAGGGTCATCTATCTGCTGAATACTAGACGGGGAGTCTGAGAGAAAATCACCGAAAAAGTTTCGGACGAAACGGAAACGTTCCGGAGAGGATATCGGAATAGTTCCGGTGAAACTGAAAAGTTGTTTCAGGGTATTCCATAAAGTTAAATTGGTTTCGGCACATGCCTGGAAATTATTGGAAGGTACCAGAATTGTTCCGGTAACTTCTGAGATTTTTCAGAGACAAAAACCGGAAATGTTCCGGACTGCCGGAACCGCTTTAGTTGCTTTTCACAGATGAAAATCACTAAACCGAAAAGTTGTTTCGGAGTACACCATAAAGTCAAAATGGTTTCGGCACATGCCTGATAATTCTTGGAGGGTGCCAGAATCGTTCTGGAAACTTTCTGGAATTTTCCGGGATGAAAACTGGAAATGTTCCGGAGCTGCCGGAACCGCTTCAGATGCTTTTCGCAGATGAAAATCACTAAACCGGAATTGTTTTGGATCGCGTTGAAAATTATTTTAGTGGCTACTGGAAATGTTCTAAGCCCACATGAATATTTTCAGTTCGAACGGACACTGAAATATGTCGTCGTGAATAGTGAAAGTGCTTTTTGGATTACTTTTTGGAAAGACACGTTTTTGGGCTTTTGCTCCAAAATATCTTGGAAATGACATGGATGGATGTGGCTGAAATTTCAGCCCCTCCACCCCTCCTTCTCCTATAAATAGAGATGGAGGGGGCAGCCCAAATCTCATCCCTTCTCACATACAAGTGCCATGCATGATCTGGCTTTCTCTCTCCCTCCCAGCGAAATAGTTTCGTAGAGCCGAAAGGCTGTCTAGGTTCCGGTGGGAACTAGTTCTGGACGGCGAAGCCCTGCCGGATAGATGACACCGTATGTGTGCAACTCTGTAGAGAGATCATAGTTTCGGTCTTAGTTCGAGAGTGCCTCCCGAAGGGCTGTCCGAGTGACTGTCCGAGTTTCGATGGTCCTCCCGAAGGGCTGTCCGAGTGACTGTCCGAGTTTCGATGGTCCTCCCGAAGGGCTGTCCGTGACACCGTCTGGGGGACTGTCCGACCGCCTCCCGGAGGGCTGTCCGGGGGCGGATGAGGGTATACATCCTCGCGGTTGGGAGGTTGTAAATCCTAGCTGCGGGGATCTGCACCGCCGATCGTCATCGACTCTACTTCCGCTGCGCTACGAGTCGGTAACGAAACAGATCAAACCTTGTATGCAGTCTCCATAGTGATCCTGGGCTGGTACGTAGGTCAGAAAATTTTTGTTTTCTGCTGCGTTACCCTACAGTACTGTTGAAGGAGTTGCTGGATTCTTACGACCAATTTGGATGAGGTTGTTGATAGCAAATTTAGGAATAGGAATGTTGGGAGATTTGAGCTTTTGCTGGAAATTTAGGAGACAGTTTGTCTCACATACCATGCTATTTTACATTTTGAGATATTGAAATAGTCATATGTTTTAATGAGAATCGGTATATTTTGACAATGTGGATCTCATTAATTGCATTCTTGTGTCTGCTGTAGTAGGGACCATGGATTCATAGCTGCATCACAACCGTGCGGAGTATGACAGGTTGTTGCATGAAGCGCGCCGGCAGATCGACGTGAATGTCCAACAGGAACGCGATGAGATGGACAGGAAACTCAAACAAGAACGTGCGTACGTTGACAAGATGCTAAAGGATGAGCGTGCTGATATGTCCCGAAAGATTAAGTAGATGCGTGAAGAGATGGAACAAAAGTTTCAGCGGGACCGTGAGGAGATGGAAAAGAAGTTCCAGCTTGAGTACAAGGAGATGCAGCTGACTTTGCAAAAGGACCGGAAGGTTGTCGACGGCCTTATACAGACAGAGCGTGTCAAGATGGACGCCAATGTGTTGTAGGCACGTGCAGATATGGACATTAGGCTGCAAAAGTTGCGCAAGGAGATGGACTACAAGGCTATGGTGGAGCAGGTCCAAATGGAAGGAAAGATTATGAAAGACCGTGCAATGTTACAGTCCCACATTCAATGCCACAACAATCCACCCCAAGAGCATGTCTTCAATTCTCCCCCTGTAAGTACATTGCACCGATGCTATACATTCACGACCGAGATTTTGTATGGACATTTGTTATTTGTGGGTAACTTTATGTGAGCGATTCATATGTAGGCTAAGCATCGTCAGACGGCACAGTCCCCAATCACTCCAGGCCTTGCGATGTCGGTGTCACCCGTTGAATGCTACATCACTCCAGTCGAACAACATGTCTTCAATTCTCCCCCTGTAAGTACCTCACACACATGGTAAACATTCACAACCAACATTTTGTATGACCATTTTTAATTTGTGTGTAACCCTGTGTCGGCGATTCATACGTAGGCTAAGCATCCAGAGACGGCACAATCCCCAATCACTCCAGATGAAGATTCCTTCGGATATAATAAGGTAACTATGTCGCGATGTTGCTACACACATCCAAAATTATGTTTGGCCCTTTGCTCATTGCAATGTATTAAATTTGACGTGAGATACTCGTATGTAGGTGCTGGTAATGGAATTTTTTATTCATAGGGATTATGAGCTTTCGCATGTCCCGACAGGATACTTCGAGGGAAGACCCTGTGAGATGAGATTGTTTAAACCTGGCGTATTGGACTGCGCTTTTCTCATGAAAGAAATGGCTGGATTTGGTTATAAAAAGGATTCAGATTTGTACCACTTCTTACCTGAGTACGTGTGCAAACTACCAGAAGGAATGTTCCTGATTTCAGGACCAGCTGATTTTGCAAAGATGATTTCCCTTCTGAACGGCAGCAAGACATGTCATTTGTACCTAGTGTATAATCGTCCACCGAAAGATGATTATGAGTATTCGGACATGGATTCAGAGGTTCCTATTCTACATGTTACATCAATTTTACGGCTTCATCATCTTTAAGTTTGTCCTAATACCTTCGTATGATTTTTGATAGGAACTGCGCATCCGAGATATGGAGGAGGCGGAGGGTCTGGCTAGAGAGCGTGAGGCACAGGCACAACTGGACTCCTTAGGTTACATTGATGTACCGTGTAAAAATATGGGAGAAGGTGGGTCGTCGCCAAGCCCGAAGCAAACTACAACGACCAATACGAAGAAGTCACTGGATTTTGGCAGCGGAGACGAGCTTCTGTAGGAGGCTTAATGTTATTTGAACCGTTTTAAGCTTGAGAAAACATTTTTTGTTTTTGTAGGAATGTTTGCAGTTATGAAACAATTCATTCACGATAGAGGTCTTTTAACAACATTTTTGCTACAATGTGATTTCCATTTTCGACGCGACATGCATGTGTTTATATCCAACCGTATAGTTGTTTGTGAGCAGGCCTTGCAAAAAAAAACTATGTAGTCACATTTATGTACATTCATGCTGTGTGGTCGTGGATGTGGCCGCACTTGTGCTAGCGATGGTTGTCTACCTGACCGCAGAAGATCCCGCGCCAGGTGCGGCAGGATCATGTACAACTGCGACAGAAAAAATTTGGTTCAAAACGGTGGAGGAAATAAACCAGACGGACATTTTATGTGAGACAAAGTGACAAAACTGCTGGCGAATCGTCCTCGGGATCCGCGGACTCAGACCTGACGAGATCTGCTCCGGGATCGGTGCGGCGTTAGGAGCGGATCCCCAGCAAAGCGCATGACGCCATCCACATGCGGCGACCAGAGGTTGGGCCGTCGCACGCGCGCGCGTCGTCACCCAGAGACAGGCCGACCGACAGATTCGGTGCGGGCCCCGCACGTGTACGCCTGTCGGGCCCCAGGCGGATACCCTGCGCGATTCATGGGTCTTCATGCATGTCTGGCTGGCGGCGGGGTGTGCCGATCGTGCACGCGTGATTACCAGCGCCATGCATGCAACGCGGCGCCACCGTAGGGGCAGGTATGGGCGGCCGCCCCAGGTAGCCGTAATCTGCGCCTTGTATATCTTTTTTTTAGACAATCGCCTCGTATATCTGTAGTAATTCGTTCGTCCAGTAGTTGATTTCTTTTGGATGAGAAGACAGAGAACGTGAGAGACGGAACAAGAAAAGAAGCCGTTTTCCCATAATTTTCGTCTGACCGTGACCGTTTAAGCACAGCTCCGGCGCCGTCCACACCACACCGCACCACTTTTCTCTCCACTCATAGCCACTCCGACCCTCTCTGCTCCGGCGCCGTCCACACCACACTCGCTCCGCTCTCCTTGCCGCATTCATGCCGGTAAGAGTGGACGTGACCGGACGAGACAGATTCTTACACGCATTCATGTTTGCTGACCGGTCAGCCACCTGCCCGGCATTCACACCGACACACCGAATGACACCAAATATTAGGTCATCTTCAGAATGACACCAAATTTTGCCAGCCAGTGGGGATGCCCACCCCAGTACTATATGCAAAATTTCAACGAATTCCGACAACATACACACGTTGTGTCACGTCCGGAAAGTATTTTATTGACAGCATGCAATATCGGCCTATATTTTTTCCGCGAGCAAAATTTAATTCCTCCACTACATCTATTTCCAAATATTCTCCTCCACAATACACGAGCTCCATGCTAGCCGCGAAGACACCATGATTCTTAAAGTTGGACATCAAAAACTCACATAGAAAATGCAAACCAAAGATCCCAAACTCATACTGTAACAAGGGAGTGGAGCACCAATTCGCTGAGTCATACATAAAAATAATTATCAGGAAGTCACTAACTAACTGACACAATGAAGTAGATTTTAAAGACCAGGTCACACGGTACTAAACATACACAACAATGCACACGACAACATCAGGTTCATCGTCGACGTACATGCTCCCCGACCGTGTGCACAATGCTGTAGCTATCAGAGTTCTGCTTCGAGATCCTACACAGAAGAATATAATTAATGCCATGCAATATATTTGGACACATACAAAAATTAAATTTGTACATATTTGGTACCTCTAACAACTTGCTGCATCTACGTCGATTGTGACCTTCCACGTGACAATAGCCACATTTACCCTTTGATCTTGTCTTCTTCATCTTTGCCTGTAACCTTTTCTTCGGAGCACCTCGGCCTGGCACATGCATGGGATCCAGAACCTTATCCAAATCTTCACCATCAAGGTTAGCCGCTTGCGGCATCAGCGGGCCAAACCTAATGCTGTTACTCTGAGCATTAGTTGATTCCTTGCTATCAGCCTGTTCAATATTTGATTCCTTGCTGACTCTTGTCCTTCCAAAACCCTCTTTAGACGCTGAAACGCCTCATCAGAGTGGCATGCCTTGAAACATGCCGCGTGACTAAAATTCCGCAACTTACGGTACCTTTGCAGGCTTGCAGAATATTCATACATCTCGCTCTTTCTGGTCGGTGCGTATGCACATTTTGCACTCATTGTCCACCTAGTGGGAACACAACACCTGGGCAGTCTTTCTTCTTGTAAAATTCCCAATATGTAAAATATGTGGGAACATGGTGTGCCTACGCATTCCAACTTGCGGCAAGAACAACTGATCCTGTGAAGCACACCTTCCTTCTCCTCACTGCGCACTTCGATCTTTTTATCCATTCTTTCCTTCTAAGACACAACGTATGTGGTAACTTCTGATGCATCAAGTACCTC
Organism: Elymus sibiricus; assembly: GCA_039707655.1. Lineage (NCBI taxonomy): Eukaryota > Viridiplantae > Streptophyta > Magnoliopsida > Poales > Poaceae > Elymus > Elymus sibiricus. The sequence continues at coordinate 306,664,339 of CM077672.1, forward strand.
TCTGATCACATATTTGCTTACAACATTTATGCTCCATAAGACCAACTTAAACACAGCAGGAGTGAAAACTTTTGCGGCATGTTTCTCAAGACTTGAAGCATTTTCCTCTGTGAACGGAATGGACTGCAAGGCCTCGATGTCTTGGAGAGCCTCGTTCAAGCGTCGCGGCGCAAGGCAACGCTCATAGTGCTCTAGCATTTGAAACAACGTCATCTTAGCCTCAAGATGCGTATGTAGCACCGAGTTTAAGCTCTCACTCCGCTGATTACAGCTCAATCCAAGGAAACAACGCCCCTCAAGATATGGAGCACACCACAACTTTCTCATCTTATACATCTGATGCAGCCAGGACTCCTCACTTGTTACTTTATTCCGTTGTAAGAATTGTAACCATTTTCTCTCATGCTCTTCAATGGAAGATGTATCATATATGAAAGATCTGAATTCCTCATTTACCGCGTCATCATGCAGATGACGTACAATGTTCTGCTGAATGTGCCATATACACAGCCTATGGTTTGAGTCAGGCCACACCACCCTGATTGCTCTCTGCATTGCAAGGTCCCCATCCGTGATCACAGATATCGGATGCTTCTGTCCCATGGCATCAGAAAAGGTCCGTAACATCCACTCATATGCCTGGCTTGTTTCATGAGAAATGATACCACATCCAAAAATAACAGTGCTGCGGTGGTGATTCAACCCGACAAACGGCACAAATGGCAGATTGTACTTATTGGTTCTGTATGTGCTATCAAAAACAATAACGTCTCCGAAAGCCTCGTAGTCAAGTCGGGATTGACTATCAGACCAGAACAGTCCCTTCAGATGGCCAACTTCATCAACCAAGTACCTGAAGAAAAAAAATCTAAATTTCGCTCTCGCCGCGCCACCATGTGATTGATCACCGTTTGAGCATCACCGGAAGCGATTGATTCCTGCTTGTTAGCATGGCAGCAATTGTAAATGTCCCTCGTCGTGCATCCAACCTCATCATATCCACCGTATTGCATGCACAAAATATCCATAATATAGTGTTTCCGGATCCCAGATTTTTCCATGTCTGCAATGTCCGCTTTCTGCTCATCGCTAATTCTTCTGTGTGAACGCAAAAGACACGAAAGATCCCGTGGGGCTAGAGGATGGTTGTGTTCATCGATGAAATCCTTCACAAACCACCGACCTGTTTCCTCCTGTCTTGCAATGACCAATTTAGCTTTACACCCTACACGAGTTATACTCCGTGGCCTCCTCTTTCTATCTTCCATCTTCCTCTTCATGTGCTTCTCTTCACGAACCCCTTCACGACTACACACAATTTTCCTTAAAATTATATGGCTGTTGGATCCATCCCACTCAACATAGCTTCTCCTGACACTAAAACCTTTCTCAAGACCATATTTGTTATAAAATCTATAACCTTCATCCTCACTATCAAACATCTTGTTGGCAATATGATAATACTCCAACATAGACTCATCACTTACATCCGTCATGTCTTCCTGCATCACCATTCAGATTAAAAAAAGCTCAAACGACAAAGACAAATGCATGCAAAAGCCAGTACGGAATCTTGTGTGGAATTTTAAACTTTGCTCGTTGTATATGTTATGCCAAGCGATCATCAACGTCCATAAACTACTGAACTGACCATGGATGATGAAAAATCCTAAATTGTATTGCATGCACTAGGGAAACCTAAATTGATGATGACTAAACTAATCTAAGTAGGAAGTGCAGGCTACGAATCCAAGTCAAGTGAGATTCGCGCGATTCATACCTTAGGATGGAAGTCGGGAAGAGATGGGATCGGCCGGGGGCGAGTTCCTATAGCGCCGCCGCCGTCGCCGCCGACTCAACCGCTGCAGATGTGATGCCTTATTCTTCTTCTTGCCGCCGGGCACGTCGAGGACAGTGAAGGGGACGAGGAGGAGGATAAGGACGAGGCCGAGGACGGTGAATTGGTTCCTCTCGTCGGGCACGTCGGAGACAGTGAAGGGACGAGGATGATGACTTGACCTCGATCTGGATCGACTAGACATGGTTCTGGTCGTGGACGTGATCGGTTGAAAGCACAATATTTTACCCTGGACCATTATGCCCTTCTCAGATTAAGCAAATTAAATTTAATCATTTTTAATCCCCCACCAGATCGGACGGCTAATAAAAATCAAAGGGGGAAGTACTGGGCAGTACTCCCAATACTACGCCAATCACCCTAAAAGAGCTCTATAAACATATTCACTCATGGCCCGGGGGCGTTATAGACAATTCATGGCCAAATCTACAGTTTTACTGTTATTTTAGCCAAACAACTTCCAGTTTTTTCATAGCTGGAAGTTTACGACAGCTTTCTCACAGCTCACAGCAGCTTTTGCACAATCTACAGCTCAACCAAACACATTATTAGATGTGACATAGCTAAATCTCATCTTGACAAGAGATTTAGCAAATCCGTTCGCTTTAAGCACTAGCAACACAGTTACCCTGTGATTTCCTCCATGATCTGAGCCTCCGAAAGATAACCCTCTGCTTCAGATGTCGCCGCAACAAGCGCCTATCGGTGAAATCCGGCGAGAAGCAGCAGAGGTACCATCCCTGGAGGCGGTGGACGGCGTTGGGCACACACAGCATTCCGTGCCCGATCCAGCTTACCGCCGCGCGCGCGTAGGCGTCCGGGGTCAGCACGAACTGCCGGATGAGCCTGGCCGCGCTCGACACCATGTTCGTCTCCACCAGGAACGGGACCTGGTGGATTATATAGGCAATCAATCGAGCATGGTTAATTTGAGGACGAATGTGTACATATACATCAGCTGCTCACGTATGTACGCGAGTGATTATGGTACCTGACATTGCACATCGATTCCTCTGCTCTTGTACTCCATGGAGAGGCTCCTGGAGAAGTCAAGAACGTACCTGCAGCTTGACAAGAACAGATCATGTCTTTCAATTCAAGAATAACACGCGAAAGATGTGAGCGTCGTCGTTACCGTTTGGTGGCGATGTAGACGGAGTAGAGGGGGTAGGACGGGAGGACGGACGATGACCCAGAGCCGATGTTCACGATGGCGCCCCTCCCTCGCCGCAGCATCCCCGGCAGCACCGCCGCCGTCACCTCCGTCAGGGCCAGCGCGTTCACCCGTATCATCCTCACCCACGCCTCCACGTCCACCTCGTGGAGGTACACCGCGCCCGGCTTCGCCACGCCCGCGTTGTTCACCAGCACCCCTACGTCCAGCCCCGCCACGGCTTCCCGGAGCCGCCGCATCGCCTCGTCGCCTGCATGCCCAAGATCGATCGACACGACACGACAGGACCGGTCAGTCAGTGCTCAGACGGATACGTACGCTATGTATGATGCTCCTACGATTAACTTTTACACCTTGCGCGGTGGAGACGAGGGAGAAATCGAACAGCACGGTCTTGGTCTGCACGGCGTGAGCCCTGGAGATCGTCTCGGAGATGTCCCCGAGCTTGGCGGGGTCCCGGCCGACGAGGACAAGGTTGAGGCCCCTCTCCGCGAGCTCCAGGGCCATGGAGCGGCCGATGCCGGACGTTGGGCCGGTGACGATAGCCCAGGCGCCGTACCGGCGGCGGAGGTCAATGGGCCGACGCAGGAAGACCGAGAGGTAGGCGATGAGGCGGAAGCTGACGGCAAAGACATGAAGAGCGCCAAGCGAGGCCAGCGAGAAGAACCACACCGGCACGGCCATCTCGCGGTGCGTCTCTGGTACCGGCAAATGCGGTTGAGCAACGAAGGCAGTGTGTGTGCTCATGTTCATGAATAGCGAGCGGCTTGGGGATATATAACATCCAAGAAAATACCGGAGACTAAGTGACTAACTTGCGATTTAAAACACGTGACCAGACTTTTAATTTGAATTAGGCTTCCAGCATCTTCCGCTGATTGTTCAGCCAGATTGTACAGTTCTCATTCAAGCTGGACAATCGTAGTCCAAGCCTCCAGATCTCGTATGGGCCAAGCAGTAGAAGAGATCAAGGATCTGTTGAGGGAACGAACAGGCTGATTACACATTTGTTAGCGTGGGATTTTGCTAATCTATCTTAGAAAAACGAATCACTGGATTTTGCTAATCCCAGTTGACTAAGAATTACGTACTTAGTTGTCGGCGGACGTCAAGAACCATTTATCCGATGTTGAGATACATCTCTCTCGAAATAGGCTTTCGCCCCGCTATATAGATATGCGCCGCCGGTCGCCTCCTCCTGCCTCACCCTCCCTCGCCGCCGCCCAAGGGCGCGGCCGGGCGAAGCCCGACCGGCGCCGGCGGCGGCGGGGCGTCTTCTTCCCCTCGCGCAATGGGGCGGCACGGGCCGGCCTCCTCGGGCCTGGGCGCGGCACAGGGTGCTGCGGCGCGGCGGCTCGCCGGCGTGGGGTGCCTGCGTGGGTGATGCGGCGGCGTGGAGGACTTCGTGGTGGTGGCGGCCCGGGGCGGCGGCCCTGGAAGGTGGTGGCAGGTGAAGCCCAGGCCTCCCGCAGCGGCATGGCGTGGCGGTGTCCCTGTCCAAGGCGGATCTGCGCCGGCGATCTGGTGGCTTTGGCTCCGGATTGGATCGGATTAGCGACGGTGACGAGCGCGCGGGATTCCTTTCGGCGGCTCTCGCGGTTTGGCGAGGTGGGGTGGCGGCCCTCCTCCCAGGCTCCAGTGGTGGCACACGCAGGCAGTGGCCAGTGTGCCAGGGCTCCCACGGTGGTAGTGTTATTGTGGATGGTCGCCGGATCTGGGCAGCCAGATCTGGGGCTTCGAAGGCGGTCTGGACGGTGCACATGTTGTTGGTTGGATGCTCATGGGACGGATCCGGGTGAAAATCTGGTCTTCGGCCGGTGGCCGGAGCCGGTGATGGTGACGCCCTCGGCGTCGTTTCCTTCTTGAAGGCATCGTCGAGGTGAAGCTCCCAACTCCTTCCGCTACCTCTGGGGGAAACCCAAGATCAGTCGATCGGATGACGGCGGCGCACTTGTGTCGTTCCCTCCTTGGGGGCGTCATTCTTGGAGGTGTGCATTGGCTTGAGGGACCAGTGGACGGTTCCAGCGGTGGAGCGGCTTTCCATGTGACACATCGACGACGTGGAGTCTCGGCGGCGTGGCGCGGCAGGGCCTCGGCGACAGATGTGTGATGATGGACGCGCGCAGGGAGGAGGCGTTGTCTGGCGCCGTGGTGGCGTCGACGGCAGGCTTGGCAAGGTCGGTGCGTCAGTATCTGCTCTGGAGATGGATCGGTGAAAGACGGCGGCGGCGGCCTCTGAGAGTGCGCCGGACCGGTGTGTGACCCAGTCCTGGTATGTGGCTGGGCTGGGGCACCGGCTTTACATGTTAGGCTTTGGTGCGATGTCTGTTTGGTATTTGGCTCGGACATTCGGCACCCCTTCATCAAGGGGATAGGAGTAGCGACAGGTGTTGCTAAGATGGTGGCTTCAGGCTTACTAATGTATTACTTTGTAAGGTCTTTGTGAATAATTAATAAAATGGCTGCATGCATCACCCAGATACAGAGGCCGGGTGTATATCCTCCTTTTCTAATATATATATATATATAGATATATCAACCACCCGATGCAACTGAGGTTCCACTGCTGGGGCAGACAGCACAAGCACGTCCAAAAGAAACAAAAGAGAAATGAAAAGAAACTAATGACAACAGAGTCGGATCGACGAAAACGATGATGTTCCGCAACCGCTGCGCCCTCCGGAGATTTCCACCACACTCCTAGCACTTCAGACCACCGCATACCAAGCAACACCTTCAGGAAGGAACGTGACGATGACGACGCTGCTGCCCGGACATGTCCTAGGGTTTCCCCCGGTACGCGGAGGGGTGAGGGTGAGGGGGATACCCGACGCCCTTCAGGAAGGAACGATGGCGCCCACGGGCGTCGCCGCGTCGGTGCCGGCCAAGCCGACAGGGATTTCCCCTGTCCACCACACACCCACCACCCCGATCGATTTGTCGCGCTCCACCACACTTGCCGCCCACGAACATGCGCCACCACGGTTTTGGAGTCACCACCGCCGTCTCACCATGGAGTCCGAAGCGGGACCGACGGGTCCGAGAGGGAGCAGCCGGGAACGAGGAGCGGCAGCGTCAGCAGCCACGCGGGAGGGGACAACCTCCACCGCCATCAGCGGTCACCGACCGGACACAGCAAGAGGAGCAAACCAGGCACATAGGCCCGGCCGAGCTCGAAATGGCTCGTGAAGCTCCCGTCACCGCGCTGCAGTGGGCGCGCCGCCGTCTCCGCAACCCCCCGCACGAGCCGCACCTCCGTCCGCCGGAGCCGTCGCAGGCGGAGCCGAGCCAGGCCCGCCCAGACCCAGATGGGGCCCCAAAGGGCCCAGATCTGGGCCGGGAGGGCGCCGCCGCCGGCCGCCGCGCTAGCCCGCCGTCAAGTGACTGCGCCACCGCCTCCTCACCACCCGGATCTGCGCCGCCCGAGGCACCGCGCCGCCACCGGAACCGCCGTCGCCCGAGGAGAACTGCCACGCGCCCGCGACGGGAAGATCCAACCGCAGCCGCCGGAAGCCCGAAGTCGGACCCCAGCCACCGCCCACGCCGCCCGCGGCCCGCGCCGCCTGGAGCCAGATCCGCCGCCCGACGGGCGCCGGACCGCGCCCACGCACGCCCCTCCATGGCAGCCACCGCGCCACCCCGAGGCCCCACCGGGACGACGACCCGCCGCCAGCAGGAGCACCCGTAGCTGCGCCACCAGGCCCCGCCATAGCCCGGCGCCTCCTGCGGCAGCCGTCCCGCACCGTCCGGGGATCCGGGCAGAGGGGAAGGGTCGACCCCGCCGCCGGCCAGGCTTCGCCCGGCGGCGATGCGGGGCGGCGGCGAGGGAAGGAGAGGCCGAAGGGGAGGGGCTGGGGGCCGGCGGCTAGGGTTCCCCCCGAGGTCGCGAGCGGGAGCGGCTCGGGGGAGGGAGGGGGGTCGCTAGCCAAAACGTGATGTTGAGATACATGCATGATTCAAAGTTAGTTTGAACATTGAGAGGAAAAGAAAAAAATACATTTTTCCCCACTGAATGAACAAAATGTTACAACACGGTGAACATTATTGTAGATATGCACGAGGACATGAGGTATATTAAGACAATATTACATCCTTTCACGCTTGATGAACATATTCTTCTTCTAATACATTGACACGCATAGCTTTTGCGTGTTCGAAAGAAAAAGACTACGGTTACGGTTAGCTAAAATCCTGGGGCAGTTACAGTTCAAAAGTAAACTAGAACGTATGGTTTTTGTAGTACGTAGGAACAGTATTTATGTTGAACTTTTTATAAATCTGCTTGATTTTTTTTTTTGTAAAGTCAATGGAGAATTTGTTATTTTAAAATCGATTGAGACATATACGCTTCCTAAAAATGTGCTTATCACGGAGCTAAATATACTTGTACTACTACCTTTAAATCCAGGGAAGAAAATTAGGTTTTGATCCCTTGTGGTATGGGCGGAGTTTCATGGGATAATCGTTCGGTAGGGCTATTTTGAGGCTTAACCAGAAAACCATTCTGAAGAATACTCCCAAACAAGTTATTCCTCGACGTGATGTCCTTATCTGTGCAAAATAATTTTTGATCTTGTAGTCACATCGACACCCATAGCCTTTTAAGAGAAGCATTTTCCATGTGCGTAGCTTGGCGTACCCGCGCAACTGAATGAATAGCACGCATAACATGCAATAGTAACACCATTAATTTGTGGAAATGGACCCGTGTTAAGGGCATCTCCAAGGAAGACATGTAAACCTCATGTATATGTCCGGTCGGACATTTTTGTTCACTTTCGCAATTCAACGCGGTCCTGCATCGATTCGTGAAGTGGTCCGGACGTCCGTTTTCCGGCAAAGTGGAGAGAAACATGGGAAGATATGCCGGAGTCCGGACATCCACTTGACCAACCAAAAGCCTTCGCGTGGTCCTCCTCTCTTCTCTCTCTCCTCACATGCATGGTCCCCCTCTCCTTTCTTTTCTCCCAACTGGACACCACACCACAAAATCTCACCACATGCATGGTCCCCACCTACTTTTTCTCCTACCAACCGGATACTTTGTAATTAGCGTTGGATGGCTCCCTCCCGTATTATGTCTGCGGACCACGTCCGGACACAAAAACGGACATATACAGGAAAAATTTGTGAGTCAGCGTTGAAGATGCCCTAATGCAGATAGTTGTTCGTTAGGTAGGGGCTGCCAACGCTTTACTAAGAGAAATCCGCTCCTGAACTAAAACAACAACAAGAAAACAGTGCGTGAGTTCTACCCGGGCCTCTGCTAGATTCTAGACCACAAATGGCTCGAGCACGCAGTTGTCAAGGATTTTTTGTCAGGGCCTCAAGTGATCTCTCAGGGGTGTACTAAATGGGCTATTGGTGACGTTTGCTTCTAACATATTGTTTCAAATAGTGACTTTACTTGTGGACTCATTCTACTTAGAGCATGATTAATAGTACAACCAGCTGCTGGCTATATGATGTTGCCATGTCAACTATAGCCAAATTTATAGTCGGTAAGTATAATAGTTAGATGTAAATAAGTACTACTTCATTGATACATGGCCGACCTCCCTCTCTCACAAAGTCTTTAGGAGCACGCGCTACAGCCGGCTGTTAGTTTGTAGCCCACTTGCCTTCTCTCTTCTCTTCTCTCTCTTCCAACTCAGCACAAATATATTATTTTAAGTCTTATAGCTCGCCTACGTCACCTTATTATACTTGCTCTTAACTAGACTCAATCTCCTGAAATTTTGGTGTGTCTCGGTAAAGACAACGGACAACTTTCAGTTCGTCAGCGGCACTGTCAGCTCGGCATTCCAGCTTGCGGTCTAAAAGCCTATTGCAAGCTCGAGGAGAGGATGTGTAGGGAACAGTTCGGATTTGGAAAGAATCCCGCACGCCCTAGCCCTCGTGTTGGACTGTTGCCCCCCTCGCAGGCGACTCGGGCGGCGGCACCAAATCTTGCCACAGGCAACCTCCTCCCTTCCTTGCCGTCGTCGCCAGCCGGAGGCGCCAGGGCAAAGCCCCTCGTGGTGGCTAGCGGCGGGACACCTTCTCTCCTCTCCTCGGTGGTAGTTGGCGTGGGGCAACGACCCGCCAGGGCGTAGACGCCGGGCGTGCGAGGGGCCCGGCGGCGCAGCGATGGTGGCGGCATGGCGGCGGTTAGGTGGCAGCTCGTGGCGTGGCGGCTGCGTGTCTGTGGTGGCAGGTGCTTCCACTGAATTAGAAAGGTGTTGGGCACTCAAGTGCAAGGGTTTGTAGCAAGCAACAAATCTCCCTCAAGTGACTTCAAGGTTTACCGAACTAACAGGAGTTTAGTAACACAACCAATGATCAGTACCTGGACACATAAATACAAAACTGCCTTGGCCCCCGGCAGAACTAGTGAGGTTGTCAGTCTCACTAGCTTGCTAGTTACAGGGATTAAAAGCACAAGTGTATGAAAGATTTGATTGCAACAAAAAAGTAAAATCATGAAATAGAAAAGAGCGTTCGATCGAGGGTTGAAAGAATATAAGAGGAAAATGAACTGGGATCCATAGGTTCACTAGTGGTCACTCTCCAAAAGAAAGCATGGTGTGGTGAACAAATTACAGTTGTGCATAAATTGCAGTTTTTATAACTACAACTATCCATGACATAATCAACATATGAGCATCACGTTGCAATATCTATAGACCGTTATCCAACTGCATCTATAGCTAATACTCAACTCAAGACCGCTACTCATCATGCATCATAAAGTATTAATTAAAAACTAAGTATTGCTACAAGTACGATGACATGAAGTAGATGATATATTGTCTTCACCCTGCGTTCAAAGGACACCTACACAACCATCTTTTTATCGCTAGTGTCAACAACACAATACAAGTATTTTTTACTTTCTGTCACTGTGGTAGATTACTTCAAGATTTAAGTCAACTATCATACACAACCCCCTCTTGGAGATCATCCCTCAAACTTGGTCAAAGAAAGAAAGATAGATCGGAGAGCATATTACTCGTATAAAGGATGCTGGAGTACCCGCCTTCTTGGGGGGGGGGGGGGATTCAAGGGTGAGGATGGCCTCCGCGTTGTCTGTTTCCCGGTGGCGTGCCGCAGGCGCCTCCCTGGGGCTCTCCGACCGTCCGATCTTCATGGACGGCCCGCACCCGGGCGGATTGCCTCGAGGGTCCATGACGGGTGAACCACGGGTGTTGCCAGGGCCACCGTCATGTGGTGGCTTTGGCCACACCGGCGTGCGTCGTCTCGCGCGCCCACCTGCGGGTGAAGGGGAGGCCGGGGCAGCCTACCAGCGACGCAGGATCGCTGGCGGGTGGAGTCGTTGGAGCCAGCCGGCCGCCCCGCGCGCCAACAGTGTCGGCTTCGGCCTGGCGTACTCGTGGTGCGGCCTCCTCGCGCCCGAGCGCTTTTCCTCGGGCATCCATGACGCATGGGCTGCGGGCGTGAGTGGGGCCACCTTGTATTTGGAACCAGTTTATCTCCTTGGTGGTGCCACGCTGAGTACACACTCCGGATGCAAACCTCGAATCAAGGGATGGGCGCGAGGTTGTCTTGACACCACCCTGCCCATGGAGCAAGGCTCGGTCCTCCTTTGCATGGAGACCCTGCGGAATCTGGATGGGGAGGAAAGTGGTTAAGGGCACCCACAACCAGGGACCTCCTATTTGGCGACCTGCGCCAAATAGGGAGGAATCGCGCACCCCCCACCCCTGGCAAGCGTTTTTGGGCCAGACCATGCGGGAGGCGGGATGCCCCTGCTTTTTTCATTTCTATTTTTAGCTTTTTCTTTTTTCTTTTTGTTTTCTTCTTCTTTAAGATAATTCAGGATTGCAAAAAGTTCCCAATTTCCAAAAAAATAACAAAATTTCAACAAAATGTTTGAGAAATCATAAGTTTTTTTGTGAATTCATAAATGTTCATGATTTTGAAAATGTTCGGGAAATCATAAAATATTCACGGATTCAAAAAAATGTTCGTGATTTTGAAAAAAAAAGTTTGAATGTTCAAAGAATGTCCATGATTTTGAAAAAATGCTCAGGAAATAAAAAATGTTCGCGCATTCAAAAAAAATTGGTGAATTTGAAAAAATGTTCACGAATTCATAAAATGTTCATGAATTTTTGAAAAAAAATTCACAAAAATCAAAACATTTTTGCGAATTTAAAAATTGTTCCAAAATTTCAAAAGAAGTTCATCGATTCAAAAATGTCCCCTGATTCAAGAAATGTTAATGCATTCGAAAAATGTTTTTATTAAAAACCAGAAAAATCATGAATTTCAAAGTATTCCTAAAATGAAAAATATGTTCATCAATTCAGAAAATGTTCGCTGACACAAACAAATGTTCACAAGTTTCAAAAAAATATTCACAATTTCAAAAACTGTTCGTAAATTTGTAGAAGATGGTCGCAATTTCAAAAAATGATCTCAAATTTGTAAAAAATATTCGTGCATTTGAAAAATATTCACTATTTCAGAAAAATGTTCGTAAATTCAAAAAATATTCTTTATTTCAAAAAATGTGCATGATTCCAAAAAATGTTCACGAATTTGAAAGTTATTCGCAAAATAAAAAATAAAAATAAATATAAATGAAAATGGAATAGAAAAGAAAAAATGAACATGAATAAAAGGGAAACAAAAAACGAAAATGGAAAAAGAAATTTTAAAATGTAAAAGAAAGGAAAAGGAGAAATAAAAAATGAAAGAAAAAGGAAAAAATATATAAGAGAAAAGAAAGAAAAACCAGACAAAAACAAAAAAAAGAAAACCCGTTTCAAAGAAGGTTCTAGAACCTTCCCAAAACTGTAGGGAAAAAACCAGGCTGGGCCGGCCCTACGCTGGACAGGTGCGCGAGGGGGGGTGGGGGGGTATGCGCTAGGTCGCTAAACAGCGACCTACGCGTGCGCCAAATAGGAACCGTACCCACAACCAATCGAAAGCATAGTACTACACACCAACTTGGTGGGTTGTTGCTCCCCAAGCCCATGAAAATGCTGTGAATAGCGCTTAGTAAATGACCCATCTAGCTTCTGTAAACGTTTCTCAAAAAAAAATCTAGCTTCTGTAAACCTGCCCTAAGAAAAAAAGCTTCTGTAAACCTGGCTCACTGGCCACAAGCATGTGCCAAATAGCGATGCCATGTAGGAATTTGGCATTGGGCAGTAGTGCCAACAGCTGCCGATTATAAAAACATAAAAACATGGGTACATTTCTTTTTTTGAGTGGATAATAGAAAATAACGGATCTACATTTGAAAGCATGGTACCTGAGCAAGCTACATGCTCCAATGTCAGATTGTTGTTTGCATTAATTCTTGTCAGAAACATGACCGGATAGAGATAGAGTTGTTTATATTAATTCATATCGGAATCAGGCCCATGTTGCAGCAGAAGTAAAAATGGTCACATCGGAGATAAATATAAGAGATTTAACATGGTATTCTCAAAACAAAGATGGAAAGTCGACATCGATGCCAACTGATCAGTGTTCGGCTAATTTGGTCACGCACACGCTGAGGATGCCCTAACTGCGCGGTATCACGCATCCTACGCTGCAGACTACCTTGGCAGACGGCAGTGACCACAGTGATGATGAGAGATGCGACTCGCCTTCTTATAAAACATTTGAAATACCTGAAAAGCATCTTTATAATCACCTAGTTACGAAGCGACGTTTGATATCCATAAAGCATTCTTCTAGTATTAGGAAGTGGCACGATCTCATGGTGCAATGAACGGATACTTTGATATTACGAAAGTTGAATCAATTAAATTAAGTGACACAATCAGATGCTAAGCTTATGATTGGGTATGTCCATCACATCATTCTCTTAATGATGTGATCCCGTTATTAAATGACAACTCATGTCTATGGTTAGAAAATCTTAACCATCTTTAATCAACGAGATAGTCTAGTAAAGACTCACTAGGGATACGGTGTTTGTTTATTTATTCACACGTGTATTTGAGTTTTTGGTTAATACAATTATAGCATGTAGAATAAACATTTATCAAGAACAAGGAAACCTCTGATGACCAACATAAGGGAAAGGAAGAAAGAAAGACGCGCCAACTTGAGATTTTTTGGCATTATCATCACAAAGAAGATATTCCGGATTTTTCTTATTTGATATCTTCAAGGCAAATCGACCCAATTCAGTGGCTGATGAAGTTTTGAACCTTTTTTCTAATATTCGTTTAAAATTTGTGTGTTTCTGTATGATAATAACAATTTTATTATTGCCTCTAGTGCATATTTCCAACAAAAGGCTCCATAACCAGGGACCTACTATCTGGCGACCTGCGCACCAAATAGGGAGGAAACATGCACCCTCAAGCGTTTTTGGGCCAGCCCATGCGGGAGGTGGGATGCCCCTGTTTTTCATTTCATTTTTTAGCTTTTTATTTTTATTTTCTTCTTTAAGATAATTCAGGATTGCAAAAAGTTCCCAATTTCAAAAACTGGTGAAATTTCAACAAAGTGATTGAGAAATCATAAAATGTTCGTGGATTCATAAATGTTCATGATTTTGAAAAATGTTTAGGAAATCATAAAATGTTCGAGGATTCAAAAAATGTTCGTGATTTTGAAAAAAATGTTTGAATATTCAAAAAGTGTTTATGATTTTGCAAAAATGTCCAGGAATGTTTGCGTATTCAAGAATGTCCGTGAATTTGAAAAATTGTTCACCAATTCACAGAACATTCATGATTTTTTTAAAAGAGTTCTTAAAATAAAAAAGTGTTCGTGAAATTCAAAATTGTTCCCAAATTTCAAAAGTAGTTCATCGATTCGAAAATTGTTCGTCGATTAAAAATTTGTTCATGAAGTCGAAAAATGGTCATGCATGTCAAAAAATGTTTTCATTAAAAACAAAACAAAACCATTCATTTCAAAAGGTGTTCCTAAAATCCAAAAAATGTTCACTGATTCAAAAAAAATGTTCACGAGTTTCAAAAATATGTTTGCAATTTCAAAAAATGTTTGCAAATTTCTAAAAGATGTTCAAATTTCAAAAAAAATGTTCGCAAATTTGAAAAATATACACGATTTCAAAAAAATTAACGAATTCAAAAAAATTCATGATTTCCAAAAATGTTCATGGCTTCGGAAAATGTTCAAAATTTTGAAAGATGTTTGCAAAATGAAAAAGAATAGAATAAAATAAAATAAATAAAGACATAAAAAATAAATATAATATGAAAATAAAAAAAAACATGAAAAAAGAGAATGAGAAATGTAATTTAAAAGAAAAGAAAAGGGAAAAACAAAAAAAGAGAAAAGAAAGAAAACCAGACGAAAAACCAAAGAAAAAACCGGTTTAGGAAGAACCTTCCCAAAACCGGAGGAAAAACCAGACTGGGCCGGCCCATATGCTGGACAGGAGTGTGAGGGGGGTATGCGCTAGGTCGCTAAACGCACCAAATAGGAACGGCCCCACAAACCAATGGCAAAGTATAGTACTACATGCCAACTTGGTGGGTTGTGGCTCCCCAAGCCCATGAAAAATGATGTAAATGACCCATCTAGCTTCTGCAAACCTGCCTCACTGGCCACAAGCATGTGCCAAATAGCGCTGCCATGTAGGAATTTGGCATTTGCCACTAGTGCCAAGTGCCAACAGCTGCCGAGTATACAAACATGAAAGCATGTGTACCTTTTTTTCTGAGTGGATAATAGAAAATAACTGATCTGCATTTGAAAGCATGGGTACCTGAGCAAGCTCCATGCTCCGGTGTCAAATTGTTGTTTACATTAATTCATGTCAGAATCATGCCGGGATAGAGATAGAGTTGTTATATTAATTCATGTCGGAATCAGGCCCATGTTGCAGCAGAAATAAAAATGGCTACACCGGAGAGAAATAAGAGATTTTGACATGGTATTCTCAAAAAAAAAAAAAAACGACATCGATGCCCATTGATCAGTGCAAATTTGGTCATGCACACGCTGAGGATGCCCTAAGTGCGTGGTGTCACGCATCCTACGCTGCAGACTACCTCGGCAGTCGGCAGTGACCACAGTGATAATGAGAGATGAGACTCGCCTTCTTATAAAACATTTGGAATACATTTGGATCTACTCCTTTATTATCGACGAGGGTAAATGTTCTTAACAACATCTTCATAATCATCCTCGAGACCTCGACACAACACAGCAGAAAATAAGGAGATACGATCCTGAACCGAAAAGTTATCTACGGTAGGCAATGAGCAGCTTCACTCTCTGGCCTCTTATCATCTGCCCTTGAGATTGAAAGCACCAACATATCCTTTACTATTTCACATAACATTCAGCAAGTCACAAGCACAATGACTTATGTAGAAAGCACTGGGCACTGCCACCCTCCACTCACTCGTCGGCAGCTTGATAATGACGGAAAATATCAGGAAGGCGGTAGGTCTGTCCCTCCACATCCTGCAGAATTCCTGTCTTTCGGTAGTATTCGATGCTGTCCAGGAGCGTCTCCTCCAATGCCCTCGGCTTCCAGCCCAGATCACTCAATTTTGCCGACGAAATCGGCGTGACAGGAGAGTTTTGATGCGCATCGGCCTTGCTGCAGAAAGCAGAGTGAGAGAGTTATTCAAACCATATAAACAAGCACGGGCGTTCAGGGAAAATGTGTCATTTGATACATACAAGGAACACATGATAAGAGAAGAGGCCCACCATTTTACATAGTTATAGTCAGGGTACGTCTTCTTTAGCAGTTCCAGCAAAGCCTTTGTGCTAATGTAATTTGGCGCGCAGATATATCTCCCGGATGATTCTGGTTTCTCGTATACCAGAAGCAAAGCATCGGCCACATCACGGACATCGACTATTTGCAACGGCGTGTCATTCAACGCATTAGTACCTCCTGTAATAAAATTTTCAGCACTCCCAGCGGTCAACAATACATAACAAGTAGATCTCTACCATGCAATTAAGAGAATGAGGTAAAAAATAATTGTGCACAAAGAGAAGAAGCAATACAAGACATTGTTAAGAGTCATAACATTAGTCCAATCATATTTAAGAACCTTCTTCAACAGCACAAATGAGTTGTGTAGTTCTTACATAAGGGCCTGAATTGGAAATTAAGGGCATTTTGGAGCACAAGATTATAAAATGGAAATGCCAAAAAAAAATTAAGATTTGTATGTTGTGGCTTCTCGAATCATGAAGCAATAAAGGGAATTTCTATAGGAATTTTACAGGAATTCAAGAAGAGAGAAGGTCGAGAGGAACTTTTCCATAAGGTCTAAGCTCATGGAAGAAATTGGATTCAGTTATTCTATAGAACGTCCGAAAAAATCCATAACAAATTCCTAGTTTCCTACATTACCAAGAGAGCCTTGCAAGTGATTACTGTATTTTTCCCACCCAAAGACATGGATTTTTTTGTGAGGTAAATGATAATACTGGGGCAAAAAAAAAAGAAATAACAAGGGCACCTTTTATGACATAGATGAGGAGTTCACTGGTGGTGTTGACAACAGGTTGCAATTGTGGCCCAAAAACAATACAAGGACATAAAGTAACTACATTGAGCTCATTCTTCTCTGCATATTCCCAAGCTGTCTCTTCAGCAACAGTTTTAGCAAGACTATACCAGGCCTGCCAACAGAAATTGTAAAGGTTTGAACCCAGTCCTCACATGTTGCAACCATTTTTAGTTTCTGAGTAATTACCAATTAATGATGAAGTGAACTACTAATATGTTAGGAATCAACAAAGAAAATGGACATGTTAAATCTTCATGCAAATAAATTAAAGTATATGCTTAGCTTCCGCAAGTACGTTGCGACTGAATTCCATTGTTCTATCACCTCACAGTTCTAATTTCTAACTTTACTAACCTCCTTCTCCATGCATATTTTTCTGTCGGACCAGCAACTCTCGTCTTTGGGTTTACCCTGAGGCCAGTTGGGGTTAGAATGAACAGCAGCAGTGGATGACACCACCACAACCTTCTGAATCTTCAGAGATGAACAAACTTCAAGAATATTTAGGGTGCCCTTCACGGCAGGCACCATGATTTCTGACTGCACGGTTTTATTTAGCACAGCATTAGTAACAGACAATCGAGAATCTGCATTTTCCAAATACTGAGATTTCAACGAGCTAGAATTTACAATGCCAGTAAGGCAGTAACAACTTGTAATCGTCTCAACAGCAGTGACTCACTTAGTTCTAGCACTCTACTACACTTGAAAGTAGAAAGTGAGCACTCATTCATTCCAACACCCAAATGCTGATCTCCCGAAGAAAAAAAATGCTGATCTAAGCTTCTACTACTTGACAACTGTTGCATATAGTTACATCGACATCCACAGCAGTGTTAGATTTGCATCCACAACTGAAAGAAGAATATATCATGGAAGTTGTTTAATTTTGTGGACGAAGTGAATCGACAGGTGTGTACTAGCCTCAGGGTCGATGATCTTGTTTGCGGGCACAGGGGAGGCGACATGGAAGACGCCCTGGCAACCCGCGACGGCGGCGGCCAGCGCGGCGCGGTCAAGCACGTCGGCCTTGAACAAGCTCAGGGTCTCCGCCGCTCCGTCCAGCTGCATTAGATGCGCGTTCTTCTGGTCACCTGAAACGGCATCCCGACATTAATCACCAACTGGCGAAGCAGGCAGCAGAAGAGAGGAGGAGCTGCCGGATCAGGTGCGCCGTACATACATGGGTCGCGGACGGTGGCGTGGACGGCGTAGCCCCGGGAGAGGAGCAGCTTGACGAGCCACGAGGCGATGTACCCGCCGCCGCCGGTCACGCACACGCGCGGTGGTGCCATCCTCCTCCTCGCTTACGGGCTGGCTCGCAGCTTGCTTGGCACTAAATATTTCTCCACCCACACGCCGGAAGAGACTCCACGGCGCAGATCGACACCCCCTTCCTCTTTATGCCGCGGTAGCTACGCGGGCACACAGCCGCTCAGTCTCCAGTTCCTCGGGCCCTCTCTGTTAATGGTAGATAAATTTTTAGCCGGTTCATGCCAACGTGTTCTGTTCCCGTAATTATGAATTCTGTCTATTGTAATAATATAAGGGCATCTCTAAAGCGAATCCTCAAAACGCCTGCCAGCATCCGGACAGGGCTGTCCTTTGCCAACAACGACCCGTATGAGTCCGCGGACCAGTTTTGACGTCGTTTTACCGTAAATTGGAAGCAAACCAGGGGGCTTTTTGCGGGAGTCCGGATACCAGTCACGTAGGACTCCGACACCCAAAACCCCGCTCGAACCCCGCGTCTCCAACTTTCCCTCTTTCTCTGCATCCGCTTTCTCTCTCGCCGACGCCGCCGCTCCACTACCCCAGCCGCCAGCCAACCCCTTCCCGGAACTCCACGGCCTCTACAGCTACACCCGACCTCCATGCAGCTTGTCCTCCGCCGCTGGTCCACACCTCTCATCCGTCCGCCGCGCAGGTACCATCCCCCCCTACGGTAGTCACCACGCCAGGCAAGTGTTTGCTGAAATGCACGTGCTAATTTTTTTTGTCCCTTATTTGAAGCAATGGATTCAGACATGGAGTATATATACGAGCACTATGTTGAGTCGTCCGACGGCTGGTACGACAAGGACTACACAGATGAAACGACGATAATGCAGGCGGTCCTTGCAGACGCGGAGCATGCGGAAGAGTATGTTCTCAATTTCAAGAGATCGATCAAGGGTCATCGAGTGCTCAATCGGGACATGGCATGGGGCCGTTTGACGCTGATGGATGACTACTTTGCCCCTAATGCCCTATTTGCTGACAATTTTCGCTGGCGCTTTCGAATGCGGAAAAATGTCTTTGATCGCCTCTACCATACCGTCCAGTCCTTTGATGACTACTTCATCTTGCAGAAGGTGGCCATAGAAAGGATTGGATTCTTTGGTTACTAGAAGTGCGAAATTTCAAGGTGTTTGGACGTTTGAGGAGCTCGTGGCCAAATTTGTTATTTTTGCCATGAGCTCCTCAAACGTCCAAACAGCTTGAAATTTGGCACGCTCTTAGAAAATTTTATAAACTGTCATGTGTAAAAATTTCTGATTTTTCTGAAATTGTTTGCTATTTTTTTGAATTTACTGTTTATCAGGATGAGCCCAGGCACTGAATTGAATTTTCGATCTTATTCAAAAATGTTCTGCTTAGTTTACCTTTCAGCCATTTTTATTTATCTTTTGCGATCTCGAGTAGTAGATAAAAAAAATATGTTCCACAGAACACAGCTCAACAACCTCAAACATAGCCTCAATTGTTCGGCTAAGAAATCAAACAGGCACACATGTTGCATCTGCATGCATCCATCCTGGATGGACCGTGGGACCTGATCCCCTCTTTATTTTTCCAAAACACATTCATGACGATGTCTCAAGAAAAATTAAAAAACACTTGCTAAATGATGCTTGCTCATTCCACGAACGGGGGCATGCGGTAGAAGAAGGGAAGCCGGCAGGGTTCGCCATCTGAAACATGAAGAAGCCCTGCCTTTTCATATGACTCGACGCTGTCTGCGAGTGTATCCTCTAATTTCCTTGGTTTCCACCCCAAATTCTTCAGTTTATCCGAAGTCATTGCGCCCTTATAATCCACGTCGACCATCCTGCAAACTCCAAAAAATGGTGATTAAAATCCTTCGTAAATCGACTCTAAGTCAAGCTATGGCATGGCGTTGATACAGTGGCACTTACTTGTCTGCATAACTGTAGCTAGGGTACATGTTCTTCATTATCTCCAGCAATTCCTTCAAGTCCATTTGGTCTAACGAGCATATGTATCTCTCGTATCGCCCCGCCTTGTTGTACAGCAGGAGCAACGCGTCGGCTACGTCGCGAACGTCTACTATGGGCCAGAACTTATTGTTCATCGTATCAGGGCCTCCTGCATCCAAACAGTAAATCATATGCTCAGCATGTTGAACTTTGTTGGGCTGCTATGGTTGTGTGTTCGCAAGTTACACAACAACAAATTCAAATTAAGACAAATCGCTAGCTTTTGTTTCAGTAGTACTGAATCTACCATGCACTTCCCAAAATATTGTTATCCTAGTGATAAATGACAAGAACAGCAGAGTTACAGAAAGCAAGAAAGAAATGTTGCATATTGCACTTGAATTAGGAGTCGTGACTTAGGATTGAAACCTTTTATCATGTAGAGGAGGACCTTGCTGCTAGTGTTGAGCGCCACATGCTGCAACAGAGGGCCGAAGACGAGACCAGGGCAAAATGTGACGACGTGCAATCCGTTCTTCTCCCCGTATTCCAGGGCTATCTCTTCAGCTTCGGTCTTCGCAAGAGAATACCAGCTCTGCCAACACAAACAAGTGTACATATTGTCGAGTTAGCGCTACCTCTCAGCAATCGTCTCATCTTCAATTTAGAGCTCACTAGCTAGTGCAATGGTGAAGAAGTTGTTCCTTTATTTTCATATAATAGATTTTAATCTCTTTGGAAACTTGGTGGTGGATGTGCTATTGATCAACAATTCCGAGTCCTCAGTCCTCACCTTATTCTTCTTGCAGGACTCTTTGTCTGACCAGCAGCTCTCATCTTTGAGTTTATCTTCTGGCCAATCCGGATTGAAGCAAATACTGGCGGCGGAGGAAACCAGAATGAGTTTCTCAACGTTCATAGCTGAGCAGGCCTTGAGTACATTCATGGTTCCCTTGACAGTAGGATCCATCATCTCTTTCTGCACATGCAGTTGAGCAAGTTTGTGAGTAACAGCAGAACAGGTAGCTTCTTAGTGAAAATAGAAGAACAACAGACTAGTATTACATGCACACGTTTTATTTTCAAGAAATTTCCCTCCGTTGTACTGAATAACACCAATTCCCTACATGCCAGCAAATAACACAGTTCGTTTCCATTTACGCCACTCCATTAATTTTTCATCCAAATATCTCCTTTAACTGTATATATGAAGACTACTTGTAATGCAATTTCTATCATACCATGCAAAATATATACTAGTTCCATCTTACCACTAAACCTTTGGAATATAAATTTCAGCGACTGTAAAAAACGTTGGACAACAAAAATAGGACATGTTCAGGCTTTATGCAAGTCATTTCAAACTCATTTTCTGGGCATAAAAATCCGTTACACTCAATTAATGTTAGGAAACAAATATAGTATATCACAACCATAAACATTTCTATGGTGTTGTGGACCAGAAACTTAGGTCCGGATCGTAGCAAACCCTAAGTAGAAGTGACAAAAGAATGCCGGAAGAAGTGATCAACAATGATGGCCCGGTAAGCCCAATTCTAGATCATTTTTCTTTAAAATTGAGCGACAATGTAGTATATCCAGAACTTCAACTAGGAGTATTTTGGAATGGAGGTAGTACGTACTACCTCCGTCCGGAAATTGTGGCTCAAACGGATGTATCGCGCATCTAGATACATCCATTTGAGTGACAAGTATTTCCGGACAGAGGGAGTATAAAACTAGTCAAACTTAGCATGGGCTACGTACAACTAGTTTAGATGGCGGTCCAATAAGAGGATATGTGTGTAGGCATGTTGTTCTATTTTTTCTAGACCTTTATTTGAAACTTGGATACTCGTTTCGCATGTTGTGTACACCATGTGATGCAGAGTCTGGGGTACTCCTCCTATTTGAAAAAAAAAATTGACTTAGAATAAACCTAGAACTTGTAGATCTCATAACTGAACCATTAACTCAGTCCAATGCACCTCTTTCCGTCTAAGTTAAAAAAAAATCAGATTTTTCAGATCTGCTTGATTGAGTCACTCGCATTAGTCCGCTTTGGAAGGGGAAGGTAGAAGTCCAGAACTACCTCTCCGGCTCTCCCACATTCCTCCGGTGAGTGATAAAAGTAAGACTAGGGATACTCCTACAATAGCAAGCTAGCTCGAGAGAGATGTAAACTACACTTGCCTCGGGGTCAACCATCTCCTGCTCAGGCACCGGAGTGGCGATATGGAAGACGCCCTCGCAGCCGGCGAGCGCGGACGTCACCGCGCCGTAGTCGAGCATGTCGGCCTTGAACACCCACAGGTTCTCCCGAGCCCCATCCAGCTGCTCGAGGCACGCATTCTTCGGATCACCTGGATAACGAGCAAGAAGCAGGAGGTGAGCGTGCAGCCGTGTCATGTCAGTACAGTGGCTACTACTAGTGGCTACGTACGTGGGTCGCGGACGGTGGCGTTCACGGCGTAGCCGCGGGAGAGGAGCAGCTTGACGAGCCACGAGGCGATGTACCCGCCGCCGCCGGTCACGCACACGCGCGGCAGCGGCGGCGCCATCTCCGGTTGCCCTGTTGATATATGTGGATGAAGATCTTAAGAGCGAGAGGCACTACACACAAGGTTCAGACAAGGTCACAAGGAGATGGGGGAAGTGCAGTTCGAGATTCCTACTCATTGCTTTAAGGTTGCGGTAGATTCCTCAAAAAAAAAAGGGGGGGGGGGGGGGGGGGGGGGGGGGGTTTGCGGTAGGTAGAAGCATCTATGCACTTCACCCAACTCCCTCCACGTGCAAGAGCAAGCAGGTCCATCGAGATCGCCATGGATTAAAAAGCTGATGAATTAAGCGGAAATCCATTTTGGCTCCCGGGTGCAGATGCTCCCGCAATCTGGACCGGCCAGGTGCCTCGCGATTCGCAAACCAGCTTGTATTTCCCACCGTATTCGCATTTCAAAAATGGACCCTTGGCCCACGGCTCAGTTATGTCAGAATGATGTGGCAAGCTGACGCCGTGTTGGTCCAGGCAGATGGACAACGGCGCCGTCCACCACTCCACATGTGTAGGCCCTCCACTCCAACATCTCCCTTCCGTCACACGCTTCATTTATTCCCCAACCACCACCTAGCTCCACCCCCAGAGCTCTCACACCAGCAACAATGGAGTCGTCTTCCTCGGCGTGCAAGGGCAGATCGACAACCGGCGCTCTCCCGCTGATCCCCTGCCCGTTTTGCGGGGCGCGGATGCTGACCTTCGTTTGTGGAGCTAGAGAAAGCAAGCCGGGAGAGCTATACTACAAGTGCTCCTGAAAAGATGTAAGCTTCGATCCACATGTTCATTATGCGTCCCCTCTGATTTCTCATGAAATCCATTCACTTTTTTGGCGCCCCCTGTCTGGGAAATGCCCTTTTTACCTGCCCAGGAATCAAGAAGAAGAGATCTAGTCTGACCAGATCCAGCCCCCCTGATCAGCCATCAGCTGCTCCAGCAGCTCGTGTACCTCCTGTGGCTGCATGCTCAACCTCCTGCGACTAATCTGATGTTCACCGTGCTTGTGCTAGCTGTAGCCATGGCTTCGTTCGCTGTGATGTTCTTCTATTGTTAGAATCACATGTCTGCATGCATCTTAATGTAATGGTCAGCTCATTTTGTTAGCTAAAACAATGTACTTTGACCTGTATTCCGATGTATCCCTTTTAGGCTAATGTACTAAGTGTACGTGGGTGTTGCCAGACTAATCTGCTGGGTTTAATTTTTTTCCCTATTATCACTACTTTGCTCAGGCACAATCAGCCAGTCAAACCGCGACGAAGGCTAACTGGTTCGTCGGCCTGGATCCCACAACTGACATGTGAGGTCGGCTGACAGCGTAGGCCGTCCAAACAAAACACCTGTACCTCATGTCATGTCATGTACAGGTCCGTCCAAGCAGCTAACCGCTCCGTCCGAGTGCGCACTCACCATTTGGACGTACGACGACAGCCGTCACTGTATTCCTCATTTTCTATTCCTGTATTGTGCCCGCAATGATTAGAAGCACAGATCTCGATGCAAGATTGTGTGGACGTGATAGCAGGTTCATCTGGACCCGAGAGCCGAAACGCCCCTCCCATGAATTAAGTGCATACACTCGACTGCAAGATGCAGAGACTGACCATGCTCTAGTAAAAGACCGGTCAATTGACAATGCCTTTCAATCACAGACAGTCTGACCGAAGGGCGGTGCTAGCAGAATACTCCCTCCATTCCACAATGCAGTGCGCCCGCGCTTTCCGAGATCTAAGTTTGACCATAAATTTAACCAACGAGACCGACTGCTGCGGGAGCAAAAATTATACCACTGAATTCGTAGTGGTATAATTTTTGCTCCCGCCGCAGTCTGTCCCGTTGGTTAAATTTATGGTCAAACTTAGATCTCGAAAAGCACGGGCGCACTACATTGTGGAATGGAGGGAGTACTACTTAGTACAACTGTTCATTTCTGACACGATTTTCAATGCCATGCAACAACACGACAAGGAATCTTTCGGGATCAAATCGTATAGGACGAACCTTCATGTGCTGTTCGATCCAATGGTTGGAGGAGGACCTTGGATCTAAAGCCGAACCGATCTGCTAAAACTTGAGAGAATGAACCCAGGCTAAACTAAAGCATCGAAAGAAAATGTAGTGCTGCAAAAGTCGTTGTTTTTCTCGGTTTTTCTTTGCTTTACTAGTAACTGAAATGCACGTTTAGAGCATCTACAACCGGCCTTGGCAAATCCGGCCCCCTATACGCCCGCGGGCGCGTCCGGGCACGTCCGCGAACAGTGCCCACCGGCCTCTCATATGTTGCCCTGCACATGCACATATCTCAAATCCGGTCTCTCAAATCCATGCAAATCCATGCACGTCAATCTCATTGTCGCACGTAAATAACAAATGTTTTTAGAGAAAAGGCGACGGACGAGCCCGAGATAGGGCTCGAACCAAGCCCGTCTTTGAATTAACAAAGCCATCAACCGGCCAGGATTACAAACGAACAACTTACAAAGGAAGAAAACACGAAAACGGCAAAGATACAAAATGATAGAACAGCTCATAGCCTAACAACAATACAGGCAAACGAAAAGTGGAAGAAGGAGCCCAGCCTGAATCGCCAAGGCCAAACGTCTAGAACAGCAGCTACACCAGCATCGGGGTGAGAACAACAAGCAGCACCAGCATCGGTGGCCATCGCCATCGCCTACTCCCGCAGAACCGCATGGAGAAAACCAACAGAGCATCCCGGACATGAGGAACTAGAGCTCGCACCAACCCGCAGGGCTCCCGCGACCTCACTGATAACCCACAAGTATAGGGGATCAGTTGTAGCATTTCTCGATAAATAAGAGTGTCGAACCCAACGAGGAGCTAAAGGTAGAATCAATATTCCCTTCAAGTTCTATCGACCACCGATACAACTCTACGCACACTTAACGTTCGCTTTACCTAGAACAAGAATAAAACTATTTTGTAGGTGTAATGCTAGAACTACTTTGCAAGAATAAAATTAGGAGTACTTAACAAGAATAAAACTACGAGTAATTTGCAAGATAATAAAAGTTAGTTGTTTAGTAGAGAGCTTTTTGTAACACAAAGAGAAAGATTATCCATAGGCAATTGAATATGACATGTGTGATAATTATTATATGCAATGAGGGAGAGGCATACGCTAACATACTTTCCGTACTTGGATCATATGCACTTATGATTGGAACTCTAGCAAGCATCCGCAACTACTAAAGATCATTAAGGTAAAACCCAACCATAGCATTAAGTAAAAAGTCTCCTTTACTCCCATACGCAACAACCCCCTTACTCGGGTGTAAGCTTCTGTCACTCTAGCCGCCCACTATAAGCGAATTATGAACGTATTGCAAACCCTACAGCGGGAATCCCTCACTCTTGCGTGACATGGAGGGCACCATAGGACAGCACCATATCAACATAAAACTCATATCAATCACACCATACCACAATTAACCCGTAGGACAAAAGAAATCTACTCAAACATCATAGGATTGCCACATATCATTGGATAATAATATATAGCGTTAAGCACCATGTTCAAGTAGAGAATTACAGCGGGAATATAGAAGTTACACAGCTGCATAAAGGGGGAGAGAGTTGGTGTTGACGGCGGCGAAGTTGTTGGTGTAGATCGCCGTCACAATGGTTCCCCCGGCGGCGCTCCGGCGCCACCGGAAGAGAGGGGGAGAGAGCCCCCCTCCTTCTTCTTTTTGCTTGGCCTCCCCCCCTAGATGGGAAGAGAGTTTCCCCTCTGGTCCATGGCCGCCATGCCTCCCGGACGGCAGGATCCCCTCCGAGATTGGATCTCTCTCTCTGTTTCTCTTTTGTTTCGCGTTCTTTTTTTTTCTGGCCTTTCACCGTTTCTTAAATATCTGGAGATCCGTAACTCCGATCGGGCTGAAATTTTAATACGATTTTTTTCTCGATATAAGCTTCCTTGCGGCCGAAGAAGGACCCCAACCGACTTACGGTGTGCCCACAAGGCAACACCACGCGGCTGGGGGGGAGGTTGCGCCAAGATGCCTTGTGGAGGCTGTGGGCCTCCGTTTGCGTTGATTCCACCTCCCAAAAATCACATATATTCCAAAATAATTCTCCGTAAAAATTTATCACGTTTGGACTTCGTTTGATATGGATTTTCTGCGAAACAAAAAAAATGCAACAAACAGGAACTGGCACTGGGTACTGGATCAATATGTTAGTCCAAGAAATCATATAAAATGTTGCCAAAAGTATGTGGAAATTGTAGGATATTGGCATGAAACAATCAAAAATTATAGATACGACGGAGACGTATCAGCAACCCCAAGGTTAATTCCTGCTCATCCTCGAGTAGGTAAATGATAAAAAGATAATTTTTGATGTGGAATGCTACCTAGCATAATCTTGATCATATAATCTAATCATGGCATGAATATTAAGATACGAGTGATTCAAAGCAATAGTATATAATTTCATATAAAGACATCAATACTCAGGTATACCAACAAACAATCATGCCTTTCAGAATAAAAATGCTAAAGAACGTTATCCCTACAAAATCATATAGCCTTGTCATGCTCCATCTTCTTAACACAAAATATAAATCATGTACAACCCCGATGTCAGCCGAGCAATTGGTTCATACTTTTTAACGTGCTTCAGCTTTTTCAACCCCCACGCAATACATGAGCGTGAGCCATGGACATAGCACTATAGGTAGAATAGAATGCGGTGGTAGGGATCAATAAGGAGAAGTCAAAAAGGGAGAAAGTCTCGCATCAACTAGGCGGATCAACGGGCTATGGAGATGCCCATCAATCGATATCAATGCGAGGAGTAGGGATTGCCATGCAACGGATGCACTAAGAGCTATAAGTGTATGAAAGCTGAAACTGAAAACTAAGTGGGTGTGCAACCAACTTGCTTGCTCATGAAGACCTCGGGTATTTGAGGAAGCCTATCATCGGAATATACAAGCCAAGTTCTATAATGAAAAATTCCCACTAGTATATGAAAGTGACAACATAGGAGACTCTCTATATGAAAAACATGGTGCTACTATGAAGCACAAGTGTGGTAAAGGATAGTAGCATTGCCCCTTCTCTCTTTTTCTCTCATTTCATTTTTTTTGTTTTCTCTCTCTCTCTTTTTGTGGGCTCTTTTTGACCTCTATCTTTTTTTAGAACAGTCTCATGGACCTCATCCCCACTTTTCCGAGGACTCATTAGTCTCCACCATTCTTTCCTCGCTGGGACAATGCTCTAATAATGATGATCATCACACTTTTATTTACTTACAACTCGATAAAAATTATACAAGATGACTCTATATGAATGCCTCTGGCAGTGTACCAGGATGTGCAATGATCTAGCATAGCAAAGATATCAAAAAATGGACAAGCCATGAAAATATCATGCTAGCTATCTTACAATCATGCAAAGCAATATGACAATGAATGCTCAAGTCATGTATATGATGATGATGGAAGTTGCATGGCAATATATCTCGGAATGGCTATGGAAATGCCATAATAGGTAGGTATGGTGGCTGTTTTGAGGAAGATATAAGGAGGCTTATGTGTGATAGAGCGTATCATATCACGGGGTTTGGATGCACCGGCGAAGTTTGCACCAACTCTCGAGGTGAGAAAGGGCAATGCACGGTACCGAAGAGGCTAGCAAATTGCGGAAGGGTGAGAGTGCGTATAATCCATGGACTCACATTAGTCATAAAGAACTCACATACTTATTGCGAAAGTCTATTAGCCCTCGAAGCAAAGTCCTCTGTGCATGCCCCTAGGGGGAGGTTGGTAGGAGTTAACCATCGCGCGCCCCCGACCTCCACGCAAAGGAAGACACTCAATAATAAATCATGCTCCAACTTCTTAGCATAACTAAAGACTATACGTGCATGCTTCGGGAATCACAAACCTTAACACCAATATTCTTACTAAACCACAATTATTCACTAGTACCTCCCACATATTACCATCTCAATATCGCAAAACTATTGCAAGGAATCAAACTTATCATATTCAGTGATCTACAAGTTTTATGTAGGATTTTATGACTAACCATGTGAATGACCAATTCCTGTTGACTCTCTAAATAGATATAAGTTAAGCATGAGAGTTTAATTCTTTCTACAAAATACCACACTCTAATAAATATAAGTGAAGCAAAAGAGCATTCTACAAATAACGGTTTTCCGAATGTAGATAAACAGGCATCCAAATTTCAAATGATATAAGTGAAGCACATGAAGCATTCTATAAAGCCATACTCAAAAGATATAAGTGAAGTGCAAAGAGCATTCTATAAGTCAACCCAGGACTATCTCATACCAGCATGGTGCATTACTAAAAGAAAAATAAAAAGCACACGACGCTCCAAGAATTTACGCATATCATGTGAACAAAACAAAAACTGAAACATACCGATAATTGTCGAAGAAAGATGGGATGCCTTCCGGGGCATCCCCAAGCTTAGACGCTTGAGTCTCCTTGAATATTTACTTAGGGTGCCTTGGTCATCCCCAAGCTTTATCTCTTGCCTCTCCTTATTCTCCTCATATCGATACCTCCTCGTTCTTCGAACACTTCATCCACACAAAACTTAACCGAACTTTTTATTAGAGGGGTTAGTACATATAACATCAAATCCCATCATGTCCTGCTATAACATTATTGTATAATTATAATAAAACATTACCCATTGTATGCTATCACAATTCTATGGCTCCCAAGTCAATGGGGCTCAACAAGATTTCAAACATACGCAAATAAAGAAACTATAACAGCAATCTGTGAAAACAGGACAGTCTGTAAAGATGCAGACGAAACATATACTTCTGTAACTCCAAAAATTCTGAAAAATTAGGAAAAAATAAAAAATTTGCATCGCAGTACTGTGTAAAAATTTCAGAATTTTTTCACGTTTCAGTAAATTATCAAAATTCAAGCACTACAGAAAAAGTTTCTGTTTTTTCACAGCACACACCAAACAAGCAATTTAAACATCCTAAAGGTAAATCTTGGCACATTATTTTTATAATACAATGGATTTGTACATGGGGATAATTATTTTTGTTGAAAAGTTTCTGTAATCAAGATTCACAAAGTTTCCATGGCCATGAACAAAGTTCAAGGCATGCTCCCACTTCAACGGTGCTCGTCTTTCTCACTTTCACTTTTCTTTTTGAAAAAGTTTTAGGTTCCCCTCTATATTTTTTTGTTTTTAAATTTTCTAAAAGCACACAACAGAATAAAATGATTCTCAAAAACTTCCGGGTTGTCTCCCAGGCAGCGCTTTCTTTAAAGCCATTAAGCTAGGCATATAGTGCTCAAGTAATTGATCCACCCGGATCCCAAGGTATATCAAAGCCAATTTTAATTAACAATGATTTATAATTTAGTAGTGAGCACAAAGCAACATATATCATGCAATGACGAAGTCTAACTCTCTTCCTATGCATCGGCATGTCATAAAAGAACAATACATGCACATCAAGTAAAGGCCAATGCATAGTATAAACAGTTTCTTGCAATTTTATCGTATTGGAAACATAGAGAGGTGGAGATATAGTTCCTCTCTCATAATAATTACAATTAGGAGCAGCAAGCACATGCATATTATATCCATCAAAATCATCATGTGCAACGGTAAAACGCAACCCATCAATATAATCTTTAATAAGCACAAACTTCTCCGATATAGTGTAGTTTGGAGAATTCAAAAAGATAATAGGACTATCATGTGTGGGTGCAGTAGTAACAATTTCATGTTTAACATAAGGAACTATAGCAAGTTCATCTCCATAAGCATCATTCATATTGGCATCATGGCCACAAGCATAACAAGCATCAGTTTCATCAAAAAGGGATATTTTAAACGAATCAAAGGGATCATAGCATTCATCCTTCGGTATGCACGAAGGGAAATTAAACAATGTATGAGTTGAAGAGTTACTCTCATTAGAAGGTGGGCACGGGTAGCTAATCCGCTCTTCCTCCTTTTGTTCTTCACTCTCCTTCTCATCTTTTTCATCTAATGAGCTCACAGTTTCAGCAATTTCTTCTTCCATAGATTCCTGCAAAATGTTAGTCTCCTCTTGGACAGTGGGGACTTCCTCAATATATTCTTTAACATAAGCATTAGAAGCATAGTTTTCATAGCAATATTTAAGTATGGCAAAATTTTCAGATTTATAAAGAGTAGCGTCATACTTTTCAATCAAAGAAGCAATTTCATAGGCACCCTTAAAGGAAACAAATTCTTCAATTTGTTCAATATCATAGTAACTATAAACACCTTTGGCATAAGAGGATAAGATTCCATTATCCTTAAACTCACATTGGTATTGAAGGTGTTTTTTAGGGTCTTTAGAACAACAAGTAAAATCATATATTTCGCATAAATTCCAAGCATAGCATTGCAAACAATTAATTTGATGCCTTAAGAGTTTCCCTTTTTGAGACAAGTGGTGTCGCACAAAACAAGCATGCTCATCTAATGATTTTCCCTCAACTAAGCTAGCTAGGTTTTCAACACGAGCACAAAGGGATCGAAGATGATCCAAGTAGAAAGCTTCAGCAATATGAAAGATTTTGGGTGGTTCTTCATCCATTGGTTTAGCAAGTACAACTATTTTTTTGGTATTTTACGTTTCCTACCCATAAGTAAAGATAGAAAACAAGAGCACAAAATAAAAACTACTTAGTGATAAAGCAAACAAGCACACATGAGAATATCAACCCCACGCTATTGCTCCTCGGCAACGGCGCCAGAAAAAGGTCTTGATAACCCACAAGTATAGGGGATCAGTTGTAGCCTTTCTCGATAAATAAGAGTGTCGAACCCAACGAGGAGCTAAAGGTAGAATCAATATTCCCTTCAAGTTCTATCGACCACCGATACAACTCTACGCACACTTAACGTTCGCTTTACCTAGAACAAGAATAAAACTACTTTGTAGGTGTAATGCTAGAACTACTTTGCAAGAATAAAACTAGGAGTACTTAACAAGAATAAAACTACGAGTAATTTGCAAGATAATAAAAGTTAGTTATTTAGTAGAGAGCTTTTTGTAACACAAAGAGAAAGATTGTCCATAGGCAATTGAATATGACATGTGTGATAATTATTATATGCAATGAGGGAGAGGCATACGCTAACATACTTTCCGTACTTGGATCATATGCACTTATGATTGGAACTCTAGCAAGCATCCGCAACTACTAAAGATCATTAAGGTAAAACCCAACCATAGCATTAAGTAAAAAGTCCCCTTTACTCCCATACGCAACAACCCCCTTACTCGGGTGTAAGCTTCTGTCACTCTAGCCGCCCACTATAAGCGAATTATGAACGTATTGCAAACCCTATAGCGGGAATCCCTCACGCTTGCGCGACACGGAGGGCACCATAGGATAGCACCATATCAACATAAAACTCATATCAATCACACCATACCACAATTAACCCGTAGGACAAAAGAAATCTACTCAAACATCATAGGATTG
Organism: Elymus sibiricus; assembly: GCA_039707655.1. Taxonomy (NCBI): domain Eukaryota; kingdom Viridiplantae; phylum Streptophyta; class Magnoliopsida; order Poales; family Poaceae; genus Elymus; species Elymus sibiricus. The sequence goes on from CM077672.1 coordinate 306,696,108, forward strand.
CCACATATCATTGGATAATAATATATAGCGTTAAGCACCATGTTCAGGTAGAGAATTACAGCGGAAATAGAGGTTACACCACTGCATAAAGGGGGAGAGAGTTGGTGTTGACGGCGGCGAAGTTGTTGGTGTAGATCGCTGTCACAATGGTTCCCCCGGCGGCGCTCTGGCGCCACCGAAAGAGAGGGGGAGAGAGCCCCCCTCCTTCTTCTTCTTGCTTGCCCCCCCCCCCTAGATGGGAGGAGAGTTTCCCCTCTGGTCCATGGCCGCCATGGCTCCCGGAGGGCAGGTGTGACAGCCCAAGACCGAGACCTCCACTATTTTTGTGTTATGTTCATGCTTGCATTGCTTGTTTTATTTTAATTTATTTGCATCATGCATCATGATCATCATTCTTTGTTGTTTGCATACTTTATTTTCGTGTTGTGCTCTTGTGTGAACTCCTTCTCCTCATCTTATTTTCCGTTGCATTTTGCTCATTTCCATTTATACCATCATCAAGTGCAAGACCCCCATCACTAGCTTCTCCCTTTCAATTTCTCCCATTTGTTCAAGTGACATTATTTCTGGTCCAGAAAAATGTTCAATCTTTTCCTATAAATCTTAGGCCATTCCAGTATGCCTCTCTACCAATTTCAGCACTTTTGAAAATGTTTTGGCCAGATTCAAAAATGGCTCAAGTTTGAATTAAATTCAAACTTGATTTATTTTTCTGTCTTTAAAAATTGCCAGGGCATTTTATTCAAATTTTGCATATCTCAAACACCCCAGATATATTCTTACTTCAACCATCTCCCTTCTCTGTATCTCTGCGCATTTCTTTCTTTTTCCTGTTTGAGGGAAATTGAGAAGAGAAATAATAGAAGAGAGAGAGGGATCAGAGAAGCAGCCGCTTCCAGCCCAGCTGGCCCCTTTTGCGCTGAAGCCCACCTTCTTCTGCTAACCTTAGCCAGCCCAAGCCCACCTGGATCTCTCCTTATCCCCTCACTCCCGCTGCCCCTCACCCAATCGATCCCCTTGTCTCTTCCAGGTCGCGCCGCCACCCACACGCAGAGGGCACAAGAGCCCCTCCAGCGCCTCCTCTGGCTCCTCCCTCGCGCCGCCAGGGGAGAGCTCTGCTCGATCCCCATCTCCCCTCGTTCCCGTCGTCTCCCTCCTGCCGCCGCCAGAGAGAGAGCTCCTCCTCGAGAGCCCCGCACGCCGCGCCGTCCGGCAGCCACAGCCGATCGGCGACCCGCCTTTTCCCCGCGACCTCCCCTTCTCCTCTGCTCGCTGCCCCACCGAGCCTCCTCTGCCTGCCGCCTCCTCCTGCCGCGTCCAGGCCCCCGTGTCCATCAGCTCGAGCCACCACGACCACGGCCCCTGGCCGACTCCTGCGCCTCCCCATGGTGGTCGCCCGCCGGCTTCTTCCCTCGCTGCCCTACCTAGCCGTCGCTGCCATGGTCTCTGTTCCGACCCCGGGCGCCTCCTTCATGGTCGCCGTGCTGCCGTTTTTCGCTGCCTCGCCCAGCCGTCGCTGCCTCGTCCTGCTGCTGTTGGTGCCTCGCGAGCCACTGCTGTCCTCGTGAGCTACTCTCTATTCGACAGGCTCCCCTCCAAGACCACCTCGCTGCCCCGTTGGCTTTGCTGCCTTTGTCGTTGCCAAGGCCCTCTGTCTGGCCCCGCGATCTCTGGATCCTGCGCACGCCCGCGTCGTTGACCGTCCTCCGTGCACCTTTGTTGCCTCGCTGCCATTGGGTGTGAAGACCATCAAGACCATCGGGTTGCACGACTACATGAGTACGACCACAGACGGCTACTTTCAGATGGATTTCGTCAAGTTCAACGACCGAACCAAGTACCTCTACACGACCAGTGCTCGCCAAGAGTACCACTACCACCTAATCCGAAGGTTCTGGATGCGTCAAGTTCCTCTTCATGTACGACTACGCGGATTCGCCAAGTACCCCGGAACCACCAACGCGTCCGGACCGTCAAGATCGACTACACGGACATCAAGTACCTCGACGCCCGACGCCTAGCCCGTGTACCACTACCGTCGCCGTGGGTTTCGTCAAGTTCGACGACGACTTCCGAAGATCTTGGAAGCGCCAAGTTCTTCTTTGACACGTGCACCTCTACTTTCACTAGACCGCATCGAACCGTTCCGCCCCGAAATGCACGCTTTGAAGGTATAACCGCCAAAACGACCGCCCGTGTTCGCATCGTGACCGAATTGTTTCATGCACGTTCCCCGCTTCCATGCCACCGACACGTGGGAACCCGGTAATCGGGATCACCCCATCATCTCTTGCATGTTCCGCACACTTGTTCCTTTGCACCGGCATCTCAACGAGTTGCCGGATCCTCAGAATGTTGCCGTGGCATCATTTCCGTTATCGTCGCCGTGGCACCCATTTCTTTCCTCCATGGCGACAAAAGCTCCATATCTTATTATGCCACAATTTTCATAAAGATTGCATATAACTTGAATATGTCATCCTCATGCATGTTAACAACATTTAATATTGTTGTTTGAATTAAAATTGCCTAATGACATGGTAAAATGGTTTATTTCATAACTAAATAACCGTAGCTCCGAATTAAATAAACTTTATATGTAAATGGGGTAGAAAAATGTGTAGATTAACATGATGCACTTACTTTTCCTGTTTAACAACATTAAAATTGTGTTTTAGGCAGAACAGTACCAAATTCGAAAATTGCATATGGTGTTTTTTCCGGAATTGTTATGTGTTGTTTCCGGCCTCATTTAAATTGCCTATATAGGTAGATTAATTATGCTTCACCTCTTGCCATGATTAACAACATTTAATCTGTTGAGTACATAAACGGGAGTGAACTAAATAATTGTTGTGAAGTTTCGTCAATATGCAACTCGTTGCATATTGAGCTTCACTTAATGTGTAGTAGTTGTTTGTTGCATCTTTGCCATGCCATGCATCTTTAAACTTGACATGCATCATACTTGGTTGTGCATTATGCCATGATTATAGTTGTGTGTTTACCATGTTGCTTGTTTCTTTCCGGTTGTGCTTCTTCTCGATAGCCCCGGTTTTGTTGCGAAGTGTGAGGATTCGTTCGACTACACGTGTTCGTCTTCTTCATGGACTCGATCTTCTTCCGAGCGGGATTTCAGGCAAGATGATCATGACCTTGGATACCTTTACTATCTTTGCTTGCTAGTTGTCTCGTTGCTATCACTATGTCGCGCTTCCTACCACATATATGTCAGCCTCCCATATGCCATGATACGGCCTCTAACCATCCTTACCCAGCAAACCGTTGTTTGGCTATGTTACCGCTTTGCTCAGCCCCTTTCTTATAGCGTTGCTAGTTGCAGGTGCTCTTGCAGGTTGTTCCATGTTGGGACATGGATATGTTGGGATATCACAATATCTCTTATTTAATTAATGCATCTATATACTTGGTATTGGGTGGAAGGCTCGGCCTTTTGCCTAGTGTTTTGTTCCACTCAAGCCGCCCTAGTTTCCGTAATGCTGGTGTTATGATCCATGATTAGCGTTCCTAACATGTTCAGGGGAATGGGACCCTCTTGACAGTTCGCTTTGAATAACCGCTTCCAGCAAGGCCCAACAATTGGTTTTAACATTTGCCAACATAATAATACTGAATCAAATAATTAATTTGCATAGGGAGTTAGCGCTACCCGAGGATTCTTTTAATTCCACATAATACAGGTGGGCCAGTGCCGATGGTGTTGGTCCAAAACAGAGTCGTTTGCGGCTTTCCCCAGGGAAACTCGGGTCTCAGTTGCTGTACGTTGTGCTCATCCAGTCGTGGCCTGAGACGAGATACGCGCGGCTACTATCAGGGTGTCGGCACGCCGGGAGGTCTTGCTGGAATTGTGTTACCATTGTCGAAATGTCTTGTGCACCGGGATTCCGAGGATACTTTGGGCTATCTCGAGGTTGAGGTATTTCCACCGCAGCTTGTGTAGGTCGATGATGGACCAGGTTGGAACACCCCATGCAGGGTTAAATCTTACGCGAAGCCGTGCCCGCGGTTATGTGGCGACTTGGATATTTATAACCTCCGGTTGTAGAGAACTTGACACTAAATTCTAATTAAAATACACCAACCGCGTGCGTAACCGTGATCGTCTCTTCTTGTGAGGTTTGAACCAAGAAGTGAACACGGTGGGGTTATGTTTGAACCGTAAGTAGGTGTTCAGGATCACTTCTTGATCATTACTAGATTGCGACCGTTATGCGTAGGTTACTCTTCTTATTCTTGTACTCGTAAGTTAGCCACCATACAATGTTTAGTGCTTGCTGCAACCTCACCACCTTACCCTTCCATACCCATTTAAGCTTTGATAGTCTTGTTACCCATGGTTATGGGATTGCTGAGTCTTCGTGGCTCACAGATTACTACAACAACAGATGCAGGTACAGGTAATGCGATGTCTTGACGTGAGAGCGATGCGTGTTTGCTTTTGGAGTTCTTCTTCTGCTTCTTCTTCTTCGTCGATCTGGGGATAGGTTCCTGGTCGGCAGCCTGGGCTAGCAGGGTGGATGTCGTTCTTCTTTTCGTTTGATTCCATCCGTAGCCGGATGCTGCCCTTCTGTATGATGTTTGTTATGTATTGATGTATTCCTGTGATGATTGTATGTATTTATATGTATCCCCATCTATTATGTATGTGGTACGATGTAATGATATCCACCTTGCAAGCGTCTCCATTATGCGTTTCTACTCTTGGTGGGGCCTCCGAGTTCCTCGAGAATAGGATTGCATATTGGGCGTGACAAGTTGGTATCAGAGCCTCGACCGACCATAGGAGCCCCCTTGATTGATCGAACCGTTGGCGAGTATAGAAGAAAAACTATTTTGAGTCCTAGTTATATATCGGAGAGTAGGAATTCTTTTACTCCTTATCCCCTTCGTCGCTCTGGTGAGGAATTGTGACGTAGGTGTTTTGATTCTACTATCTCTTCTCACTCAAATTTTTTTTAGGATCACGCGGGTATTGTTGGAATGGTTGCGATATCGTTGTGACGGGAATTCTGTCTTGATGCCTCCTGACCGTATGGATTGGACCCGGGGAGTTGAGCTCCAAGGTGTTTTTGTCACATTCGCTATCGTTTCAGTTCCTGAATATCAGAGGACGCCGACATCGAAACGCTTCTATACTTTTTGTGGTGGCAAATAGTGTCGTGACTTTTCCCCAGTACTGGTGGAGATAGCGCGGATGATCCACTATGACTAGTATCGCTGTGCTTTCGAAGGTCTGAGGTAGACGGATTTGCGAAGTTTCTTGGTCGTGTGTGAAGGTTGCGGATTGGTTGCAGCTGATTAGGATATTATTGTTGTTGTGTGCTGAGTAGGTTCCCATATCTGCAACCTGATCTTATAACCAAGAAGTTTCGGGAGTTCTTAGGTGGGAATTCAAGTATTACCTAGAATATCTTTTCCAATAGACACATGATACGATATGGGGTCTATCATATGTTTGTTCCGGCTTATTCTGCAAGCCACACCCTTTGTTTTGTTTTGAGTTGTGGTATTCGAGTTGCTTCGAAGTCAAGTGTGGATTCCATACCTTTCCTAAGCGGTGTTCTCATATTTCTATGGGAGTACTAATCCTTTTGATCATCGAGATTGTCATGACAATTCTTTTGCAACCGGCGTGCTTCTCTTCAAGTTAACCGATCCTTTCAACATTTGTAAGATCAATTCTCAGTTTTCTCAACGGCAGTTGTCTCACCCTTCCCAAGTTGTCTTTCTTTTTCCCACCCTCCCACCCTTTTCTTCACGGAGTCAAAATTCTCAAATCAAGTTTCCATTCAATTCACGTGAAGTCTGTCCATTCTTTTTCTTTAATGTTCTTAGCCGGTGATTTCTCGTGAAGATGCTCAGGAGCTACACGTTCATCATTCTTCGTTCTCGTTTCTTCTTCGGTGGATTTAATTCAAGCTTTCGGTGTTGGTCATTTTCCTTTCATTTATTCAAATATTTCCCATGTTGGAAGTTCTTACCCATGCCTCTCTTGTTTACTATTCTTTTCCGGTGCGGAAGATATTATCTCAGAGGATTCATCTTTCCATTTAAGATCCGTCCGTTCTCTTTCGAGGTTGTTATTTCATTCAAGTCGTCCAAATTCAACCGGTGCAATCTCTCTTTCAAGCATTTGTTCCAACGGCGTTTCTTTTGAGTGGGCCCTAACCCACAGGTCTTTTTCCCAGGATCTTACCCGTCTCTTCTAATTTTCCGGAGTTATTCTCAAATTCTTTCAAGATTGACGTAAGAATGAATTCTCATTAGTCAATTGTCTTCCCCGAGATTTCCTTTAATTTCTTTCGTTTTGATCCCAATCTTCATCTTTTCATTGTCCGGAGTATCTCAACAATTTTGGTGGTGTTCCTCGTCCCGGACACACCCGCCGGTGATCGTTACTCCTGGCGGGAGCTAGACTGGCCCCACAGATCAATACTAGTCTTTTCTACGCACTTTGTCCTCACTCGTGCGCACCCGGGACCAACTTCCCAGTCGGTCACTCATCCTGAAATTACTCCAAGCTGAGCACGCTTAACTTTGGAGTTCTTTCCGAATGGGCTCCCGGAAAAGAAGGAATTCCTTATTGATATGAGTAGTCTATCATCCCTATTAAGCCAGGCTATCACATACAACCCCACTCAGAGGAACCGACGTCCTCGTCGGGCACAGGAACGTTCCCTCTTGGCACATACGTCTGTGCGTCCAGTCCGGCACATGTGCCATGCCGTGTGCCACGACGGGTCACAAACGTCATGCACAACATGACCACACACCTAGCCCGCAAACATCCGTGTAACCGTGGCGGTCGGCTCTGATACCAACTTGTAACGCCCCGGACACACCCGCCGGTGATCGTTACTCCCGGCGGGAGCTAGACTGGCCCCACAAATCAATACTAGTCTTTTCTGCGCACTTTGTCCTCACTCATGCGCACCCAGGACCAACTTTCCGGTTGGTCACTCATCCTGAAATTACTCCAAGCTGAGCACGCTTAACTTTGGAGTTCTTTCCGAATGGGCTCCCGGAAAAGAAGGAATTCCTTATTGATATGAGTAGTCTATCATCCCTATTAAGCCAGGCTATCACAGCAGGAGCCCCTCCAAGATTGGATCTCTCTCTCTATTTCTCTTCTATTTCGCGTTCTTTTTTTTTCTGGCCTTTCACCGTTTTTTAAATATCCGGAGATCCGTAACTCCGATCGGGCTGAAATTTTAACACTTTTTCCTCGATATAAGCTTCCTTGCGGCCGAAGAAGGACCCCAACCGACTTACGGTGTGCCCACAAAGCAACACCACGCGGCTGGGGGGGAGGTCGCGCCAAGATGCCTTGTGGAGGCTGTGGGCCTCCGTTTGCGTTGATTCCACCTCCCAAAAATCACATATATTCCAAAATAATTTTCCGTAAAATTTTATCGCGTTTGGACTTCGTTTGATATGGATTTTCTGCGAAACAAGAAACATGCAACAAACAGAAACTGGCACTGGGCACTGGATCAATATGTTAGTCCAAAAAATCATACAAAATGTTGCCAAAAGTATGTGGAAATTGTAGGATATTGTCATGAAACAATCAAAAATTATACATACGATGGAGACGTATAACTCATCACCGAGCATAGCCAACCACACATCCACACGCGAGTTGAAGAATGATACCGCAAGACGAAGACCGGCGGAAGAAGATGCACAGGAAGCCGCCACCATCTGCCCTCAAACAAGCAGCAAGCGCCAACCTTGCTTCCACGCACCCCGAACGATGCCTCCAGGAAGGGATGTGACGACAACACGCCGCCACCATCCACAAGGGGAACAAGAGCTTTCTCCACAAGAAGGCAAGGCGACGAGCGGGAGGGGACCTCAACAAGACCTCCAAGGAGGGAGCCGACGCCAAAGATGGCGCCGTCAATGTCGTGGCCGCCGCCGATGACGAAGGTTTTCCCCCGGTCCCGCTCCACACCCCGTCCACACGGCCACATAACTGACCAGAGGGGCGCAAGCCAAGTGAGAGGAGCGGAGATCTTCATCAGAAGCAGGAACGTCGGCCGACGGGGCATCCTGCCATCGCAGTACATGCCCGCCGTGACCTCACCGCCCACACGGCCGAAATCATGGGCTAGCACTCACGGCAGCCGACGTCGTCCGCACAGTCCGGGGCCGCCGCCCCGGCATCCACCCACCAGGCGCATCACATCCACCGCCAGCCAACAGCCCCGCCACAGCCACCCGGGACACCTCCACAGCCACCAACCGCCCCCAGAGAACAGAAGTGCGTCTGTGGCATCACCTGACCAGATCCGACCGAAAGCGTAGTCCAACAGCCGCTAGAGCACCGGATCCGGCAACTCGAAGACGACTGCGGCGAGCCTAAACAGGCGCAGGGCCGCCACCCTGGCCCTATGCGGGGAAGCCAGATCCAGCAGCCGTCGCCACCGGGACCAGCACCAGCACCGGATCCGGTGGATGGGACAGCGTCTGGAGCGCCCGACGGGAGCCGCCGGGTCCAGAGTCGGGGGAGAGGCGCCGCCACAGAAAGGGGATCAACGGAGACCAGAGTGAGGGCCAGAGAGTGAGGGGGGCTAGCAAGCGAGGATGGCGCGAGGGGAAGCATCTAGGGTATTAAGTATGAAACAGAGTAACGCCTTAAGCAAGATGACATGATGTAGACAAAGTAAACTCAAGCAATATGATTAAACCCCATCTTTTTATCCTTAATGGCAACAATACAAATACGTGTCATGTCCCTTTCTGTCACTGGGATTGAGCACCGAAGATTGAACCCATCACAAAGCACCTCTCCCATTGCAAGATAAATCAATCTAGTAGGCCAAACCAAATCGATAGATCGGAGAGAAATACAAAGCTATAATAATCATGCATAAAAGAGTTCAGAGAAGACTCAAATATTTCTCATGAATAATCTGATCATAAACTCACAATTCATCGGATCCCAACAAACACACCGCAAAAGAAGATTACATCGGATAGAACTGCACGAACATCGAGGAGAACAAGGTATTGAAGATCAAAGAGAGAGAAGAAGCCATCTAGCTACTAGCTATGGACCTGTAGGTCTGTGGTAAACTACTCACACATCATCAGAAGGGCAGCAAGGTTGATGTAGAAACCCTCCGTGATCGATTCCCCCTCCGGCAGAGTACCGGAAAAGGCCTCCAAATGGGATCGCGAAAGAACAGAGACTTGCGGCGGCGTAAAAGTTATTCGGGGTGGCTCTCTGTTGGTTTCCCAATATTTGAGAATTTATAGAAGTGGAATTAGGTCAAACGGAGCCACGAGTGCCCCACAAGGCATCAGGGCGCACCCCCCTGGGGCCGCGCCCTATTGCCTTGTGGAGGGCTCCGTGAACCTTCTGGTCTCCTCTCCAAGTCTCCAGGGTCTCTTTTGTCCAGAAAAAAATCTCCAAAAAGTTTCGTGGCATTTGGACTAGTTTCATACTGATTTCCTGAAAAACCAAAAACAAGCAGAAAACAGCAACTGGCACTGGGCACTAGGTTAATAGGTTAGTCCCAAAAAATGATATATAATTGCATATAAAAACATCCAAGATTGATACTATAATAGCATGGAACAATCAAAAATTATAGATACGTTGGAGACGTATCAAGCATCCCCAAGCTTAATTCATGCTCGTCCTTGAGTAGGTAAATGATAAAAACAGATTGTTTGATGTGGAATGTGATACGTCTCCAACGTATCTATAATTTTTTATTGTTCCATGCTGTTATATTATCAATCTTGGATGTTTTATATATCATTTACAGCAATTATATATCATTTTTTGGGACTGACCTATTAACTTAGTGCCCAGTGCCAGTTGCTGTTTTCTGCCCTGTTTTTGTTTTCTAGAATATCAGTACCAAACGAAGTCCAAATGCCATGAAACTTTTTGGAGATTTTTTTCTGGACATAACAAGTACTGGAAGCTTCGGGAGAGCGCCAGAAGATGAAGCAGTGGCCCACAAGGCATCAGGGCGCGCCTAGGGGGCAGGCGCGCCCTGGTGGCTTGTGGGGCCCACACAGCTCTGTTTGACCTAATTCCACCTCTATAAATACCCATAAATCAGGAAACCAATAGGAGAGTCCACGAAATATTTTTTACGCCGCCGCAAGCTTCTGTTCTCGAGAGATCCCATCTGGAGGCCTTTTCCGGCACTCCGCCGGAGGGGGAATCGATCACGGAGGGGCTCTACATCATCCTTGCCGCCTCTCCGATGATGCGTGAGTAGTTTACCACAGACCTTCGGGTCCATAGTTAGTAGCTAGATGGCTTCTTCTCTCTTTTTGATCTTCAATACAATGTTCTCCTCGATGTTCTTGGAGTTCTATCCGATGTAATCACTTTTTGCGGTGTGTTTGTTGGGATCCGATGAATTGTGAGTTTATGATCAGATTATCCATGAATATTATTTGAGTCTTTGCTGATCTCTTTTATGCATGATTATTATAGCCTCGTATTTCTTCTCCGATCTATTGATTTGGTTTGGCCAACTAGATTGATTTATCTTCCAATGGGAAGAGGTGCTTTGTAATGGGTTCAATCTTGCGGTGCTCAATCCCAGTGACAGAAAGGGACATGACACGTATGTATCGTTGCTATTAAGGGTAAAAAGATGGGGTTTATTCATACGTGAGTTTATCTTGTCTACATCATGTCATCTTGCTTAAGGCGTTACTCCGTTCTTTTATGGACTTAATATACTAGATGCATGCTGGATAGCGGTCGATGTGTGGAGTAATAGTAGTAGATGCAGGCAGGAGTCGGTCTACTTGTCTCGGACGTGATGCCTATATACATGATCATTGCCTTGGATATCGTCATGATTATTTGCTTTTCGATCAATTGCCCAACAGTAATTTGTCTACCCACCGTATGCTATTTTCTCGAGAGAAGCCTCTAGTGAAAACTATGGCCCCCGGGTCTACTTTATCATTTACTAAAACCCTAAAAATACTTGCTGCAATTTTATCTTATTTATTTTATTTTGTAATTTTGTTTGATCTATCTATCTATCACCATACAATTTAATCTTGCAATTTACCGCCAAGGGATTGACAACCCCTTGTTAGCGTTGGGTGCAAGGATTTGTTGTCTTGTGTGCAGGTACTGCTAACGAGGTGTTGCGTGATTCTCCTACTGGATTGATAATCTTGGTTTCATAACTAAGGGAAATACTTACCTCTACTGTGCTGCATCGTCCCTTCCTCTTCGGGGAAATACCAACGCGAGCTACAAGTAGCAGGAAGAATTCCTGGCGCCGTTGCCGGGGAGACATCATCAACATCTATCAAGTACCTACGCATAAAACTTACATCTCCTTGCATTTACTTTATTTGCCTTTGCCTCTCATTTTCATCTCCCCAACTTCTAAAAAGTTTTTTTTACAAAAATACAAAAATATTTTTCGTTTGCCTTTTTCTTGTTTGCTTCTTTGCTTGCTAGTTATTCTGTTTGCGTAGTCACGATGTCTCAAGAAAATACAAAATTGTGTGATTTTTCTAATACTAATAATAATGATTTTATTAGTACCTCGATTGCTCCTCCCGCCGCTAGTGCGGAGACTTGTGATATTAATGCCGCTTTATTAAATCTTGTCATGAAAGATCAATTTTCTGGTAGTCCTAATGAAGATGATGCATCCCATCTTAACACTTTCCTAGAATTGTGTGACATGCAAAAGAAAAAAGATGTGGATAATGATATTGTGAAATTAAAATTATTTCCGTTCTCATTGCGGGATCGTGCAAAATTTTGGTTTTCGTCTTTGCCACGAAATAGTATCGATTCTTGGGATAGGTGCAAAGATGCTTTTATTACTAAATATTTTCCTCCCGCAAAAATTATTCCCTTAGAAATAAAATTATGAATTTTAAGTAACTTGATCATGAACATGTTGCCCAATCTTGGGAAAGGATGAAATTAATAATAAGAAATTTCCCTACTCATGGTTTAAATTTATGGATGATCATACAAAAAAATTATGCGGGATTGAACTTTGTCTCTAGAAATCTTTTAGATTCCGCCGCGGGTGGTACTTTTATGGAGATTACTTTGGGGGAAGCTACTAAATTACTTGATAATATTATGGCAAATTATTCACAATGGCATACTGAAAGAGTTCCTACTAGTAAAAAAGTGAATTCGGTTGAAGAAATTAACACTTTGAGTGATATAGTTGATGCGCTTATGAAATTGGTTGCTAGAAAAAATACTCCTATTGATCCTAATGATGTGCCTTTGTCCACTTTGATTGAGCAAAATAATGATCCCGTAGATGTGAATTTTGTCTCATGAAACAATTTTAATAGTAATGCTTATAGAGGTAATTTTAATCCTAGGCCGTTTCCTAGAAATTCCTCTAATAATTATGGAAATCCTTATGGTAATTCTTATAATAATAATAATAGGATGCCCTCTGATCTTGAAAGTAATATTAAAGAATTTATTAATGCTCAAAAAGTTTTCAACACTACAATAGAAGAAAAATTGAGTAAACTTGATGATATGTCTAGGAGCATTGATAGAATTATTCATGATGTGGAAAATCTTAAGACTAAAATTTTGCCACCTAAAATTGATATTAATGAATCAATTAAAGCTTTATATGTCTCCATGGATGAGAGTAAGAAAAGAACTGCCATGCTAAGAGCTAAACGATTTTTTTTAGAAAAAGCGATTCCTCCTGGTTTTTATCGTAGTAATGATGAGGATATTAAAATGATTGGTGTTTCATCTATTGATTCTTTGTTTAGCAATATTAAACTTGATGAAAAGGGGACTGAAGAAGAGTCAACTTTAGCTAAAAGGCGTCCTCAAAATTCGGAGGGTGAAAATCTTGATAAGAAAATTGATAAAAGTGGGTTTGGAGAGGTAAAAACTTTAAATAGCGATGTGCCCACTCTCTTGGATTACAAAGATTTTAATTATGATAATTGTTCTTTGATTGAGTGTATTTCTTTGTTACAATCCACGCTAAATTCACCCAACGCTTATGAACAAAATAAAGCTTTTACTAAACACATAGTAGAAGCGATGATGAAAGCGTTAGAAGAAAAGATAGAACTAGAGATTTCTATCCCTAGAAAATTATATGATGAATGGGAACCCACCATTAAAGTTAAAATTAAAAATTATGAGTGCAATGCTTTATGTGATTTGGGTGCTAGCTTTTCCACAATTTCAAAATCTCTATGTGATGTGCTAGGTTTTACTAATATTGATGAATGCTCTCTTAATTTGCATCTTGCGGATTCCACTATTAAAAAGCCTTTGGTTATAATTAATGATGTTATTATTCTTGCAAATAGAAATTATGTGCCCGTAGACTTTATTGTTCTTGACATTGAATGCAACTCTTTTTGCCCCATAATACTTGGTAGACCGTTTTTACGAACTATAGGTGTCGTTATTGACATGAAAGAAGGGAATATAAAATTTCAATTTCCACTAAAAAAGGGTATGGAGCACTTCCCTAGGAAAATAATTAAAGCACCATATGAATCCATTATGAGGGACACTTATGGAATCAACTTGAAAGATGACAACACTTGAAACTATGCATTATGCCTAGCTAGGGGCATAAAACAATAGCGCTTGTTGGGAGGCAACCCAATGAATAAAATAAAATTTTCCTTTTTATTTATGTTTGTGAGTGTTTGAATAATTATAGCCTCTGTTATGATTGTGTTTTTATGTTTTAATTAGTGTTTGTGCCAAGTAAAGCCTTTGGGATGATTTGGAAGATAGTATAAGTGATGCTGTTTGGAAAACAAAAAGTTTTACGTCCAGTGCAGAAATTTTGGTTCTTAACTGGAGCATCAAAAAAATCTGAAATTTTTAAAAAGTATTGGTATATGAATTTCCCACGTTGTCCTAATTTTTCAGAATTTTTGGAGTTACATAAGTATGGCTTTTAAATAGATTGCTACAGACTGTTCTGTTTTTGACAGATTCTGTTTTTGATGTGTTGCTTGCTTGTTTTGATGAAACTATGGATTGTATCGGGGGGTATAAGCCATGGAGAAGTTAGAATAAAGTAGGTATAATGCAATTATAAAATATGAATGGTTTTACAACAGTACTTAAAGTAGTGATTTATTTTGTTATACTAACGGATCTCACGAAGGTTTTGTTGAGTTTTGTGTGATTGAAGTTTTCAAGTTTTGGGTGAGATCACGATGGATGAAGGAATAAGGAGTGGCAAGAGCCTAAGCTTGGGGATGCCCACGGCACCCCAAGGTAATATTCAAGGAACACTCAAGTGTCTAAGCTTGGGGATGCCCCGGAAGGCATCTCCTCTTTCTTCTACCAACCATCGGTAATTTTACTTGGAGCTATATTTTTATTCGTCACATGATATGAGTTTTGCTTGGAGCGTCTTGTATGATATGAGTCTTTGCTTTGTTTGCTTTTTAATTTGTCACAATCATCCTTGCTGAACACACCTATTTTGAGAGAGCCACACGTTATCATGATTTGTTAGAATACTCTATGTGCTTCACTTAAAAAAAATTGAGCTAGGCAGTTGCTCTATGCTTCACTTAAATCTTTTTGAGCACGGCGGTGGCCATATTTTGAAGAAATATTTAACTCCCGTTCTTCACTTAGATTATTTTGGGAGTTGATAAAATTTTGAAGAAATGAATTCTCATGCTTCACTTATATTATTTTGAGAATTGATAAGATTGAAATTTTGAAGAAATATTTGCACTCTCATGCTTCACTTATATCTTTTTGAGAGTTGATGATAATTAATAGTAATGGTAATTTACACAAGATATGAATTTGGTCCCAAAGTGATGAATATTCAAGGGGGATATAGATAAAAACTTTCATATAGATCATTGGATATGATAAGTGTGATTCCTTGCAATAGTTTTGCGATATGGAGATGATGATATGTGAGTCATGTTAGTGAGTAATTGTGATTTAGTAAGAATATTGGTGTTAAGGTTTGTGATTCCCTATGCATGCACGAAAGTCAATAGTTATGCAATGAAGTTACATCCTACTTATGGTGCATTATTCATGTTAGTTATGTTCAATGCATGTTTATGACCGTTTTCGTTTTTTGGTTGGTCGCTTCTCAATCTATTTGCTAGCCTTCATTTGTACTAAGCGGAAATACTGCTTGTGCATCCAAACTCCTTAAACCCAAGTTGTGCCAAATGAGTCCACCATACCTACCTATATGCGGTATTAAATTGCCGTTCCAAGTAAATTTGCGTGTGCCAACTCTAATTTTCAAAATAATTTTTCTGTTTTGTGTGCCCGTACCGCTCATGAGGCAGAAGGGGGTAGCCAATATCTTCCATGCTAAGTGGGTTATTCTCAAGATGAGTGTTTATTCACTTGTCATTGCATGAGAGTGTGGTAGGTAATAGGGATGCCCAGTCCCAAAATGTGAAATGAAATGAAAAATCTTATATGATCATAATAATAAATTCCTTGGAAAGTGTTGGTATGGAGGGCACCCGTGGATACGGCTAGCCATGGATTGTGAAAGAATGGTGGAAAAAGGAATAAACTTTATTTTCTGTTTCAGAACCGCCTATAATGTGTTTAGCATGGAAGATATTGGAAATTCTCGTTCGTTTTCGTTGACAGGAAAAGCATGCCTCCCAAATTTTTTATCTCTCTAATTTAAGCTTTGAGCTCTGGCACATTAGCAAATCTCTGCTTCCCTCTGCGAAGGGCCTTTCTATTTACTTTTATGCAATTTTTATTTTAATGTTGAGTCTCCATCTTCTCTTATAAAGCACCAACTAGAGAGCACTATTGTCATACTTGTGCATTGGATGTAGCTAATATTGAGTGTGTTTCATGAATGGATCAATGATTGAGCATAATGGGCTAGGGATAACATTCTTTAGCATTGATATTTTGAAAGGCATGGTTGCTTGTTAGTATGCTTGAGTATTTATGTCTTCATGTCAAATTATAGACTATTGCTTTGAATCATTCAAGTCCAATGTCCATGCTCCAAAAGAAAAGAACTTAGGATGAATATGATAGGCAGCATTCCACATCAAAATTTCTGTTTTTATCATTTACCTACTCGAGGACGAGCAGGAATTAAGCTTGGGGATGCTGATACGTCTCCAACGTATCTATAATTTTTGATTGTTCCACGTTGTTATATTATCAATCTTGGATGTTTTATATATCATTTACATCAATTATATATCATTTTTTAGGACTAGCCTATTAACTTAGTGCCCAGTGCCAGTTGCTGTTTTCTGCCCTGTTTTTGTTTTCTAGAATATCAGTACCAAACGAAGTCCAAATGCCACGAAACTTTTTGGAGATTTTTTCTGGACATAAGAAGTACTGGAAGCTTCGGGAGAGGGCCAGAAGATGAAGAAGTGGCCCACAAGGCATCAGGGCGCGCCTGGGGGGGCAGGTGCGCCCTGGTGGCTTGTGGGGCCCACACAGCTCCGTTTGACCTAATTCCACCTCTATAAATACCCATAAATCAGGAAACCAACAGGAGAGTCCACAAAATATTTTTTACGCCGCCGCAAGCTTCTGTTTTCAAGAGATCCCATCTGCAGGCCTTTTCCGGCACTCCGCCGGAGGGGGAATCGATCACGGAGGGGCTCTACATCATCCTTGCTGCCTCTCCGATGATGCGTGAGTAGTTTACCACAGACCTTCGGGTCCATAGTTAGTAGCTAGATGTCTTCTTCTCTCTTTTTGATCTTCAATACAATGTTCTCCTCGATGTTCTTGGAGTTCTATCCGATGTAATCACTTTTTGCGGTGTGTTTGTTGGGATCCGATGAATTGTGAGTTTATGGTCAGATTATCCATGAATATTATTTGAGTCTTTGCTGATCTCTTTTATGCATGATTATTATAGCCTCGTATTTCTTCTCCGATCTATTGATTTGGTTTGGCCAACTAGATTGATTTATCTTGAAATGGGAAGAGGTGCTTTGTAATGGGTTCGATCTTGCGGTGCTCAATCCCAGTGACAGAAAGGGACATGACACGTATGTATCGTTGCTATTAAGGGTAAAAAGATGGGGTTTATTCATACATGAGTTTATCTTGTCTACATCATGTCATCTTGCTTAAGGCGTTACTCCGTTCTTTTATGGACTTAATACACTAGATGCATGCTGGATAGCGGTCGATGTGTGGAGTAATAGTAGTAGATGCAGGCAGGAGTCGGTCTACTTGTCTCGGACGTGATGCCTATATACATGATCATTGCCTTGGATATCGTCATGATTATTTGCTTTTCTATCAATTGCCCAACAGTAATTTGTCTACCCACCGTATGCTATTTTCTCGAGAGAAGCCTCTAGTGAAAACTATGGCCCCCGGGTCTACTTTATCATTTACTAAAACCCTAAAAATACATGCTGCACTTTTATCTTATTTATTTTATTTTGTAATTTTGTTTGATCTATCTATCTATCACCATACAATTTAATCTTGCAATTTACCGCCAAGGGATTGACAACCCCTTGTTAGCGTTGGGTGCAAGGATTTGTTGTCTTGTGTGCAGGTACTGCTAACGAGGTGTTGCATGATTCTCCTACTGGATTGATAACCTTGGTTTCATAACTGAGGGAAATACTTACCTCTACTGTGTTGCATCATCCCTTCCTCTTCGGGGAAATACCAGCGCGAGCTACAAGTAGCAGAATGCTACCTAACATGTTTCATCATGTAATCTTTCTCTTACGGTATGAATAATAAGATCCGAATGATTCAAGGCAATAGTCTATAGTTTGACATAAAGACATCAATACTCAGGCATACTAATAAACAATCATGTCTTTCAAAATAAAAATGCTAAAGAACGTTATCACTACAAAATCATATAATCCTGTCATGCTCCATCTTCTTAACACAAAATACTTATCATGCACTACCCTGATGACAAGCCAAGCAATTGGTTCATACTTTTTAACGCGCTTCAGCTTTTTCAACCCCCACGCAATACATGAGCGCAAGCCATGGATATAGCACTATGGGTTGAATAGAGTGTGGTGGTAGAGATCAATAAGGGGAAGTAAAAAATAAGAAGATAGTCTCACATCAACGAGGCTAATCAACGGGCTATGGAGATGCCCATCAATTGATGTCAATGCGAGGAGTAGGGATTGCCATGCAACGGATGCACTAAGAGCTATAACTGTATGAAAGCTCAACATGAAAACTAAGTGGGTGTGCATCCAACTTGCTTGCTCATGAAGACCTCGGGCATTTGAGAAAGCCAATCATTGGAATATACAAGCCAAGTTCTATAATGAAAAATTCCCACTAGCATATGAAAGTGACAAAATAGGAGACTCTCTATATGAAAAACATGGTTCTACTCTGAAGGACAAGTGTGGAAAAAGGATAGTAACATTGCCCCTTCTCTCTTTTTCTCTCATTTTTTTTGTGGGCTCTTTTTGGCCTCTCTTTTTTTTAGAATGGTCTCATGGACCTCATCCCCACTTTTTCGAGGACTCATTAGTATCCACCATTCTTTCCTCACTGGGACAATGCTCTAATAATGATGATCATCACACTTTTATTTACTTACAACTCAATATTACAACTCGATACTAGAACAATATGACTCTATATGAATGCCTCTGGCAGTGTACCAGGATGTGCAATGATCTAGCGTAACATGTATAAAAATGATGAACGGTGGCTGAGCTACAAATACTATGTCAGCTATATGATCATGCAAAGCAATATGACAATGATGATGTGTGTCATAAAAACGGAACGGTGGAAGTTGCATGGCAATATATCTCGGAATGGCTATGGAAATGCCATGATAGGTAGGTATGGTGGCTGTTTTGAGGAAGATATAAGGAGGCTTATGTGTGATAGAGCGTATCATATCACGGGGTTTGGATGCACCAGCGAAGTTTGCACCGACTCTAGATGTGAGAAAGGGCAATGCACGGTACCGAAGAGGCTAGCAAATTGCAGAAGGGTGAGAGTGCGTATAATCCATGGACTCACATTAGTCATAAAGAACTCACATACTTATTGCGAATGTTTATTAGCCCTCGAAGCAAAGTACTACTACGCATGCCCCTAGGGGGATAGATTGGTAGGACAAGTCCATCGCTCATCCCCGACCGCCACTCATAAGGTAGACAATCAAGAATAAATCATGCTCCAACTTCTTAGCATAACGACAGATCATACGTGCATGCTTCGGGAATCACAAACCTTAACACCAATATTCTTACTAAACCACAATTATCTACTAGCACCTCCCACATATTACCATCTTAATATCGCAAAACTATTGCAGGGAATCAAACTTATCATATTCAGTGATCTACATGAAAGTTTTTATTATATCCCTCTTGAATACCTATCATATCAGGGCCAAATTCATAACCCGTGCATATTACCATTGCTATTCATTAGACTCTCAAAAAGATATAAGTGAAGCATGAGAGTGCAACTATTTCTTTAAAATATAACCACCGCCGTGCTCTAAAAGATATAAGTGAAGCACCAGAGCAACTGCCTAGCTCAAAAGATATAAGTGAAGCACATAGAGTATTCTAACAAATCACGAATAATGTGTGTCCCTATCAAAAAGGTGTGTTCAGCAAAGATGATTGTGATAAACTAAAAAGCAAACAAACTATATCACAAGACGCTCCAAGTAAAACACATATCATGTGATGAATAAAAATATAGCTCCAAGTGAGTTACCGATAGATTGTAGACGAAAGAGGGGATACCTTCCGGGGCATCCCCAGGCTTAGACGCTTGAGTCTTCCTTGAATATTACCTTGGGGTGCCTTGGGCATCCCCAAGCTTAGGCTCTTGCCGCTCCTTATTCATTTATCCATCGTAGTCTCACCCAAAACTTGAAAACTTCAGCACACAAAACTCAACAGAAACCTCGTGAGATCCGTTAGTATAACAAACAAATCTTAAACTTTAGGTACTGTTGTAAATTGATTCATATTTAATATTGGCATAATGATACTGTACTCCAACTTCTCCATGACTCATACCCCCCGATACGATCCATAGATTCATCAAAATAAGCAAACTATGCAACAAAAACAGAACCTGTCTAAAACAGAACAGTCTGTAAAGATCTATTTAAAATCCATACTTATGTAACTCCAAAAATTCTGAAAAATTAGGAAAACGTAAACAATTCATATACCAATACTGTGTAAAAATTTCAGATTTTTCTGACGCTCCAGTACAGAATCAAAAGTCCAGCACTGGACGCAAAACTTTCTGTTTTCCAAACAGCATCAATTATACTATCATCAACATCATCCCAAAGGTATTACTTGGCACAAACACTAATTAAAAGATAAAAACACAATCATAACAGAGGCTATAATTGTGTAAACTCACAAGAACAGAAATAAAAAGTTTATTGGGTTGTCTCCCAACAAGCTCTTTCTTTATAGCCATTAAGATAGGCTTGAGATTTCAATGATGCTCACATGAAAGATAATAATTGGAACACAAAGAGAGCATCATATAGCATGTTAGAAACATATTTAAGTCTAGCATACTTCCTATGCATAGGCATTTTATAGGAAAACAAATTATCAAGACAAAAAGTATCTAGCATATGCAAGGAAGAAGAACGAAGCATTAAGAATTTGAACTTCAAGAGAGGTAATTGAGTAACATGAAAATTTATACAACCATATTTTCCTCTCTCATAATAATTACATGTAGGATCATAGTCAAATTCAACAATATAGCTATCATATAAAATATTCTCTTCACGATCCACATGCATAAAAGTTTTATAATCTTCCAAGATAGTGGGATTAACATCAACTAAAGTCATGACCTCTCCAAACCCACTTTTAATAGTATTGCAAATTTTATTATCAATAACATATTCATCATGAGGCTTAAATAAATTTTCAAGATTATTGTAACACCCCAAAAATTTAACCATAATTTTATTAAGTAAAATTTGGCCAGAAATAAAATTTTGAATTATATTAAGTCTTTTATTATCTTCAGAGTCTTTTCTGTTTTCTGTTTTCCAAAATTCTTCCCTCCATATAGAAATTTTTGTAAAATATTGTGGGCTTTGGTAGTTTTCTTAAATCATTTTAATTATATTTTAATAACAGTGGAAAATATTTTCATAATAAAATTTTGCCCAAGATATTCATTTTTATAGCATTTTCAATTCTTTAAATGCTTCTGTTGCACTACAACTATTTTAAATAATTCTTTAAAAATTCCACAAAAATTATGAGGGGTCATGTGATGCCTATAGATCACTTTTATGCAAAAACCCTTCATGGTCATTTGAAAAATTTGAGTGCAACTTCTTCTTTTCAATTCTGTTCCAATCTTGAGTTATAACTGCAACCCCAATTTTCCCTGCTCCAATAATTCTGAAATTATTCCACCTTATATTCCATCCAACCAAACCCTTAAGTCCAGGAGATCAACTCCATTTGCAGCTAGCAAGCCCACCAAATAAATCCTCCAAGTTTCTGTCCAGAAATGAATTTCAGTAAAACTTGCACTAGCAAGTTTTTCATTTTGCCCAACCAACTCCACCACCATCTCTAACATCTAATGAGACATCATCCTGTCAAATTTCACATCCAACAAATCCATCTAGATAGCCATAGCATTCTGTCAAGCACCTTATGTGCATGACAGAAATTTTGCCTCTTCCTATACTGCACTGGACACTTGGTCATTTGGTCAAACAAGCATGTCCATCATCTTCACAAGATCAAGATCAGCTGATGAGGATATATTCACGAAATATGATGATTCTGCTTGCTTAAGCTGGAAAGAAATATTGAGCCTCGTTGACAAATATCATAAGGTGAATTCATTCCTAGTTGAACTTGTTACTTTGATTCGAAAGAACTTTATACTACCTAAATCCTTGTGTGTATGTATCGTTAGGTACATTGGAGAGGAAGGCATGGCACAAGGGAACAAGGAGGCATTGCAGCAAGGAAGGGATGAAGACCCTGCAGTTTCCAGGGCGGTAGTACCGCCCCACACAAGCGGTAGTACCGCCCCAGTACTACCGTCCTAGTACCGCTTAGGAAATTTCTTCTGGAATCCAAGCGACCCCAAGCGGTACTAAAGCGTCACTAAGTATTTTTAGAGCGGAAGTACCGCTTAGGAGCGGTAGTACCGCTTGCTATAAGCGGTACTACCGTGCTGCCTGCGCGCAGACTTTGGGGCTGACGGCCCGTGTACCCCTTCGATCTATCTTAGGATATAAATACCCTTCCTTAGGGTTAGTAAGAGGCAGACCACGTTTAAGAAAAACCCTAGTTCTTGAGATTGCTTGTAAGCATTCATCTTGAATCCTCATCTCCAATTCGTATCGATCTGGAGATCATATACTGCAAGTTGAGTGTAATCTGCTGTTCCATTGGGAATTAGTATATTGCAATTATACCGTTTCGTGGTCGACGGCTACGTGCGCAAGTGTGTGACGTTGTGAATATCCAAAGGGTTGAGACCTTTTGCATTGGCATCAGGGATCAAGCGAGGGAGAGTTCATCGGCGACATACAAGTTATCTATCATCTTCATCATCACCACCGCCGCTTACTGAGAAGATCGGGACACCCCCTATCATCAGCCATTCTACCAAATCTCATCACCAGAAGACTCCTCTAGGGCACCTTGGCAAATTGTCGAGCACCCTGCGGGCGTGCACAGAGCGCGTACAGAGCATGCGTGTAGCACGTCAGGACGCCGCCCGCACCTGCACGCCTCCAGCACCGCCTCCCCCTGGCTCCCCTGCGTGCCCGACCCCTGCCTGGGCCAGGTTCAACCCTCCCCGCGCCAAGGCTTGCCCCTTGGCGCCGCCCACCACCGGCCAGCACCGCCACCGCCTCCCACCCGTCACTGTCACGGCACCGCCCACGACGCATGGCTCAGTTCTGAGCCAGCCAACACGCCTCGCCTTAATTGCGGATGGCCACCGCCTTCACCGAACCCCGCCGACCACCACCGACCCCTCACCGGCCTCAACGGCGCCATGAATGGCCGCCGCCGTCGTGGTTATCTTCGGAGCTCACGGGAACCGGCCTCACCGGGCTATAAAAGACACCCCAGACCCCTCTGCCCGTATCACCGCATTTCTCCCTCCCTCTCGGAGCTTTCCCGAAGCAGTAGAACGACCGAAGTGGTCGTCTTCCTCCCATCCGGCGGCTACGGCCACCGCCACCTTTCCGAAGATTCTGACGCCAACAGGACATCCCCCTCCTCCATTTCTTCTCCAACAGCCTCCAATCGACCCCACAGATCCATCCACGCCGCCAATTTCGCCGGAGGTGGCCCGTAGACGAATCGCCCAATTCGCCTTCGCCGGAGTCCTTCGGGTGAGCTCGTCGCCGGCGACTCCACCCACCCCGGCGGCCCTGGCGGGTACCCAGAGTACCGCCTCGGCCCACTGGTCACGTTCGTGTACTCGGGAGCCCGAGGGGAGCCGTCGTTCGCCGGCGAGCATCGCCGGAGCGCCGCCCCCCGTTCGGCCAAAGGAAAGGAGGGAGAGGGCGTTGGCGCTGACCCGGTCAAACCTGACCAGTGGGCCAGACGGGCCCACTGTCAGTGACCCCAGGACGCGCCGATCGTCCGTAAGTGGAGACGGGCTTCCCAGAAACCGTTTCCGTGCGAAGAAAACGTATTCCGTGAGTACGCCGTCGACGTCGGCTGCCCTCCCGCGCGGCCGAAGCAACTGGGCCTGGCCCAGTAGCGCCAGATGTCTAAACAGCGCTCAGGGCGCAGCTCTACTCTTTTCTTTTTTCTTTTTCAGCATATCTCAAATAATTCCACAGCACTCATTTGAAAGCCAAATTGAATGATTCAAATTTCTAAATGCTTCTAAAATCATGCTATATTAATTAAGCTAGGGTGAATATTTTTCCCAAGCTCTGTCTCTGTTGAATCAATTAAATAGTCCACTTCTTCAATTACTCCATCTTAGAAAATCTCTAGAAAAATCATATGAACTCCAAATGAATTGATTCTTTTTCTGTTATTCTTTATCTTTCATCTAGTTTATTTTAGTATTTATTTAAAAAAATTATGAAACACTTTTTAGCACTGTTTTGGCTTTATGTGATAATTGCAATATTTTTGGAAATAGGAAATGGAGGGAAGATAAAAAGTTTCAAAGTTTTGGAGTGCACCCAATATTTCTGCATGATCAAGGCAAGCATCTTGAACACTTGATATGGTGATTGCATGGTTAAATGTTTGCAAGAATAATTGAATCATGCATATGTTGAATTCAAAAAAAAAATTGCATGCATGTAGTGTTGGCATGTTTCCTCGTACCGTGCAACGTATGCTTGTCATGACTAACTTGTAGGAGTAGGTATAAGAGAAATACCGTTACCGGCAGAAGGGTGATCACGTCGGAGCGTGATCATGCCTTGTTGGTTATGCATGTTGGGACATGCAAGGGCTGTGGCCTTGTTTTGGTGTTACTATAGAAAGAGCAGTTTATTGTGCTAACCACTTCAGGAAATACATAAGCCTCCTGAGTCGACCGTAGATCGAGTCTTGTTCCGGTAACCCCCAAACTTGATCCGTGCTACCACATGTCCCTACCGCAGGTAGGGTACGGTTCAGTAAGTTGTTAACCCCTTTCCTGCACACACCGTACAGAGAGGCCATAGTGAAAGATACCATCTGATCACTGGTAGGCATGTCACTTGGTCAGGGGGCATGAATGGCCGGTCTGGGACCGAAGCTGAACGTTCATGCTATTGGAGGTCGTTGTATGAGGCCTTCCCACTTAGAGTTTTACTTTACCGCTGCTTTGGGTGATTCCTGGCCCGGGAAAAATTAAGGCTGGTGCGTGCGGGTTAGGTGTGTTTTCAACCCAAAGACCGTAATGGGAATTAGTCAGCGTCTCGGTGCTGGCTAAAGAAATCCTTTACTTGTGGGTAAAGAGTACACCCTCTGCAGAGTTATACCTATTCGAATAGCCGTGTCCACGGTTAAGGACTACAGTCTGGGTTGGGCAAGTGTCGGTCTTCGGAGGAAATAATTAAATTGAGCATTAATTTATTTTGTAGGGTAATTATTGCCACTACTAATGATGTCATAAATATTATTGTTGATATGAATATTATTGTGGACTAACTATGTTCTTCTATGTGCAATCTGAGTATCATATGGATGGCTAGACCACCTGGATACTCAGTTTTGTTTTCTTTTCTGAGTATCATATGGATGGCTAGACCACCTGGATACTCAGTTTCGTTTTCTTTTCTGAGTATCATATGGATGGCTAGACCACCTGGATACTCAATTTTATTTTCTTTCTGAATATCTCTTGGGATGGCTGGACTACCCGAGATATTCATTTATTTTCAAGACCTCTCGAGGCGTCGCTTTTAGACACCCGTTTGGCATTTCTTTTCAAGACCTCTCGAGGCGTCGCTTTTAGACACCCGTTTGGCATTTCTTTTCAAGACCTCCCGAGGCTTCGCTTTTAGACACCCGTTTGGCATTTCTTTTCAAGACCTCCCGAGGCGTCGCTTTTAGACACCCGTTTGGCATTTCTTTTGGATTCTCGGGCGGTTCTGTCTCGCCCGATTCTCCACTTTTATATTTTCTTTTGGATTCTCGGGCGGTCCTGTCTCGCCCGATTCTCCACTTTTATATTTTCTTTTGGGATTCTCAGGCGGTCCAGCGCCCGATGTTCCATTTAACTTTCTTGGTTTGTCACTAACCTTATATATTTATTCTTATGCACCGTATTAATATTTATCATGCCATGCTTTAATATCAGTCAGCATATGCATTTAATTTAATCAATCATGATCATATGCATTCGGTATATCTTTTGTTCATAATGTTTGCGAGTACATTCAAACATACTCATTGGCTTGTCCCTGGCTATTTAATTGGTCAGGTCAGGATTTCGACAAGGAGTATTACCACGACGTCCATGCGGAGCCTAGGATAGCAGCCACGCAGGATAGGATTTATCCGGGTCAGCTGTTCCTGTGAGAATGGAACCCCACTGGCATTGGAGAACCACGAGTCACTTCCACCATCCGCTGTTCGAGATCATTGGTGTATCATTAGACCTTTCTGGTCTTGTACCCAATTCTTGTAATTGCTTGGTAATCTGTAACAAGGACGTGTCCACCAGTAACAGTAATCTTGGGGCTGGTGGTGACACGAGGGGTTATTCCTGAGATTTTATGTCCCGGAAATCCGGCCCCGACAATCATAAGAAGCATCCTCACCCCAATCATGATCATTGCAATAAGTAGTGCACATAACAAAATTTTCATCCCCAAGCTTGTAGCTTTGCATATCATTAGCACAATTGACATTAATAGAATTTATAATAACATCATTGCAATTATGCTTTTCATTCAAGGAGCTATCAAGTATCGGTGCTATAGCAATAATTTTATTTTTAACATAAGGAACTATAGCAAGTTCATCTCTATAAGCATCATTAATATTGGCATCATGGCCACAAGCATCAAATTCATCAAAAAGGGATATTTCAAGCGAATTAACAGAATCACAATTATCTATAGATTCATGCATATCATTATTCTCTTCCAAAGCAGCAGACATTCTCCCAATGAATTCACTAACATAGGTACTGGAAGCATAGTTTTCATCGCAATATTTAAGTATGGCAAAATTTTCAGATTTGTAGAGAGTGATATCATACTTTTCAATCAAAGAAGCAACTTCATGGGCACCCTTAAAAGCAACAAATTCTTCAATTTGTTCGATATCATAGTAACTATAAACACCCTTGGCATAAGAAGATAGGATTTCATTATCGTTCAACTCACATAGGTAGGGAAGGTGTTTTTTAGGGTTCTTAGAGCAACAAGTAAAATCATAAATTTCACATAAATTCCAAGCATAGCATAGCAAACAATTTATTTGATTCCATAAGAGTCTCCCTTTTTGAGACAAACGGTGACGCACAAAATGAGCATGCTCATCTAATGATTTTCCCTGAACTAAACTAGTTGGGGTTTCAGCACGAGCACAAATGGATCGAAGATGATCCAAGTAGAAAACTTTAAGGTGATCCATAGTGTCTTAAATTTTTGTTTTATTTTTCTGTTCTTGTGTGTTTGACATGAAGGCAATAAAAGCAAGCAAGCAAGCAAATAAAATGTTTTTGTGTTTTTGTAAAACAATTTAGAAGTGGGGGAGATGAAAACGAGAGGCAAATGCAAATAAAAAGCAAATAAAATA
The DNA here is from genome assembly GCA_039707655.1 of Elymus sibiricus. NCBI lineage: Eukaryota > Viridiplantae > Streptophyta > Magnoliopsida > Poales > Poaceae > Elymus > Elymus sibiricus. The sequence continues at coordinate 306,723,351 of CM077672.1, forward strand.
AATGAAAGTGGATGATAGTTTGTGCGAAGGTACTTGGTAATTTTGATGATATCTCCCCGGCAACGGCGCCAGAAATTCTTCCTGCTACTTGTAGACTGCGTTCGTATTTCCCCGAAGACGAGAGGATGATGCAGTATAGTAGAGATAAGTATTTCCCTCAGTTAAGAACCAAGGTTATCAATCCAGTAGGAGAACCAAGCAAAATCCTGTTAAGCGCACCTGCACACACAAGAGCAAACACTTGCACCCAACGCAAATAAGAGGGTTGTCAATCCTCCTAGCGGTTATTTGCAACGATTAAATCTGATAGGGATAAATAGATAAACTAAAATACTAAATAAAACAAAGGTAAATAAATTGCAACAATGTATTTTTAGGTTTTTAATATATGATAAAGTAGACCTGGGGGGCATAGTTTTCACTAGAGGCTTCTCTCTCGAACACATAGCATACGGTGGGTAAACAAATTACTATTGGGCAATTGATAGAAAAGCAAATAATTATGACGGATTCATGGCAATGATCATGTATATAGGCATCACGTCTGAGACAAGTAGACCGACTCCTGCCTGCATCTACTACTATTACTCCACCCATCGACCGCTATCCAGCATGCATCTAGGGTATTAAATATGAAACTGAGTAACGCCTTAAGCAAGATGACATGATGTAGACAAAGTAAAATCAAGCAATATGATTAAACCCCATCTTTTTATCCTTAAAGGCAACAATACAAATACGTGTCATGTCCCTTTCTGTCACTGGGATTGAGCGCCGCAAGATTGAACCCATCACAAAGCACCTCTCCCATTGCAAGATAAATCAATCTAGTAGGCCAAACCAAATTGATAGATCGGAGAGAAATACAAAGCTATAATAATCATGCATAAAAGAGTTTAGAGAAGACTCAAATATTTCTCATGAATAATCTGATCATAAACTCATAATTCATCAGATCCCAACAAACACACCGCAAAAGAAGATTACATCGGATAGAACTCCAAGAACATCGAGGAGAACATGGTATTGAAGATCAAAGAGAGAGAAGAAGCCATCTAGCTACTAGCTATGGACCCGTAGGTCTGTGGTAAACTACTCACACATCATCGGAAGGGCAGCAAGGTTGATGTAGAAACCCTCCGTGATCGATTCCCCCTCCGACAGAGTACCGGAAAAGGCCTCCAGATGGGATCGCGAAAGAACAGAGGCTTGCGGCGGCATAAAAGTTATTCGGGGTGGCTCTCTGTTGGTTTCCCAATATTTGAGAATTTATAGAAGTGGAATTAGGTCAAACGGAGCCACGAGGGCCCCACAAGGCATCAGGGTGCCCCCCCCGGGGCCGCGCCCTGTTGCCTTGTGGAGGCTTCGTGAACCTTCTGGCCTCCTCTCCAAGTCTCCAGGGTCTCTTTTGTCCAGAAAAAAAATCTCCAAAAAGTTTCGTGGCATTTGGACTTCGTTTGGTACTGATTTCCTGAAAAATCAAAAACAAGCAGAAAACAGCAACTGGCACTGGGCACTAGGTTAATAGGTTAGTCCCAAAAAATGATATATAATTGCATATAAAAACATCCAAGATTGATACTATAATAGCATGGAACAATCAAAAATTATAGATACGTTGGAGACGTATCAGTCCCCGGCGGCGAGGACGGGAGAGAGGACTGCTCTGCCGGAGCTGGCGGCGCAGAGGCTAGGAATGGCTGCGGAGCTGCGAGACGGACGACGCGGAGGAGGAAGAAGAGAGGAGAGAGCAAATGGATCCGGCAGTTCTGGGGGTGGATTTGGTGCAATTTGGGCTAGGGTCGGGCTGTCGGGTCCGACGTGGCGGGCGCGCCCGGGCGCCCCCATATCCGCCCCATATTTGGGCTGGATAAGGAGCCCGTCTAGGTCGAAATTTCGTGACCGGTCAGTGACCGGGCGTCCTGCCCGGGCGTATGAGGCGGGTTTGAGGCGCTCGGCTGTAGATGCTCTTAGGAATTAGGAGCGGTGGCGTGGCTACATTTAGTTTGTATGTTGACGTCAGTTAATCTTACATAGACATCATATGTATTTTGATGAAGGCTGAATATCTTTCTTCTTCTTTTTTGCAAGGTGATGAAGGTTGAATATCAATGGTGTTTTTACAGTATAATCTATGTATGCAAACCTCGTTAATATTGGACCTATTTTTCATAGACAACACATACGAAGAACCAAGGTTCCCGTTAAGATTATGCTTCCCCGTCGAAAACAAAATGAAGCTGGTAGGCTAGTTAAAAATGTTGCTTTTATGATCACTAGGAAGCAATTCATCATTTTCCTGTCTTGCCCGTTTACAACTTTGTTTTGGTGCAAGATTCGTGTTGCCTCAACCAATGAGTATATCATTTTTTTGTCAACTGGTTGGGTGTTATTCACCCAAAACTGAAGGGACACCCAACTGGATGTGGACGTGTCCTGCCTTCCTTTGTTTTCATGACTGATTCATTCATTGGATAATTTGTTAAAAAATAATTGTGTGTGTCATGATGATGCAGAGGCCAGGGGCTATCCCCTTTTTGGAAAGAAGAAGTGGTGGGTGTATTGGCATGCGGTTTAGGAGAGGATGCTGAGGAAAAGCCCTATAAAGATCAACATGCAATTTATAAGAGACCAGCGAGGAAACCTTATGAAGGGTGGTGGATAATTTGTTGTGAGACTAGGATAGTAGATGTGTTGTGTTGTGCTAAAAATGAAATTAGTTACATATGGTTGAATGGTTAGGATCTTTTGCATCATCCACTATTGATGTTTTTTATATTATATAGCAGATATAAAAGGTAAATGTTGCGCCAACATGACAACAATAGTCCAACACATCACAACCTGGTGCAATAAGTTTATAACTCGACTCGGACAAAAAAAAAGTGCAGTAAGCACGAGTACTATCGCTATTTATTTGGCCAGGGAGAATCCCATCCAAGGGTCGTTGGGCTTCACAAATTCTGTAAGTTTTTTTTTTGAGATAAAGCACTCGTATTCCATTCAAAGCCGAACAGAAACCGTACAAATACGAGTACAGATACACATACGAACGCCACAGATACAACCAGACATATTAAACCTCAAGGCAGTTGCGACATATGCAAAGCCACAAACAAGGATCTGATGCATGCACTCATTCACTGTACGCATGCTAAAGCTTTCTGGATTGCAGCAAAGGATCGGTTTGAGTTTTCACTTCCGAGACTTCATCCAGACTATTGGGCTAGGGATATCTTGCTAGACCACATGTTCACTGACGACATAAGATGCAAGATCATCACTATTATGCATTCCATATGGACTTCACGGAATCACTGGACGCATGACAGGGACGGATATGAACCCATCCAGGCGATCAAGTGGGTACATGAGTCTTTGACACTACTGGACATGCCAGTTAGCAGGTCAAACGTTGCTCCCGCGCAGTGCTGGCGGCCACCGGACCCGGGGTGGGTGACGATCAACACTGATGGCGCGATCAACTCAATCGCCATGAAGGGTGGAGCAGGGGGTGTTGCTCGCTCGCACCTTGCGTTCCTAGCAGCATGGAGCAAGGCCTTGCCTGGAGTGACGGACCCGTTCATCGCCGAGCTGAAGGCATTTCGGGAGGGAGTAATCTTTGCTCACCTCCGCGGATATTCACATGTGATCATGCAGGTCGACTGCCTCGAGCTAGTCAACCTCTGGAACTCGCGGGACAATACGCGGTCTATTGCCTCGCCTATCCTTTCTGAACTTGGTGATATGGTAGTTAACTTTGCTTCTTTCTCAGTCATCCATGTTGGGAGAACTATCAATCAACCGGCTCATCTATGTGCCCAGCGAGCTGGTGCACAAGATGGAACGGAGAGCTGGCTCGATGTGAGTCCTAGTTTCCTTATCAGCAGCCTTCGGGCAGATTGTAATCGAATTTTAGTTCATTAATAAAGCTCCTAGTTTGTTGCAAAAAAAAAAGATACAACCAGGACAGCTGTCCACCCAAATCACACAGAGCACCCTAAACAACATCAAAATCACACAAAGGTCCCTAGATCCCTGTGCTTCTTCCACCTTCGACGAGCCGCAACAACCACTTCCATCACCGGAGCAAGGAAGAGACGCCGGCCAAAAAACAAGGGCAGGAGCACCATCGCCAAATAGGCTTTGTGAGCCGCATATAGGTCCCGTCCCAGAGGACGGGAACCGGGGTCGGGTTCCGCCACATCGGCCGGGGACAGTCCCCGTGCTCCCCTCACCTCGGATCTGCCACAACTGTCGACCGTCGCCGACGAGGAGCAACATCTCCAACCACCACGCCCACCACAACATCCTAGCCGCTGGTTGTCTGTAGCGAACGGATCTGGAGTCAGCGCACCAGATCCTGCTCACTCCTGTACACAACCACCGCGCAGCCGGCGGCGCCGGCCCGGTGGGACTCCGCCTCCCTAGCCCCGTAGCCTTGCCGGAGAACGCGCCGCTACGACGGGAAACAGGCTAGAGGGATATATTCCATCCCATCGGCTTCGCCCCCGCTCGAACGCCAATGCTTGGAGAAGCAACCACAACAACCTTATCTACACCGGCGGTGCAGTCAACCGCGGTCTCCCCCACCTCCCAGCGCCTAGCGGCCGCCGGAGGCGAGGTAGACCGGCGGCGATGGCCCGCCGGAAACCCCCCTCTTGCGACTCTCCTTTTTTCGCCTCTCTGCACTGTAGTCGGGAGAGACCGAGAGGCTTCCTTTGGTCTGTCACAAATTCTGTAAGGTGTTTCCTTGGCGGGACTGGAGTTTTGGCTCCCGGGTCCAGGTACTCCCGATATCCACGCCGCACATGATGGCGTTGGGATGTGTGCCGTGTATTACTCAGCGGCATATACGGGAACAGAAAAAGAAGCGAAAGGACATGTACGTGTAGTGTCAGACCACGGCGCATGGACGCTCGTTTGCTCGCCGTTAACGGCTGCCAAACCCCGCCAGTTTGTGGTGCAGAAGCGTCGTCGACACCTGGTCTGCCCAGCCGTGAGATGGACCCACTAGTCAGAGAGAGGTACAGGTGGGCACACCGCACTGTCCAGCGGAGGTCGCCCCATTTTTGCTGTAGAAAGGGGATCGAGGGAAGAGAAGTGGTGGTGGGCGTCGGCGGCGTCGGCGGCGGTGCGCCAGGTGCTCTGAGTCAGACGTGGCGCGGCCATGCGGCCCCACATGTCAGTGCGGAGAGCGAGGTGCAGCCCTATCTACCAGCTTCGGTTCACTGCGGTAGATCTGCGGTGAGGAAGTGAAGCCGTGGGCGGCGGCGGCGGCGGCGGCGAGAGATAGCGGGCAGGTTTTTGCAAGGGGCTGCGGGCACCGGTGGCGTGCGTCGCAGCAGCGGCGAGGTGCGAGATGGCGATGGAATTCCCTGTCGATCCGGTCGACAGGTAACCGGCATCTCCCTGCACTCTGAATTTTTTGTTCGCTAGGGCGCCGGTAAATCCCAACGTTGATGGTTTCCGACGCTGCCATGGCAGGTTGCCAATTTTCCCGGAAGAGGCGGCCAGCGCAGCAGTCCTCATGGACTTGATTCGGGGCGAAACAGGGGGAGGATGAATCTGTGAACAGGTCTCGTTTAGGAATGACTGGGGGGAGGAGAACAGATTGAGAGGATTTGGGCGAAGCTCCTCCTGTCAGATCGGGAGTGCAGCCCCATGCAGGGAGGAAGCAAGTGTTGGTGCTCGTGGCGGAGGCATGTCTGAATTCAGTGAGAGCGAAGGGGACAACGCTGATGTCTTGAGCATGTAGATGATGGGAGGCACCTAGGTCCAGACCAGAACGCTGTGGTTGAAGATAGGGCAGACAGTGGCGATGCAGCATTAGCGCAGTGTACTGGCAAGATGGATCCACAGGCACCGGGATGGACAAAAAGGTATTTCTGATCATTGCTGTAATTTGAGATATTGCACATTAGCTCAATAAGAAATTTTGGATGTTAGTTGATGATAGTTGATATTCCGCAGTAGCTGATTAAGAATTTTACACAATAAGAAATGTTTTGACAAAAATGGTAGTTCTGGTCGTTGACGTAATTTGAGATATCGCAAAGAAGAAATTTTGGATGACAGTTGATACTATTAGCTACATATTCCTGATAGCTATTTAGGTGGACATGAACTTCAGACAGGGTGACTCCTGTTTCGGAGCATCTTTTTATTGATAGTTTGTTTGTATGGTCACAGAGTGAGAATTGGGAAGCATCCTCCAGACAGGGCTCCCTGTCCGGATAGAATTGGCGCATTGGAGCAGACAATTCAAGGATATGTAGACAAGCTGTGTGATCATGTGGTCGAGCCTGCCATTGGTTTGACATTTGACTCGCTGGGTGAAGCATATGCTTTCTATAATCTTTATTCCTGGGAGCATGGCTTTGGCTTTAGGTATGGCAAGAGTAGGTTCAATGTTGAGAGGACAAAATGCAGGCAGGAAGTTGTCTGCGGGTGCTCCGTAAGCTTTGACTGATATACTGAATTGTTGGAAAACCAGTTCCATCGTTTGTGTTTAATTGAATTTTGCCTGATGGGCATGCGCCTCTGGTTTGGTGGTGAATTGTTTTTTTTTTGCAGGGGAAGCCTACAAAAGAAAACAGCAGGTCCTACCGGTGCGAGTGCCTAGCAATGATACGATTGCTCCGAACACATGACAACGGATGGTAAATTACCGAGCACATGATGAACCACAACCACTCGTTGATACCTACATGTGGCGAGAAGGTAAACTGGCGAGAAGGTGATTTGCCGAAGCAGCCGAGGAAGGAAGCAAAATGCAGCAATTGCGGATTGGCCGGACACATGAAGAATACCTGCACAAATCCAAGAGGGTGTCAAACTACAAATTGCACATTGTTAGTTCAGTGACAGCAAGTCATAGTGATTCACATTCATTTCGTTGTTTTTAGATTTATTTTATCTTCTAGACTGTGAACCAAGGTTTTTCCCACATATGTGTACGATGCTGATGTAAAAACTGTATGGCAGAGTGTGTGATGTTGTACTTAACGGTGGAGATGTATGTCTATCAGTTCCAACCCCTCAAAAGCCCTACCTGCTAGCTGGGCGTACGCTTTGTAAATGCAACTGTGTGTGTTGGGAGTGACTGAAATTTTGTTGTATGCCGCTTGTGACCACCTGGTGTTTGAAATTCGAAATTTGAATCAGGCAAGTGACGCGCTTGTCTTTGGCACCCAGCCACTACATATATGGCTCAGCGTCACCACTGAAAGGGCAGATAGCTGGCATTTGCGTCAGAACCCAACTCCCATCTTCAGAGTTTTGAACACAAGAGAGTTTGAGTTGTAGAGCAGAGGAGATGGCGCCGTCCATCAGCTGGCCAAGCTCAGGCGTGTCATTCAGGTGTGTGGTCTGTGCATCCAGAAAAACTATCTGAAGAATCTGTATTTTTGAGAGCACTAATATTGTTGTCATCTCTCTGATTTCGCGCAGTGGTACGGGTCTGCAGGAGGGGCGGTGGCTCAGGGCGTTGAAGGGGCGAGCGCTCTTCATGCCGGAGATCTGCAGGAGAATCAAGTGGTGGCCGGTGCTGAACACCGGGCAACAGGTTAAGGCGACGGTCTTCTCATCCAGGGGTTGTTTTACGATGAGAAATGTGTGTATGCAGGTCGAGTCGCCGCCGGAGAACGAGATCTCTGCCGACGCTGAGCCGGCCGCCGTACAGGAGCACGTCGACGGGGGCATCGAGGGTGAGGTCATGGCGGAGCACGATCCTGACGCCGAACCAGATCAGGGCGAAGCGCAGCCTGCTGTGCAGGAAGAGTACATGGAATCTGTGATGGTTTGGTGGGGTGGTGAAGATTCCGTCTGCGCACGTCTGTACCGACACGGCGTTAACGCATGTGTGGGCCAGCCTGGAATTTATGCCCAAGCGAATACGCTAGACAATACACACTGGAGCGCACATCGCGAGGTGCAGTGGCGGTCCAGATAGCAGGATCATCTGGACCCGGGAGCCAATATGCATTTCCGGTTTCCTTGACTTTTGCACGCCAAGTAAAAGTCCAATAACTTGCCCACGGGCAGTCACGCTGTAACATGCGGCCTCACATCTGCCGTGCATTCCTGATCCAAGGGACACCAGCGATTCAAGGCGGAGCAGATGAGCAGAAAAGCGAGCGCGAAGGATCTCGAAGGAAAAAGGGGAATAGGCGGGCTCGTTAGTTTTCTCCCGCGCTCGCTGCAGAGAGGGAGTCATCGCCGCTACCGCCGCTGAGGCAATCCGCTACATCACCACCGCCGTCCGCCACCGCGCCGCCGAGATCCACCAGCAGGCCGCCGCAAGGGAGTGGATGAGGGGCTGGGGTGGAGGGGCACCGCAAAGATGGCGACGGGGTCGGGGATGAGCCGCCGTGGAGGTGAGCGAGGGGGCCGGGGCTGAGCCGCCGCGAAGGTGCTCGAGGGAATTTGGGTTGCGCCACGCCGACGCATCGGACCACTCCGCTTCCCGATTTTGGGAATTCTCCGCTCCAGATTGTGGAGCTTCTCCATCTAAACAGGGGCAACATACAGGCACTTAATCAGAAAATCAAAGGTACGAAGGCACAGCCCCTCGATTGTTTTGTGTGTTCTGTCTAAGGATATTTAGGCTATAATTTAGCAGAACTATTTGTGTTGCTTGAGGAGTTAATCTGTAAAAAAAAAGCTACAGGAAACATATAGCATTTGTTCTGAATATTTATAGCCTTGTTCTTAATTTTTATAGCCTTGTTCTGAAAACAAATAGTAACAGTTCTGATATGTGAGCCTCCTTTGACATTGTTGAATTTAGGAAAAGTTACATGCAACCTATAGCCTTGTTCCACTAAATTGGATATTTTTATATGTGTTTTCCTTTTATTGTTGCTTGGAATTTGTTTGTATATGTTCTGTTATGTGAGCCTCCATTGTACAGCCTCCATTGGGTGTTATGCAATTGTGAGTAATGTACAATGGCAGAAATTGATAAGAGGATACCTAAAGTTGGTATGAGGTTCAGAGATTCGGATGAGGCTTGGGGGTTTTGGGTAGAATATGGGGGTCACATAGGCTTTGATGTGAGGAAAAGATGCACAAACTTAAGCAAATGTGATGGAAAAGTGACTTCGCGTAGATCTGTTTGTTCCAATGAGGGCATTCGAAGGAAAAGCCAAACATACCATGTGCCTAAGCGTTTTAGAGCTGAAATAAGAACCAACTGTCAAGTTCGGATGACTATTACATTGGATCGAGTGGCAGAAAATTATGAAATCACTGACGTTGTTTTGGAACACAATCACTACCTTCAGTTACCACAAACCTGCCACTTGTTGGCCTCACAAAGGAAGATTTCAGAACGACAAGCCTTCGAGATAGAAACCGCCGATGATTCTGGAATTATGCCAAAAGCTTCACATGAGCTTGCTTGTCGCCAAGTTGGTGGGCCGCTGAACCTTGGTTACACTTGTCGTGACCAAAAGAACAAAGGAATTGGATTCGGAATTCGAGGCAAGGAAGAAGTTGCCAAGGATTAAGATGTGCACGCCTATGTTGGTGCAAGCAAGCAAAGTGTACACTCCAATTATTTTCGAAGCTTTCCAAGGTGAGTATGAAAGATCCATGGCTGCATGTTGTAGAGTATTGGATGGAAATAACAAATTTGCTGTTGCCATTGGGAGTTTGCACGGTGATTTGCAATTTGAGGAGGAGCGCACAGTGATAGGTGATCCTTCGACCCAAACGGTTTCTTGTAGTTGTGGAATGTTCAATAGGACAGGAATATTGTGTGGGCATGGTCTAAAAGTTCTTGACTTGATGAATATAAAGACACTGCCAAAACATTATATCTTAAAGAGATGGACTAGAAAAGCACGCAATGGAAGTATACAAGATAGGCAAGGAAGGAATGTGATAGAAAATCCAAAATTGGAAGCTCAACTTCGATACAAGGACCTGTCTCATAAGTTTCACAATATGGCACATAAATCAGCCAACTCTCCGGAATGTTGTGTGCTGCTGGAAAGTGCACTTGATTCCGTTGCTCCACACATAGAGGATTTACTCAATGCAGCCACTAGTGCTATGAGTAAACCATATAAAGACAAAGAAAATGTTGACCCAAAAGTGCAACAAATAGATGAGTTTCTTAGTTCTGCACGGCTGAAGAAAAAAGAGGTTCAATCATCAAACTTGAGGAGAAAGAAAACTTGGCTCGATAAGTTACTCAAGGGGAAGCACAAACCAACTAAAGCAACTGCACCAACAAAAAAAGGAGCAAAGGTATGTTGCAAGCGGTGCATGATATTTTGTATTGTTCATTTGTAAACTAATTACTATACTTTTCATTGGCAGCAACAAAAGAAAAAGGATGGTGTGAAACAAAAGAAAAAAGATGATGTGGAGCCTCAAGTACAAGTGAAGAATAACAAAGGAGCAAATTTGGAGCTTCAAGAGTGGAATAGCATCATCAGTTTCACCCAGCAGCTCTTGTCAGCTCCACCATAGTATTTTGGGGCAAGTACAAGTGAAGAAGTATGATGTTGATCTTTTCTAGCATGCAAGTTCGTTAGATCATATTTTGGACATGGTTAACTATAGTATTTTGGGGCTAACATAGTATTTTGTGGCCTAATTGTACAAGTGAATAGGCCAAATTTCTACACTTGAATCATTATTTCGGTAGTAGTATTTGGTTCTGAAATTGTGCAAGAGCTTCCGAATTTCAATGACAAGTGACTTGTTGTCTCTTAAGAAATCTGAAGAAAAGTGTATTGTGTGGAAGGATAGCAATATATTGTTTATCTCTGTAGCTTATCTCTACTAATTAGCAGAGAGTCACATATTTTATATCTCTGTTTATTTATGTTAATTTTTTGATTCATTCTTTTGCATAAACTGTAGCTTATCTCTGCTTATTTTTATGCATTGGAGGTATAGATGAAAGCTGCTGCTGTTTGTTAACTGACTATTGTTTGTACACTGAAAACTGCTGCTTATCTCAGTAGTAAATCTGCTGCTGTTTGTTATTTGTACACTGAAAAACTGCTGCTTATCTGAGTAGTAAAACTGCTACTGTTTGTTCACTGATTGAAAAACTGCTGCTGTTTGAATCTAGTCTGCAGCTTAAATATCTCATTAGTAAAAAAGCTTCCACACTCCGTTGTTTGTACACGGGTAAACTGCTTGTTAACTGACTGAAAAAATGCTAATCACTTGCATTCAGTACGTACACAGTGCTGCTGTTTGTATTTTTTTTTTTTTTGCTGTTCGTATTGTCAACTGACTGAAAAAATGCTATTTGTATTTTCTAATGACTGAAAACAGGTTGAAAAACTGAACTTTGTTTCATTTGTACTGGGCTGGATGCCTCGTTCGTCAAGTGTGGAAGTTTTCTGCTTTGGATGGCTGCTGTCTGTTGGATGGCGTTTGAATGGTTGATTCCTAGCCGCATGTTACAGCGTGACTGCCCGTGGGCAAGTCACCTGATCTCTGTTCACGCTGTAACATGCGGCCTCACATCTGCCGTGCATTCCTGATCCAAGGGACACCAGCGATTCAAGGCGGAGCAGACGAGCAGAAAAGCGAGCGCGAAGGATCTCGAAGGAAAAAGGGGAATAGGCGGGCTCGTTAGTTTTCTCCCGCGCTCGCTGCAGAGAGAGAGTCGGCGCCGCTACCGCCGCTGAGGCAATCCGCTACATCGCCACCGCCGTCCGCCACCGCGCCGCCGAGATCCACCAGCAGGCCGCCGCAAGGGAGTGGATGAGGGGCTGGGGTGGAGGGGCACCGCAAAGATGGCGACGGGGTCGGGGATGAGCCGCCGCGGAGGTGAGCGAGGGGGCCGGGGCTGAGCCGCCGCGAAGGTGCTCGAGGGGATTTGGGCTGCGCCACGCCGACGCATCGGACCACTCCGCTTCCCGATTTTGGGGCTTCTCCGCTCCAGATTGTGGAGCTTCTCCATCTAAACAGGGGCAACATACAGGCACTTAATCAGAAAATCAAAGGTACGAAGGCACAGCCCCTCGATTGTTTTGTGTGTTCTGTCTAAGGATATTTAGGCTATAATTTAGCAGAACTATTTGTGTTGCTTGAGGAGTTAATCTGTAAAAAAAAAAAAGCTACAGGAAACATATAGCATTTGTTCTGAATATTTATAGCCTTGTTCTGAATTTTTATAGCCTTGTTCTGAAAACAAATAGTAACAGTTCTGATATGTGAGCCTCCTTTGACATTGTTGAATTTAGGAAAAGTTACATGCAACCTATAGCCTTGTTCCACTAAATTGGATATTTTTATATGTGTTTTCCTTTTATTGTTGCTTGGAATTTGTTTGTATATGTTCTGTTATGTGAGCCTCCATTGTACAGCCTCCATTGGGTGTTATGCAATTGTGAGTAATGTACAATGGCAGAAATTGATAAGAGGATACCTAAAGTTGGTATGAGGTTCGGAGATTCGGATGAGGCTTGGGAGTTTTGGGTAGAATATGGGGGTCACATAGGCTTTGATGTGAGGAAAAGATGCACAAACTTAAGCAAATGTGATGGAAAAGTGACTTCGCGTAGATTTGTTTGTTCCAATGAGGGCATTCGAAGGAAAAGCCAAACAGACCATGTGCCTAAGCGTTTTAGAGCTGAAACAAGAACCAACTGTCAAGTTCGGATGATTATTACATTGGATCGAGTGGCAGAAAATTATGAAATCACTGACGTTGTTTTGGAACACAATCACTACCTTCAGTTACCACAAACCTGCCACTTGTTGGCCTCACAAAGGAATATTTCAGAACGACAAGCCTTCGAGATAGAAACCGCCGATGATTCTGGAATTATGCCAAAAGCTTCACATGAGCTTGCTTGTTGCCAAGTTGGTGGGCCGCTGAACCTTGGTTACACTTGTCGTGACCAAAAGAACAAAGGAATTGGATTCGGAATTCGAGGCAAGGAAGAAGTTGCCAAGGATTAAGATGTGCACGCCTATGTTGGTGCAAGCAAGCAAAGTGTACACTCCAATTATTTTCGAAGCTTTCCAAGGTGAGTATGAAAGATCCATGGCTGCATGTTGTAGAGTATTGGATGGAAATAACAAATTTGCTGTTGCCATTGGGAGTTTGCACGGTGATTTGCAATTTGAGGAGGAGCGCACAGTGATAGGTGATCCTTCGACCCAAACGGTTTCTTGTAGTTGTGGAATGTTCAATAGGACAGGGATATTGTGTGGGCATGGTCTAAAAGTTCTTGACTTGATGAATATAAAGACACTACCAAAACATTATATCTTAAAGAGATGGACTAGAGAAGCACGCAATGGAAGTATACAAGATAGGCAAGGAAGGAATGTGATAGAAAATCCAAAATTGGAAGCTCAACTTCGATACAAGGACCTGTCTCATAAGTTTCACAATATGGCACATAAATCAGCCAACTCTCCGGAATGTTGTGTGCTGCTGGAAAGTGCACTTGATTCCGTTGCTCCACACATAGAGGATTTACTCAATGCAGCCACTAGTGCTATGAGTAAACAATATAAAGACAAAGAAAATGTTGACCAAAAAGTGCAACAAATAGATGAGTTGCTTAGTTCTGCACGGCTGAAGAAAAAAGAGGTTCAATCATCAAACTTGAGGAGAAAGAAAACTTGGCTCGATAAGTTACTCAAGGGGAAGCACAAACCAACTAAAGCAACTGCACCAACAAAAAAAGGAGCAAAGGTATGTTGCAAGCGGTGCATGATATTTTGTATTGTTCATTTGTAAACTAATTACTATACTTTTCATTGGCAGCAACAAAAGAAAAAGGATGGTGTGAAACAAAAGAAAAAAGATGATGTGGAGCCTCAAGTACAAGTGAAGAACAACAAAGGAGCAAATTTGGAGCTTCAAGAGTGGAATGGCATCATCAGTTTCACCCAGCAGCTCTTGTCGGCTCCACCATAGTATTTTGGGGCAGGTACAAGTGAAGAAGTATGATGTTGATCTGTTCTAGCATGCAAGTTCGTTAGATCATATTTTGGACATGGTTAACTATAGTATTTTGGGGCTAACATAGTATTTTGTGGCCTAATTGTACAAGTGAATAGGACATCTATACCTTTTGGCCAGTAGGATGTACTTGCTCCTTTCTTGTACACCGCATGCTCAAGTGGGCTTCTTTCCAAACCGAGGGAAAGCAAGGTGCTAGTACTAGGCGCGGCCTACAAAACGATCAATATAATTTTCCAAATTCCACATGTTGTGTGCTGTCATGCACAATTTTCTCACAGTTTTTAAAATTTTAGATATGAATTTTCTCCAAGTTACAAATACCTAGTTCACATGAACCCAAGAATTAGATCATGATCTTCCGCATAAATACTGGCCTCCCGTGGAGGAGTGGACAGCTGCAATCCCATAAACAATTTTAAGTTTGGAACGTTTTCGAAGTCTGGAAACTGTAACAAGATCCACTCTACATAGACACTGCATTAATTAGTCCCCTCAAAAACAGAAAGAAAAAAAGGAGAAAACTGGCACTGCATTCGGGCATGTATGTGGACAGGTACACAAGAACTCAAAACAGTGAGCTCCCATTCTATTCTGTCGCACGCTCTATTGGCAATGGTACTTGTTTTCAGCTGACAGAGAGCTTGCTGCATCCCCATCTGCTGAAATCTGCATTCGCCCTTCGCTAGTCGATGGGCACTTCCACCTCCATCTTCAAGCCAGGGTGGTCGATGATCTGAAACCACGTCACAAAAGTAGTTTAGTTTCGCTTCACCACCAGCAGTACAGAACAAGAGTAATATACAATCAAGAAATGCCGCAGAGCTGTAAATAAATAAGAGGGGCGTTTTGGCTATAGTAAATGTCTTCAAAAAATTCTGAAATTTTTGTGGATGCTGGTGTTAGTGTCGCAAGCATGCTTGACAATTTTCATGCGAAACGGAGCAGCAGTGTTTCGTCGGTGAAAAAAACAAAATTGGGATGACATTTGAGGGTAACATTTGGTGTTCATTTTTTTTTTTTTTTTGCACTGGCCAAAATGCTTAACTTTTTTGCCTCAAAATTTGCAGGTTGCATTTGGATGCGAAAATTGCTTTTGGAGCTCGGCCTCCATGGAGGCTTCCAAATTCAAAATTCAAATTTCATCAAAAGTCATATTTTTATGTTTCAAAAAATTCTGAAAAAAATACAGATATACATGAAGACATAACACACATGTGTAAATTTTCAGGGGAAAATACGTTGAAATGAGGGCTGTGCAAAAAAAAAAACAAATCTGGGGCTTTTTAACACATAATACTATTCATCCTCCCAGGCCATGAATTTGTCTTTTTTGTACAGATTGCATTTCAAGGTATTTCATTCTAAAAATTTACACACATACACATAACATCCTTGTTTACTTGCACAAATTTTTTCAGATTTTTTTTAAACCGAAAAGTTTGAATTTTGAATTTTTCACAAATTTCGAGCTCCAGTGAGCTCGGTCACCAAACGTCCGTTCTCCATTTGGATGTGACTAACAACACATAAAAAATTTGTCTTGATTTTTTTGACATTTCAATAATTATTTTTGGGCCCGGGAGCACGTGCTCCCGAGAGTCAAATTGAATTTCTGTAAATATAGTTTATATATGAGTACTGGTAGGCACACTGGATAATACTACAATCGCAATAGCTATGCCTCTTTTCAATTCAGATGAATCTAACCACGAAAGCTATGCTTTTTTTTTAATTCAGATGAATCTAACCACAAAAACTATTTTTTTTTTAAATTCAGATGAATCTTCCACAGCATTACAACTATGATAAGAAAGGTAGGCAATGTTTAACTTTGTACCGTCACAAAATCTTCTAATGATAGAGTGGAATCCCGTGTGTACCCAGCTTCTTCCAACACCTTTGTTAGTACTTGCTGAAAGGCATCAATTCAAATCGTGTTACTTGAGATTATACTGCTGTACATCAGCTTGAACAAAACATTATGCATTATGCAAAGCAATACTGACATGTTAAAAAAAAGCAATACTGAAACTATTCCCTACGAATGTTCAGAGACAACACTGATTTCAGGCTAAGTCTTGTGGATGTACAAATATCATAAAATCTGGATATTGTTGAGCTTTTAGATATATAAGGATGGATTCCACACAAACTATATTTTTTAACTAATGGTAAAGGGCTCTCTTCAACTGTGCACTATCAACTTAGGAATTTGCACTGCGAAGGAAGCTACTCTGAGCATTTGCTGCTACGAAGAAACCTAGTACAATTTAGTGTCAGGGCCCCTTCATTTTGGAAACAAGTTATGCACACTTCATGTGTTTATGATGGCAGGATACTAATTATTTGAAGAGGAAACAAGGGAACAGTCACATTTATTCTTGTTGATTGTAAGTGTACTTGCAAGTGAATGTACACCCTCCGTCCGAAAATACTTGTCGAAGAAATGGATGTATCTAGACGTATTTTAGTTCTAGATACATCCATTTTTATCCATTTCTCCGACAAGTATTTCCGGACGGAGGGAGTACTATGCAATGAAATACAGGATTGAATCAAATGAGAACCTCTCTTTGTTGCTCTGACATGGATGAACCCGTTAGGTCCCGTAAAACCTCTACCAGGTCCTTGAAGCATACTTTCCCCTTGCCATCAATGTCATACACCTTAAATATCACTGCTCAATGAAACACAGACCAAATCAACGCCGGACAAGCAAATTAGTAATCATAAGGATCAGAGAGACCCAAGCCAACATATACTCCTTTCAAGATAGACAGCAAAAAGAGGAAAAGAAACATCACGAGCATTACACTCAATCTTTTGCTGAAGGCTGGCCCTTGCGCTGAAGGTAGAGAGAAAAGAAACAAATTCCTTGAAGTTCAATCCATCAACCATACGTAGCAACCTCTGCAAATAGAAGAAATGGAAGCTCAAAATCAGTCTCACGTCTATAGTTGACACTGCTGAATCTCCTAAATATAGCTAAAACAATCAAACTGAGTAAAGAAAGTCAACAGACTATGTTATTTGCAAGGGAGGTTGTGTTTTGCTGGAAAAACTACATTATATGTACAAATCAAATACACCGAGTCTTACTGTGGAAGAAAAACGAACTACAAATCTTCGGTAGAAATGATGTATAAGGAGTTTTTTGTAGTCTATGATAAGTTTTATTTGGCAAAAGCATTATACCAGTCTTTGAACTTTGACAAGTCTTTGTTTACTGAAAAATGTGATTCCACTGGTATCCAATCAAAGGTAGCTAAAGCTTTTTCCAACCATGGTAAAACTTGCTATGCCGATCGATTGCATACAGGTTCTGTGAGGCAATCTTTCCTACTTCTAAAGATTGCACTTGGTGGTCGTCCGTTCACATCTACACCCAGCTCTGACAAGTGGACCAAAACACACCTGCCGAGGCAGCAACGAGAGCAGAGCGCAAAGAAGCAATCGATTCCCCCTCCCACCTCCAGGGCCCTCTTCTTGCCCAATCATCTTCCTCCCACCGCTTTACACCCCCAATCCCTGCTTCCCTTGCCGGCTTGCTACCTCTAACTTTCAAATATTTTATCAATCAAATTCAAAGCTAAAATACGAAGCATGCCGCCATGCTCGGTGCCGCTCGGTATCTCCTCCCGCCGTTCTCGGTTCTACTTCTTCTTCTTTTTTGATTTTTCCTCTGCCTTCATTCAAGCCCAGTCCCGTCGCTGCTCGCTGGTCGTCATGGAAACTTTGTGGAGTCCTTATCCCCTGCCAGGAAGCTCACCGTTGCCCGAACCATGTGGAGGCTGCAGCCCCAGCTGGAGAGCTCGCCGCCGCTGGAAGCGCGTGCGCGTGGCGGCCGTATACCTGCCGGCGAGCTCGCAATCGCTGATCTATATGTTGTACTGTAGCAATGTAGGCAACAACTGTGCCGATCGTCTTTCCAGAACAGTCGCGCAGCGCAGCGCCACTGGAACCGCGTGGGGGTAGTATCCCTGCTGGTGAGCTTGCCAATGCCAGAATTGCGTGGAGACCGCACCCCTGCCAGCAAGCTTGTCATTGCCGAACTGTGTTTACTGTACAAGTGTGGTCAACACGAAAGCACCTATGCCGACCGTTCTCTATAGAACTGTCGCGTGTCTTCAGGAGCTCAGCGCCGCGTCGCGTCGAAGTGGCCGTCCATTCTGCTCTGTCCTGCATTCTATGGTATTCTTCGTCTTCCTGTACATCTCCACAATGTCTCACAATTGAATTCTGAAGTAATATGGAATATATGCACGAAGAGATGAGCCATGGATTCTAATATGGAATGGTATAATTTTCTCCCACTGAGTTTGGATTTCTGGGATGACTTTTGCCTATTAACAGTCGTGTTTTAAGAAGAAGAAAATTTTGTTCTTCAGTATTTTTGAGCACTCCCTCTTGAACCTGGTTCAGTTAGAGTTGCTTATGTGGTTAAGTGATACATATCTAACTGTCGAAAAAAATGGTGGCACATATCTAACCATCCCAGATCCAAGATGCAACAAAAGTCTAGAATTAGCACGGCTACATTTTTTGGGGGCATTGAACATGTGTGCTCTTCACTTCTTCCTCAAAACTATGTACTGTACTAATCAACTGGAGTTCATAGTTGCAGCTATACTATGTTACAAGTCATGAGTTTATATGAACTGTGGAAGAAATTGCAATAGATAGTCATGATATATGACACTTTCAGGGTGACTACAAATATGCGCAGACTATATTTATGTTCAAAAGGTTCAGATATATAGCTAATTTATATAGCAGGAAGTAGGAACTAATAGTATGCTCTTAAGTGTAAACTGAAACCTGGTCTGTTCCTCAAATCAGTTTGTAGTTTTGTGCACTCACATCCTCTTAACTATCATGTATCACAATGTTAGGCAGTAGCAGAATAAGATCATATTGCTGCATGTTAGGTCAGA
Organism: Elymus sibiricus; assembly: GCA_039707655.1. Classification (NCBI taxonomy): domain Eukaryota; kingdom Viridiplantae; phylum Streptophyta; class Magnoliopsida; order Poales; family Poaceae; genus Elymus; species Elymus sibiricus. The sequence goes on from CM077672.1 coordinate 306,742,242, forward strand.
TCTTACATTTTTAGCACCCTGGGTACTACCTCTATATTAAACCGCTCTCAATTTTTATGGTATGAGTCTTAGTAACCCTTTGGTCATAATACCAAATAGTGACTTTATACTGTAGAAAGCTTCTTATAAATTTTATGCTTAATATGAAAACTAGGCCTTACTCAACATTACTGTAGTGAAGCATAGGCAGCTGATAATTATTTTGCGTCAAGGGTCATTTGCGCCACTAAAGGAAAGCAAGGTCCTTAATTACCTCACCCCTTGAAATCATGTACGACAATATGCTAGCACTATTCTTGGAAATAAGATAAGATTTCGTAGTTTATGTTGGAATAATCGTGTTCGAGCAATGTGCCCCATAGTTCAACAAGCTTGTCCATATCCAAGCCATCCAACAGTTGACACAAGCAGAGGTAATGGAATCGACCAATTATGAGTAATTTTTTGTTTGGATGTTGTTATACATCACTTAATTATAGATATTTGTTAGGATCAACAAAATGCTGAAATAAATAAGCCTCACCATCGATTTGGAGGAGGAAGGTCTGTAGTGTGGTATGTAATTGGTGGCTTTTGTCTACACAACTAAGAAGTTAGATGGTGCACTTTGATATACTATTATATTTGGATAATTTTGTGCTAGCATAGTTCATGTATTACCAGAAACTCCACTCAAAGCCAATGCGCAAGACATGAAATCCTGGCAAAGATGACATGAGCTAGCTCTTACATGTAAACAAATGGGAATCTTAGTCCAAAGGCTTTTGAATCAATAAGTAGATGAAGTATTGATGAAACCTTTGTATCTGAAATGTTATGAGCTGTTGATTTATTTTGTACTGTCGAATGTAATATTTTTCGTGTTCCCTTATGAAATGCTATGGACGTTAGTTATTTCATCCATTGGTCTATATACTACCTTAGGAAACCACTAACTAAGACAGGCAAGAATAACCATGTAATCACTGGGTGGTTCATGAATGTTTTGTAAATTTTTGACTGATTGATGTGCAATGCCAAAATGTGTTGTTGTCTCTTTTCTCTTGCATACTTTCAATTTTCTCGTTTCTTGTGGTTCCGTAGCGTAGCACGGGCATCATACTAGTTCGCATAAAATTTTCAGATACACCTAGCTCCTTGATGGAGTGTGGAAATCTAATTAGTTTTTCCCCATTATACTTACTTGCTGAGGAATTCCAAATCAGTACTAGTTACATCTCTGTAGACAGAATTCTATACAAGACAACTAGGAAAGTAGTGTGTGTAATGCCAAGGACAGCACACAAAAACAAGATGGATCTGCTTCGTCTGCACCAACTAGTAGAGTCAGCTGGAGCTGGCACGAAAGGGACAAAGCAAGCCGGAGAAGAAAATTCGCCGTCTCGACGACGAGAGGAGGAGGGGGACGGACCTGGGAGAGCGGGTTGGTGGAGTACTCTGGGATGGAGAGGAACTCGTCCTCGCCGACGAAGCCCTTGGCGCTGCGGTCGAGCTGGCAGAATCGCTCGTACAGCGACACGATCTCCTGCTGCGAGACTTGGATTCGTTCGATTTGGGCGCAAAAAAAACTCAGTAATCGATCAAATCACCACCAAATCGAAGGGGATATCGATGGGGATCGATGACATACATAGGTAGCTGCAGTGCTCCTGCACCTCCTCGATGTCGTACTGCGTCAGCATCGACGACGCGTTCCCCATCGCCAGGAAGCCTCCCCGGTCGATCTGCTCCTCCGACGACTCGCCCTCCCCCTCTCTCCCTCGCTGCGTCAGTCGATGAGTGGGAGGAAGGAAGGGGATTGCGAAATTTCGGGTCGGTTTTCTCTCTATGGATGGGCATATCTGGCGAACGTTCGCCACAGGACATGGCATTTGCGAACGTTCCTCAGGCAGTTTTCGGTGCATTTGGAGAACCTGGATGGCTTTTTTGCAAAACTGCCATGGCATTTGTTTAATTTTGAGTTTAAAAAAGTCATCCAAAGTGCACTGTAGGATCAAGATCGTGGCAGCTAGGGCGTTCGCTGGCAGTTTCCCCCTGGCGAACGTTCGCCAGTTACAATTTCTATTTTCTATTCGGTTCTCTGAAATAATTTATACCCGACAATTATGGTGCCCGAAAATCGGGTTCGAGTTTTCCCAATTTGCCCGAACAAAGCGCTTCACAGGCTATGCGGGGAAGCCAAGGTGGAACTCGCCAACGGCCAGGGCTACGGGTTGCGTGGGGAAGCCAGAGGGGGTCGTCGGCGGCTAGCGGTGTGGCGTGCGAGGTGGCGAGCGTGGCGGTGGCCAGCCCTGTGGGCTGCGTAGGGAATGCCAGGAGAAGGTCGTGGGTGACTAGCCCGGCGGGTAGCGTAGCAACGGTGGTCGCCGAAGTCGGAGGCGCAAGGACATGCGCGGATGCGAGCTGTGCCGTGCATGACAGAGATGTGAGATGCGAGATGCGCGTGTGTAACAAGAGAGATACGGCGGGCAACGACGGCAGGTAAAAAAAGGCACGTATTCCAATGGGAAACTTTGACGCGGCCTACGATCACGCCTCCAGGCCACCTGCACACACGCCTCCTGGTTGCATAGTCTGCCTACACGAAAGTCTTAAGATGCTGACACGTGGCATTTTGTTGTTAATCTCCTGAAATCAATCATAGAGGTGCAGATCCAACAATTTCTGTGACAATAATAAACGTCCCAAAAAATATACCAGTTTAGCGACGGACAAAAAATGTCACCTAAAATGAGGCCAGAACATCACCGAAGTTGGCGAGGGCGCTGACCCGGGAGGAAATCTGCTAGTGACGGTTACCGTCACAAATAATGATCTTAGGTGACGGTTCGTTATTCGTCACCAGCGTTTTTGTCACAGAATAGCACGCATTTTGTAGTGTGTCGTCCCACACACTGTGCCTCTTGAGCTTTATCCAACAATGTATGAACATAAATGGTCTGCCCTCGGTCAAGTGGTACAACACAGAAGCACGGTCGGGCTATACAACATGATGATTATGAAGTTGCAACATTGAGCGAATCAATGAATTGATCAACATGTAGAGCAACAAGAAGCAAAACTTACGGTCTCAATGGTTGACGAGCCCCGTGGCCACCTTCTCTCCACTTGTGCAATCGCATCACAAAACTTCATGAAGAAGTTGGAGATGGTGTACCACCGATGGACTAGCAAATTCACATTGTGATCATGGATCACGTGCAAGTTGTAGGGCGCATCGAGTTTTGCTCATGAAATGAAGCATACACATTTTGCCAAAAGGTTGAGCCCCCTTGCCTCGATCCTACAATGTCCACAGATACGACCTTCCATGCATCGCACAGCAACTCATCCTCCATCATCGAGTACCCCACCATCGCGCTTACTCTAGAAAACAACAATAAGTTCAACAAAAAAAGCTCAATGACATTTGACCGAACACCTGCCGGGCGTGGTGTCTGCCATGGACAACGTCGGAAGGGGGGCGGAGTGTACCTAGCTACGGACGGATCCTGGGTGGACAACGACATAATCCAAGGCGGGCAGGCATGTGGGTGGGGGTTGCAGACGTCAGGCAATGCCTGGGCGGTGGCTGAAGAGTTATAGCGGCGACGGCGAACGAGGAAGGTGCGGATGCAGAGCAGGGGCGGAGTGGAAGAAAAATGACCTGGGAGGGGGATTTGAGTGAGCTGAGGGTGTCAAAGTCCTACGTGGCAGCGGTTCGGACTCCTACAAAGCTCCCCCAGTTTGCGTCTGATTTGCGGGATTTTGGACAACCGAACGAGACGCAGGACCGATGGGGTACCATGTTGGATGGCAAGCTGCGCCCGGATAGCTTGGTCTGGACGTTTGCGAGCGTTTTAAGGGTCCGTGTTGAAAGGGAATTTCCCATCTTAAGTGTTTTGGTGTTGATGACAACGCAATTTGTGGACTAACCGTGTGCTTGAGCTCCACGGGTGCATCTATATGGCACAAGACCGTTAGGCACCCCTCTAGAAGGAAAATGGCGAAGACTGCATTTCCGACGCTTTTATTTCTTTGGTCGTAGGAAATCCACTATTAAGAAGGGATACGCTTCGGAAGGTACGGGTGAAACCAAATCACGTACATAGACTCATATTGCACTTGCACCCACATATCTATCCTTTCGTTTTGAGGAGAGAACCTCATTCCTAACCTTTGTGGCAAAGTCCCTAATGGTTGTACCACTCATGGGTCCGGTTGTACCGTTCCTCTTTGGAAAGTGCACCATGTGACCAGCCTAGGCGGTTGTACCGCTCGGTCTCCAAGTGGTACTACCGGTTCTAGTTCCTGGCCAACCACCACCCGAGGGGTAGTTCCCTTGGGTCCGGCAGCGGTACCCAGGCGATGGCTGGCCGGTTATTCCAGTAATTCGAGTAATTACCGGTATCACTAGTGTCCCTAGCGTTTGTACCGCCCGGGACTCCACAGCCACCCCTGGTAGCTATTAGGGCGGTTGAACCAGCCCAAGTACCACCCCAACCACCGCCTGAGGGGTGATTCCCACGGGATGGGTGCGATACAAGGGCGGTAGCAAGATGGTTTTTCTGGTGATTAATATAATAACCGGTACAATCGGTTGGCAGGGTGGTTGTATCGTCCAGGCTACTGCGACCATGTTTTATTGCCTGGAGCGGTTGTACGGCTCCAGTGCTTTTTGTTGTGTAAGGGTTAAAAATTAGATGAGATTATTTAAGGAGGTCGTTCTTCCTCTCCCACCTACCTCTCTCATCCCTCTCTCCTCCATTCATGCCTTAAGCTATTTTTTGCTTGATCTCCTTCTCTAGCCAACTAAACTTTTTGATTTGCTAGGGATTGAGACAGGAGACCTAGATCTACACTTTTACCAAAGGAAATTCGATGCCCCCATACATTTCTTGTGGATTTTGTTACTCTTGGGTGTTTGGGCACCCCAGACGGAAGAGGTCATCTCAGAGCCACATTTCATTGTGGTGAAGCTTCGTGGTGGTCTTGGGAGCCTCCAATTAAGTTGTCAACCTTGTTTGTATAGGTTCCGGTTGCCGCCTTCAACGGCACTGCTAGTGGATTCATGGCACCTTGCATTGTGCGAGGGTGTGAGAAGAATATGCTGAGTCATTGGGCCGATGGGGGATCATATTGTGCCTCCACACCCCTCCAACGGAGACGTACCCCCCCCCCCCCCCAAGGAGGGAACTTCAAAAACACATCCTCGTCTTCACTTGCTGCTACTTCTTACCTTTACTTTGTGAAAGCGTTTATCTTGTGTTTACCTTTTGCTTGCACTTGTTATGTGTTATGCTTGTCATATAGGTTGTCCACCTAGTTGCATATCTAAACAACCTATTTTTATTGTTGAGCCTAAAATTTGGGAACAAAGTTAAAAATTGTTAGTCGCCTATTCAACCCCCCCCTAGTCGACCATACCGATCCTTTTACGCATTGGCAGTGGCGTAACCAGAGGGTGGCTAGGGACCACCCTGAGATTATTCAGCTCACAACCCATATACTTCAACCTAGTGCTTTCATACAAGGAACAAGCCCAAAGTCTCAGTGCCCAACTAGCCCAGATCGCCTTCCTGGCTTGTTCCAAGTCGTTTTCAATTCCTTTGTTCGAACTACACATACCAGCACACAGTCTCAAAAAAAAGCACACAGTCATTCCCTATTCCCAGCCTCCCCAATGGACTCTTGGCTCTAAGGGTCGATCCCGTGCGAGAGAAAATCGGCTGAGCGATCGCACAAACACTGACGGAGGCGGGCATCAAGCGCCCAACAGTGTTCGAGGGAATATGGGACACACAAACGGACATGTGGCAGGCTCCCCAAGGTTAGTTTCATTACTCCAATGCATGCAAACTTGAATTTGTACTAGTCAATTACTATATTGTTTATTGAAAGAGGTTGATTACTATAGTTGGTCCAATCAAGAAGTGATAAATGAATTATTTTTTCATTGTGGAATTGTTGTAATCTGAGGAGGATTGGAGACATTGCATAACATACGTCAAAGAAGAAGCCCTGGGTACGTAAGTCCTCTTCTACTCCCGAGCTCACATGAGAAGTCTTATCCCAGCAAATAAGATGTAAGTTTTTTAATGCAAATTTGTTTACTCTGGCGAAGTGTGCCTGAAGGTTTGAAGTCCATTAACCAACTATTACTGCATGAGGCTCACAATCTAGTTTATACGAGGCTAATGATTGCATAGTTTTGCTTGTTGTAGTAGGTTTGTATGAATCCCTCTGCAGTTCATTATGCTCCCCAAGACTCTTTTGAAACATGGCACACAATTTTCCAGCTAGTTAATACGAGCTACACGATGGCTAACTGATTGCTTACTTATACGCAAGATATATCTAATGTTCAGTAGCTGCGTGTGGTTTAAATTTGTAACATGACTGTGTTTTGGATTTGGCCCCAACATCATGCTCCTTTGGTGAGCTAAGAGAGATTTCTGTATGCGGCCTGCACAGACTACCATCTTTATACTTTTTAAAGTATCACCTGCTTATGCTTCATGACGTGTGCATTATTGTTAGTCCTATTTTGCCATGTACAAGATAGTCTGTCTTGCTCGCTTCACTGTTGTAACTATATTTTTGCTGTAGTCATGTGTACTTACAGAAACATTTCAGGATAAAGTGACATCAACACAAAACTCTCAGAGCAGTGCGGCATGGCCTTTACCAAATGATTATGGATTGGAATTGGAATGTGCTGATGTTCTAGAGCAACAACTAGAGGCGGCAAAGACAGCGTGCATATGAGTCTCAAGATTTAATCAACATGTTGGGATTGGAGGTGCAGACAAAAGATGCAACAGCCAAAAAAAGAAACAAGAGACTGGGGAAACCACAAAGAAAGTGGAGATTTTGCAGACTGAAATTTGTGCTATCTGAATCCGGCCAATTCTATTTCTGAAGAGATTATAGTTCAAATGGTAAGTTGTGTTGATGCGTGTCCATGATGTATGAGTTGTATGTGCCCAGTGTATGTAACTTGCTATTTGTTTACGCTTTATTATCACTGTTGGCGAATTATGATGCCCACTGGATGTAATCTGCTGTAATTTCTTTATTGTATAGTGTAGGATTAATCTTCGTTTCTATGCCTTAATCTCTTTATTGTATAGTGTAGGTTTTTTTAGGGGGTTGTAGAGTAGGATAATTCTATGTTATTATATATGCTATCGTTGAAACGGGGTCCAACATGCCCAATCTACGTGGGCCCATAATTGCTCGGATGGTCCAATCTACGAGGCCCACTACAATCATGGGTCGTCCCGTGGCAGAAATGGATTTGGGGCTTGAATGTGGGCCCATCGCAACGTGGGCTCTTACCAGGCCGTTAATAGGCCGAAAGCTCGATAGGCCCGCTATAATGGAAACGAGCCCACGGGCCACTAGCAGGCCGAAATGATCGTCAGTTGAGTCTTGGCCCATTTCCATGTCGGGCCGTTAACAGGCCGAAAACCAATCGGGCCATAAGTTGGCCCATATACAGAACGGGCCTTTAACAGGCCGAAAGTCATGTCGGGCTGGAATTGGGCCATGGAGAACATGGGCCGCTAAGAGGCCGAAAGTCAAGTCAGAATGTAAATGGCCCAACTGCGGTGTGGGCCGTTAACAGGCCGAAAGATACACCGGGCTAGAAGTTGGCCCAAATCGCTAATGGGCCGCTAAAAGGCCGAAATACGTACCGCCAGGAATTTGGCCCATTCCTATAATGGGCCTCTAACGGGCCGAAAGACGTACAACCTGGAAATTGGCCCATCTCTATAATGGGCCTCTAACAGGCCGAAAGAACCTCGGCCGGCAAATGAGCCCAAAGACATAGCGGGCTGTTAATGGGCTGGAACAGACGATGGGCCGCAATGGTGTCAAATCGTTAACGGGCCATTGACGGGCCGAATTAGCAGATCTCGTATGGGCCATTTTTGTAAATGGGCCAGACGAAAGTAGGCCGTAAATGGGCCGCCCCACTTATTTTGACTGGGCCGGCCTTTTTAGCTAAATGGGCCTGTTTTGGGCCGTGCCACGTGTCACTATTCCATAGGCACGTCTCGTCCATTGGACGAATGACATCTGTCGCAACGCCGAGCTAACACGTGGATCCGCCGGCGAATGAGAATTTTACACGTGGAAAATTGCCATTGGTCAGGGCTGCTAACGGCGATAGCTTAACGGCGACCCGTTATGGTGGATGCCACGTGTCAGTCACCCTTGATGAAAACACTTCTATGACGTGACATTTATCGTCATGGAAGTGGACACTTCCGTGATGATAATTTCAGTATTATCATGGAACACTTCTACGACAGCACAGGTATGACTATCTTGATTCTGTCATAAAATCGTCATGGATGTACATGCATGACAGAAAACGTGACCTACTGTGACAAAGACGTATCATCACGGAAGTGTTTTTTTGTAGTGATATCTTGTATTCTCTTCCATTCAGTTGATGGTATTTTGTAATGATGTCCACCTTGCTATGCGACTCGATATGCGTTTCTATCCTTATCAAGATTTCATCTCTTGATCGGGCTAGTGCCGCATGTTGGGCGTTACAGTGGGGGACAGGGAGGCTGAACCGGCAGGACGACGAGATCGACGACGGATCTTCATCCAGTGTAGTGGATGAGGGACGTCGAGCTATTGCGGTGGACAGCGTCGTCGGGGAAGAGGCTCTGGCTGGCCGGCGGCAGGGTGTCGGACGGAGGAGGGTGGAGTTTCATGGATTTTGGCGTCCCCGGTGTACAAATGCAGGAAACGGAGGGGATGGGCACTACTGGAATCAGAGAATTTTCCATCAGTCCATTCTTTGCCGTCTGCTAGCGGACGGCAAAGACGGTCTTTGCCGTCTGCTTCCACAAAGCGGGCGACAAAGAAAGGACTCATGGCAAAGAAATTTTTTGCCGTCAGTGCACTCTTTGCCGTCTGTTAGCGGACGACAAAGAGATTTTTTTGCCGTCAGTACACTCTTTGCCGTCTGTTAGCGGACGGCAAAGAGCCAAAAAGGCTGACGGCAAAGAGCTCAGCTGGGCCCCACTGGACCGTGCAGTTGGTTAGGTCAAATGAAATACATTTTGTCGTCTGCTAGCAGACGGTAAAGTGTCTTTAAGCAGACGACAAAGATCGGCGGACGGCAAATATTAGCAGACTTAACTAACGGCCGCCCCCACCCCTCCCTCTCTCTCTCTCTCTCTCTCTCTCTCTGCCTTTCTCTCCCCAACACCACCATGACCCCGCCGCCCTCACCACCCGCCGCCGCCCTGCCGCCCCACCACCCGGCGCCTGGCCGCTGTCGCCGCCCCGCCGCCCAACCGCCCCACCACCAGCCGCCCCGCCGCCCCGGCGGCCCCGGATCCCCGGCGCCCCCGCCGGAGCCAGGCCGCGGCGCCGCCCCCCTCCCCGCGGCCCTTCTCCACCACCGCAGCGCCGCCTTCCTCCCTGCGCCGGCCCTCCTGCACCACCGCGGCCCTCCTCCAAGGTGAGTTTTTTTTTCTGTTTTTTGTTCCTGTTTTTTGCTGTTTAGGTTTAGGTTAATTAGTGCTAGGTTTAGGTTAGTGCTAGGTTTAGGTTTAGGTTTAGATAATTAGAAGAAGAAGAAAGATGAAAAAAAAGGAAGAAGAAGAAGAAGAAGAAGAAGAGGAGGAGAAGAAAAGAAGAAGAAGAAGAAGAAGAAGAAGAAGAAGAAGAAGAAGAAGAAGAAGAAGAAGAAGAAGAGGAGGAGGAGAAGAAAAGAAGAAGAAGAAGAAGAAGAAGAAGAAGAGGAGGAGGAGAAGAAAAGAAGAAGGAGAAGAAGAAGAGGAGAAGAAGAAGAGGAGAAGTAGAGGAAGAATAAGAAAAAGAGGAGAAGAGGAGAAGAAGAGGAAAAACAGAAGATGGTCTGAAGAAGAAGAAAAAGAGGAGAAGAAGAAGGAATAGAGGAGAATAGAAAAAAAAATAGAAAAGTAGTTATATATATATATATATATAGATTTTTTATCGGGATTGAATATTTGTGTTGATCGGGTGGATTTAAATGTGCAGTTGTTTCGTCGCTGCGAGGGTCTGGTGTTCGACGACCTTCTCGTGCGTTCGACGAGCTCCCCTGCGTTCGTGGGTGAGCACAAATGACATCTCCTCCCCCTTAATTTGCTTTGTTCCGGTCTTCGTGCCGATGAAACTTGCTAGCTATAGGTGTCTTCAATCATCAGTATGCGTGACCAGCATGCGTCTCCCGTTCGAAAGGGTTACAGTTATAAATATGCATGCATTTGCATATTTATAACCATGATTCTTTCGAATTGTCCAACGTTATCCATGGACAGCCCGAGTATGTGCAGATTGGGTTCGTTTTCCCATGCTCTGCTCCGGATCCGATGCAGAATTTCGTCAGTGCCTCCTTGTTGTTCTCCGGATACACATCCTCTCTGTTTATTGCCGAGACGTGTATCAGGAGAATAGCGGGGAGGTGCTGCCAAAATTTTGCGTCGGATCCGGAGCAGAGCATGGGAAAACGAACCCAATCTACACATACTCGGGTGGGATTAGGACCTATCTTTACCTATTAGCTTGTAGGTTGCATGGACGTAATAAAATTGACAAACTTGATTAACTGATGAATATATATGCTGAATTATATATATATTTCTTGTGTGTTTAGTAGGTAGGCAAGATGAGTGATCGTGCGTGGATGTACACCGATCACACTAGTCAGAAAGACACGACCAATGAATGGTTAACAAAAACCAAGGGGTTTGTGAAAGCCGCATTTGCAAATGGCCAGAGAAAAACCTGGTGTCCCTGTGTTAGGTGTGACAACTTTTCACAGAGGACAGAGGGTGAAATGGGTAAACACCTGCAGAAGTGGGGTTTTACGCCTGATTATACGGTGTGGACATTTCATGGTGAGTCTGCCCAACGTACCAGAGCTGACGTGGTTCGTCGTCGCACCGACGAGCATGGTACCGGGATCGAAGACATGGTGCAAGACTTTGATGATGCTCGGGATTCGGACGATGAGATGGAGGAATCTGCAAAGGCCTTCAATGAAATGTTGGAGTCTTCAAAACGTCCTCTCCACGAGCACACTGAGCTTTGTCAGCTGGATGCCATCGCACAAGTAATGGCTCTGAAGGCTCAATTCAACTTGGGCAGAGAATGCTACGACGCGATGATGACACTATTTGGACGCTTTCTACCCAAAGGCCATGTACTGCCTGCAAACCTGTACCAGTCGGACAAAATCCTCCGTGTACTTAAGATGCCCTATGAGAAGATAGATGCCTGTGAGAAAGGATGTGCCTTATTTAGGCTTGAGTATGCGGACTTGAACTATTGTCCCATTTGCAAGTCTTCCAGGTATGTTGTGGTAGACAACGGTATGGGTGAGAAGAGGCAGACCAAAATCCCCGTTAATGTTCTTCGGTATCTGCCAATCGTACCAAGACTTCAACGTCTTTTCATGGTCGAAGAGACAGCCAGACAGATGACATGGTACAAAATGGGCAAAAGAACCGAACTAGATGCAGATGGGAATCAGATGATGGTACACACATTGGATGGTTCTGCGTGGAAGCACTTCGATGCATTACATGAGTAAAAAGCGACAGATCCAAGGCATCCTCGAGTCTGCATCGGCACGGATGGGTTCAATCCGTTTGGTATGACGGCAACCCAATACAGTTGTTGGCCTGTATTTGTCATTCCACTCAATCTCCCCCCTGGACAGATTATGCAAAGAAAGAACATTTTCCTGACGTTGATAATTCCAGGGCCCAACTATCCAGGGAAGAATATGAATGTGTACATGCAGCCGCTTAAGGATGAATTGCAAGAAGCTTGGGATAATGGGTTCAAGACGTACGACGCCGCTAGCAAACGAAACTTCATAATGCGTGTCTGGTACATGTACTCGATGCATGACTTGCCGGCGTATGCGCTATTCGTTGGCTGGTGTACGCATGGAAGATTCCCGTGCCCCACATGCAAGGCAGCTCTTCAGTTTCATTGGCTGCAGGCGGGTCGCAAGTATTCTTGCTTCGACTTGCATAGACAGTTCCTGGATCCTCGCCATAAGTTCAGAAAAGACAAGAAGAACTTCACCAAAGGTAGAGTTGTCAAAAACTCTGCACCACCTACGTTGACTGGCCAACAGATCTTGGATCAGTTAAACGCTCTCGAGCCTGATCCAGAGCGTCCATGGTATTTCAAGGGGTATAATTCGGAACACGCCTGGACTCACAAGACATGCTTGTGGGATCTGCCTTACTTCAAATACCTCCTTCTTCCACACAACATCGACGTGATGCACATTGAAAAGAATATCGGCGAGGCCCTTTTTGGTACATTGTTCGACATAGATGGGAAGTTAAAGGATAATACTAAGGCTAGAGTCGATCTGCAGACTCTATGTGATAGACCGTTACAAAACATGCGACAACCGAAAGGAAAGCAGAACTGGACGAAGCCAAAGGCCTGGTTCAATCTTGGAAGGCCAGCTATGAGGGAAATTATCTTGTGGGTGAAAATGCAGTTGATGTTCCCCGATGGGTATGCAGCGAATCTAAAGAGGGGAGCGAGTCTTGAAAAATTGAAAATATTTGGTCTTAAGAGTCATGATTGGCACATATGGCTTGAGCAGGTAATGCCGGTGATGTTGCGTGGCTTTATCCCTGAGGATGAATGGCTAGTACTGGCAGAGCTGAGCTATTTCTTCCGTGTTCTTTGTGCGAAAGAACTATCGCCTGCCGTGATAGATGACATGGAAAAGTTGGCGCCGGAGTTGCTCTGCAAGTTAGAGAAGATCTTTCCACCGGGCTTCTTTAATCCAATGCAGCATTTGATTTTACATCTCCCAACTGAGGCAAGATTGGGGGGGGGGGGGCGTGCAAAATCGTTGGTGCTATGCAACTGAGAGGATGCAGAAGACGCTTCGAGCAAAATGTAAGAATAAACGTAGAATTGAAGCATCGATGGCCGAGGCATTCATTACTGAGGAGGCGACAAACTTCGTGACAGCACACTACGAAGCCAAAAATTGTCATTTACATAATCCGAAGCCTCGGTACAATGCTGGCGACCCTAAAAAAGGTGGATCCAACCTCAGCCTATTCAAAGGGAAGCTCGCACCAGCCGGTGCTTCGAAACTAGTAAGGTTGGATGTCAAAGAATGGCGGACCATTTCGTTGTATATCTTCAACAACCTAACTGAAGTGCGGCCGTACATCGAGTAAGTTCTCGGTACATTGTTTCGCAACTTCTAATTCCTTTGAACTGCTCTTATTCCCGGATATTTGATACAGTCGATACGTCGCCAAATTCTCGGATGGAGCGGTGATCCAAAAGGATTCCATCGAAGAGTATGAGCTTCTGGCAAAGCATGGAGGCGGCTATCCCAGTTTCATCTCTTGGTTCAAACAAACGGTAATTACCATTAATAGACCATTTCATTTCTTGGTCTAATTTGCGGCTAATGCAACAATCCTTTCGTATTAAACTTTTGTAGGCTAATTCAGAGTCTATGGATGCCGAATTGAGACAAGCCGCTAATGGTTTTGACTATAAGGTCCGTTCATTTGAGAAATACGACATCAACGGGTATCGCTTTCGTACCTTTGGCAAAGAGCTATCTATGGCCGACCGAAAATCTACAAATTGTGGTGTCTCTGCTATCGGTGAAGGAGGTACCGAGTATTATGGAAGAGTTGAAGCAATTTATGAACTTCTATTCTATGGTGAAAACCCACCGAACGTCGTAGTCTTCAAATGTTATTGGTTCCATCCGAAGGAGACTAGAAGGACTCATGAACATATAGGGCTAGTCGAAATCAAACAAAGCACCCATTTAGATGTTCCCGATGTCTATATTACGGCTCAACAGGCGACCCAAGTTTTCTATCTACCATGGGCCTGCCAAACTAATGCAAATCTGAATGGTTGGGATGTCGTTTATGAAGTGCCGCCACGTGTTAGACCACCTCCCCCCAATGAAGAGGATTATGAACCTCACATTAACCCAGACACATATGAAGGAGAATTCTTCCAAGAAACACGTCTTTCCAAAAAACATTTCAATAACCGCTCTACTTCACCCCAGAACATGGAAGTAGACAACGACAGTGAATCCGACTTCACCCCTGAGCCGGAACAAGAAGAGGTTACTGCTGTGGATGACCTGTCAATGCTTGACCGATTACAGAAAGGCCTTCCACATGTTGATGCCGCTGAACCCGATGAGCACGTCATTCATGATGACACGCGTGATAGTGATGATGATGATGCATCTATTGATCCCGAAGCATATATAGACGATCCAGACTATTAGTTTGTATGCATCCCAACTTAAATTATATACATATTATTATTCATGTCATGTATTCAATTTTTTTATGTTGTACTAATTTCGTTTACTCTTTTTCATGGCAGGTGTTGAAAGATGGTGGGAGCGGGAACGGTGAGTTTCATTTGAATGGTCATTATTTACTAGTCTTAACATTTGAGTGTCATCATGCTAACGAGACTTTGCAAATGATCTTTGGTGCAGCATAACTCCGGAGCCGCATCGCACAACCCTTCTCCAGGTGATGCCGGCTCGAGGAACCCCGGTGCTTGACCTCCGGTAAGTTTTCTCTAGTGTTTTGCTTAACAAATGCATACTTAGCTTCGTACATGCTTGTTAGCCCTATTATGCCACATACTTAGCTTATTTTCCCCAAAAAAGACATACTTAGCTAATTATCCTCCAAAATGACATAATTAGCTTATTTAGTTCATTTATGACACAATTAGCTTATTCATTTCAAAAATGGCATAATAACCTTGGTTAGCTCATAAATGTCATATACTTAGCTTATTTTCCTCCAAAATGACATAATTACCTAAGTTAGCTCTAAAATGACCTATACTTACCTAAGTTAGCTCAAAAATGGCATAATTACCTAGGTTAGCACAAAAATGACCTATACTTACCTTATTTTCCTCCAAATTGACATAATAAGCTTACTTAGCTCAAAAATGGCATAATTACCTAAGTTAGCTCTAAAATAACACAAATAAGGAATAAGAAGAAGAAAAACAAGGAAGAGGAGAAAAAGAAAGAATAGAAGAAGAAAGAGAAGAAAAAGAAAGAATAAAAGAAGAAGAATGAGAAGGAAAAGGATAAAAAGATAGAAGAAGAAAGATGAGAAAAGGAGAGAAGAAGAAGAAGAAAATATATTCTTATTCTTCCTTTTTCTCTTCTTTCTTTTTCTCCATCTTCTACTCCTTCTTATTCTTATTCTTTTTCTTTCTTTCTTCTTATTCTTCTTCTTCTTCTTCTAGTCTTCTTCTTCTTCTTCCTATTCTTCTTCTTCTTCTTCTTCTTCCTCTTCTTCTTCTTCTTCTTCTTCTTCTTCTTCTTCTAGTCTTCTTCTTCTTCTTCTTCTTCTTCTTCTTCTAGTCTTCTTCTTCTTCTTCTTCTTCTTCTTCTTCTTCTTCTTCTAGTCTTCTAGTCTTCTTCTTCTTCTAACTTTCTTACTCCCATTTTTGCAGGTTTGATTCACTTCATGGAAGCTAGCATTGATGGACTGCTAGTGTTTAGTTTTTGTTTTGATTTGTATTGATGAAGAATGTGAAACTATGTATGTATTGGATCTTTTAATACCCTATGTGTTCTCTTGCATTGATGGACTGCTAGATGTTGGATACATGGCCTATGCATTGATGGACTGCTATATATATCATATTTGTGTTTTGAAAATGCAGGGAAATAACAGAAAACAAACAAAACAGTGGCAATACAGGCACTTTGCCGTCTGCCAGCGGACGGCAAGGCGCTTTACCGTCGGTAGGCGGACGGCAAAGGTGCCACGTGCCAGCAACCTGTGCAACCTGGGAGCATCAGGTCTGACCATTTGGTCATTCTGCCATCTGCTGGCAGACGGCAAAGACCAGCCCTGGCAGACGGCAAACACTTAGCAGAAGTGACGGTTAGCCACGGGTCTGCTGACGTCATAGGGCTGACGGCAAAGTTTGCCGTCCGCCGGCAGACGGCAAAGTCTGCCGTTAGCCACCTAAAGGGGCTGACAACAATTCTTTGCCGTCCATGATCTTTGCCGTCAGCTTGGCCAGGAAAGCAGACGGCAAAGTTCTTTGCCGTCCGCTGTCGTTAGGCAGACGACAAACAAACCCATTACCGTGACTTTCAGTGCCGGAAGTGTTTGCCGTCCGTGGCAGACGGCAAAGCGGTTTGCCGTCGGTGTTCTTGTTCTTTGCCGTCTGCTATGGTAGACGGCAAATTAGCTGATTCCTGTAGTGGGGACGGGGAACCATGGCTTAGGGATGCGCTTGTCCAAAATGTGGGGTAAGTTACAAAAGTATCCCCACGCATTTTGACCATGGGACATCGAGGCGACAAATTTTGTTGACGGATAGAAGGGAGATTTTGCGTGTCGGGCGGCGCGGCCAATTTCGGAGGAGGAGGGAGTTCTTGCGCGCGTTGAAATTTTGGGATAACAAGGCGCGGGTTGAAGAGGCGGGAGTTTTCATAGCACAAGAGACAAAGAAATAACTTGAAATTTCGAGATAACAAAGGCGCGACTTGAAATATCGGGAGAACAAGCTTAATGTGTAAAAAAACAAAAACAAAAAACAATTCGCACCACACAAGAGAGAGTCATGTCCTGTTTTACTATATGAATTACTATGAATGCCATTCAAAAACAACAACAAACAACTAAAAAATTCGGGAGAACAAGCTTAACGTGCACGGTACCAAATCAATTCGTACTTCCCTCAACAAAAAAATTCAATTCATACTGTCTACCATATGGACTAAATGTGAGTCCATTTTCCCTATTTGAATAGGATTGTTGTCAGGTTAATTATACCATCATCTAAATATTTTCTTCACAACACACGACATGCATAGGGTAGTAATTTCCCATTTAAATATGAACTACATGTACCATATGATCTCGAATTCAAATATGTGTATCCATTTTATGTTGAATTCAAATCATAGTACATGTATGTTCTAGCTAGATGTTCAGAATCTAAGCCATGTTTGATGTGTATAATGTGTTTAACACACACACACACACACACACACACACACACACACACGACATTTAGATCTTAGCTACGAAAGCCACCCATTATCTCAATTTCGAATAGTTGTTTCCATGCATGGATGCAATGTGGTCGAACGATGCCTGCCATCGGTATCTCAAATTCAAATCAATTTGACCTTGTTCGATGTGTATATAGTATAGCATGCTCAATTCAAAACCACACTACGCATATCACCATTATATTCATGCATGCATGGGTTATAAACATCATATTGATTATGATCTCTGTGAGTCTTTTTACACCCACACACTCATCTTCTCTTTATAGATACCACTAACTTTCTATCGTGCATGCGTGCACACACACTCCCCACTCGGCATTCTCTCCATCGCGCACACACGTTCTCTTTCTTTAGGTCGGTTGCCCACGATCTCTCTAGGTCTCTCCATCTCTATCTTTCCCACACACACCGATCAATACACCCCTCTAGGGTCTGCCTACCACACACACATGTCCACACAGTCTCTTCCCCCCTCTCACCATCCATGCCTCCCGCCCTAAATCTGAGGCGGGCGCGCACACGCGCGCGCTCTCGCCCCCTCTCTTATTATCGATCTCGCACTCGTACACTCTCTCTAACTAGTAGGGCTTGCACCATCTCATAGCTAGCTAGCTGCACCCCACCCCACCCCCCACACACACCTCTCCCTCTCTTCGTCACTCCGGGCCTTCTTTTCTCTTACACATGCGTATGTGCATCGATCGATTTCCCTCTATATAGCGCTAGGTCGATCTCTACCTATTTGCCCACACAAACCGATCGATCTATGTATCTAGTAAGGTATCCCCCTCTTTCGCACGTACACATCGATCAATCTACCTCTCTACATAGGACTACCTACCACGCATGCATTGTCTCTCTACCCTCTCATCATCCATGCCTTCTGCTTTATCTCTCACATGCACGCAAACACGCACGTTCTCGCTGGCCCCCTCTCTTTATCGATCTCGCACTTGTACACTCCTTCCTAGTCTCCGTCTAGTTGGCCTCTCGCACCATCTTCCAGCACCCCCTCCCAGATCTTGTATGCTCACAAAGTTCTTCCCTCTATCTGTCTCTATTGATATCTCGCGCAGACAATCCCCCCCTCTGTTCTCGTATATCGCCTCTGCACATACATATATGTACCTAGGCCTCTCTTTCACACACATATTCCTTCTATATTTCCCACGCACACACACGCGTATAAGTTCACGATTTGACACAGGGGCGCTCATGATTTGTACTTATGTTAGGAAGACAGAGTCATGCCATGCTTACATAATTCAATGAGTAGGGATAACATTCGTTAAGCATCATATATTTTGAAAAGGTAATGATTTTGTCTTAGTATTCATGGATATTATTGTGTTGATATCAATTAGTTCATCATTTCTCAGTACTCATACCGTAAAACATTACATGATAGACATGTTAGGTAGCATTCACCTACTCGAGGACGAGCAGAAATTAAGCTTGGGGATGCTGATACGTTTCCAATGTATCTATAATTTTTTATTGTTTCATGCTATTATATTATCAATTTTGTATGCTTTATATGCAATTTTAAATCATTTTTGGGAACTAACCTATTAACCTAGTGCCCAGTGCCATTTTCTGTTTTTGCCTATTTTATTGTTTCGCAGAAAAACCATACCAAACGAAGACCAAACACGATGAAACTTTACGGTGATTTTTTCTAGACCAGAAGAGACCCTAGGAGCATCGGGGGGAGTCTAGAAGATATACGAGAGAGCCACAAGCTCACACGGCGCGCCCCAGGGGGGCGTGCCACCTGAGCTTGTGGGCCCCTCGTAGGTCCTTTTGACCTAATTCCAGCGCTATAATTCCCATAAATCCAGAAACCACCAAAGCGAGACCCGAAACAATTCTTCTGCCGCCGCAGGCCTCTGTTCTTCCGCAATCCCATCTGGAGGCCTCCGCCGGTACTCTGCCGGAGGGGGAATCGATCATGGAGGGCCTCTACATCAACCTTGCTGCCCTTCCGATGATGTGTGAGTAGTTCCCACAGGACCTACGGGTCAATAGTTAGTAGCTAGATGGCTCTCTCTCTCTCTGTCTTTGATCTTCAATACAATGTTCTCTTCGGAGATCGATTCGATGTAATCTTCTTTTGCGGTGTGTTTGTTGGGATCCGGTGAATTGTGGGTTTATGATCAGATTATTCATTGAAAGTAATTGAGTCTTTTCTGAACTTTATTATGTGTTATTGTTATAGCTTTGTATTTCTCTTCGATCTATCCATTTGGTTTGGCCAACTAGATTGATTCATCTTCATTGGGAGAGGTGCTTTGTGGTAGGTTCAATCTTGCGGTGTCCTTACCTCATGACAGAAGGGGTAGCGAGGCACGTATTTGTATTGTTGCTACTAAGGGTAAAACAACGGGTTTCAATCATATTTCTTGAGTTTATTCTGTCTACATTATGTCATCATGCTCCAAGCATTACTCTGTTTGTTATGAACTTAATACCTTAAGATGCATGCTGGATAGCGGTCAAGGGGTGGAGTAATAGTAGTAGATGCAGGCAGGAGTTGGTCTACAAGTCACGGACGTAATGCCTATGTACTAATCATGCCATGAATAACGTCATAAGTATGCGCTTTTCTATCAATTGCATAACAGTAATTTGTCTACCCATCGTATGCTATGTTCTTGAGAGAGATGCCTCTAGTGAAAACTATGGCCCTCGGGTCCATCCAAATCATATTACTAAAACCCTAATTTACTTGCTGCAATTTATTTCTTTTGATTTCCGTTTGCAATTTACAAACCTATCACTATCAGAATTAATCCTTGCAATTAACGAGTACAAGGGGATTGACAACCCTCTTGCCCGCGTTGGGTGCAAGTATTTTGTTTGTGTGTGTGCAGGTACTGTCGACCTTTGTCTGTGTGAATATCCTATTGGTTCAATAACCTTGGTTCTCTATTAAGGGAAATACTATTTGCTACTATATTGCTTCACCCTTCCTCTTCGGGGGAAATCCCAACGCAGCTCACAAGTAGCAGTAAACGTCAAGAAATGCCTATGAATTGTTCACTTGTTATTGAAACCTTTTGATGTTTGGGGTTTTGATTATATGGGACCTTTTCCTTCCTCTAATGGATACACTCATATTTTAGTTGGTGTTGATTCTGTCACTAAGTGGGTAGAAGCTATTCAAACCAGTAGTGATGATCATAACACCTCTATTAAAATGCTTAAAGAAGTTATTTTTTTGAGGTTTGGAGTCCCTAGATATCTTATGACTGATGGTGGTTCACATTTTATTCATGGTGCATTTCGTAAGATTGTGGCTAAATATGATGTAAACCATAGAATTGCATCACCCTATCATCTCCAGTCTAGTGGGCAAGTTGAATTGAGCAATAGAGAAATAAAATTAATCTTGCAAAAGACTGTTAATAGATCTAGGAAGAACTGCTCTAAGAAACTTGATGATGCACTATGGGAATACAAAACTGCTTATAAAAACCCTATGGGTATGTCCCCATATAAAATGGTCTAGGAAAAGCATGTCATTTGCCTCTTGAGTTAGAACATAAGGCATATTGGGCAATTAAAGAACTCATGATTTTAAACTTGTCGGTGAAAAGAGGTTATTTGATATTAGCTCTCTAGATGAGTGGAGAGCACAAGCTTATGAAAATGCCAAGCTATTTAAAGAAAAGGTTAAAAGATGGCATGAAAAAAGAATTCAAAAACAAGAATTCAAAATTGGTGATCAAGTTCTATTGTACAATTCTTGTTTTAGATTTTTTGCAGGCAAACTTCTCTCCAAATGGGAAGGGCCATACATCGTCGAAGAAGTTTATCGTTCTAGAGCCAGCAAGATCAACAACGCCGAAGGAACTAGTCCGAAGGTGGTTAATGGGCAAAGAATTAAACATTATATTGCAGGTACACCCATTAACGTTGAAACCAATATTTTTCAAACAATTACACCGGAAGAACATCTAAAAGAGGCCTTCTGGAATGCTCCAGAATCCTGAAAAAGGAATAGGTACGTGGTATGGTAAGTAAACCGACTCTAAAAATTCCGTAAAAATACATTTTGTTAGTTTTGGAATATATAAAAATTTAGGAAAATAAGAAACAGCCAGGAAAGTGCACGAGGGGGCCACAAGCTCAGGTGGCGCCACCCCCTGGGGCGCACCATGTGAGCTTGTGGGGCCCTCATGAACTTTCCCGACTCCGTATTCCTTCCGTAAACTTGTTTAAAAGGTCAGACTCGATGCGATGGAGCAGGAAATTTTCAAGTGTTAGGATGGTGGAGTGCGGACTCAGTGCCAACCACTCCATGATCACGTATTTTATTCGTGAACACAAGTGGGACAACAAGGATATCGGAGAGGCCATCTTCAAGCTTCATGACCGGATTGATAATCTCCAAGCACAAATTTATGACCTGCAAAACCAAAACTGTGAGTATGAATCCGGGTTTAAAAGGATGAGCCTAGCTACAGATTTCAGGATTCCGGAGACTCGTTCTTCTTTCTTGAATGGTGAGCCCATGCCTTGGAAGGTGGAAGATAAGCCCATGCCTTCATCATCGCCATCACCAAAGAAGGAGACTTGAGTACATGGGTATGGGCACCACCCTTGGCTTGTTCCAAGCTTGGGGGAGGTGCCTTGGTATCGTATCACCATCACTTTTACCATCCTTATCTATCTTAGTTTTATCTTTAGTTATTGCTTGAGTTAGATGAATAAAGTATTAGTATGAAATAGTTCTCGAGTTTATGTTTCGTGATCGCTCTACCTATCTATGTAATCATGTGTGAGAGTTATATAATAAAGAGTAGTTTGAGTTTTGCTTCTTTACTATCTTGCATCAATCATAGCATGAAAATAAAAAGATCATACACTAATCCCATGGGGAGTAATGACTTCACATATAAAAAGTATAATTGATAAAATTTATTGGAAATTAACAAACATAGCATTGGTCATTGATGCAATTCCTGAAAGAATAGTAAAGGAAGAGAAGTTTTACATACAAATATACTATCTTGGACATCTTCTATGATTGTGAGCCCCCATTAATTATTTTCAAACTTGATCAAATATTTGACGTTGGACAAGGAAGACGACGTAATGAGTTATGTTTGCTTATATTCACATAGAAGTTATATTGTCATGCATCCTCTAACATGTGGTGCTTGCTCATAATCTTTTGCTAGCCAAAATTTCGTACTAAGTAGAGATACTACTTGTGCATCCAAAAACCTTAAACCCAGTTTCTTGTCATGAGAGTCCACCATATCTACCTATGGATTGAGTAAGATCCCTCAAGTAAGTTGTGATCGCTGCAAGGCAACTAAAATTTCTCTTAATTATGTATGATCTTTTACTGTAAGGGAAAATAAACTTTGTACGAACTTGTGATAGTAAAGAAATAAAAGCGATGGACTGCATAATAAAGATTACTATCACAAGGGGCAATATAAAGTGGTGTTCCTTTGCATTAAGAGCTCGCACGCCCAAATGAAAAAGCGCATGACAACCTGCTTCCCTCTGCGAAGGGCCTATCTTTTACTTTTCAGTTTTCATTACTATGAACGAGTCAAATATTCATTCTTATTCCACTCTTATTTATTCTCCACTTGGCAAGCATCATGTGGTGGGGAAAGATCCAGACACATATACCAAGTTGGATATAGGTGATCATGGATTATTATTGTTGACATTATCCCTGAGATAAATAAGTTGGGAGGTGAAACTATAAAACCCCATCTTCCTACGTGTCTGACTGAAACGTTTGTTCTAAAAACATGCTTTGAGTGTCAGCAATCATGGAAGACTATATGATAGCTGTGTATGTGGAATTTGCTAAACCAAAGGCTCTTACATAGACTCTTCCCGAAATATGATGAATTGTAATTATCTTGATGACTGAGAATATAGTTTGTTAGTTTTCAAGAAGGTTTATTGTTTATACTTTAGCATTGTGGATGAATTGTTACTTGATCATGAGAAGTTTATGATGAACAATTGATGTTATAATAATGATCATGATGCTGCTATGTCCGTATTTTGTTTTATCGACTCCTCTCTCTATAAGCATGTGGTCCTGATTATCGAGTTCGGTGTTAGCTTGAGGACAAGTGAGGTCTAAGCTTGGGGGAGTTGATACGTCCATTTTGCATCATGTTTTCCTACTGTTATTTATAGTATTTGGAATAATACTTCAGTTTATGATGCAATTCTAATGCCTTTTCTCTCTCCTTATGCAAGATTTATATGAAGAGGGAAGTTGCCGGCAGTTGGAATTCTAGACCTGAAAAAGCTACAACAGAGATAGCTATTCTTCGGAGCTCAAAATGACCTGAAAATATGCAGAGATTTATTTTGGAATTAATAAAAAATACTTAAATAAGAAATACCAGGAGGGGCCCCACCAGTGAGCCACAAGCTTAGGTGCCCCCCTGGGCGCGCCATGTGAGCTTCTGGGCCCACCAGCTGGCCTCCATGGCCCTCCTTCTCCTATATGATGCCATTTGCCCTGAAAAAAAAATCAAGAGAAGACTTTCGGGACGAAGTTCCGCTATCTCGAGGCAGAACCTGGGCAGGAGCACTTTTGCTCTCCGGCGGAGCGATTCCGTCGGGCATACTTCTCACCGGGAAGGGGAAATCGAAGACATCGACATCACCAACGATCCTTCCATCGTGGGAGGACCAATCTTCATCAACATCATCACCAGCACCATCTCATCTCAAACCCTAGTTCATCTCTTGTATTCAATATTTGTCTCAAAACCTCAGCTGGTACCTGTGGGTTGCTAGTAGTGTTGATTACATTTTGTAGTGGATGCTAGTTGGTTTATTTGGTGGAAGATTATATGTTCAGATCCTTAATCATATATTATACTCCTCTGATCTTGAACATGAACATGATTTGTGAGTAGTTGTATTTGTTCTTGAGGACATGGGAGAAGTCTTGTTATAAGTAATCCTGTGAAGTTGGTATTCGTTCAATATTTTGATGATATGTATGTTGTTCTTCCTCTAGTGGTGTCGTGTGAACGTCGACTACATGACGTTTGGGCCTAGTGGAAGCATTGGGGAGTATTAAGTAGATGATGGGTTGCGAGAGTGACAGAAGCTTAAACCCTAGTTTATGCGCTATTCCGTAAGGGACTAATTTGGATCCATATGTTTCGTGCTATGGTTATATTTATCTTAATTCTTCTTTCGTAGTTGCGGATGCTTGCGAGAGGGGGTAATCATAAGAGGGTTGCTTTTTCAAGTAAGAACACCACAATAGCACCGGTCCACCCACATATCAAATTATCAAAGTAGTGAACGCGAATCAACTAAACATGATGAACATGACTAGACGAGAATTCCCATCTGTCCTCGATAACGCTTTGCTTAATATATGAAGTACTTCCGGCTTATCCTTTACTACAAAAGGGATTGGGCCACCTTGTTGCACCTTTGTTATTATTGTTACTTGCTACTTGTTACGAATTATCTTGCGATCAAACTCTCTGTACTACTGTTTACAGCACTTGCAGAGAATACCTTGCTCAAAACTGCTTATCATTTCCTTCTACTCCTCGTTGGGTTCGACACTCTTACTTAGCGAAAGGACTATGATTGATCCCCTATACTTGTGAGTCATCAGGCGGCGCGTTAAGGGGCTTGGAAACAAGATGAGGGGGCTGAAATGAGCAGAGGCGGGATGGAATCCGACACCCTCCATTTTCCTTCTCTTATAAGCAGCTAAAAGCCGAGGCGTCACCCACCCAAGACGGAACGGGTAGGTTCTCCAGTCCAGAAAAATTCCCTTTTTTACAGAAAGATTGGAGCGGCAGTTGCGGCGGTATCACCGCTCCGTCCCGAGATCCATGGGAAACCTAACAAGAATCCAAGAGAATGCGTGATACGTCCAATTTGCATCATGATTTCCTACTGTTATTTATAATGTATTTGGTCATTATTTCACTTTATGATGCAATTATTATGCCTTTTCTCTCTTAATTTGCAAGATTTATATGAAGAGGGAGAATACCGGCAGCTGGAATTTTGGACCTGAAATAGCTACAGCAGAGATACCTATTCTACAGAGCTCCAAATGACCTGAAATTTTACAGAGATTTTTTATTGAATATATAAAAAATACTGGAGAAAAGAAATACCAGAGGGGACCCACCAGCTGCCCACAAGGCAACAGGGTCCCCCCCTGGGGCATGCCAAGATGCCTTGTGGGGCCCACAGCTGGCCTCTGGCCCCCTCCTTCTGCTATATAAGGTCATTTTCCCTAAAAAATTATAGAGAAGACTTTCGGGACAAAGCACCGCTGTCTCGAGGCGGGACTTGGGCAGGAGCACTTTTGCCCTCCGGCGGAGCGATTCCGCCGGGGATACTTCCCTCCGGGAGGGGGAAATCGAAGCCATCAACATCACCAACGATCCTCTCATCGTGGGAGGACCAATCTTCATCAACATCTTCACCAGCACCATCTCATCTCAAACCCTAGTTCATCTCTTGTATTCAATCTTTGTCTCAAAATCTCAGATTGGTACATGTGGGTTGCTAGTAGTGTTGATTACATCTTATAATTGATGCTAGTTGGTTTATTCGGTGGAAGATTATATGTTCAGATCCTTAATGCTATTTAATACCCCTCTGATCTTGAACATGAATATGATTTGTGAGCAGTTACTTTTGTTCTTGAGGACATGGGAGAAGTCTTGTTATAAGTAATCATGTGAATTTGGTATTCGTTCGATATTTTGATGACATGTATGTTGTTGCTTCCTTTAGTGGTGTCATGTGAACGTCGACTACATGACACTTCACCATATTTGGGCCTAAGGGAAGGCATTGTGGAGTAGTAAGTAGATGATGGGTTGCTAGAGTGACAGAAGCTTAAACCCTAGTTTATGCGCTATTCTGTAAGGGGCTGATTTGGATCCATATATTTCATGCTATGGTTAGATTTATCTTAATTCTTCTTTCGTAGTTGTGGATGCTTGCGAGAGGGGGTAATCATAAGAGGGTTGCTTGTTCAAGTAAGAATAGCACCCTAGCACCGGTCCACCCACATATCAAATTATCAAAGTAGCAAACACGAATCAACTAAACATGATGAACATGACTAGATGACAATTCCCATGTGTCCTCGAGAACGCTTTGTTTATTATAAGAGTTCATTCCGGCTTGTCCTTTGCTATAAAAAGGATTGGGCCACCTTGCTCCACCCTTGTTACCATTGCTACTTGTTACTTGTTATGAATTACCTTGCTATCAAACTA
Source organism: Elymus sibiricus (assembly GCA_039707655.1). Lineage (NCBI taxonomy): Eukaryota > Viridiplantae > Streptophyta > Magnoliopsida > Poales > Poaceae > Elymus > Elymus sibiricus. The sequence goes on from CM077672.1 coordinate 306,768,588, forward strand.
TCTGTTACCGATAATTTCAGTGTTTGCAGAGAATACCTTGCTGAAAACCGCTTATCATTTCCTTCTGCTCCTCGTTGGGCTTGATACGTCCATTTTGCATCATGTTTTCCTACTGTTATTTATTATGTTTTGGGTCATTATTTCACTTTATGATACAATTCTTATGCCTTTTCTCTCTTATTTTGCAAGTTTTACATGAAGAGGGAGATTGCCGGCAGCTGGAATTCTGGACCGAAAAGGGCTACAACAGAGATAGCTATACTACACATCTCCAAATGACCTGAAAATTTACGGAAAATTGTTTTGGAATGTATAAAAAATATTGGCGGAGGAAATACCAAAGGGGGACCCACCAGGAGGCCACAAGCCTGGGGGGCGCGCCCTACCCCCCTGGGTGTACCCCCCGAGCTTGTAGGGCCCCTGGCAGGCCTCCGGGGCCCATCTTCTCCTATAAGATGTTATTTTCCCTAGAAAAAATCAAGAGAAGACTTTCGGGACGAAGGGCCGCCGTCTCGAGGCGGAACCTGGGCAGGAGCGCTTTTGCTCTCCGGCGGAGCGATTCCGCCGGGGATACTTCCCTCCGGGAGGGGGAAATCGAAGCCATCGACATCACCAACGATCCTCTTATCGTGGGAGGACCAATCTTCATCAACATCTTCACCAACATCATCTCTTCTCAAACCCTAGTTCATCTCTTGTATTCAATCTTTGTCCCAAAACCTCAGATTGGTACCTGTGGGTTGCTAGTAGTGTTGATTACATCTTGTAGTTGATGCTAGTTGGTTTATTTGGTGGAAGATTATATGTTCAGATCCTTAATGATATTCAATACCCCTTTGATCTTGAACATGAATATGATTTGTGAGTAGGTACTTTTGTTCTTGAGGACATGGGAGAAGTCTTGTCATAAGTAATCATGTGAATTTGGTATTCGTTCGATATTTTGATGATATGTATGTTGTTGCTTCCTTTAGTGGTGTCATGTGAACGTTGACTACATGACACTTCACCATCTTTGGGCCTAAGGGAAGGCATTGTGGAGTAGTAACTAGATGATGGGTTTCTAGAGTATCAGAAGCTTAAACCCTAGTTTATGCTCTATTCCGTAAGGACCTGATTTGGATCCATATGTTTCATGCTATGGTTAGATTTATCTTAATTCTTCTTTCGTAGTTGCGGATGCTTGCAAGAGGTGGTAATCATAAGTGGGAGGCTTGTTCAAGTAAGAACAACACCCAAGCACCGGTCCACCCACATATCAAATTATCAAAGTAGCGAACGCGAATCAAACAAACATGATGAAAGTGACTAGATGAGAATTCCCATGTGTCCTCGAGAACTCTTTGCTTTATATAAGAGATCGGTCCGGCTTGTCCTTTGCTACAAAAAGGATTGGGCCACCTTGCTGCACTTTATTATACTTGTTACTTGTTACTTGTTACGAATTATCTTGCTATCAAAACTATCTGTTACCTCTACTTTCAGTACTTGCAGAGAATACCTTGCTGAAAACCGCTTGTCATTTCCTTCTGCTCCTCGTTCGGTTCGACACTCTTACTTATCGAAAGGACTACGATTGATCCCCTATACTTGTGGGTCATCAAGACTCTTTTCTGGCACCGTTGCCAGGGAGTGAAGCACCTCTGGTGAGTGGAATTTGGTAAGGAAACATTTATATTACGTGCTGAAATTTACTATCACTTGTCACTATGGAAAGTAATCCTTTGAGGGGTTTGTTTGGGGTATCTTCACCTCGACCGAAAGCATTAAGAGTTGCTCCTCAACCTACTGAACCTACTGAAAATATTTATTATGAAATCCCTTCGGGTATGATAGAGAAACTGGTAGCTAATCCTTATGCAGGAGATGGAAAGGTACATCCTGATATGCACTTGATATATATAGATGAAATTTGTGGATTGTTTAAGCTTGCAGGGTTATACGAGGATGGAGTTAACAGGAAGGTATTCCCTTTATCTTTGGAGGGAAAGGCATTGACATGGTATAGGCTATGTGATGATACTTGAACATGGGATTGGAACCGGTTAAAGCTGGAATTTCACCAAAAGTTTTATCCTATGCATTTGGTTCATCGTGATCGGAATTATATATATAATTTTTGGCCTCATGAAGGAGAAAGTATCGCTCAAGCTTGGGGGAGGCTTAAGTATATGTTGCATACATGCCCCAATCATGAGCTTCCAAGAGAAATAATTATTCAAAACTTTTATGCTCGGCTTTCTCATAATGATCAATCTATGCTCGATACTTCTTCTGCTGGTTCCTTTATGAAGAGGACTATTGAATTCAAATGGGATCTTCTGGAAAGAATTAAACGCAACTCTAAAGATTGGGAAATCGACAAAGGTAAAGAGTCGGGTATAAATCTTAAGTTTGATTGTGTTAAATCTTTTATGGAAACTGATGCTTTTCATAAGTTTAGTACTAAATATGGACTTGACTCTGAGATAGTAGCTACTTTTTGTGAATCTTTTGCTGCTCTTATTGATCTCCCTAAGGAGAAACGGTTTAAGTTTCATCCACCTATTGAATTACATGAAGAACCTGTTAGTGTTAAAGAAGAAACAATTTTTTACAATGTTGATCCAGTTGTGCCTACTGCTTATATTGAGAAACCTCATTTCCCTGTTAGGATTAAGGAACATACTAAAGCTTCAACTATGGTTAATAAAAGTAATATTAGAGCACCTAGACCTTCTGAACAAATTAAAGTTGAACCTAATATTGCAATGGTTAAAGATCTTTTGGTTGATAACATTGATGGACATGTTATATATTTCTGTGATGAAGCAACTAGAATTGCTAATCCAGACACTAAAGATAAAAACAAACCTTTAATTGGCATGCCTATTATTTGTATTAAAATTGGAGATCATTGCTATCATGGTTTATGTGATATTGGTGCTAGTGTGAGTGCTATTCCGTTTACTCTCTATCAAGAAGTCATGAATGCTATTGCACCTGTTGAGATTGAAGATATTGATGTCACTATTAAGCTTGCAAATAGAGATACTATTGCACCACTTGGGATTGTTAGAGATGTTGAAGTCTTGTGTGGTAAGATCAAATACCCTACTGATTTCCTTGTTCTTGGATCACCACAAGATGATTTTTGTCCCATTATATTTGGTAGACACTTCTTGAATACAGTTAATGCTAAGATTGATTGCAATAAAGAAACTGTCAGTGTTAACTTTGGTTATGTGTCTCATGAATTTAATTTCTCCAAGTTTCGTAGACAACCCCATGATAAAGAATTACCTAATAAAGATGAAATTATTGGTCTTGCTTCTATAGCCGTGCCTCCTACTGATCCTTTAGAACAATATTTGCTAGACCATGAAAATGATATGCATATGAATGAAAGACATGAAATAGATGAGATGCTCTTTAAACAAGCACCTATTCTTAAACATAACTTGCCTGTTGAAACTTTGGGAGGTCCTCTTCCACCTAAGAGTGATCCTGTGTTTGAATTGAAGAAACTACCTGATACACTTAAATATGCTTATCTTGATGAAAAGAAGATATATCCTATTATTATCAGTGCTAACCTTTTTCAGCATGAAGAAAAGAGATTGCTTAAAACTCTGAGGAAGCACCGTGCAGCTATTGGGTACACTCTCGATGATCTTAAGGGCATTAGTCCCACTCTATGTTAGCATAAAATTCATATGGAGCCAGATGCTAAACCAGTTGTTGATCATCAAAGAAGATTAAATCCTAAAATGAAGGATGTGGTAAGAACTGAAATATTGAAGCTCCTGGAGGCAGGTATAATTTATCCCATAGCTGATAGTAGATGGGTAAGTCCTGTTCATTATGTTCCTAAGAAAGGAGGTATTACTGTTGTTCCTAATGATAAAAATGAACTTATCCCACAAAGAATTGTAACCGGTTGTAGGATGGTAATTGATTTCAGGAAATTAAATAAAGCTACTAGAAAAGATCATTACCCCTTGCCTTTTATTGATCAAATGTTAGAAAGATTATCTAAACATACACACTTTTGCTTCTTGGATGGATATTCTGGTTTCTCTCAAATACCTATATCACAAGAAGATCAAGAGAAAACCACTTTTACTTGTCCTTTTGGAACCTATGCTTATCGTCGTATGCCTTTTGGTTAATGTAATGCACCTGGTACCTTTCAAAGATGTATGACTGCTATATTCTCTGATTTTTGTGAAAAGATTGTTGAGGTATTCATGGATGATTTTTCCGTTTATGGAACTTCTTTTGATGATTGCTTAAGCAACCTTGATCGAGTTTTGCAGAGATGTGAAGAAACTAATCTTGTTTTGAATTGGGAGAAGTGCCACTTTATGGTTAACGAAGGTATAGTCCTTGGGCATAAAATTTCTGAAAGAGGTATTGAAGTTGATAAAGCTAAAGTTGATGCGATTGAGAAAATGCCATGTCCTAAAGATATCAAAGGTATAAGAAGTTTCCTTGGTCATGCTAGTTTCTATAGAAGGTTTATAAAATACTTCTCTAAAATTTCTAGGCCTCTTACTAATCTCTTGCAAAAGGATGTTCCATTTGTTTTGGATGATGATTGTGTAGAAGCCTTTGAAATACTTAAGAAAGCCTTCATTTCTGCACCTATTGTTCAGCCACCTGATTGGAACCTACCCTTTGAAATTATGTGTGATGCTAGTGATTATGCTATTGGTGCTGTTCTAGGACAAAGAGTTGATAAGAAATTGAATGTTATTCATTATGCTAGTAAAACTCTAGACAGTGCTCAAAGAAACTATGCTACTACTGAGAAATAATTTTTAGCAGTTGTGTTTGCATGTGATAAATTCAGATCCTACATTGTTGATTCTAAAGTAAGTATTCACACTGATCATGCTGCTATTAAATACCTGATGGAAAAGAAAGATGCTAAACCTAGACTTATTAGGTGGGTTCTTTTGCTACAAGAATTTGATTTGCATATTATTGGTAGAAATGGAGCTGAGAATCCCATAGCTGATAATTTGTCTAGAATGGAAAATGTTCTTGATGACCCACTGCCTATTGATGATAGTTTTCCTGATGAACAATTAGCTGTTATAAATGCTTCTCGTAATACACCTTGGTATGCAGACTATGCTAATTATATTGTCTCTAATTACATTCCACCTAGTTTTACATACCAACAAAAGAAAAAAATTCTTCTTTAATTTAAGACATTACTTTTGGGATGACCCACATTTATATAAAGAAGGAGTAGATAGTATTATTAGATGTTGTGTACCTGAGCATGAACAGGAACAAATCCTACGGAAGTGTCACTCCGAGGCATACGGAGGACACCATGCAGGAGACAGAACTGTACATAAGGTATTACAATCTGGTTTTTATTGGCCTACTCTTTTCAAAGATGCACGTAAGTTTCTCCTCTCATGTGATGAATGTCAAAGAATTGGTAATGTTGGTAGACGTCAGGAAATGCCTATGAATTATTCACTTGTTATTGAACCATTTTATGTTTGGGGTTTTGATTATATGGGACCTTTTCCTTCCTCTAATGGGTATACTCATATTTTAGTTGCTGTTGATTACGTTACTAAGTGGGTAGAAGCCATTCCAACTAGTAGTGGTGATCATAACACTTCTATTAAAATGCTTAAAGAAGTTATATTTCCGTGGTTTGGAGTCCCTAGATATTTGATGACTGATGGTGGTTCACATTTTATTCATGGTGCTTTCCGTAAATTGCTTGCTAAATATGATGTTAATCATAGAATTGCATCTCCTTATCATACTCAGTCTAGTGGTCAAGTTGAACTGACTAATAGAGAAATAAAATTAATCTTGCAAAACACCGTTAATAGATCTAGAAAGAATTGGTCTAAGAAACTTGATGATGCATTATGGGCTTACAGAACTGCTTATAAAAATCCTATGGGTATGTCTCCATATAAAATGGTCTATGGAAAAGCATGTCATTTACCTCTTGAACTAGAACATAAGGCATATTGGCAATTAAAGAACTTAATTAAAAAGATTTTAAACTTGGCGGTGAAAAGAGGTTATTTGATATTAGCTCTCTAGATAAATGGAGAACCCAAGCCTATGAAAATGCTAAGTTGTTTAAAGAAAAAGTTAAGAGTTGGCATGATAAGAGAATTCAAAAACGAGAATTCAACATAGGTGACAATGTTCTATTATACAACTCTCGTTTAAGATTCTTTGCAGGAAAACATCTCTCTAAATGGGAAGGACCATATATCATCGAAGAAGTTTATTGCTCCGGAGCCATTAAAATAAACAACTCCGAAGGCACTAATCCGAGAGTGGTTAATGGGCAAAGAATTAAACATTATATCTCAAGTACTCCCATTAATGTTGAAACTAATATTATTCAAACAATGACACCGGAGGAACACATAGAAGAAGCCTTCCGGAACACTCCAGAACCCTGAAAAGGAGTAGGTATGTGGTACGGTAAGTAAACCGACTCCAAAAATTCCATAAAAGTACTTTCTGTTTGTTTTGGAATATATAAAAAATTAGGAAAATAATAAACTGTCCGAAAAGTGCACGAGGGAGCGACAAGCCTGGGGTGCGCGCCCTACCCCCCAGGGCGTGCCTACCGAGCTTGTGGCTCCCCCGTGGACTTTCCTGACTCCGTTTTTCTTCCATATTACTTGTCCTGCACGAAAAAATCATTATATATACTCTCAGATGTTTTGACCACCGTATCGAAAATTTCTCCTCTGTTCTTGTTTCGGGTTGTTTTTCTGACAGATCTAGATCACCATGGCGCCTCCAAGCTCATCCAAGGACAAGTTCTACGAGAAGGTCATCAACCCGTACCTTCTGGAGGTGATGAAACACCCTCAAGCCATTGAGATGCGTGAGGGGGTGCTTCACATCCGGGACGTTCAAGGGCCAAAGAAGATCGGGAGCGAGAAGGCCAGGCTGGAAGCGGTGGAACAAGAGATCTTCAAGTGTCAGGGGATGGTGGAGCGCGGACTCAATGCTAACCACTCCATGATCATGGAATTCATCCGTGAGCACAAGGTGGTCAGCAGAGATATTGGGGACATCATTTTCAAGCTCAATGACCGGATTGATCATCTTCAGGCCCAAATCTATGATCTAGAAAACCAAAATTTTGAGTATGAGGCCAAGTTCAAAGGTATGAGTTTAGCTGCAAATTTCAGGACTCCGGAAACACGTTCATCCTTTTATGATGGGGAGCCTATGCCTTGGAAGACGGAGGACAAGCCTATCACATCATCACCACCATCACCGAAGAAGGAGACTTGAGTACACGGGTATGGGCACCACCCTTGGCTTGTGCCAAGCTTGGGGGAGGTGCCCCGGTATCGTATGACCATCACTTTTATCATCATTATCTATCTTAGTTCGATCTTTAGATATTTTGTGATTTAGAAAAATAAATTTTTAGTATGCACTGGTACAGCGACCTGCTATACAAACGGGTTTTAACCCCTTTCCGCGACGTAGTTTTAAACCGTCGCCTTGCCTGCGTGTGCGATAGGGGGGGGGGGTCCTTCCCACATGACCCAGAAACCGTCGGGGATAGGTCCTCCGGTCACACACGCTGGGCAAAATGAACTCGTGTGCGATCGGGTTAGCCATCGCATACAATTATACAGGCCCAATCGTTTCCGTTTGTATGTACATCCCACACAGTGAATCCTAGACAAACGTTTCCGTTCGTATGTACATCCCACACAGTGAATCCCAGACAAACATTTCCGTTCGTATGTTCATCCCACACAGTGAATCCCAGCCAAATGTTTCCGTTCGTATGCACATCCCACACAGTGAATCCCAGACAAACGTTTCCGTTCGTATCTACATCACACACAGTTTTCTGTATAGCCTCGTCTGTGATAGGTGTAACGATCACACACGCTCTGCCTCCGTTAACCGTTTGCGTTATTCAAGTATATCACACACGCTTTTGCTGCTAGAACCGTTTGTAAAGTTCCATGACCCATTTAGCAGGTTTTTTAGTTTACTATTAATAATTCCAGTATTAAGCAAAATCATATTTCATATCGAACATCTGTTTGCCAATTTCATATCAGGCACATAAATATATTATAACATCACAGTACGATAGGTACGTGAAAATAGCATAGTACAGCATATAGCTAGTTCACCTTCATAAGCACAATATTAGAACAATATATTCATTTCCCTTATCGACTGATGCATGATCAGCCAAATTAGTCTTCTCCACCTCTGCTTTCAGTTCAGTAAGAACCTGTTTTGCACTGACCAACTGGGAAAGTGCCTCCTCCTTCGCAAACACCATCTGTGCAAAGTCTAATTTAAAAAATCTGAGCTCATTCTCCATCTTCCTCTTTTTTTCCAGTACCTTGAAATATTCTTCAGCATTGACAACATTTTCTCTAAGCCTATCTCTATTCTCTTCCTCAAACATGCTCCAGAGCTTTGCTAGGCACATCTTCAAAGACGGTGGCCACTCTTGATCAACCCACTCCAGGTAAGAACACTTTCGTTCATCCTATAATATTTAAAACTAAATCAGTTACAGTTGTACGGAAAATGGGTTTCTAGCAACATAGAAAATCACCACATACATATTTTGAAAAACTGAAGAAACATGTTTATTATGACATATCTTCTCAAAAAGTTCAATGTGCAAATGAATTAATTGCTACTGAGACAACAACTAAATTCAGGAACATCACAAGCTATAATTAAGTTCTTAGTCAGGTACTATAATAAGAAATTGACCATTTTATGAGGAAGCTTTATAACTGCAACAACACAGCGACGGTGTTTCAATGCCATCAAATTAATACTAACAGGTATGTACATGCACAAATTTAATAACATATAACTAACACCAATAAAGGCCCTCCACTGTGTAGGCCAAAACCGGTGTCAAATCAACTGTTGCTACATTTGGCACCGGTATCCTGCACTGCCGAGTCGTTGCCAGAGGAAAAATTCAGGGAACCGGAGCACCTAGTTGCTCCGATGCCCAGTGCCTTCTTGCCATAAAGTATTAGTATTTTATTGCTTGGCTGCTCAGATGTGTGGAGCAAAGTTGGGTGCACAAACTGCTGAAGCGGTGCCAAATAATTTTCTCAGGGCACCGCTGATGAGATGGCAACATTTTTAGATACTAGGTAGAAACTTTGACAGTGTCTTAATCACATCCATATTAACATAGCACAGTGACAGTGTCTGAATCACATCTAACAAATGATTTGTAACAACGAAAGTGGGGCTAACCTTCTCTGCACATGCCAGAAACTTCCTCCCACTGTCCACAGATTCAAAAGCCACTAACTTCACGCATGGAGATTGATGGTGACAACGAGTAGGCAGATCTTCAGCTACCCCACTCCATTCCTTGCAAGTGATGGTCCTAGGGAGCTACAAGAGGAACAAATGGCTCAAATCGGTCTCCTGGTTAAAATCCTTTATTACAAATCAGAACCCTAAGCCTAGGGGGCGAGAGAGAGGAGAGAGGCATACCCGGCTGGTGACATACTCGTCGTCGGAGGAGGAACCGCTGGAGAGGTCAAAGAAGACCATGGCGTCCGCAGCGGTCGGATGCGAGACGGCGAGAGCGAGAAAAGCAAGTGAGGAAGTGGCTATAGCTTGGGAAGGAAGGAAGGAGTAAACAGGGGAAATGTGGCTCATGGTCGGAGAGAAAAGGGGGTGGGAAGGGGGGAAAGAGTTAGATATTTTGGCGGTAGGCAAAAAATTTCGAAAGGTGGGGGGGGGGACTTGGCGCGCAGTGTCATCAGACACCTTTCAGTTTGAACAAATGTGTGCATCGCAAACGATTATTCTGCTTTACGCGCATGCGATGAGTTTGAGCACTCGAATTTTGGTGGAAATTTCCCTGGGTACAGTGCTCATCCACGTCATTGCATATTTAACATCACTTGCTAATTTGGGGGGTACACAAAAGAGCCTACAGCACACGGACCACACTTACTGAATCGAGCAATTTTAGTAATTAAACAGAGCCAGTTGACCTAAACATTGCTCTAAGAAAAGACCAACGTTATAAACAAAGGCTAAGTATGCATAATTTAAACAAAGCTGCCGACACGCCGCCGCCCTATGCCTCGCCGGTGTAAGATGAGATGTCGATGACTTGTCCTGGCGACATGCCGCCGCTGGTGGACTCCGCGTCCCCCAGGCTGAAGTCGACCGCGTCGTCGTCCTCGGTGCCACCCTCAAGGTTGTAGTACTCGTAGTAGTGGCGGCGCCAGAGCTCGCGTTGGTACTCCACCGCCGATTCCTCGACGGACAGGCAGCTCTCTACCTCCTCCTTAGCCATGCACAACTCCTCCTCCCGGCGCTCCTCGATCTCCGCCGCCTCCTGCATCTCTAGCTCCCACTCGGCGATCTCATGAGGAAGTAGGGGCTCCATGGCCTCCACCGCCGCATCGTCGACAAGCATCTCCGCCGCCTTTTCGGACGTGGGGTGCATGCTGGATTCCGAGGAGGCCTGGAATATCTTGGCGTGGGCGTCCTCGACCTGGGCGTGGATGGCCTCGACCCAGGCCAGGGCGACCTCCGCGGCACGGACGGCTGCTCGAGCGCTCTTGGCGTTTGCAGCTGCCGTCGTAGCAACTGCTGCAGCCGTCTCGGCTGCTGCAGCTGCCCTGTCGGCTGCCGCAGACGCCCTCTCGGTGGATGCGGCCACGCTCAATGCGGATGCAGCCGCGCTCTCGACGGAGGCGGAGCCGCTCGGGGAGGACCCGACGACCGTACGGGCCCTCACGAAGCGTCTCCACGGCGTCATTCTTTGCAAGAAGGGGATGGGGAATGGGTATCGGGGACTCGAGGATTCGGGGGTGAACAGCGCTTGAGCAGACGAATCCGGCGAAGCTTATGGAGGAAGACATAAAAAGACCCGTGAATTTTCATCGCAAACGGTTCTTATAACCAACTGTGTGCGATGTAGTCCATTTTTTAATTACCTGCGGCAGACTAATTTGGAGTACACTGGCAACGGATGGTGATGGAAATTGTTCGAATTTTTTTGTACCTTTAACATGCACTGATACAACTATCATATTAAAATTTGGAATTTTTCAGGGTTCATCTAATCTTTTTAAGACATTAAGTGAGTTCCTAGCCATATAATGGCCATAATTCAAATTTGAACTGCATGTACATGCAACGGCAAACCATCATGGGTTGGAAAATCATATTTGTGTCCTTGTGTGCGAGTTAATGCCCTGTGCAGTAAATTGGAAGGAATTTTCAAACATATTGGTGTCACGGCTTGGACACAAACAGTGAGAACCATGGCTTTTAAATTCCAAAAAATTCAAAAAATGATCAAAAATATATGAAACCTTGCTTGATGTCATGAAATGGTACCAAGATGCAGTGGTAAAAGAATTGGCCAGTTTGACGAAAGTTTTGACAAAGACCTCTCACAAATCGGAGCATCTCACGAGAAGACACGTGGTTCCGAGAGGGAACAATGCATGTTTGATGACGAACCGACGCTCGCTTCCTCGTATGACCCTGATTTTTTTTCTACCGTTAGCATGCACTAATGCAACGGTCATGTTAAATTTTTGAAATTTTTGGTGTTGATTTGACCTTTTTAAGACATTAAGTGAGTTTCTAGCCATATAATGGTCGTAATTCAAATTTGAACTGCATGTACATGCAACGGCAAACCATCATGGGTTGAAAAATCATATTTGTGTCCTTGTGTGCGAGTTAATGCCCTGTGCAGTAAATTGGAAGGAATTTTCAAACATATTGGTGTCAAGGCTTGGACACAAACAGTGAGAACCATGGCTTTTAAATTCCAAAAAAAATCAAAAATGATCAGAAATACATGAAACCTTGCTTGATGTCATGAAATGGCACCAAGATGATGTGGTAAAAGAATTGGCCACTTTGAAGAAAGTTTTGGCACACACCTCTCACAAATCGGAGCATCTCGCGAGAAGACACGTGATTCCGAGAGGGAACAATGCATGTTTGATGACGAACCGGCGCTCGCTTCCTCGTATGACCCTGAATTTTTTTCTACCGTTAACATGCACTAATGCAACGGTCATGTTAAATTTTTGAAATTTTTGGTGTTGATTTGACCTTTTTAAGACATTAAGTGAGTTTCTAGCCATATAATGGCCGTAATTCAAATTTGAACTGCATGTACATGCAACGGCAAACCATCATGGGTTGGAAAATCATATTTGTGTCCTTGTGTGCGAGTTAATGCCATGTGCAGTAAATTGGAAGGAATTTTCAAACATATTTGTGTAAAGGCTTGGACACAAATAGTGAGAACCATGGCTTTTAAATTCCAAAAAAATCAAAAATGATCAGAAATACATGAAACCTTGCTTGATGTCATGAAATGGCACCAAGATGCTGTGGTAAAAGAATTGGACACTTTGACAAAAGTTTTGGCACACACCTCTCACAAATCGGAGCATCTCACAAGAAGACTCGTGGTTCCGAGAGGGAAGACTATGCATGTTTGATGACGAACTGACAGTGGCTTCCTCTTATGGCTTGGCATTTTTTTTCTACTGTTAACATCCACGAATACAACTTTCATGTTAAAATTTGGAAATTTTCAGGGGTTATTTGACATTTTTAAGACATTAAGTGAGTTTCTAACCATTTAATGGCCGTAATTCAAATTTGAACTACATGTACATGCAACAGAATATCATCATGGGTTGGAAAAATCATTTATGTAATACATTTTCCAACAATATCATGGTAACATGAAATAAGCATTCATGCAAAACATTTGGAAAGAAAATGTAAATATCTGGCAAGACAACTGGGCCCCCATGATTGGCACATTGTTTCGCGCCGCGAGGTTTGGAAGGTGAGTGGCGCGGGTTATTAATCAGACGCGGTTCAGTCTTGGGAACCGTCAGTGATTTATTTCACACACAGATTTTGATGCGGGAATCGTGTGTAATTCAAGCTATAGTACTCGTAAATTCCGGCCACCGACGCTTCTACTGCTCCCGTCGATCTAGATTCCGGCCGCCAATAAATACTACCCCGCCCACGTCGTCCCGCCTGCATTCTCATCTACATGGAAAGCGCTGCCGCCGGCTGAGAAAGCCAGTCAAGTGGCATTCAAGAAGGAGTTGGCGGAGGAGCGCGCCAGGTACCAGGCGGCCTATGAAGCCCGTGAGGCCACCTGGGAAAAGGAGAAGCTGGAGCTTTGGCGACGGGCGCGTCGACGTGCGGACAAGGTGTACGAAGATGGCCGGTACTTCGCCAGGAAGGCCAAAGGCGCTAGGCACCTCATCGCTGCGTGGAGGTGGGCCGATAAGCTCCAGCATGCTACCGACGAGGTTCTCCAGTGGGCGCCCAACGAAATGGCAAGATTGTTCGCGCGCGTCCGCCAACAAAAGGCAGATCGACACATCAAGCGCTGCGAGGCGGAGGAAGCGGAGAACTCCCTCCGCGCTGGGAAGCCGCCGCGCACCAGGGAGCTACTAGCGAGGGGCTGCCGGAATACTAGCTGGATAAGGAGGGATTATTTGTTTTAGTATTGTTCGTTTTCAATTTTATGCATTGTACTTAGTAGTTAAGTATGGGATCCCAGTTAAGTATCATCATGTATTGTTCGTTTTCGTACCAATTTCTATCTAGCTGTTTACCATCCACATGTACAAAATGGAAAACATACACATTGAAACAGAACAATATATAAGAACGGAAAACAGAGTACACACATTGAAACAAAGCAATAAACAGAGCAATATTATGATTGTTGGGAATACATAGCGATCAACGTCGAAATGACTCAACAAAATAAAATGCATCCATGACCACCACCCCTGCCTACGGTAGCTCTTGCCTCTGCCTGAACTCGTGCAGGCGTTCGTCCAAGTGGTTGACACGCTCGCGGTACATCTGGAGCGCGATCTCGAGCTCCAAGTTGGCTATTTCATCGGAGATCACCAGCTCGAGGATGCGACGGCCATGTTCCTCTACTGCGCCTATGTGGACACCTGGGCCAAGGAGGTGCTCGAGCCTAGCGACCAGCGCATTAGCATCGAGAGGGCCGCGGACAAGGCGAACGGCGCGGCTGGCGTCCAGTGCAAGCACGGCGCGGCCGGCCTCTGGTGCTAGTACGGCGCAGACGGCCTCTGCCCACTCCTGGCAAGGAATGGGGCTACTGACGGGCCGTGTAGCCAGCTGCAATGCCCTGTCGACAACAAGCAAGCGCCGATGGAATCGCTCTTGCTATGCGGTGCGCCACGCCTCTCGCTCTGCGGCGGTCCATCGGTCTCGCTATGTGGCGAGCCGCAGCCTATCGGCGTGGACGCGCCTATATTGCCCTGCGGGGCACCACCGATCATGTTGTGTGTCGAGCTGCAGCCTCTCAGCGCTGAGTTGCCTTTCTTGATCAGCGGCGCTGAAGCACTGTCTGCCAAGGGTCTACTCAACCCTGGTGATGACGCGCAGCACGGCGTCGTCCATCGCGTTGCCGGGGACGCCCTTGGCCTCAACGGGCCGTGGCGCCTGCTCGTTTACCTCGTCGAGGAGGTTGATGGCAGAGGCGGTGCTTCGGTGGGTTGGCATGCTAGGAAAAGGTAGCTAGAGGGGCTATAGGCTGCGCTTGTGCCTCGGTGTATCGCGCGCCGCCTGGGCTTATGTGCAATCGCTTGGTGGCGGCGGGAAACCGATGGGGAAATGGCAGGAAATGGTGGCATGTTCATAAAACGCCATCAATTAATGGAAACTTAGCATAGAAGGAAGCGCGAGCTAGCACGACACATGCACGCACATTGCTTGCCCACGGGTGTGATCCACATATCTTGTGTGCCCAACAGAGCACACTATTCACACAAAATAATATTGTTCTATACACAGAGAGCGTAGATGTTTTGCAGACTGAGCAAATCACATCGCACACGGATTAAACTACGGAACCCGTCGGTGATGATTTCATCAATCGCTGACAATTGTTTACCAACAAGCGTTTGCCTATAACACACACGACTTATTTGGAGCAATCGTCTGTGTTATTGTCGATCTTCCCACACATTTCCGATTACTGACCTGTTTGCCGCGTATCACACACATCTTCTTAAGTTGAACCGTTTCTGTTATGTTGGGTAATCACAAACAGTTCATCCTAGTGAACTGTATGCCGTGTATTGCACACACCATACAGTGTCTGACCGTTTCTGTTGTGTTGGGTAATCACAAACAGTTCATCCGAGTGAACTGTATGCCGTGTCTCGCACATACCTCGAACTGGCTGTTCGTTTCTGTTGTTCTGGCTTATCGCAAACAGTTCGTATGGATCAACTGTATGCCACGTATCGCACACGCGTCTCTAATCTGAATCGTGCTTGATGTCTCTTCCATCGCAAATAGTTCGTCTTATTGGCGACGGTTTTATTACGACACCGTTTGCAATTCATGCATCGCACACAGTTTGGTCGCGGGGTCTCTGATTCATGTGTCGCGTTAGGGGTCACCTGCAGTAGTGATGATTTAGTTTTCAAGTGTTTGCTTTGTGATCTATCTATCTATGTAATCAAGTGTGAGAGTTATATAATAAAGAGTAGTTTGAGTTGAGTAATTTTACTTTTGTTGATCCAATCTCAGAAACAAAATAAAGAGAATAAAGAAAAAGAGAGATCATATGCTAATCCCATGGGGAGTGATGACTTCACATAAAAGAAGTATAATTGATAAAACTTGTTGGAAGTTAACAAACATAGCATTGGTCATTGTTGCAATTCATGAAAAATTAATAAAGGAAGAGAGGTCTCACATATAAATATACTATCTTGGACATCTTTTATGATTGTGAGCCCCCATTAAATATTCTATGTCAAATAGTCGACGTTGGACAAGGAAGACAACGTAATGAGTTATGTTTGCTTATATTCACGTAGAAGTTATATTGTTTTGGATCCTCTAACATGTGGTGCTTGCCCCCTATCTTTTGCTAGCCAAAATTCTGCACTAAGTACATATACTACTTGTGCATCGAAAAACCCTTAAACCCAGTTTCATGTCTTGAGAGTCCACCATATCTACCTATGGATTGAATAAGATCCTTCAAGTAAGTTGTCATCAGTGCAAAAGCAATAAAAATTGCTCTTAAATATGTATGATCTTTTATTGTAAGGGAAAATAAGCTTTGTACGAACTTGTGATGGTGAAGAAATAAAAGCGACAGACTGCATAATAAAGGTTGCTATCACAAGGGGCAATAGAAAGTGACGTTCCTTTACATTAAGATCTTGCACATCCAAAAATAAAAAGCGCATGACAACCTCTGCTTCCCTCTGCGAAGGGCCTATCTTTTACTTTATGTATTTACTTTTATGCAAGAGTTAGTAGTATTCTCCTCTATTTCGTTTTTATTTTTCTCTCTTGGCAAGCATCATGTGGTGGGGAAAGATCTAGGCATATATATCTAGTTGAATGTAGGTGATCATGAGTTATTATTGTTGACATTACCCTTGAGGTAAATACGTTGGGAGGCAAAGTTATAAGCCCCTATCTTTCTATGTGTCTGGCTGAAACTTTTCCTCCATAAGTATGCCATGAGTGTCAGCAAACATAGAAGACTAAATGATAGTTGAGTATGTGAACTTGCTAAACAAAGCTCTGACATAGACTCTTTCTGATAATATGATGAATTGCAATTGCTTCAGTGACTAACATCATAGTTTGTTAGTTTTCAATACGGTTTGTAGTTCATACTTTATCTTGTGGATGAATTGTCACTTTGTCATGAGAAGTTTTATGATAATATATTGCTGTCATAATAAAGATTATGATGCCTTCATGTCCGTATTTTGTTTTATCGACACCTCACTCTCTAAACATGTGGTCATGATTATCGATTTTGGTTTTTCGCTTGAGGACAAGCGAGGTCTAAGCTTGGGGGAGTTGATACGTCCATTTTGCCTCATGTTTTCCTACTGTTATTTATTATGTTTTGGGTCATTATTTCACTTTATGATACAATTCTTATGCCTTTTCTCTCTTATTTTACAAGTTTTACATGAAGAGGGAGATTGCCGGCAGCTGGAATTCTAGACCGGAAAGGGCTACAACAGAGATAGCTATTTTGCACATCTCCAAATGACCTAAAAATTTACGGAGAATTTTTTTTGGAATATATTAAAAATATTGGCGGAGGAAAGACCAGAGGGGGACCCACCAAGAGGCCACAAGCCTGGGGGCGTGCCCTACCCCCCCGGGCGCGCCCCCAAGCTTGTAGGGCCCCTGGCAGGCCTTGATACGTCTCCAACGTATCTATAATTTTTGATTGTTCCATGCTATTATAGTATCAATCTTGGATGTTTTATATGTAATTATATGCAATTATATATCATTTTTTGGGACTAACCTATTAACCTAGTGCCCAGTGCCAGTTGCTGTTTTCTGACTGCTTTTGGTTTTTCAGGAAATCGGTACCAAACAAAGTCCAAATGCCATGAAACTTTTTGATGATTTTTTTCTGGACACAAGAGACCCTGGAAGCTTCAGGAGGAGGCCATAAGCCACACGAGGAGGCCACAAGGCAACGGGCGCGGCCCCAGGGGGGCGCGCCCTGATGCCTTGTGGGCCCCTGCTACTTGTAGTCTGCGTTGGTATTTCCCCGAAGAGGAGAGGATGATGCAGTATAGTAGAGATAAGTATTTTCCTTAGTTAAGAACCAAGGTTATCAATCCAGTAGGAGAACCAAGCAAAATTCCGTTAAGCGCACCTGCACACACAAGAGCAAACACTTGCACCCAACGCAAATAAGAGGGTTGTCAATCCTCTTAGCGGTTACTTGCAAGGATTAAATCTTATCGAGGTAAATAGATAAACTAAACTACTAAATAAAATAAAAGTAAAGAAATTGCAGCAAGGTATTTTTAGGTTTTTTATATGATAAAGATAAACCCGGGGGCCATCGTTTTCACTAGAGGCTTCTCTCTCGAGCGCAGAAACATACGGTGGGTAAACAAATTACTGTTGGGCAATTGACAAAATAGCAAATAATTATGACGGATTCATGGCAAAGATCATGTATATAGGCATCACGTCCGAGACAAGTAGACCGACTCCTGCCTGCATCTACTACTATTACTCCACCCATCGACCGCTATCCAGCATGCATCTAGGGTATTAAGTATGAAACAGAGTAACGCCTTAAACAAGATGACATGATGTAGAGAAGCAAATTCAAGCAATATGAATAAACCCCATCTTTTTATCCTTAATGGAAACAATACAAATACGTGTCATGTCCCCTTCTGTCACTGGGATTGAGCACCGCAAGATTGAACCCATCACAAATCACCTCTCCCATTGCAAGATAAATCAATCTAGTAGGCCAAACTAAACCGATAGATCAGAGAGAAATACAAAGCTATAACAATCATGCATAAAAGATTTCAGAGAAGACTCAAATATTTCTCATGAATAATCCGATCATAAACTCACAATTGATCAGATCCCAACAAACACACCGCAAAAGAAGATTACAGCGGATAGAACTCCAAGAACATCAAGGAGAACATTGTATTAAAGATCAAAGAGAGAGAAGAAGCCATCTAGCTATTAGCTATGGACCCGTAGGTCTGTGGTAAACTACTCACACATCATCGAAAGGGCAACAAGGTTGGTGTAGAAGCCCTCCGTGATCGATTCCCCCTCCGGCAGAGTACCGGAAAAGGCCTCCAGATGGGATCGTGAAAGAACAGAGGCTTGTGGCGGTAGAAAGGTTATTTCTTCTGGCTCTCTGGGGGTTTCCCAATATTTGTGAATTTATAGAAGTGAAATTAGGTCAAACGGAGTCACGTGGGCCCCACAAGGCAACACGGCGCGGCCCCCTGGGGCGTGCCCTGTTGCCTTGTGAAGCTTCTGTGAGGCTTCTGGCCTCCTCCCGAAGCTTCCAAGGTTTCTTTTGTCCAGAAAAAAATCTCCAAAAAGTTTCGTGGCATTTGGACTTCATTTGGTACTGTTTCTCTGAAAAGCCAAAAACAAGCAGAAAACAGCAACTGGCACTGGGCACTGGGTTAATAGGTTAGTCCCAAAAAATGATATATAATTGCATATAAAAACATCCAAGATTGATACTATAATAGCATGGAACAATAAAAAATTATAGATACGTTGGAGACGTATCAAACATCCCCAAGCTTAATTCATGCTCGTCCTCGAGTAGGTGAATGATAAAAACAGAATTTTTGATGTGGAATGCTACCTATCATGTTTCATCATGTAATCTCTCTCTTACGGTATGAATAATAAGATCCAAATGATTCAAAGCAACAGTCTATAATTTGATATAAAGACATCAATACTCAGGCATACTAATAAACAATCATGTCTTTCAAAATAAAAATGCAAAAGAACGTTATCCCTACAAAATCATACAATCCTGTCTTGCTCCATCTTCTTCACACAAATTTATCATGCACTACCCCGGTTTTAGCCAAGCAATTGGTTCATACTTTTTAACGCGCTTCAGTTTTTTCAACTCCCACTCAATACATGAGTGCAAGCCATGGATATAGCACTATGGGTGGAATAGAGTATGGTGGTAGGGATAAATAGGAGAAGTCAAAAATAAGAAGATAGTCTCACATCAACGAGGCTAATCAACGGGCTATGGAGATGCCCATCAATTGATGTCAATGCGAGGAGTAGGGATTGCCATGCAACAGATGCACTAAGAGCTATAAGTGTATGAAAGCTCAACATGAAAACTAAGTGGGTGTGCATCCAACTTGCTTGCTCATGAAGACCTCGGGCATTTGAGGAAGCCCGTCATTGGAATATACAAGCCAAGTTCTATAATGAAAAATCCCCACTAGTGTATGAAAGTGACAAAATAGGAGACTCTCTATATGAAAAACATGGTGCTACTCTGAAGCACAAGTGTGGAAAAGGATAGTAACATTGACCCTTCTCTCTTTTTCTCTCATTTATTTTTTTCTTTCCTTTTTTTTATATGGCTCTTTTTCGCCTCTTTTTTTCTTCTTTTTCTCTCTTTTTTTTCGAACGATCTCATGGACCTCATCCCCACTTTTTCGAGGACTCATTAGTCTCCACCATTCTTACCTCACTGGCACAATGCTCTAATAATGATGATCATCACACCTCTATTTACTTACAACTCGATGATAGAACAAAATATGACTCTATATGAATGCCTCTGGCAGTGTACCAGGATGTGCAATGATGCTAGCGTAACATGTATAACAATGATGAATGGTGGCTGAGCCACAAATACTTTGTCAGCTATATGATCATGCAAAGCAATATGACAATGATGATGTATGTCATAAAAACGGAACGGTGGAAGTTGTATGGCAATATATCTCGGAATGGCTATGGAAATGCCATGATAGGTAGGTATGGTGGCTGTTTTGAGGAAGATATAAGGAGGCTTATATGTGATAGAGCGTATCATATCACGGGGTTTGGATGCACCGGCGAAGTTTGCACCAACTCTCGATGTGGGAAAGGGCAATGTACGGTACCGAAGAGGCTAGCAAATTGCGGAAAGGTGAGAGTGCGTATAATCCATGGACTCACATTAGTCATAAAGAACTCACATAATTATTGTGAAAGTTTATTAGCCCTCGAAGCAAAGTACTACTATGCATGCCCCTAGGGGGGAGGTTGGTAGGAATTAACCATCGTGCACCCCCGACCGCCATGCAAAGGAAGACAATCAATAATAAATCATGCTCCAACTTCTTAGCATAACGACAGATCATATGTTCATGCTTCAGGAATCACAAACCTTAACACAATAATTCTTACTAAACCACAATTATCTACTAATACCTCCCACATATTACTATCTTAATATCGCAAAACTATTGCAAGGAATCAAATTTATCATATTCAGTGATCTACATGAAAGTTTTTATTATATCCCTCTTGAATACCTATCATATCAGGACCAAATTCATAACCCGTGCATATTACCATTGCTATCTTGAGACTTAAAAAAGATATAAGTGAAGCATGAGAGTGCAACTATTTCTTTAAAATATAACCACCGCCGTGCTCTAAAAGATATAAGTGAAGCACTAGAGCAACTGCCTAGCTCAAAAGATATAAGTGAAGCACATAGAGTATTCTAACAAAGCACGAATAATGTGTGTCCCTCTCAAAAAGGTGTGTTCAGAAAAGATGATTGTGACAAACTAAAAAGCAAACAAAAGCAAACAAACTATTTCACAAGATGCTCCAAGTAAAACACATATCATGTGATGAATAAAAATATAGCTCCAAGTGAGTTACCGATAGATTGTAGACGAAAGAGGGGATGCCTTCCGGGGCATCCCCAAGCTTAGACGCTTGAGTCTTCCATGAATATTACCTTGGGGTGCCTTGGGCATCCCCAATATTAGGCTCTTACCGCTCCTTATTCCTTTATCCATCGTAGTCTCACCCAAAACTTGAAAACTTCAGCACACAAAACTCAACAGAAACCTCGTGAGATCCGTTAGTATAACAAACAAATCTTAAACTTTAGGTACTGTAATAAATTGATTCATATTTAATATTGGCATAATGCTACTGTACTCTAACTTCTCCATGACTCATACCCCCCCGATACGATCCATAGATTCATCAAAATAAGCAAACTATGCAACAAAAACAGAATCTATCTAAAACAGAACAGTCTGTAAAGATCTATTTAAAAGCCATACTTTTGTAACTCCAAAAATTCTGAAAAATTAGGAAAACGTAAACAATTCATATACCAATACTGTGTAAAAATTGCAGATTTTTCTGACTCTCCTGCACATAACTAAAATTCCAGCACTGGACGCAAAACTTTCTGTTTTCCAAACAGCATCAATTATACTATCATCAACATCATCCCAAAGGCAGTACTTGGCACAAACACTAATTAAAACATAAAAAAACAATCATAACAGAGGCTATAATTGTGCAAACACACAAAAACAGTAGGTAAAAGCAAAAATTTATTTTATTCATTGGGTTGCCTCCCAACAAGCGCTATTGTTTTATGCCCCTAGCTAGGCATAATGCATAGTTTCAAGTGTTGTCATCCTTCAAGTTAATTCCATAAGTGACCCTCATAATGGATTCATAAGGTGCTTTAATTATTTTTCTAGGGAAGTGTTCCATCCCTTTCTTTAGTGAAAATTGAAATCTTATATTACTTTCTTTCATATCAATAGTAGCACCAATAGTTCGAAGAAAAGGCCTACCAATTATTATGGGGCAAGAAGGATTGCATTCAATATCAAGAACAATAAAGTCCACAAGCACATAATTTCTATTTGCAAGAATAAGAACATCATTTATTCTACCCTATGGCTTTTTAATATTAGAATCCGCAAGATGCAAATTAAGGGAACAA
The DNA here is from genome assembly GCA_039707655.1 of Elymus sibiricus. NCBI lineage: Eukaryota > Viridiplantae > Streptophyta > Magnoliopsida > Poales > Poaceae > Elymus > Elymus sibiricus. The sequence goes on from CM077672.1 coordinate 306,790,954, forward strand.
GGATCCATGTCGGTGAGACCTAGCACATCACACAAAGACTTAGGTATGGTGGAAACGCTAGCACCAAGATCACAAAGAGAATTACATTCATAATCTTTAATTTTTACTTTAATAGTTGGTTCCCATTCATCTTGTAATTTTCTAGGAATTGATACTTCCAACTCAAGTTTTTCTTCATGTGCTTTCATCATGGCTTCTACAATATGTTTAGTGAAAACTTTATTTTGTTCATATGCATTTGGTGAATTAATCATGGATTGCAACAAGAAAATACACTCAATTAGAGAACAACTATCATAATTAAAGTCCTTGTAATCCAAAATAGTGGGTGCATTACTATTTAAAGTTTTGACCTCTCCAAACCCACTTTTTTTCATTTTTACGATCAAGATTATCACCCTCCAAGCAAGTAGGACTCCTTCTATCTAAAGTTGACTCTTCTCCAGTCCCTTTTTCATCAAGTTTTATGTTACTAAATAATGATTCAATAGGAGTGACACCAATAATTTTAATATCTTCATCATTACTTCGATAGAAACCGGGTGGAATCGCTTTTTCTAGGAATTCTCGCTTAGCTCTCAACCTAGCGGTCCTTTCCTTACTTTCATTAATGGAGACATAGATAGCTTTAATAGACTCATTTATATCATGCTTGGATGGAAAAATTTTAGTTTTGAGATTTTCCACATCATGAGCAATTCTATCCATGTTCCTAGCCAATTCATCAATTCTATTCAATTTTTCTTCTATCATAGTATTAAAATTCTTTTGCGAACTAATAAATTCTTTAATATTACTTTCAAGATCAGAGGGCATCCTATTATGATTATTATTATTATTATTATTATTATTATTATTATTATTATTATTATTATTATTATTATTATTATTATAAGAATTACCATAAGGATTGCCATAATTATTAGAGGAATTTCCAGGAAACGGTCTAGCATTGAAATTACCCATATAAGCATTGTTGTTGAAATTATTTCTAGAGACAAAATTCACATCAATAGCATCATTATTTTGCTCAATCAAAGTAGACAATGGCACATCATTAGGATCAATATGAGCATTTTTACTAGCAACCAATTTCAATAAAGCATCCATCTTATCACTCAAAGTATTAATTTCTTCAACAGAATTTACCTTCTTACCAGTTGGAGTTCGTTCAGTGTGCCATTGAGAATAATTTTCCATAATATTATCAAGAAGTTTTATAGCTTCTCCCAATGTAATTTTCATAAAAGTACCACCTGCGGCAGAGTCTAGCAAATTTCTAGAGACAAAGTTTAGTCCCGCATAAATTTTTTGTATGATCATCCATAAATTCAAACCATGAGTTGGGCAATTTCTTATCATTAATTTCATCCTCTCCGAAGATTGTGAAACATGCTCATGCTCAAGTTGCTTAAAATTCATAATTTGATTTCTTAAAGAAATAATTTTAGCGGGAGGAAAATACTTGGTAATAAAAGCATCCTTACACTTATCCCATGAATCAATACTATTTCTAGGCAAGGATGAAAACCAAGTTTTAGCACGATCTCGTAGTGAGAACGGAAATAATTTTAATTTGACAATATCATTATCCACATCTTTCTTCTTTTGCATATCACAAAGTTCAATGAAAGTATTTAGATGGGATGCAACATCTTCATTAGGACTACCAAAAATTGTTCTTTCATAACAAGATTAAGCAAGGCAGCATTAATGTCACATGACTCCGCACTAGTGGCAGGAGGAGCAATAGGAGTACTAATAAAATCATTATTATTAGTATTGGAAAAGTCACACAATTTTGTATTTTCTTGAGACATCGTGACAAAGCAAGCAAACAAGCAAATAAAATATTTTTGTGTTTTTGTAAAAAAAAATGGAAGTGGGGGAGATGAAAACGAGAGGCAAAAGCAAATAAAAGGTAAATAAAGTAAATGCAAGTGAATGATAATTTGTGCGAAGATACTTGGTAATTTTGATGATGTCTCCCCGGCAACGGCGCCAGAAATTCTTCCTGCTACTTGTAGTCTGCGTTGGTATTTCCCCGAAGAGGAGAGGATGATGCTGTATAGTAGAGATAAGTATTTCCCTCAGTTAAGAACCAAGGTTATCAATCCAGTAGGAGAACCAAGAAAAATTCCGTTAAGCACACCCGCACACACAAGAGCAAGCACTTGCACCCAACGCAAATAAGAGGGTTGTCAATCCTCTTAGCGGTTACTTGCAAGGATTAAATCTTATCGAGGTAAATAGATAAACTAAACTACTAAATAAAATAAAAGTAAATAAATTGCAGCAAGGTATTTTTAGGTTTTTTATATAATAAAGATAGACCCGGGGGCAATAGTTTTCACTAGAGGCTTCTCTCTCGAGCGCAGAAACATACGGTGGGTAAACAAATTACTGTTGGGCAATTGACAAAATAGCAAATAATTATGACGGATTCATGGCAATGATCATGTATATAGGCATCACATCTGAGACAAGTAGACCAACTCCTGCCTGCATCTACTACAATTACTCCACCCATCGACCGCTATCCAACATGCATCTAGGGTATTAAGTATGAAACAGAGTAACGCCTTAAGCAAGATGACATGATGTAGAGAAGCAAATTCAAGCAATATGAATAAACCCCATTTTATATCCTTAATGGCAACAATACAAATACGTGTCATGTCCCCTTCTGTCACTGGGATTGAGCAACGCAAGATTGAACCCATCACAAAGCACCTCTCCCATTGCAAGATAAATCAATCTAGTAGGCCAAACTAAACTGATAGATCGGAGAGAAATACAAAGCTATAACAATCATGCATAAAAGAGTTCAGAGAAGACTCAAATATTTCTCATGAATAATCTGATCATAAACTCACAATTCATTGGATCCCAACAAACACACCGTAAAAGAAGATTACATCGGATAGAACTCCAAGAACATCAAGGAGAACATTGTATTGAAGATCAAAGAGAGAGAAGAATCCATCTAGCTACTAGCTATGGACCCGTAGGTCTGTGGTAAACTACTCACACATCATCGGAAGGGTAGCAAGGTTGAGGTAGAAGCCCTCCGTGATCGATTCCCCCTCCGGCAGAGTACCGGAAAAGGCCTCCAGATGGGATCGCGAAAGAACAGTGGCTTGCGGCGGCGGAAAGGTTATTTCTTCTGGCTCTCTGGGGGTTTCCCAATATTTGTGAATTTATAGAAGTGGAATTAGGTCAAACGGAGTCACATGGGCCCCACAAGGCAACACGGCGCGCCCCCCGGGGCGCGCCCTGTTGCCTTGTGAAGCTTCTGTGAGACTTCTGGCCTCCTCCCAAAGCTTCCAAGGTTTCTTTTGTCCAGAAAAAAATCTCCAACAAGTTTCGTGGCATTTGGACTTCATTTGGTACTGTTTCTCTGAAAAGCCAAAAACAATCAGAAAACAACAACTGGCACTGGGCACTGGGTTAATAGGTTAGTCCCAAAAAATGATATATAATTGCATGTAAAAACATCCAAGATTGATACTATAATTCCACTTCTATAAATTCTCAAATATTGGGAAACCAACAGAGAGCCAGACGAGAAAACCCTACCGCCACCGCAAGCTTCTGTTCTTTCATGATCCCATCTGGAGGCCTTTTCCGGCACTCTGCCGGAGGGAGGATCGATCATGGAGGGCTTCTACATCAACCTTGCTGCCCCTCCGATGATGTGTGAGTAGTTTACAACAGACCTACATGTCCATAGTTAGTAGCTAGATGGCTTCTTATCTCTCTTTGATCTTCAATACAAAGTTCTCCGCGATGTTCTTGGAGTTCTATCCGATGTAATCTTCTTTTGCGGTGTGTTTGTTGGGATTCGACGAATTGTGAGTTTATGATCAGATTATTCATGAGAAATATTTGAGTCTTCTCTGAAATCTTTTATGCATGATTGTTATAGCTTTGTATTTCTCTCTGATCTATCCGTTTGGTTTGGCCAACTAGATTGATTTATCTTGCAATGGAGAGGTGCTTTGTGATGGGTTCAATCTTGCGGTGTTCTATATCCCAGTGACAGAAAGGGACAAGACACGTATTTGTATTTTTGCCATTAAGGATAAAAAGATGGGGTTTATTCATATTGCTTCAGTTTACGTTGTCTACATCATGTCATCTTGCTTAAGGCGTTACTCTGTTTTATACTTAATACTCTAGATGCATGCTGGATAGCGGTCGATGAGTGGAGTAATAGTAGTAGATGCAGGCAGGAGTCGGTCTACTTGTCTAGGACGTGATGCCTATATACATGATCATTGCTTTGAATATCGTCATAACTATGCACTTTTCTATCAATTGCCCAACAGTAATTTGTCTACCCACCGTATGTTATGCGCTCGAGAGACATGCCTCTAGTGAAAACTATGGCCCCCGAGTCATTTATCATTATTAAATAAAAAAATATCCTAAAAATACTTTGCTGCAATTTATTTACCTTTATTTTATTTTGCAATTTACTTTATCAATTTCTCTATCACCACGAGATTTAATCCTTGCAATTAACCGCTGAGGGGATTAACAACCCCCTTGTTCACGTTGGGTGGAAGTATTGGCTTTGGTGTGTGCAGGTGCTGCTAAAGAGGTTTTGCTTGGTTCTCCTATTGGATTGATAACCTTGGTTCTTAACTGAGGGAAATACTAATCTCTACTGTACTGCATCATCCTCTCCTCTTTGAGGAAATCCCAATGCAGCTCACAAGTAGCAGGAAGAATTTCTGGCGCCGTTGCCACGAAGACATCATCAAAACTTATCAAGTACCTTCGCACAAACTATCCTTTACTTGCATTTATTTTATTTGCATTTTTATTTGCATTTGCCTCTCGTTTTCATCTCCCCCACTTCTAAAACAATTTTACAAAAAACTAAAAAATATTTTATTTGCTTGTTTGCTCGCTTGCTTGCTTGTTTTGTCATCATGTCTCTAAAAGAGTTTCATGGTAGTTTTTATGACAAAAGGTTATCTGAAATTGAAAATACCACTAAAAGTTTCATGTCTTCACAATATGAGCATATATTCTTTTCTGAAGAACTTCAGGAACATTCTATCTTGCTAGACACTATCAATAAACAACTCAAATAGGTCAATCTAGAAGTAGCCAATCTTCAGTCTCAACTTGCCCGTACTAAAAACTTGCTAGGGAAAATTTCGGATAAACAAACCATGCTAGTGAACAAGATGGTTGCTAAACCCGAGTCACATCGTAGTAATGATGAAGATATTAAAATGATTGGTGTCTCACCTATTGAATCCCTGTTTAGTAATGTAAAAATTGAAGAAAAAGGGACTGGAGAGGAGTCAACTTTAGCTAGAAGGCGTCCCAATGATTTGGAGGGTGATGATCTTAATGATAAAAATGACAAAAGTGGGTTTGGAGAGGTCAAAACTTTAAATAGTGATGTACCCACTACTTTGGATTTCAAGGAATTTAATTATGATAATTGCTCTTTAGTTGAATGTATTTCCTTGTTGCAATCCATGATTAATTCACCTAATGCCTATGAACAAAATAAAGCTTTCACTAAACATATTGTAGAAGCTATGATAAAAGCTCATGAAGAAAAGCTTGAGTTGGAAGTTTCAATTCCTAGAAAATTACATGATGAATGGGAACATACTATTAAAGTTAAAATTAAAGATTATGAATGTAATGCTTTATGTGATCTAGGTGCTAGCGTCTCTACTATACCAAAATCTTTGTGTGATGTGCTAGGTCTCACCGATATGGATCCTTGTTCCCTTAATTTACATCTTGCGGATTCCACTATTAAAAAACCATTGGGTAGAATCAATGATGTGCTTATTCTTGCAAATAGGAATTATGTACCCGTGGATTTTATTGTGCTTGATATTGAATGCAATCTGTCTTGTCCTATAATACTTGGTAGGCCTTTCCTATGAACTACAGGTGCTATTATTGATATGAAAGAAGGTAATATAAGATTACAATTCCCATTAAAGAAAGGGATGGAACACTTCCCTAGAAAAATAATTAAGCCACCATATGAATCTATTGTGAGGGCCACGTATGGAATTAATTTGAAGGATGACAATACTTGAAACAATGCATTATGCCTAGCTAGGGGCATAAACAATAGCGCTTGTTGGGAGGCAACCCAATATGTATCTTAATTTTTGTTTTACGTTCTATTTTTGTGTGTTCACACAATTTTAGCCTCTGTTATGATTTTGTTTTTATCTTTTAATTAGTGTTTGTGCCAAGTAATGCCTTTGGGATGATTTGGATGAGAGTATAACTGATGTTGTTTGGAAAACAGAAAGTTTTGTGTCCAGTATTTGATTTTTAATTCTGTATTGGTGTGTCAGAAAAATCTGAAATGTTTACACAGTATTGGTATATGAATTGTTTACATTATCCTTATTTTTCAGAATTTTTTTGGTTACAGAAGTATGGCTTTTAAATAGATCTTTACAGACTGTTCTGTTTTAGACAGATTCTGTTTTTGTTGCATAGTTTGCTTATTTTGATGAATCTATGGATCGTATCGGGGGGTATGAGCCATGAGGAAGTTGTAGTACAGTAGCATTATGCCAATATTAAATATGAATCAATTTACAACAGTACCCAAAGTTTAAGATTTATTTGTTATACTAACAGATCTCACGAGGTTTCTGTTGAGTTTTGTGTGCTGAAGTTTTCAAGTTTTGGGTGAGACTACGATGGATAAAGGAATAAGGAGCGGCAAGAGCCTAAGCTTGGGGATGCCCAAGGCACCCCAAGGTAATATTCAAGGAAGACCCAAACATCTAAGCTTGGGGATGCCCCGGATGGTTTCCCCTCTTTCGTCTACAATCTATCGGTAACTCACTTGGATCTATATTTTTATTCATCACATGATATGTGTTTTACTTGGAGCATCTTGTGCTATAGTTTGCTTGCTTTTGTTTGCTTTTTAGTTTGCCACAATCATCTTTGCTGAACACACCTTTTTGAGAGGGACACACATTATTCATGATTTGTTAGAATACTCTATGTGCTTCACTTATATCTTTTGAGCTAGGTAGTTTCTCTAGTGCTTCACTTATATGTTTTAGAGCACGGCGGTGGTTATATTAAAGAAATAGTTGCACTCTCATGCTTCACTTATATCTTTTTGAGAGTCTAATATATAGTAATGGCAATTTGCACATGTTAAAAGAATGGTCCTGATATGATAAGGTATTCAAGGGGGATATAATAAAAACCTTCATGTAGATCACTAAGTATGAAGTGCATGGTTAATTTTATTAATGTCGTAATATGAAAGGATATAGGTTCATGATCATTGGTTAGTAGAAATATCGGTATTAAAGTTTGTTATGACATATTCACCAAAATATTAGTTGTGGCTTGGCGAGGAAGTTGGAGCATTTATAGGTCTAAAATGAAATCCTTGAGTGATGTTATAATCGGGGTCGCACGATGGTTTACTCCTACTAACCCTCCTCCTAGGGGAATGTGGTGAGTGCTTTGCTTCGAGGGCTAAGTAGACTTTTGCAATAAGTATGTGAGTTCTTTATGACTAATGTGAGTCCATGGATTATACGCACTCCTATCTTTCCGTAATTTCCTAGCCTCTTCGGTACTGTGCCTTGCCCTTTCTCACCTTGAGAGTTGGCGCAAACTTTGCCAATGCATCCAAACCCCATGATATGATATGCTCTTTCACACATAAACCCCTTTTACCTTCCTCAAAACAGCCATCATACCTACCTATTATGGCATTTCTATAGCCATTCCGAGATATATTGCCATGCAACTTCCACCGTTCCATTTATATGACACACATCATCATTGTCATATTGCTTGGCATGATCATATAGCTGACATAGTATTTGTGGCAAAGCCACCGTTCATCATTTTGTATACATGTTACGCTAGATCATTGCACATCCTGGTACACTGCCAGATGCATTCATATAGAGTCATATTTGTTCTAGTATCGAGTTGTAAGTAAATAAAAGTGTGATGATCATCATTATTAGAGCATTGTCCCAGTGAGGAAAGGATGATGGAGGCTATGATTCCCCCACAAGTCGAGATGAGGCTCCGGAAGAAAAATAAAATAAAAGAAAAAAAGAAAAAAAAGAGAAAGAGAAAAAAAAGAGAAAGAGAAAAAAAAGAAAAAAAATATAAATGAATGAGAGAAAAAGAGAGAAGGGGCAATGTTACTATCCTTTTCCACACTTGTGCTTCAAAGTAGCACCATGTTTTCATATAGAGTCTCCTATGTTGTCACTTTCATATACTAGTGGGAATTTTTCATTATAGAACTTGGCTTGTATATTCCGATGATGGGCTTCCTCAAATGCCCGAGGTCTTCATGAGCAAACAAGTTGGATGCACACCCACTTAGTTTTCAGTTTGAGCTTTCATACACTTATAGCTCTTAGTGCATCCGTTGCATGGCAATCCCTACTCCTCGCATTGATATCGATTGATGGGCATCTCCATAGCCCGTTGATCCGCCGAGTTGATGAGAGATGATATTTCTCCAACGTATCTATAATTTTTGATTGTTCCATGCTGTTATAATATAGATCTTGGATGTTTTATATATCATTTACAGCAATTATATATCATTTTTTGGGACTAACCTATTAACATAGTGCCCAGTGCCAGTTGCTGTTTTCTGCCCTGTTTTTGTTTTATAGAATATCAATATCAAACGAAGTCCAAATGGCACAAAACTTTTTGCAGATTTTTTATTGGCCAAGATAAACACTAGAAGCGTCGGGAGGAGGCCAGAAGCCCCAGGAGGTGCCCACGAGGCACCAGGGCGCGCCTGGGGGGCAGGCGCGCCCTGGTACCTCGTGGGGCCCACAGAGCTTCGTTTGACCTAATTCCTCCACTATAAATTCCCAGAAAATTAGAAACCCTCAGGAGAGTCCACAAAATACTTTTTCCGCCGCCGCAAGCTTCTGTTCTCGAGAGATCCCATCTGGGATCCTTCTCCGGTACTCTGCCAGAGGGGGAATCGATCACGGAGGGGTTCTACATCAACCTTGCTGTCTCTCCGATGATGCGTGAGTAGTTTACCATAGACCTTCGGGTCCATAGTTAGTAGCTAGATGGCTTCTTCTCTCTTTTTGATCTTCAATACAATGTTCTCCTCGATGTTCTTGGAGTTCTATCCGATGTAATCACTTTTTGCGGTGTGTTTGTTGGGATCCGATGAATTGTGAGTTTATGACCAGATTATCCATGAATATTATTTGAGTCTTCTCTGATCTCTTTTATGCATGATTATTATAGCATCGTATTTCTTCTCCGATCTATTGATTTGGTTTGGCCAACTAGATTGATTTATCTTGCAATGGGAAGAGGTGCTTTGTAATGGGTTCGATCTTGCGGTGCTCAATCCCAGTGACAGAAAGGGACATGAGACGTATGTATCGTTGCTATTAAGGGTAAAAAGATGGGGTTTATTCATACGTGAGTTTATCTTGTCTACATCATGTCATCTTGCTTAAGGCGTTACTCCATTCTTTTTTGGACTTAATACACTAGATGCATGCTGGATAGCGGTCGATGTGTGGAGTAATAGTAGTAGATGCAGGCAGGAGTCAGTCTACTTGTCTCGGACGTGATGCCTATATACATGATCATTGCCTTGGATATCGTCATGATTATTTGCTTTTCTATCAATTGCCCAACAGTAATTTTCTACCCACTATATGCTATTTTCTCGAGAGAAGCCTCTAGTGAAAACTATTGCCCCCGGGTCTACTTTATCATTTATTAAAACCCTAAAAATACTTGCTGCAATTTTATCATATTTATTTTATTTTGTATTTTTGTTTAATCTATCAATCTATCACATACAATTTAATCTTGCAATTTACCGCCGAGGGATTGACAACCCCTCGTTTGCGTTGGGTGCAAGGGTGTGTTGTTTGTGTGCAGGTACTGCTAACGAGGTATTGCATGATTCTCCTACTGGTTCGATAACCTTGGTTTCATAACTGAGGGAAATAGTTATCTCTACTGTGCTGCATCATCCCTTCCTCTTCGGGGAAAATACCAACGCAAGCTACAAGTAGCAGGAAGAATTTCTGGCGCCGTTGCCGGGGAGACATCATCAACATCTATCAAGTACCTTTGCATAAACTTCATCTCCCCGCATTTACTTTATTTGCCTCTCTTTTTCATCTCCCCCACTTCTAAAAAGTTTTACAAAAATACAAAAATATTTTCCGTTTTCCTTTTTCTCGTTTGCTTGCTTGCTTGCTTTTATTGCCTTCATGTCGAACACTCAGGAACAGAAAGTGAAAGCAAAAATTTAAGATCACTATGGATCCACTTAAAGTTTTCTACTTGGATCATCTTCGAGCCATTTGTGCTCGTGCTGAAACCCCAACTAGTTTAGTTGAGGGAAAATCATTAAATGAGCATGCTCATTTTGTGCGTCACCGGTTGTCTCAAAAAGGGAGACTCTTATGGCGTCAAATAAATTGTTTGCTATGCTATGCTTTGAATCTATGTGAAATTTATGATTTTACTTGTTGCTCTAAGAACCCTAAAAAACACCTTCCCTACCTACGTGAGTTTAATGATAATGAAATCTTGTCTTCTTATGCCAAGGGTGTTTATAATTACTATGAAATCGAAAAAATTGAAGAATTTGTTGCTTTTAAGGGTGCTTATGAAGTTGCTTCTTTTATTGAAAAATATGATGTTACTCTCTACAAATCTGAAAATTTTGACATACTTAAATATTGTTATGAAAACTATGCTCCTAATGCCTATGTTAAAAAATTTATTGAGAGAATGTCTGTTGCTTTCGAAGAGAATAATGATATGCATGAATCTATAGATAATTATGATTCTGTTGATTTGATTGAAATATCCCCTCTTGATGAACATGATGCTTGCTATTCTTATGGCCACGATGCCAATATCAATTATGCTTATGATGATGAACTTGTAATAGTTCCTTATGTTAAAAATTAAATTATTGCTATTGCACCCACACTTAATAGCTACTTGAATGAAAAGAATGATTGCAATGATGTTATTATAAATTCTATTAATGTCAATTGTGCTAATGATATGAATGCTACAAGCTTGGGGATGATGATTTTGTTATGTCCACTACTTATTGCAATGATCATGATTGGGGTGATAATGCTTCTTATGATCTTGATAATTTATTTAATCCTCATGATGAATATGATATTGATAATAATGTTTACAATAATATTGAAAGTGGGTTTGGACGAGTATCAACTTTAGGTAATAATGATCCCACTACTTTGGAGAATGATCAATCTTATGAAATTTTTGATAAAAGTGGACTTGGAGAGGTCATGACTTTAGTTGATGATAATCCCACTATTTTGGAAGAGTGTCAACTTTGCATGCAGGTGGATCATGTAGAGAATATGTTATGTGATAGCTATATTGTTGAATTTGAATATGATCCCACATGTAATTATTATGAGAGAGTAAAATATGGTTGTAGAAATTTTCATGTTACTAAATTACCTCTCGTTATGTTGAAATCATCAATGTTTTATTCTTCTCCTTTGCATATGCTAGAAATTGCTTGCCTTGATAATTTGTTTGCTTATAAAATGCCTATGCATAGGAAGTATGTTAGACTTAAATATGTTTTTCACATGCTACATGATGCTCTCTTCATGTTTAAATTACTATCTTTCATGTGAGCATCATTGAAATCTCAAGCCTATCTTAATGGCTATAAAGAAAGAGCTTATTGGGAGACAACCCAATAAATTTTTATTCTGTTCTTGTGTGTTCACACAATTATGCTTCTGTTATGATTGTGTTTTTCATGTTTTAATTAGTGTTTGTGCCAAGTAATGCCTTTGGGATGGTTTGGAAGATAGTATAATTGATGCTGTTTGGAAAACAGATAGTTTTGCGTCCAGTGCAGAAATTTTGGTTCTGTACTGGAGCGTAGAAAAAATCTGAAATTTTTACAAAGTATTTGTATATGAATTTCCCACGTTGTACTAATTTTTCAGAATTTTTCGAGTTACAAAAGTATGGCTTTTAAATAGATTGCTACAGACTATTCTGTTTTTGACAGATTCTGTTTTTGCTGTGTTGCTTGCTTGTTTTGATGAAACTATGGATTGTATCGGGGGGTATAAGCCATGGAGAAGTTATAATACAGTAGGTATAATGCAAATATAAAATATGAATGGGTTTGCAACAGTACTTAAAGTAGTGATTTATTTGTTATACTAACGGAGCTGACGAAGGTTTTGTTAAGTTTTGTGTGATTGAAGTTTTTAAGTTTTGGGTGAGATCACGATGGATGAAGGAATAAGGAGTGGCAAGAGCCTAATCTTGGGGATGCCCACGGCACCCCAAGGTAATATTCAAGGAAGACTCAAGCGTCTAAGCTTGGGGATGCCCCGAAAGGCATCCCCTCTTTCTTCTATCAACCATCGGTAATTTTACTTGGAGCTATATTTTTATTCGTCACATGATATGAGTTTTGCTTGGAGCGTCTTGTATGATATGAGTCTTTGCTTTGTTTGCTTTTTAGTTTTTCACAATCATCCTTGCTGAACACACCTATTTTGAGAGAGCCACACGTTATCATGATTTGTTAAAATACTCTATGTGCTTCACTTAAATTGTTTGAGCTAGGCAGTTGCTCTAGTGCTTCACTTAAATCTTTTTGAGCACGGTGGTGGCTAAATTTTGAAGAAATATTTAACTCCCGTTCTTCACTTAGATTATTTTGGGAGTTGATAAATTTTTAAGAAATAAATTCTCATGCTTCACTTATATTATTTTGAGAATTGATAAGATTAAAATTTTGAAGAAATAAACTCTCTCGCTTCACTTATATTATTTTGAGAGTTGATATGACTGAAATTTTGAAGAAATATTTGCACTCTCATGCTTCACATAAATCTTTTTGAGAGTTGATATGGTAATTAATAGTAATGGTAATTTGCACAAGCTATGAATTTGGTAGCAAAGTGATGAATATTCAAGAGGGATATAGATAAAAACTTTCATATAGGTCATTGGATATGATAAGTGTGATTCCTTGCAATAGTTTTGTTATATGGAGATGGTGATATGTGAGTCATGTTAGTGAGTAATTGTGATTTAGTAAGAATATTGGTGTTAAGGTTTGTGATTCCCTATGCATGCACGAAAGTCAATAGTTATGCAACGAAATTATATCCTACTTATGGTGCATTATTCGGTGTTAGTTATGTTCAATGCATGTTTATGACCGTTTTCGCTTTTTGGTTGGTCACTTCTCAATCTATTTGCTAGCCTTCACTTGTACTAAGCGAAAATACTGCTTGTGCATCCAAACTCTTTAAACCCAAGTTGTGCCAGATGAGTCCACCATACCTACCTATATGCGGTATTTCAATGCCGTTCTAAGTAAATTTGCGTGTGCCAACTCTAATTTTCAAAATAATTTTTCTGTTTTGTGTGCCCGTACCGCTCATGAGGCGGAAGGGGGTAGCCAATATCTTCCATGCTAAGTGGGTTATTCTCATGATGAGTGTTTATTCACTTGTCATTGCACGAGAGTGTGGCAGGTAATAGGGATGCCCAGTCCCGAATTGTGAAATGAAATGAAATGAAAAATCTTATATGATCATAATAATAAATTCCTTGGAAAGTGTTGGTATGGAGGGCACCCGTGGATACGGCTAGCCATGGATTGTGAAAGAATGGTGGAAAAAGGAATAAACTTTATTTTCTGTTTGGGAATCGCCTATAATGTGTTTAGCATGGAAGATATTGGAAATTCTCGTTCGTTTTTGTTGATAGGAAAAGCATGCCTCCCAATTTTTTTTATCTCTCTAATTTAAGCTTTGAGCTCTGGCACATTAGCAAATCTCTGTTTCCCTCTACGAAGGGCCTAACTATTTACTTTTATGCAATTTTTATTTTTATTTGAGTCTCCATCTTCTCTTACAAAAGCACCAACTAGAGAGCACTATTGTCATACTTGTGCATTGGATGTAGCTAATATTCGAGTGTGTTTCATGAAAGGATCAATGATTGGGCATAATGGGCTAGGGATAACTTTCTTTAGCATTGATATTTTGAAAGCCATGGTTGCTTGTTAGTATGCTTGAGTATCTATGTTTTCATGTCAAATTATAGACTATTGCTTTGAATCATTCAAGTCCAATGTCCATGCTACAAAAAAGAAAAGAATATGATGAATATGTTAGGCAACATTCCACATCAAAAATTCTGTTTTTATCACTTACCTACTCGAGGACGAGCAGGAGTTAAGCTTGGGGATGCTTGATACGTCTCCAACGTATCTATAATTTTTGATTGTTCCATGCTGTTACAATATCAATCTTGGATGTTTTATATATCATTTACAGCAATTATATATCATTTTTTGGGACTAACCTATTAACTTAGTGCCCAGTGCCAGTTGCTGTTTTCTGCCCTGTTTTTGTTTTACAGAATATCAATATCAAACGAAGTCCAAATGGCACAAAACTTTTTGGAGATTTTTTATTGGCCAAGATAAACACTAGAAGCTTTGGGAGGAGGCTAGAAGCCCCAGGAGGTGCCCACGAGGCACCAGGGCACGCCTGGGGGGGGGGGGGCAGGCGCGCCTTGGTACCTCGTGGGGCCAACAGAGCGCCGTTTGACCTAATTCCTCCACTATAAATTCCCAGAAAATCAGAAACCCTCAGGAGAGTCCACGAAATACTTTTTCCGCCACCGCAAGCTTCTATTCTCGAGAGATCCCATCTGGGGTCCTTCTTCGGTACTCTGCCGGAGGGGGAATCGATCACGGAGGGGTTCTACATCAACCTTGCTGCCTCTCCGATGATGTGTGAGTAGTTTACCACAGACCTTCGGGTCCATAGTTAGTAGCTAGATGGCTTCTTCTCTCTTTTTGATCTTCAATACAATGTTCTGCTCGATGTTCTTGGAGTTCTATCCGATGTAATCACCTTTTGCGGTGTGTTTGTTGGGATCCGATGAATTGTGAGTTTATGATCAGATTATCCATGAATATTATTTGAGTTTTCTCTGATCTCTTTTATGCATGATTATTATAGCCTCGTATTTGTTCTCCGATCTATTGATTTGGTTTGGCCAACTAGATTGATTTATCTTGCAATGGGAAGAGGTGCTTTGTAATGGGTTTGATCTTGCGGTGCTCAATCCCAGTGACAGAAAGGGACATGACACATATGTATCGTTGCTATTAAGGGTAAAAAGATGGGGTTTATTCATACGTGAGTTTATCTTGTGTACATCATGTCATCTTGCTTAAGGCGTTACTCCGTTCTTTTATGGACTTAATACACTAGATGCATGCTGGATAGCGGTCGATGTGTGGAGTAATAGTAGTAGATGCAGGCAGGAGTCGGTCTACTTGTCTCGGACATGATGCCTATATACATGATCATTGCCTTGGATATCGTCATGATTATTTGCTTTTCTATCAATTGCCCAACAGTATTTTGTCTACCCACTATATGCTATTTTCTCGAGAGAAGCCTCTAGTGAAAACTATGGCCCCCGGGTCTACTTTATCATTTACTAAAACCCTAAAAATACTTGCTGCAATTTTATCTTATTTATTTTATTTTGTATTTTTGTTTAATATATCACATACAATTTAATCTTGCAATTTACCGCCGAGGGATTGACAACCCCTCGTTTGCGTTGGGTGCAAGGGTGTGTTGTTTGTGTGCAGGTATTGCTAACGAGGTGTTGCGTGATTCTCCTACTAGTTCGATAACCTTAGTTTCATAACTGAGGGAAATACTTATCTCTACTGTGCTGCATCATCCCTTCCTCTTCGGGGAAAATACCAACGCAAGCTACAAGTAGCACGAGACTTTCTTCTTCTCCTCTCCATTATTTGATACCTACCACCGCATTCTATTCCACCAAGTGATATATCCATGGCTTGCGCTCATGTATTGCACGAGAGTTGAAAATGCTGAAGCGCGTTAGAAGTACGATCCAATTGCCTGGTTTAACACCGGAGTGCTCACTATTTATATATTTGCAGTGAAGATAGAGTCATGCCATGATTAATATCAGAAAGTGAGTAGGGATAACACTCGTTAAGGATCGTATATTTTGAAAGTTTATGATTATGCTTCTTATGTTCATGGATATTATTATGTTGATATTGTTAATTCATCGCTTCACAACTTATATGCCATAAAGAGATTACATAATAAACTTGTTGGGTAGCATTCCACATCAAAAATTCTGTTTCTATCATTTACCTACTCGAGGACGAGCAGGAATTAAGCTTGGAGATGCTTGATACGTCTCCAATGTATCTATAATTTTTGATTGTTCCATGCTATTATAGTATCAATCTTGGATGTTTTATATGCAATTATATATCATTTTTTGGGACTAACCTATTAACCAAGTGCCCAGTGCCAGTTGCTGCTTTTTGCCTGTTTTTGGTTTTTCAGGAAATCAGTACCAAATGAAGTCCAAATGCCACGAAACTTTTTGAAGATTTTTTCTGGACAAAAGAGGCCCTGGAAGCTTCGGGAGGAGGCCAGAAGCCTCACGAGGAGGCCACAAGGCAACAGGGCGCAGCCCTAGGGGGGCGCGCCCTGATGCCTTGTGGGCCCCTCGTGGCTCCTTTTGACCTAATTCCACTTCTATAAAATTTCAAATATTGGGAAACCAACAGAGAGCCAGACGAGAAAACCCTACCGCCACCGTAAGCATCTGTTCTTTCATGATCCCATCTGGAGGCCTTTTCCGGCACTCTGCCGGAGGGGGGATCGATCACGGAGGGCTTCTACATCAACCTTGCTGCCCCTCTGATGATGTGTGAGTAGTTTACCACAGACCTACGGGTCCATAGTTAGTAGCTAGATGGCTTCTTCTCTCTCTTTGATCTTCAATACAAAGTTCTCCTCGATGTTCTTGGAGTTCTATCCGATGTAATCTTCTTTTGCGTTGTGTTTGTTGGGATCCGATGAATTGTGGGTTTATGATCAGATTATTCATGATAAATATTTGAGTCTTCTATGAACTCTTTTATGCATGATTGTTATAGCTTTGTATTTCTCTCTGATCCATCCGTTTGGTTTGGCCAACTAGATTAATTTATCTTGCAATGGGAGAGGTGCTTTGTGATGGGTTCAATCTTGTGGTGTTCTATATCCCAGTAATAGAAAGGGACAAGACACATATTTGTATTGTTGCCATTAAGGATAAAAATATGGGGTTTATTCATATTGCTTGAGTTTGGTTTGTCTACATCATGTCATCTTGCTTAAGGCGTTACTCTGTTTTATACTTAATACTCTAGATGCATGCTGGATAGCGGTCGATGAGTGGAGTAATAGTAGCAGATGCAGGCATGAGTTGGTCTACTTGTCTAGGACGTGATGCCTATATACATGATCATTGCCTTGAATATCGTCATAACTATGCGCTTTTCTATCAATTGCCCAACAATAATTTGTCTACGCACCGTATGTTATGCGCTCGAGAGAGAAGCCTCTAGTGAAAACTATGGCCCCTGGGTCATTTATCATTATTATATAAACAAAAATCCTGAAAATACTTTGCTGCAATTTATTTACTTTTATTTTATTTTGCAATATACTTTATTAATTTATCTATCACTACGAGATTTAATCCTTGCAATTAACCGCCGAGGGGATTGACAACCCGCTTGTTCGCGTTGGGTGCAAGTATTGGCTTTTGTGTGTGCCGGTGCTGCTAAAGAGGTTTTGCTTTGTTCTCCTACTGGATTGATAACCTTGGTTCTTAACTGAGGGAAATACTTATCTCTATTGTACTGCATCATCCTCTCCTCTTCGAGGAAATCCCAACGCATCTCACAAGTTGCAGGCCTCCGGGGCCCATCTTCTCCTATATGATGCTATTTGCCCTAGAAAAAACAAAGAGAAGACTTTCGGGATGAAGCGCCGCCGTCTCGAGGTGGAACCTGGGTAGGAGCACTTTTGCTCTCCGGCGAAGCGATTCCTCCGGGGATACTTCCCTCCGAGAGGGGGAAATCGAAGCCATCGACATCACCAACGATCCTCTCATCGTGGGAGGACCAATCTTCATTAATATCTTCACCAGCACCATCTCATCTCAAACCCTAGTTCATCTCTTGTATTCAATCTTTGTCCCAAAACCTCAGGTTGGTACATGTGGGTTGCTAGTAGTGTTGATTACATCTTGTAGTTGAGGCTAGTTGGTTTATTTGGTGGAAGATTATATGTTCAGATCCTTAATAATATTCAATACCCCTTTGATCTTGAACATGAATATGATTTGTGAGTAGGTACTTTTGTACTTGAGGACAAGGGAGAAGTCTTGTCATAAGTAATCATGTGAATTTGGTATTCGTTCGATATTTTGATGATATGTATGTTGTTGCTTCCTTTAGTGGTGTCGTGTGAACGTCGACTACGTGACACTTCACCATCTTTGGGCCTAAGGAAAGGCATTGTGGAGTAGTAACTAGATGATGGGTTGCTAGAGTGACAGAAGCTTAAACCCTAGTTTATGCTCTATTCCGTAAGGGGCTGATTTGGATCCATATGTTTCATGCTATGGTTAGATTTATCTTAATTCTTCTTTCGGAGTTGCGGATGCTTGCGAGAGGGGGTAATCATAAGTGGGAGGATTGTTCAAGTAAGAACAGCACCCAAGCACCGGTCCACCCACATATCAAATTATCAAAGTAGCGAACGCGAATCAAACAAACATGATGAAAGTGACTAGATGAGAATTCCCATGTGTCCTCGAGAACTCTTTGCTTTATATAAGATATCGTTCCGGCTTGTCCTTTGCTACAAAAAGGATTGGGCCACCTTGTTGCACTTTATTATACTTGTTACTTGTTACGAATTATCTTGCTATCAAAACTATCTGTTACCGCTACTTTCAGTACTTGCAGAGAATACCTTGCTAAAAACCGCTTATCATTTCCTTCTGCTCCTCGTTGGGTTCGACACTCTTACTTATCGAAAGGACTATGATTGATCTCCTATACTTGTGGGTCATCAGGGTTCGACACTCTTACTTATCGAAAGGACTACGATTGATCCCCTATACTTGTGGGTCATCAAGACTCTTTTCTAGCGCCGTTGCCGGGGAGTGAAGCGCCTTTGGTTAGTGGAATTTGGTAAGGAAACACTTTTATTACGTGCTGAAATTTACTATCACTTGTCACTATGGAAAGTAATCCTTTGAGGGGTTTGTTCGGGGTATCTTCACCTCGACCGAAAGCATTAAGAGTTGCCCCTCAACCTGTTGAACCTACTAAAAATATTTATTATGAAATTCCTTCGGGTATGTTAGAGAAACTGCTAGCTTATCCTTATGCAGGAGATGGAACAATACATCCTGATATGCACTTGATCTATGTGGATGAAATTTGTGGATTGTTTAATCTTGTAGGTTTATCCGAGGATGGAGTTAAGAGGAAGGTATTCTCTTTATCTTTGGAGGGAAAGGCATTGACATGGTAGAGGCTATTGGATGATACTGGAACATGGGATTGGAACCGGTTCAAGCTGGAATTTCACCAGAAATTTTATCCTATCATTTGATTCATCGTGATCAGAATTATATATATAATTTTTGGCCTCGTGTAGGAGAAAGTATCGCTCAAGCTTGGGGGAGGCTTAAGTATATGTTGCACACATGCCCCAATCATGAGCTCTCAAGAGAAATAATTATACTAAACTTTTATGCTCGGCTTTCTCGTAATGATCAATCCATGCTCGATACTTCTTCTACTGGTTCCTTTATAAAGAGAACTATTGAATTCAAATGGGATCTTCTGGAAAGATTAAACGCAACTCCGAAGATTGGGAAATCGACAATGGTAAAGAGTCGGGTATAAATCTTGAGTTTGATTGTGTTAAATCTTTTATGGAAACTGATGCTTTTCATAAGTTTAGTACTAAATATGGACTTGACTCTGAGATACTAGCTACTTTTTGTGAATCATTTGCTGCTCATGTTGATCTCCCTAAGGAGAAATGGTTTAAGTTTCATCCACCTATTGAATTAAAAGAAGAACCTATTATAGCTAAAGAGGAAATACTCATTTACAATGTTGATCCGGTTGTGCCTACTGCTTATATTGAGAAACCTCCTTTTCCTGTTAGGATTAAGGAACATGCTAAAGCTTCAACTGTGGTTAATGAGAGTAATATTAAACCAATTAAATCCTCTGAACAAATTAAAGTTGAACCTAATATTGCAATGGTTAAAGATCTTTTGGTTGATAATATTGATGGACATGTCACATATTTCTGTGATGAAGCAACTAGAATTGCTAAGCTAGAACCTAAAGATAAAAACAAACCTGTAATTGGCATGCCTGTTATTTCTGTTAAAATTGGAGATCTTTGCTATCATGGTTTATGTGATATTGGTGCTAGCGTGAGTGCTATTCCATTTACTCTTTATCAAGAAGTCATGAATGATATTGCACCTGTTGAGATTGAAGATATTGATGTTACTATTAAGCTTGCAAACAGAGATACTATTACATCACTTGGGATTGTTAGAGATGTTGAAGTCTTGTGTGGTAAGATCAAATACCCTACTGATTTTCTTGTTCTTGGATCACCACAAGATGATTTTTGTCCCATTATATTTGGTGGACCCTTCTTGAATACAGTTAATGCTAAGATTGATTGCAATAAAGAAATAGTTAGTGTTAATTTTGTTGGTGTATCTCATGAGTTCAATTTATATAAGTTTAGTAGACAACCTCATGATAAATAATTACCTAACAAAGATGAAATTATTGGTCTTGCTTCTATTGCTATGCCTCCTACTGATCCTTTAGAACAATACTTGTTGGACCATGAAAATGATATGCATATGAATGAAAGAAATGAAATAGATGAAATATTCTTTAAACAAGCACCTATCCTTAAACATAATTTGCCTATTGAAACTCTAGGAGATCCTCTTCCACCTAAGAGTGATCTTGTGTTTGAATTAAAGAAACTACCTGATACACTTAAATATGCTTATCTTGATGAAAAGAAGATATACCATGTTATTATTAGTGCTAACCTTTCAGAGCATGAAGAAAAGAGATTACTTAAAACTCTGAGGAAGCACCATGCAGCTATTGGGTATATGATAACCCACAAGTATAGGGGATCGCAACAGTTTTCACGGGTAGTATTTCACCCAGATTTATTGATTCGACACAAGGGGAGCCAAAGAATATTTGCGAGTATTAGCAACTGAGTTCTCAATTCAACCACACCTGGAGAACTAAATATCTGCAGCAAAGTGTTTAGTAGCACAGTAGTATGAAAGTTTCAATAGCAGCAGTAACAGTAGCAATAGTAGTTTTGTAGTGATTGTAACAGCAGCAGCAAAGAAAGTAACTTTGCAAAGATCAATATGCAAAAAGCGTAGGCATTGGATCAGTGATGGATAATTATGCTGGATGACATTCATCATGTAACAGTCACAACCTAGGGCAATACACAATAGCTCCAATTCATCAATGTAATGTAGGCATGTATTCCGTATATAGTTATACGTGCTTATAATAAGAACTTGCATGACATCTTTTGTCCTACCCTCCTGTGGCAGTGGGGTCCTTAAGGAAACTAAGGGATATTAAGGCCTCCTTTTAATAAAGAACCGGAACAAAGCATTAGCACATAGTGAATACATGAACTCCTCAAACTACGGTAATCATCGGAAAGAATCCCAATTATTGTCACCTTGGGGTATGCGGATCATAACACGTAATAGGTGCATATAACTTGCAAGATAGGATCAAGAACTCAAATATATTCATGAAAACATAGAGGGTTCAGATCTGAAATCATGGCACTCAGGCCCTAGTGACAAGCATTAAGCATAACAAAGTCATAGCAACATCAATCTCAGAACATAGTGGATACTAGGGATCAAAGCCCTAACAAATTGACTCGATTACATGGTAAATCTCATCCAACCCATCACCATCCAGCAAACCTACGAAGAAATTACTCACACACGACAGTGAGCATCCTGAAATGGGTGATGGAGGATGGTTGATGATGACGACGGCAGCGAATCCCCCTCTACGGAGCCCCGAACGGACTCTAGATCAGCCCTCCCGATGAAGAACAGGAGGTGGCGGTGGCTCCGTATCGTAAAACGCGATGATTCTTTCTCTTTGATTTTTTTCTCCATGAATAGGTACTTATAGCGTTGGAGTTAGGGCAAACGGAGCTGCCAGGGGTCCACAAGCCTGCTAGGCGCGCCCTGGGGGGGGTGGGTGCGCTGTAACACCCCTATGTAATGATGCTACAGTGATCACCATCTTAATGCTAAGTTACTTTGAATAAAGAGGAAAGATCACAGTGATTTCATATCTCATTTCAAATTCCTCCACTGAATTCAATTCAAATTCAAAGTGAAATTTGAAGTTGTTCAAAAATTGCTGGAAAATAATTCATGTTGTAGCAAAAATTCCAAAACAAATTAATGTTAAGAAAAACAACATCACCTATTTGCCTATATTGGGCTAGAGCATTAAAACAGTGCAAAAACAACACTTAAATGCCAATTCCATTTTTGAAAAATTCAAATGGATTCCAAAATTGTCCAAACTTTTTGTGGCAGAGGAGAATAATGCAATGTATTATTGTGGATCAATTTCACATTTTACAAAATGCATTTGGGCAGCTCTTTTATTTTTCTAAACTTTCTGTAAAAAGGAAAAACAGAAAAAGAAAAGAAAAGGCCTAAACTGGCTGGGCCTAAGTGTAGAGTGCACTTGGCCCAGCCCATCCCGGCCTGTCTCCCTCCTCTCCCTCTCTCTCCCTCGCAGTGTCAGCCGCGCCATGGCTGGGTGCACGCACACCGGCTAGCCGGCGACATGGCGACGCCTCTGGCTCGGGGAGGATAAGGCCGAGCCCTATCCCTCCCCCTGGACGCCTCGCCACTCTCCCCTCGCCTCTCTCGCTCTCTCTCGCGCTCTCTCTCCCACCACCGAGCGCCGCCGTTGCCGCACTGCCTCGCCACCGCAGCCACTCACTTCGCCTCGCCTCCTCTCCGTGTCCGTCATCTCTGCCGTCGTCGGTTACGTCTTCCACACCGACGAGCGCACGCCGGGGAGCTCTTCATTGAGCGGATCGAGCCGCCCCTCTTCGTCTCGGCCACCGGCGACCGCCGTCGTCCCCGACCTCTCCTGCTGCTCCTAAGCTGTCGCCGGCCACCGTGTGCCTCACGGTGAGCTCCTCCCCCTTCTTTTCTTATCCGTTCGCCCGCGCGCGCTCGCTAGCTAGCTGCTCCGCCATGGCCGAGCTCGTCGCCGGCGTGTCTCCGGTGACCAAACGGTCACGGGACCATGTCCAACAAGCTCAGCACGTCGCGTAGGACATGCCTGAGCCTTTCGATCGAGCTGCCGTGCGTTGCATCACCGACTTCACCGTCGCCCGAAACCGCTCCGCCGCTGACCTCGTCGCCGGCGCCGATTCCGGCCGACTCCGGCGACGCCACCACCAACAGTAGACGCGCCGCTC
Organism: Elymus sibiricus; assembly: GCA_039707655.1. Classification (NCBI taxonomy): domain Eukaryota; kingdom Viridiplantae; phylum Streptophyta; class Magnoliopsida; order Poales; family Poaceae; genus Elymus; species Elymus sibiricus. The sequence goes on from CM077672.1 coordinate 306,814,470, forward strand.
ACCGCACGTTCGAACGCGCTAAGCCACGTGCCAAACGGCCGCGCGTAGCCGATTTCCGGCGAGATCCGAGACACGCCGCCGTGTTTGACGTTGCCGGCGTCAAGCCGCCGGCCAACGCCGAGCTGGCTGCCATGTGGGCGCCTTTGGGCCACTGATCAGTGGGCCCAGGGGCCCCAGTTGACCAAGTCAACTTTGCTGATGTGGCAGCACAGTGACACTGAACAGTGGGCCCCTGCGGTTAATTAGCTAATTAGGTTTTTAAAATTAATCTAATAATTGGATAGTCACTGACATGTGGGGCCCACTCCCTAATTAACCCGGTTTAGTTTAAATTAACCTTTAATTAGTACTGTGTCTATGACATGTGGGACCCAGCTGTCAGGTTTGACCTGGAACAGCTGGGGTTGACTGGTGACATCATGCTGGCATCATGCTGAGGTCATCAGCTACTGTTCTGGATAATGCGAATTTAATTAATTAAAATAATTCCAGGATTTTCAGAAAATAGCTTAAATCTTTGAAAATTCGTAGAAATTCAACCCTAGCTCGGATCGAAAAGTTTTCAACATGAAAGTTGATCAGAAAAACGAGACGAATCCGAATACGTGGTCAAAATGCTTGACCATCACTCCTATCTACATGAACATGGAACCTTCCCCTCCGGTTCAGTATACCGAAATCTGCCTAAACGCTGGGAAAATATCCTAGATATTTTCCCGTTTCGTCTGCGACATGTAGCACTGCATTAGGTCACCACCAACACTGAATTTTGCCATGCCATGCATTGTGTTGCATCTGTTTGCTTTTATTTATTGTTTCTTCCCACTCTTCTTATCCGATAGCCCCCGAGACCGACGCAGCTCCGGAGACCGACTACATCCCCGACGACCCCTCCTTTGCCGCAGAGTTTCCAGGCAAGCAAACCCCCCCTTGACGCATGCCTATATCGCCTATTCTTTCTCCCTCCTGCTTGCATTAGAAATTGCTACTGTTCTGTTTTATCCTATTCTGATGCATAGCCTGTCTTTGTAACTGTTATTGATACCTGCCTGTTATCCAAAATGCTTAGTATAGGTTGGTAGTGAACCATTTGTGGCCTCTCTTCCTATTCTAGTTGCCCCGCTTTAGTTCCTGTGCCCCGATCGATGTGATCAAACAGGCTGAGACCATCATATCACCACATCCCCTAAGTTGCTCGACTCCGCAGAGCTATCATCGAGTGCCGAGGGTGATACCTCCTAACTCACTCCCGATGTGGACTCTGTGGTACAGCTAGTCGGTGGTGGATTACCGAGGGTGATTCCTCTTTCACCACCTCCGATAAAGCTTCTGTTGTGCAACCCCGCAAGTGTGAATGCCATCGAGGGTGATTCCTTTGGATTCACCTTGATGGATACATCTAGTGGGAATCCAACGAGGGTGATTCCTCGGATTCCTTCTTGATGTTTTGGACACACAGTTACCATTTATTTACCTTCAAATACTTGGTAAAGTCGGGTAGGCCCCAAGGGGTACCCGCGAGTGATGTGGAGACGGGTTGACCGTGAGGGTACCCGTGAGATGAATACGTGGCACGGCCGGGCATTCGTAGCCCTTGTCCTAAGTCCACGAGACGGGGCGACGGGGTCACATGATCGTGAGTCTCTGCTTGTCACCGCGAGCTCCCAATGCACTAAGGGTTAGGATATGTGATCTGAGTAGGCCTTTAGCCTTTTCGCGCTAACCAGCACGTGGGAATAATATGGGTACTCGGCGTCATATGTATCAGCCGAAGCTCTCCAGATGTCAGTGGTTGAGCGGCACGCGCCCGGGTTGGACCGTGAAAGCCTGCGCTTGTATTAAGGGGGCTAGGTCTGCTCCCGGCCGTCCTCGCAACGCGCAGGAGTGCAAAGGGTGATGGACCCAAGACCCCTGAGCACTTAGGATGTAGACCGGCGTGCTGGCCTCTCTGTTGAGCCTAGGTAGGGCTACGATGTGTCGATAGACCGAGGCCGGGCATCGACTGAGCAAGTGTGTCCGGCCAGAGTTAATCGAGCGTGTTGGGTAATTTGGTGCACCCCTGCAGGGAAGTATATCTATTCGAATAGCCGTGTCCACGGTAACAGGACACTCGGAAAATATCCCGATCTTCTACAACTAGAAATGGGTTGAATATGTGGCTCCAGGATCGCTTTCTCGCAGGGAGTCAAGAAAGGATCTCTGGGCGTTGTTGTTACTTGACGCTACTACTATATTAATGTACCAATCTGCGCTCTTCTAATGCTGCAAGACGCTAAAGATGCTAGTCTTCGATAGGCTAGGCCCCTCTCTCTATTCTGGCATTGCTGCAGTCCAGTCCACTGTTACAGCCTTCTTTGATAATGTTGCATAACTAGATTAGTTCTGATGTAAGTCTTGCTGAGTACTTTGGATGAGTACTCACGGTTGCTTTGCTTCCCCTTTTCCCACATACCCGATTGTTGCGACCAGATGACGGAGCCCCGAAGCTAGGTGCCCCAGCAGATGACTACTATTACCCCTCCGGCGGATACTACTACTATGAGGAGCCCTCCGACGACCAGGAGTAGATAGGAGGCACCCAGGCAGGAGGCCTGCGCCTTTTCAATCTTTGTCGTTGTTTTACCCCCGCCTTCTAAAGGCTCATCTGTTTTACTTTTATGTCTGTACTCAGATATCTAATGCTTCCGCTGATGCTTGTATGACTCAAGCTTATGTATTCGAGCCTTCGAGGCCCCTGGCTTGTAATATAAGCTTGTATGACTTTTATTTGTGTTTAGAGTTGTGTTGTGATATCTTCAAGTGAGTCCTTAGGCTTGATCATGTGCATTTGCATGTATGATTAGTGCACGATTAAGTCGGGGGCGTCACAAGTTGGTATCAGAGCCGACTGCCTGTAGGAACCCCCTTTCCAACTCCTTGGCCGAAGTTGAGTCTAGTCTTTGAAAAACTGTTTTACTAACATGGTTGTGTGGCATACGAGCCCACGTTGCCAATGGGTGGTATTAGGATCTTTTATTCCTCTTCTTTACTCTGGGACTCTGAATCCTCTTCTTTTCGGGTTAAATGATTTTGCTAACTCTGACATTAGGATCTCGTAATCACATTCACCCGGAGAGCTGGATTGTCTGCAACTAATCCTTTCCTTTGGTCTGGTTAATCTAATAATCACCTTTTCTTTTCCATTGGTCTGTTTAACCTTTTCTTTCCAATGCTATCTTATGCTTCTCACACTGTCGTTTGACATCTTGCACTCCTTATTTCAGATGCGTCCCGCAAGACAGCTCATACGCCAGACCATGGCTCGTGATGCTACTGGGTTTCCGGCCATCTTGGTCGATCTCTTGACCAGGCTGGGATATCGCTGGTATCCCGAGTACACTGTTTATGAGGATTACCACGAGTTCAACCAGGTGCAGTACCATGCTGTGGTTCGCATCTTTGATCGGTAGAACATCTCCATCACTGAGTTGCACACCTTCCATGGTGTTGGAGTGACTGTTGATATGGCCGTCCATGATGCTGCCTACACTGCTATTGCCCGTCTCCGTGGAGAGCACAACGGTCGCTTGGAGGAGACCGCTTTCAGATACATCCCGTATGCTCTTGCTGGGGATGAGACTGGATACTATACTGCTGTCTGTGCTTCTTACGTGCTGCGTCGCTATGACCAGCAGGTTTTGGTACAGCACATCCAGGCTCTGGATCGCACTACTCGAGCTCTTGCTGTCAAGTTGTACGCCACTCATGATCGTCTTTACGACGCTCTGACATAGTTGCTGCCAGCAGTCAGTGCACGGATGTATCCAGAGTATATCCTTTACCCGCGCAGGACGGAGATGCCACCAGGTCTTGAGTGGCCTGCTGTTGGAGGCTTTACTCCTCCACGTGGTCCTCTTCTTCCAGTCCGGGACCAGGTTTTGCACCAAAGTGTTCACGGAGCACAGGATCCTTACATCGAGGGTACCCTGCATCGTCACCTGCAGCTGCCTGGCTTCAGTGGTTTTCTCCGACGTTGATGTAGCATATCGCTATGTCGCATTGTTGTATCCCTCTACCGCGTGCCTGCGTGCCGCCTAGTTGTCTAGCTTTCCTTTTCGCTGTTGTAACGCTGGTTTGTAACCAAACCTACGTATGGATCTGTATGTCATGTTGACTATGTTGATGTATTTATTGCACTTCCTTTTGTCGTGCATGTTACTTCATGAATGATTCCATACATTTGCAATGCTCGTTGCTAAACTACCCCCTGTTGAATCTTTAGCAGGATGGTTAGACCCACAGGTTGTGGCCGTGGTGCCAACAATCCACCACCGCCCGACTATATGGCTGCGATGATGCAACAATTTGAAATGCACCGCCAGTTTATGCAAGGGCTGATGGATCAGTTTCCCCGCCCCAATGCCAACCAGCAGCCAGCCGCAATCACCTTGCAAGAGTTTGTGCGTATGAACCCAACCATCTTTTGCAACTCAATTCAGCCGCTAGATGCTGATGACTGGCTCCGCGATATCGCTTTCGAGATGGAGTCTGCGAATGTGGCCCCTGCCAGTTATGTCACTTTTGCCTCCTACTTTCTGAAGGGACCCGCAGCACAATGGTGGGACCCTCACAGGCAAACCTTAGCTGCTGGAACCATCATCACCTGGATGGAGTTCAAGGCTGCTTTCCGTGCCCGTTACATTCCGCAAGGAGTTATGGACTGGAAGAAGCATGAGTTCCGTAACCTCACTCAGGGCAACAAGTCTGTGGAAGTTTATGAGCGGGAATTTCTGGAACTATCTCACTATGCTGAAGAGGACATTGCTACTGATGCCCGCAGACAGGAAAAGTTCCATGAAGGGCTCAACCCTAAAATCAAGATGGCACTCCTAGTCCACGACTTTGCTGACTTCGCCACCTTGGTGAACAAGGCTATACAGGTTGAGACTGGTATCAAGGATAACAAGGACGCTCTCAAGCGCACTCGTGAAGCGGGCTCATCTTCGGGCTCGTCTTCCCAGAAGCGCCGTATTTGGATCCCTCAAAGCATGTACCGTCCGGCTGTACCTGTTCCAAGGCCATCTTATGTTGCACCCCATATGCCTCCTCCACCTCCAAGGCAGTTCAGACCTCAAGCTGCATCGTTTCGAGCTCCTGCTCCCCGTCCCAACAATGGACTCTGCTTCAAGTGTGGCCACCCAGGTCACCGTGCCAGAGACTGCTCCCAGAGTCAAAATCAGCTTATGCTTCCGCCAGCTGGCCGTGGAAATGGCCGTGGTATTAATCAGCCTCGCAACAACAATGCCAGGCCTACTTATGGTCGTGGGCAGGCTTATCATGTCAACATGAGTGAAGACCCAGACCAACCAGCTACTGTGATGGGTACACTTCCTGTTAATTCAGTACCAGCTTCTGTTTTGTTTGATTCAGGAGCATCGCATTCTTTTATATCAGAAGAGTTTGCATTCATGCATGGCATTAAACATTAAAATCTGCACCAGCCGTTAGTGGTTAACACTCCCGCGGGCCATTGTCGAACCTCTATGTTTAGCCTTGATGTTACCATTGAAATTGAAGGGTTGGAATTCCATGCATTTCCCATTATTTTGAAGTCTTCCAAGGTTGACCTCATTCTGGGGATGGATTGGTTTAAGGCTCACTACGCCTTGATCAATTGTGCCACTAAAGTCGTACACCTCCTGAACCCCTCGGATGAGATAGTAAACTATCAAGTACATCTCGATCATAATGCCGAGGCTCAGATCTATGCACTGAATGCGTTGAACGCTTCTCCTCTTGAGGGGATCAAAAACGTTCCAGTCGTTCGTGACTTCCAAGATGTCTTTCCAGAAGAACTTCCAGGAGTACCCCCTGTTAGAGCTGTCGAGTTTGTCATCGATTTGAAACCAGGCACAACTCCTATTGCGAAGCGTCCCTATAAGATGCCTCCGCATGAACTTGAGCTTAAGGAGGAACTCGATAAATCACTCCGCAAAGGTTTCATTCGTCCAAGTTCCTCTGCCTGGGGAGCACCTTCTCTCTTTGTCAAGAAGAAAGATGGTACCAACCATTTGGTCCAAGATTACCGGCCTATCAACCAAGCCACCATTCAGAACAAGTATCCGCTTCCTCGGATCAATGACCTGTATGATCAACTTGCTGGATCATCAGTGTTCTCTAAACTCGACTTGAGGTTGGGTTATCATTAGATCCGCATCCGCGAAGAGGATATTCCCAAGACTGCTTTTGTGACTCGCTATGGCTCTTATGAGTACACTGTTATGTCATTCGGCTTAACCAATGCTCCAGCAACGTTCTCCCACCTGATGAATTATATCTTCATGGATTACCTCGACAAATTCGTCATGGTTTATCTAGATGATATCCTGGTATATTCCAAGAATAAAGAAGAACATGCTGAACATCTACGTCTTGTTCTGGAAAAGCTTCGAGAGCACCAATTATATGCCAAATATTCCAAGTGTGAATTCTGGTTATTTGAAGTAACCTACCTTGGTCATGTCATTTCCAAGGATGGCATTGCTGTCAATCCAGAACGAGTTCAGGTTATTCTTGACTGGACTCCTCCGAAGAATGTCAAGCAAGTTAGAAGTTTTCTCGGCCTTGCAAGTTATTGTCGTCGCTTTGTCGAGAACTTCTCAAAGATTGCCAAGCCTCTGACTAATCTGCTTCACAAAGGCGTTAAGTTTGAGTGGACAGATAAATGTCAGGAAAGCTTTCAAACCCTCAAGGACAAGCTGACCTCTGCTCCAGTGCTTGCTCCTCCGGATTCTCACAAGGATTTCGTGATTTATTGCGACGCTTCTCGTCAGGGATTAGGCTGTGTCCTGATGAAAGAGCGCAGAGTAATTGCTTATGCCTCGCGACAGTTGCGTCCTCACGAAGAGAATTATCCAGTGCATGATCTTGAACTTGCTGCAGTGATATATGCATTGAAATTGTGGCGGAATTACCTTCTCGGGAATCGATGTGAGATCTATACTTATCACCAAAGTCTTAAGTATTTATTTACTCAGCCGGATCTCAATCTCTGCCAACAGCGATGGCTGGAAACGATTACGGACTATGACTGCGGTATTTCTTATACCCCTGGCAAGGCTAATGTGATGGCTGATGCCTTGAGCCGCAAGTCCTATTGCAACAACCTCATGGTTCAGCGAGCTCAACCTCATCTTTATGAAGAACTGCGCAGGTTGAACCTTCACATCGTTCCACAGGGTTCTCTTAATACCCTTGTTATACAGCCAGATCTTGAGAAAGCTGTTAAGCGTGTGCAAGCAAAGGATGCTGAAGTTGATCTGATGAAAAGAGATCTTCACCTTGAAAAATACAGAGATTTCTCGCTTGCTGAAGATGGAACTTTGTATTTTAGAGGCCGCATTGTGGTACCTCGGTTCGAACTTATGACCGACAAGGTTATGAAGGAGGCACATGATACAACACTGTCTATTCATCCGGGTAGCACCAGGATGTATCGTGATCTCCGACAAAGGTACTGGTGGTCTAGAATGAAGCAGGATATTGCTCGATATGTTGCTGAATGTGACGTTTGTCGTCGCGTTAAAGCAGAATATCAGAAGCCTACCAGAAATCTGCAACCGCTCCCTATTCCTGAGTGGAAATGGGACAAAGTGCAAATGGATCTTATCACTGGTCTTCCCAGGTCACAAAAGGGTCATGATGCTATTCTTGTCGTCATTGACCAACTCTCCAAGGTTGCACACTTTCTGCCAGTCAAGGAGACGATCACTGCTAGTCAATTAGCACAGTTATATATCTCCAGAATTGTATCACTCCACGGTATTCTGAAGGAGATCAGTTCAGACCGTGGCAGCCTTTTCACCTCAATGTTCTGGAAAAGTTTCCAAGAAGCTATGGGAACTCATATAACCTGGAGTTCAGCTTATCACCCCCAATCCCAAGGCCAAGTTGAGCGTGTGAATCAAGTGCTTGAAGATATGCTGCGTGCTTGTGTCATCTCATTTGGCAAGAAGTGGGAGGAATCTCTCCCGTATGCCGAATTCTCTTACAACAACAGCTATCAAGCAAGCTTGAAAATGGCCCCCTTCGAAGTACTTTATGGACGTAAGTGTCGGACCCCTCTGAATTGGTCAGAAACTGGGGAACGACCTCTTATTGGTCCGGATATTATCCAACACGCGAAAGAGCAAGTCCGTATTATGCGGGAAAATCTCAAAGCTGCTCAGTCTCGCCAGAAGAGCAATTATGATTGAAAACACTGGGGATCGATCTATCAACCTCGTGAGCAAGCTTATCTGCGTGTCACCCCTATGAAGGGCACTCATCGCTTCGGAATCAAGGGCAAGTTAGCTCCCCGCTACATCGGCCCCTTCCATATTCTCGCCAGACATGGTCATGTGGCTTATAAATTGGAGTTGCCGCCGCAATTCTCTCACATCCACGACGTCTTCCACATGTCGCAACTTCGTCATTGCTTCAAGGAATCTCCACACCGAGCAGTGGATCATGAATTGCTTGATTTACAAGATGATCTATCTTATAAGGAGCATCCAATCCGCATTCTCGATCAAGCTAAACGTCGGACCCGTCAGAAGTCAACCAAGTTCCTGAAAATACAGTGGCCGAATCATACAGAAGATGACGCCACTTGGGAACGCGAGGATCGTCTTTGGGAGGAATACCCCGACCTTTTCCCTTCTACCTCCTGAATTCTCGGGACGAGAATTTCTTTTAGAGGAGGAGAATTATAACACCCCTATGTAATGATGCTACAGTGATCACCATCTTAATGCTAAGCTACTTTGAATAAAGAGGAAAGATCACAGTGATTTCATATGTCATTTCAAATTCCTCCACTGAATTCAATTCAAATTCAAAGTGAAATTTGAAGTTGTTCAAAAATTGCTGGAAAATAGTTCATGTTGTAGAAAAAATTCCAAAAAAAATTAATGTTAGGAAAAATAACATCACCTATTTTCCTATATTGGGCTAGAGCATTAAAACAGTGCAAAAACAACACTTTAAATGCCAATTCCATTTTTGAATAATTCAAATGGATTCCAAAATTGCCCAAACTTTTTGTGGCAGAGCAGAATAATGCAATGTATTATTGTGGATCAATTTCACATTTTACAAAATGCATTTGGACAGCTCTTTTATTTTTCTAAACTTTCTGTAAAAAGGAAAAACAGAAAAAGAAAAGAAAAGGCCTAAACTGGCTGGGCCTATGTGCACAGTGCACTTGGCCCAGCCCATCCCGGCCTGTCTCCCTCCTCTCCCTCTCTCTCCCTCGCCGTGTCAGCCACGCCGTAGCTGGGCGCGCGCGCACCGGCCAGCCGGCGACACGGCGACGCCTCTGGCTCGGGGAGGATAAGGCCGAGCCCTATCCCTCCCCCTGGAATCCTGGCCACTCTCACCTCGCCTCTCTCGCTCTCTCCCGTGCTCTCTCTCCCACCACCGAGCGCCGCCATCGCCGCACTGCCTCGCCACCTCTCCGTGTCCGTCGTCTCCGCCGTCGTCGGTTATGTCTTCCACACCGACGAGCGCACGCCGGGGAGCTCTTCATTGAGCGGATCGAGCCGCCCCTCTTCGTCTCGGCCACCGGCGACCGCCGTCGTCCTCGACCTCTCCTGCTGCTCCTAAGCTGTCGCCGTCCACCGTGTGCCTCACGGTGAGCTCCTCCCCCTTCTTTTCTTCTCTGTTCGCCCGCGCGCGCTCGCTAGCTAGCTGGTCCGCCATGGCCGAGCTTGTCGCCGCTTAGCTCGTCGCCGGCGTGTCTCCGGTGACCAAACGGTCACGGGACCGTGTCCAACAAGATCAGCGCGTAGCATAGGACACGCCTGAGCCTTTAGATCGAGTTGCCGCGCGCTGCATCGCCGACTTCGCCGTCGCCCGAAACCGCTCCGCCGCTGACCTCGTCGCCGGCGCCGATTTCGGCCAACTCCGGCGACGCCACCACCACCAGTAGACGTGCTGCTCTCCGCACGTTCGAATGTGCTAAGCCACGTGCCAAACGGCTGCGTGTAGCCGATTTCCGGTGAGATCCGAGACGCGCCGCCGCATTTGACGTCGCCGGCCAATGCCGAGCTGGCTGCCACGTGGGCGCCTCTGGGCCACTGACCAGTGGGCCCAGGGGCCCCAGTTGACAAGGTCAACTGTGCTGACGTGGCAGCACAGTGACACTGACCAGTGGGCCCCCTACGGTTAATTAGCTAATTAGGTTTTTAAATTTAATCTGATAATTGGATAGTCACTGACATGTGGGGTCCACTCCCTAATTAACCCGGTTTAGTTTAAATTAACCTTTAATTAGTATACTGTGTCTATGACATGTGGGACCCAGCTGTCAGGTTTGACCTGGAACAGCTGGGGTTGACTGGTGACGTCATGCTGGCGTCATGCTGATGTCATCATCTACTGTTCTGGATAATTTGAATTTAATTAATTAAAATAATTCCAAGATTTTCAGAAAATAGCTTAAATCTTTGAAAATTCATAGAAATTCAACCGTAGCTCGGATCAAAAAGTTTTCAACATGAAAGTTGATCAGAAAAACGAGACAAATCCGAATACGTGGTCAAAATGCTTGACCATCACTCCTATCTACCTGAACATGGAACCTTCCCCTCCGGTTCAGTATACCGAAATCTGCCTAAACGCCGGGAAAATATCCCAGATATTTTCCCGTTTCGTCTGCGACATGTAGCACTGCATTAGGTCACCACCAACACTGCATTTTGCCATGCCATGCATTGTGTTGCATCTGTTTGCTTTTATTTATTGTTTCTTCCCCCTCTTCTTATCCGATAGCCCCCGAGATCGACGCAGCTCCGGAGACCGACGACATCCCCGACGACCCCTCCTTTGCCGCAGAGCTTCCAGGCAAGCAACCCCCCTTGACGCATGCCTATATCGCCTATTCTTTCTCCCTCCTGCTTGCATTAGAAATTGCTACTGTTCTATTTTATCCTATTCTGATGCATAGCCTGTCTTTGTAACTGTTATTGATACCTGCCTGTTATCCAAAATGCTTAGTATAGGTTGGTAGTGAACCATCTGTGGCCTCTCTTCCTGTTCTAGTTGCCCCACTTTAGTTCCTGTGCCCCGATCGATGTGATCGAACGGGCTGAGACCATCACATCACCACACCCCCTAAGTTGCTCGACTCCGCAGAGCTATCATCGAGTGCCGAGGGTGATACCTCCTAACTCACTCCCGATGTGGACTCTGTGGTACAGCTAGTCGGTGGTGGATTACCGAGGGTGACTCCTCTTTCACCACCTCCGATAAAGCTTCTGTCGTGCAACCCCGCAAGTGTGAATGCCATCGAGGGTGATTCCTCCGGATTCACCTTGACGGATACATCTAGTGGGAATCCAACAAGGGTGATTCCTCGGATTCCTCTTGATGTTTTGGACACACGGTTACCACTTATTTACCTTCAGATACTTGGTAAAGTCGGGTAGGCCCCGAGGGGTACCCGCGAGTGATGTGGAGACGGGTTGACCGTGAGGGTACCCACGAGATGAATACGTGGCACGGCCGGGCATTCGTAGCCCGTGTCGTAAGTCCACAAGACGGGGCGACGGGGTCACATGATCGTGAGTCTCTACTTGTCACCGCGAGCTCCCAATGCACTAAGGGTTAGGATCTGTGATCTGAGTAGGCCTCTGGCCTTTTAGCGCTAACCAACACATGGGAATAATATGGGTACTCGGCATCGTGTGTATCAGCCGAAGCTCTCCAGATGTCAGCGGTTGAGCGGCACGCGCTCGGGTTGGACCGTGAAAGCCTGCGCTTGTATTAAGGGGGCTAGGTCTGCTCCCGGCCGTCCTCGCAACGCGCAGGAGTGCAAAGGATGATGGGTCCAAGACCCCTGAGCGCTTAGGATGTAGACCGGCGTGCTGGCCTCTCTGTTGAGCCTAGGTAGGGCTATGACGTGTCGATAGACCGAGGCCGGGCATCGACTGAGCAAGTGTGTCCGGCCAGAGTTAATCGAGCGTGTTGGGTAAGTTGGTGCACCCCTGTAGGGAAGTATATCTATTCGAATAGCCGTGTCCACGGTAACAGGACGCTCGGAAAATATCCCGATCTTCTACAACTAGAAATGGGTTGAATATGTGGCTCCGAGATCGCTTTCTCGCAGGGAGTCGAGGAAGGATCTCTGGGCGTTGTTATTACTTGATGCTACTACTATATTTATGTACTAATCTGCACTCTTCTAATGCTGCAAGATGCTGAAGATGCTAGTCTTCGATAGGCTAGGCCCCTCTCTCTATTCTGGCATTGCTGCACTCCAGTCCACTGTTACAGCCTTCTTTGATAATGTTGCATAACTAGACTAGTTCTGATGTAAGTGTTGCTGATTACTTTGGATGAGTACTCACGGTTGCTTTGCTTCCCCTTTTCCCACATACCCGATTGTTGCGACCAGATGACGGAGCCCCGGAGCCAGCTGCTCCAGCAAATGACTACTATTACCCCTTCGGCGGATACTACTACTACGAGGAGCCCTCCGATGACCAGGAGTAGATAGGAGGCACCCAGGCAGGAGGCCTGCGCCTTTTCGATCTTTGTCGTTATTTTGCCCCGCCTTCTAAAGGAACATCTATTTTACTTTTATGTCTGTACTCAGATATCTAATGCTTCCGCTGATGCTTGTATGACTCAAGCTTATGTATTCAAGCCCTCAAGGCCCCTGGCTTGTAATATAAGCTTGCATGACTTTTTTTTGTGTTTAGAGTTGTGTTGTGATATCTTCAAGTGAGTCCTTAGGCTTGATCGTGTGCATTTGCGTGTATGATTAGTGCACGATTAAGTTAGGGGCGTCACATGCGCCCCCCAGGCTTGTGGCGCCTGGTGGCCCCCCTTTGATGGATCTTTGCGCCAGCATTTTTTATATATTCTGAAATAATTCTCCATAAATTTTCAGGTCCATTCGAGAACTTTTATTTCTGCACAAAAACAACACCATGGCAATTCTGCTAAAAACAACGTCTGTCCGGGTTAGTTCCATTCAAATCATGCAAATTAGAGTCCAAAACCAGAGCAAAAGTGTTTGGAAAAGTGGATACGTTTGGGACGGATCAGTATACTCTTGATGACCTTAAGGGCATTAGTCCCGCTCTATGTCAACACAATATTAATATGGAGCCAGATGCTAAACCAGTTGTTGATCATAAAAGATGATTAAATCCTAAAATGGAAGATGTGGTAAGAACTGAAATATTAAAGCTTCTAGAGGCAGGTATAATTTATCCTATAGCTGATAGTAGATGGGTAAGTCATGTTCATTGTGTTCCTAAGAAAGGAGGCATTACTGTTGTTCCCAATGATAAAAATGAACTTATCCCACAAAGAATTGTAACTGGTTATAGGATGGTAATTGATTTCAGGAAATTAATTAAAGCTACTAGGAAAGATCATTACCCCTTACCTTTTATTGATCAAATGTTAGAAAGATTATCTAAACATACACACTTTTGCTTCCTAGATGGATATTCCGGTTTCTCTCAAATACCCATATCAAAAGAAGATCAAGAGAAAACCACTTTTACTTGTCCTTTTGGAACTTATGCTTATCGTCGTATGCCTTTTGGTTTATGTAATGCACCTGCTACCTTTCAAAGATGTGTGACTGCTATATTCTCTAACTTTTGTGAAAAGATTGTTGAGGTATTCATGGATGATATTTCCGTTTACGGAACTTCTTTTGATGATTGCTTAAGCAACCTTGATCGAGTTTTGCAGAGATGTGAAGAAACTAATCTTGTCTTGAATTGGAAGAAGTGCCACTTTATGGTGAATGAAGGTATAGTCCTTGGGCATAAAATTTCTGAAAGAGGTATTGAAGTAGACAAAGCTAAAGTTGATGCAATTGAGAAAATGCCATGTCCTAAAGATATCAAAGGTATAAGAAGTTTCCTAGGTCGTGCTGGTTTCTATAGAAGGTTTATAAAAGACTTCTCTAAAATTTCTAGTCCTCTTACTAATCTCTTGCAAAAAGATGTTCCATTTGTTTTTGATGATGATTGTGTAGAAGCCTTTGAAATACTTAAGAAAGCTTTAATATCTGCACCTATTGTTCAACCACCTGATTGGAACCTACCCTTTGAAATCATGTGTGATGCTAGTGATTATGCTGTTGGTGTTATTCTAGGGCAAAGAGTTGATAAGAAATTAAATGTTATCCATTATGCCAGTAAAACTTTAGACAATGCTCAAAGAAATTATGCTACTACTGAGAAAGAATTTTTAGCAGTTGTGTTTGCATGTGATAAGTTCAGATCTTATATTGTTGATTCTAAAGTAACTGTTCACACTAATCATGCTGCTATTAAATATCTTATGGAAAAAAAGATGCTAAACCTAGACTTATTAGGTGGGTTCTTTTGTTACAAGAATTTGATTTGCATATTGTTGATAGAAAAGGAGCTGAAAACCCAGTAGCGGATAATTTGTCTAGGATGGAAAATGTTCTTGATGACCCACTGCCTATAAATGATAATTTTCCTGATGAGCAATTAGCTGTGGTAAATGCTTCTCGTGCTAGCCCTTGGTATGCAGACTATGCTAATTATGTTGTTGCTAAATATATTCCACCTAGTTTTACCTACCAACAAAAGAAAAAGTTCTTCTTTGATTTAAGACATTACTTTTGGGATGACCCACATTTATATAAAGAAGGAGTAGATGGTATTATTAGACGTTGTGTACCTGAGCATGAACAGGAACAAATCCTACAGAAGTGTCACTCCGAGGCATACGGAGGACACCATGCGGGAGACAGAACTGCACATAAGGTATTACAATCTGGTTTCTATTGGCCTACTCTTTTCAAAGATGCACGTAAGTTTGTCCTTTCTTGTGATGAATGTCAAAGAATTGGTAATGTTGGTAGACGTCAGGAAATGCCTATGAATTATTCACTTGTTATTGAACCATTTGATGTTTGGTGTTTTGATTATATGGGACCTTTTCCTAAATCGAATGGGTATACACATATTCTTGTTGTTGTTGATTATGTTACTAAGTGGGTAGAGGCTATTCCAACTAGTAGTGCTGATCACAACACCTCCATTAAAATGCTTAAATAAGTTATATTCCCTAGGTTTGGAGTCCCTATATATTTGATGACAGATGGTGGTTCACATTTTTATTCATGGTGCTTTCCGTAAACTTCTTGCTAAATATGATGTTAACCATAGAATTGCATCACCTTATCATCCTCAGTCTAGTGGACAAGTTGAATTGAGTAATAGAGAAATAAAGTTAATTTTGCAAAAGACCGTTAATAGATCCAGGAAGAATTGGTCTAAGAAACTTGATGATGCATTATGGGCTTACATAACTACTTATAAAAATCCTATGGGTATGTCTCCATATAAAATGGTCTATGGAAAAGCATGTCATTCACCTCTTGAACTAGAACATAAGGCATATTGGGTAATTAAAGAACTTAATTATGATTTTAAACTTGCCGGTGGGAAGTGGTTGTTTGATATTAGCTCTTTAGATGAATGGAGAACCCAAGCCTATGAAAATGCTAAGTTATTTAAAGAAAAGGTTAAAAGATGGCATGATAAAAGAATTCAAAAATGGGAATTTAACGTGGGTGAGCATGTTCTATTGTAAAATTCTCATTTCAGATTTTTTGCAGGAAAACTTCTCTCTAAATGGGAAGGGCCATATATCATCGAAGAAGTTTATCGCTACGGAGCTATCAAAATCAACAACTCTGAGGGCACTAATCCTAGAGTGGTTAATGGTCAAAGAATTAAACATTATATCTCAGGTACGCCCATTAATGTTGAAACTAATATTATTCAAACTATGACACTACAGGAACACATCAAAGAGTCCTTCCGGAACGCTCCAGAACCCTGAAAAGGGGCAGGTATGTGATACGGTAAGTAAACCGACTCCAAAAATTCCATAAAAAATATTTCTGTCCGTTCTGGAATATTAGAAAATACAAAAATAAGAAACAACCGAGGGGACCCACGAGGAGGTCACAAGGCAACAGGGCGCGACCCCCCCGTGGGGCGCGCCGTGTTGCCTTGTGGGCCCCTCGTGTGCCCTCCCGACTCCGTTTTCCTCTCGTATGCTTGTTTTGCAAGATAAAAATTCTTCATATATACTCTCGTATGTTTTGACCACCGTATCGCAAGTTTCTCCTCTGTTCTTGTTTCGGGCTGTTTTTCTGACAGATCTAGACGCATTATGTCATCTCAAGACTCGGATGGGGAGAGCTATGTTTCACACCTTATTGCAAACCCCAGGGTCTATGGGGATATTGATCCCTATGGGTGGACAACCGATGAAGAGGAGGATTCAGATTTCAAGATGGCGCAAGATCAGTCCAGTGAGGAAGAGGAGGAACTCCCTCTGCCTCAACCAGGAGATATGCATGTTGAATTCAAGAGGTCCAGCCTGCCAAACAGGGTGAAGGTTCCTAAAGTTCAATTCACCCCTTTTCACCATGTGCAGGAAGATTCGGATAAACTGCGTCGCAAAATTTGGGATCTCGAAAGGGAGATTGATAAACTAAAAGAAGAAATTTGTGTCCTCAAGTGGAAGGACAAGCCTTCTACCCCTTCATCACCATCATCACCGAAGAAAGACACTTGATTAAACGGGTATGGGCACCACCCTTGGCTTGCTCCAAGCTTGGGGGAGGTGCCCTGGTATCGTATCACCATCAACTTTTTATCATCATTATCTATCTTAGTTTGATCCTTAGTTATTTCATGATTTAGAAGAATAAAGTTTCTGTATGATCTTGTTTCGAGTGCTTGTTTCATGATCTATCTATCTATGTAATCATGTGTGAGAGTTATATGATAAAGAGTAGTTTGAGTTTTGCTTCTTTACTTTTATGTTTCAATCTAAGCAATAAAAGAATGAAAAGATCATATGCTACTTCCTTGGAGAGTAATGACTTTACATGAAGAAAATATAGTTGTTAAAATTTATTGGAAGTTAACAAGCATAGCATTGGTCATTGATGCAATTCATGAAAAAGTTAATAAAGGAAGAGAGGATTCACACATAAATATACTATCTTGGACATCTTTTATGATTGTGGGCCCCCATTAAATATTCTATGCCAAATAGTTGACGTTGGACAAGGAATACAACATAATGAGTTATGTTTGCTTATATTCACATAGAAGTTATATTGTCATAGATCCTCTAACATGTGGTGCTTGCTCCCCACCTTTTGCTGGCCAAAAATTCGCACTAAGTAGAGATACTACTTGTGCATCCAAAATCCTTGAACCCAGTTTCATGTCATGAGAGTCCACTATATCTACCTATGGATTGAATAAGATCCTTCAAGTAAGTTGTCATCGGTGCAAAAAACAATAAAAATTGCCTCTAAATATGTATGAACTTTTATTGTAAGGGAAAATAAGGTTTGTACGATCTTCTGATGGTGAAGAAATAAAAGCGACAGACTGCATAATAAAGGTTGCTATCACAAGGGGCAATATAAAGTGATATTCCTTTACATTAAGAGTTTGCACATCCAAAAATAAAAAGCGCATGACAACCTCTGCTTCCCTCTGCGAAGGGCCTATCTTTTACTTTTTTGTATTTACTTTTATGCAAGAGTCAATAGTGTTCTTCTCTATTCCGTTTTTATTTTTCCCTCTTTGCAAGCACCATGTGGTGTGGAAAGATCTAGGCATATATATATCCAGTTGGATGTAAGTGATCATGAGTTATTATTGTTGACATTACCCTTGCGGTAAAATTGTTGGGATGTGAAACTATAAGCCCCATCTTTCTATGTGTCTGATTGAAGCTTTTGCTCCATAAAAATATGCCGTGAGTGTCAGCAATCATAGAAGACTAAATGATAGTTGAGTATGTGGACTTGCTAAAACAAAAAGCTCTTACATAGACTCTTCCTGAAAATATGATGAATTGTAATTGTTTCATTGACCGAGAACATAGTTTGTTAGTTTTCAAGAAAGTTTATTCTTTATCCTTCAATGTTGTGATGAATTATTACTTGTTCATGGGAAGCTTTATGATAATATATTGTTGTTATGAAATTAATCATGATGCTTTCATGTCCGTATTTTATTTTATTGACACCTCTCTCTCTAAGCATGTGGTCATGATTATCGATTTCGGCTTTCGCTTGCGGACAAGTGAGGTCTAAGCTTGGGGGAGTTGATACGTCCAATTTGCATCATGATTTCCTACTGTTGTTACTTATAATGTATTTGGTCATTATTTCACTTTATGATGAAATTCTTATGCCTTTTCTCTCTTAATTTGCAAGATTTGTATGAAGAGAGAGAATACCGGCAGCTGGAATTCTGGACCTGAAATAGCTACAACAGAGATACCTATTCTACAAAGCTCCAAATGACCTGAAATTTTACGGAGATTTTTTATTGAATATATAAAAAATACTGGAGAAAAGAAATACCAGAGGGGACCCACCAGCTGCCCACAAGGCAACAGGGCGCCCCCCTGGGGCGCGCCAAGATGCCTTGTGGGACCCACAGCTGGCCTCTGGCCCCCTCCTTCTGCTATATAAGGTCATTTGCCCTAAAAAATTATAGAGAAGACTTTCGTGACGAAACGCCGCCATCTCGAGGAGGAACTTGGGCGAGAGCACTTTTGCCCTCCGGCGGAGCGATTCCGCCGGGGATACTTCCCTCCGGGAGGGGGAAATCGAAGCCATCGACATCACCAACGATCCTCTCATCGTGGGAGGACCAATCTTCGTCAACATCTTCACCAGCACCATATCATCTCAAACCCTAGTTCATCTCTTGTATTCAATCTTTGTCTCAAAACCTCAGATTGGTACCTGTGGGTTGCTAGTAGAATTGATTACATCTTGTAGTTGATGCTAGTTAGTTTATTCGGTGGAAGATTATATGTTCAGATCCTTAATGCTATTCAATACCCCTATGATCTTGAACATGAATATGATTTGTGAGTAGTTACTTTTGTTCTTGAGGACATGGGAGAAGTCTTGTTATAAGTAATCATGTGAATTTGGTATTCGTTCGATATTTTGATGACATGTATGTTGTTGCTTACTTTAGTGTTGTCATGTGAACGTCTACTACATGACACTTCACCATATTTGGACCTAAGGGAAGGCATTGTGGAGTAGTAAGTAGATGATGGGTTGCTAGAGTGACAGAAGCTTAAACCCTAGTTTATGTGCTATTCCGTAAGGGCCTGATTTGGATCCATATGTTTCATGCTATGGTTAGATTTATCTTAATTCTTCTTTCGTAGTTGCGGATGCTTTCGAGAGGGGGTAATCATAAGAGGGTTGCTTGTTCAAGTAAGAACAACACACTAGCACCGGTCCACCCACATATCAAATTATCAAAGTAGCGAACACGAATCAACTAAACATGATGAACATGACTAGACGACAATTCCCATGTTTCCTCGAGAACGCTTTGTTTATTATAAGAGTTCGTTCTGGCTTGTCCTTTGCTATAAAAAGGATTGGGCCACCTTGCTGCACCCTTGTTACCATTGCTACTTGTTACTTGTTACAAATTACCTTGCTATCAAAACTATCTGTTACCGATAATTTCAGTGCTTGCAGAGAATACCTTGCTGAAAACCGCTTATCATTTCCTTCTGCTCCTCGTTGGGTTTGACACTCTTACTTATCGAAAGGACTACGATTGATCCCCTGTACTTGTGGGTCATCAAAGCACCGAAGGGCGCTCCGAGCGAGCCGAAGACATGAGTAGACCATTGGCCGGCCTCCCTGCCGGAGAGGACTTGAGATGATTCCAGGTGAATGCGGGAGCCCGCCGGAGGTCTCGCGGTCATCCTCTACGACCTCCGCCACGCTCGGGGGCTACTGACGGGGTCCGGTACCTGGGGTGGCTAAGCACCAGAGAGCCCGGCCTCGTTCATGGCAAGGGGCCCGCAAGGCCCTAGATGAGGAGCAAACCCTAGGAGTCCAAGACGACCATCGTGGCCTCCAAGATTAGAGGGCGGCAGCGCCCCGGATCGCATCTAGCATGTAAACCCTAGACCCCTCCTATCTATATAAAGGGCGGTCTAGGATCCTCATTGATCATCTATCATCAGATAGGAAAACTCTCTTAGCAATCTCATACACCATTGTAACCCCTTGCACGAGGTATCCCTCCACCATGAATAATGAAAACCAGCAGGAGATAGGGTATTACTCCCCGGAGGCCCGAACTTGAATAAACCCCTCGTGTGACCTCCGATCTAGGACTTCTACCTGCGCTTGGACCCCTATCGAGGGATCTAACGATATTTTGCCCCGTCAGCCAAATCCTCTTGTAACGCCCAAGATGCGATTTTATCCCGACCACGAGGCGATCTCATGATTGGGGCAGAACCGCATTTCAAGCGCATAGCAAGGTGGATATCGTTGCAACAAACCATGTACTAAGTAGATGAGAATACCAGATAAAGGCTTACACTCACCACAAGCTACAACATGAATATCTTAACAAGTAATACAATCATCAAGGAGAATAACAGGATCCGACTACGGATGAAATCCCAAATATGGCCTAAGAGGCCTCAAATGAAACAAGCATGATAATCCACCCTACTATCGTCCCAGTCTGCCGACTTGGCACCACTACTGATCGTCTGGGAGTGTCACGTACATCCTGGCACGCTCTTCGTCGTACTCCCATTGGAGTTCAGCTGTCTCACCTGCATCAGTCTCAAACATACCTGCAACTGTTGTTGTAGTAATCTGTGAGCCTTGGGGACACAACAATCTCATTACCATGGGTATCAAGACTAGCAATACTTTAATGGGTAAGGAATGCATAAGTGGTGAGGTTGCAGCAAGCACTAAGCATTTGTTTAGTGGCTAACTTATGAATACAAGAATAAGATGAGTGTTCTACGCATAAACGGGCGCAAATTAATATGATCAAGAAGTGATCCTAAACACCTACTTATGGTTCATACATAACCCCACCGTGTTCTCTTCCCGAACTCCCTCAAAAGAGACGATCACAGTTATGCACACGGTTGATGTATTTTAAATTAGATTTAGTGTCAAGTTCTCTACAACCAGAGGTTATAAATTTCCAAGTCACCACATAACCGCGGGCATGGCTTTCCAAAAGATTTAACCCTGCAGGGTTGTCCAAACTAATCCATCACAAACTGTCACAAGCTGCTTTGGAAGATCTCAACATCGCGATAGCCCGAAGCATCGTCGGAATCCCGGTGCACAAGACATTTCGACAAAGGTAAAACAAAACCAACAAGACCTCCCAACGTGTCGACACCCCGATAGGAGCCGCGTGTATCTCATTATCAGGCCATGATCAGATAAGCAAAGCTTACGGTTAGCTGAGACCAAAGTTTCCAAGGGGGCGCCGCAAGGTGCTTTGTTTTGGTCCAGCACTCATGAGGTGCACTGGCCCGGGGTTGTTGATTAATTATCCACGGGTTAATTACTCCCTATGCAGTTTTAGTTGCTATTAGGCGAATTTAAAACCAAACTTGGGTCTTGCTGGAAGAGTTTTATTCAAAGCGAACTGTCAAGGGGGCCCCATAAACCCCAAACATGTTAGGAATGCTAACCAAGGAACATAACACCAGTATTACGGAAACTAGGGTGGCATGAGTGGAACAAAACACCAGACAAAAGACCGAGCCTTCCACACACAACCAAGTATATAGATGCATTAATTAAATAAGCAAGATATTGTGATATCGCATGATATCCATGTCCCAAACGTGGAACAACCTGCACTGCACCTGCAACTAGCAATGCTATAAGAGGGGCTGAGCAAAGCGGTAACATAGCCAAACAACGGTTTGTTAGGACAGTGGAGGTTAGAGGCTGTATCATGGAAATTCGGGAGGCTTGTAAAACAAGTGGTAGGATACAAGACCAAACGATAGCAACGAGACAACTAGCAAACAAAGATAGTAATGATATCCAAGGTAATGATCATCTTGCCTGAAATCTCTTCGGTGGGATAGTAACTCTGCTCCTCGAAAATGTTCTCAATAGGTTCCTCGAACTCGGTAGCGTCTCCCAATTCTACCCATAAGATAAACCGGAAAAGGACAAACAATCCAATGAACAAACAAGCATGGAAATTATGCACAAGCAATATATATACATGACATTTTAAATGTTGTTATCATGGCATCATCTTATGGCAATCTTAAATGAGGCCTTGATCAACATAGGAGTGATTTAAGCAATTACCTCATGCTCATTTGGGTGAAATATGCAATCTGGACAGAACATGAACATGGTGATAATTATGATGCATGGCATGGCAATTGATAACCCACAAGTATAGGGGATCGCCGCGGTCTTCGAGGGTAGTATTTCACCCAAATTTATTGATTCGACACAAGGGCATCCAAAGAATATTTATGAGCCTTAGCAGTTGAGTTATCAATTCAACCACACCTGGAAAATAATATCTCTACAGCAAAGTATTTAGTAGCACAGTAGTATGATGGTTTGATAGCAGCAGTAATAGTAGCAAGAGTAACTATGACAGTAACAGTAGCAGTTTTGTAGTGATTGTAACAGTAACAGCAGCAGCAGTAGCTTAGCAAAGATCAATATGAGCAAAGCGTAGGCATTGGATCAGTGATGGATATTTGTGTGGATGACATTCATCATGTAACAGTCACAACCTAGAGCGATACACAATAGCTCCAATTCATCAATTCAATATAGGCATGTATTCCGTATATAGTCATACGTGCTTATAGTAAGAACTTGCATGACATCTTTTGTCCTACCCTCCCGTGGCAGCGGGGTCCATAAGGAAATCTAAAGGATTGATACGTCTCCAATGTATCTATAATTTTTGATTGTTCCATGCTATTATAGTATCAAACTTGGATGTTTTATATGCAATTATATATCATTTTTTGGGACTAACCTATTAACCTAGTGCCCAGTGCCAGTTGCTGTTTTTTACTTGTTTTTGGCTTTTCAGAAAATCAGTATTAAAAGGAGTCCAAACGAAGAAAAAACTTTGGATTAATTTTTTCTGGACTAAAAGGGACCCTTGAAGCTTCGGGAGAAGACCAGAAGAGTCATGAGGGAGAGACAAGCTTGGGAGGCGCGCCCCAAGGGGGTAGGCACACCCCCTAGGCTTGTGGGCCCCTCGTGGCACCTCTTAACCTAATTCCAAGCCTATAAATTCTCAAATATTCCCAATATACCAGAGATCCACACGAAATAACTTTTCCGCTGCCGCAAGCTTCTGTTCTTCCGCAATCCCATCTAGAGGCCTTTTCCGGCAATCTGCCGGAGGGGGAATCGATCACGGAGGGCTTCTACATCAACCTTGCTGCCCTTCCGATGATGTGTGAGTAGTTTACCACAGACCTACGGGTCCATAGCTAGTAGCTAGGTGACTTCTTCTCTCTCTTTGATCTTCAATACCATGTTCTCCTCGATGTTCTAGGAGTTCTATCCGATGTAATCTTCTTTTTGGTGTGTTTGTTGGGATCTGATGAATTGTGGGTTTATGACCAGATTATTCATGAGAAATATTTGAGTCTTCTCTGAACTTATTTATGCATGATTGTTATAGCTTTGTATTTCTCTCCGATCTATCTGTTTGGTTTGGCCAACTAGATTGATTTATGCTGCAATGGGAGAGGTGCTTTGTGATGGGTTCAATCTTGCGGTGCTCTATCCCAGTGACAAAGTAGGGGACAAGACACATATTTGTATTGTTGTCATTAAGGATAAAACGATGGGGTTTATTCATATTGCTTGAGTTTACTTTGTCTACATCATGTCATCTTGCTTAAGGTGTTACTCTGTTTTTAACTTAATAATCTAGATGCATGCTGGATAGCGGTCGATGGTTGGAGTAATAGTAGTAGATGCAGGCAGGAGTCGGTCTACTTGTCTCGGACATGATGACTATGTACATGATCATTGCCTTGAATATCGTCATAACTATGCGCTTTTCTATCAGTTGCCCAATAGTAATTTGTTTACCCACCGTATGCTATGTGTTCGAGAGAGAAGCCTCTAGTGATAACTATGGCCCCCGGGTCTACTTAAATCATATAAAAAACCTAAAAATACCTTGCTGCAATTTTATTTACTTTATTTTATGTTGTAATTTATTTTATCTATCTATCACTATCAGAATTAATCCTTGCAAGTATCCGCCAAGGGGATTGACAACCCTTTTCTTCGCGTTGGGTGCAAGTATTTGCTTTTGTGTGTGTAGGTGCTGCTAACGAGGTTCTGCTTGGTTCCCCTACTGGATTGATAACCTTGGTTCTTAACTGAGGGAAATACTTCTCTACTGTAGTACATCATCCTCTCTTGTTTGAGGAAATCCCAACGCAGCTCACATGTAGCAGGAAGAATTTCTGGCGCCGTTGCCGGGGAGACATCATCAAAACCTATCAAGTACCTTCGCATAAACTATCATCTACTTGCTCTTATTTTCATTTGCCTTTTTATTTGCATTTGCCTCTCATTTTCATCTCCCCCACTTCTCATAAAAATTACAAAAACACAAAAATATTTTATTTGCTTGTTTGCTAGTTTGCTTGCTTTGTCGCTATGTCTCTAGATGTAACACCCCAAAATTTTCTCTCTGGATTTTTAAATATTTTCTTTAAAATAAAATGCTTTGAATTATTTTGGCCCTATTTTTCTTTTTCTCTTTCTTTTGTTCTGAAATTCATTTTTAATTTTAATTGAGGTTTCAAAATTTTGCATGTTTCTGTTTTGAAGGTTTAATGATTTGGTAATTATTTTTGAGTAATCAAAAATATATTTTTTTCTCTTTAGAAAAATTCTGGAATATTAAAACTATTCCATGAAAATAGCCTTTTCACTTCTTCCTAGTCCTTCTAAAATTCTTCCTATAATTTTTCTGTCATTCTAAATTATCTCTCAAGTCACTCACACCTTCTAGGACATTATCCAACTCCTTTCCACCTTACAAAAATATTTTTGCAATATTTATTAAATTCGAAAGTTGGAATTTATTTTATTCATGGTTTCTTTGGTTTACAAAGGAACTATATTTTCTACAATTCTTCTGCCTCCACCAAAATTTCCCCAACAACTAGACAGTACCCAAAACCCATTTCACCAAAAACATTGGGTTCCACAATTCAAAAATTTCAAATTTCATTCAGTTCAATTTTGGACCAGAAACAATCTCTCTGATACAAACCTATTTTTAATAGCTCCAAAAATTCTGAAACTTTGCCAAGCCCTTTTATTTAGATCAACACCTCACCACAAAAATTCCCCAAAAATCCTAAAATGCCTAGACCTCTCTGTCATTTCATCAAACACGTGGCATGCACACTGTTCATCCATGTCAAAGTTCAGTTAACTGAACTAGGTTCAGTGACAGAGGCGATCGACGCCGTGCTCCTCACTCCACCACCAGCCCTTCTCATCCACGCCTCTCCTAGTCATCATTGAGCCGCCGCAACTCCCCTGGTCAGTAACTCCACCGACGATACAGTAGCTGGCCGATGCCGCTGCCCCCGATCTCATCCGCGGCGGCCGAGCGGATCGGCTCGACCCCGCCCGCCATCTTCACTCCTCCTACTGCTCCCTCCACCTAATCTCCTCCACGCGGCGCCTCCTCCGAGTCATCGCCGCACCGTCCAAACCGCCCAGGACCCCACTGGCAGTCGTCGGAGCCAGCCATCGCCGCCGCACCCATACGGGAGTCCATCCGCGGGAGAATGGATAGAGCTCACCTTCATCCGCACTAATGCTTCTGGAGAGCTTCATTCATCTCCGCGATCATGCGCTGAACCTGCCCGCCGTCCAAAACCAACTTCGGCGGCCAGAATTTACTCCGGCGTCAGCCGCAAGCCACTGGCCTCCCCCGATCTCCTATAAATAGGACCCCCCCGAGCTCCATTCTCTCCTCGTACGACCTACACCACCCCCGAATCGACCTCCCCTGCACTCATTCGACCTCGAGGAGGTCGTCTCCCTCCACTCTGGTCACCGAGCCGCCGCCAACCTCCCTGACCAGTTCATCGCCATCACTCCATCTCCACCGCTCAAATCTTGCCAGTAGTCTCAAATCACACCCATACTTTGATCCCGCACTTCAATTTGGCTCCCTGAGCTCTCTCCGACGAGATTCCATCGTCACCCGAACCACCGTCCGCCGCCGTCGACATCGCCGCCGTTCTGCTGAGCGCCAGCGACCACCACCACCACCCACTGAAGCGGAACTCCACCCCGAACACACTCCGCTCATCGCCACCTCCCAAAACTCCGGCGATCGTCGCCGGTGAACGCCGCCTCCCTTCTGTGCACGCGCGCGAGCGCTTTCAAGTTTAAACCTGACGGGTGGACGCCACCCGTCAACGTTCTCTCTTTTTTCTGTTTTTAAACAGAAAGCGTATTCTGTCGTTTACGCGTTCTGATATGGAAGGCGTATTCCTCGCCGAACCGTTTTCTGTTAAATAGCACAGGGACCTGCAGTTTTGCAGAAAACCCCTGAGTTTAAAAGTTGAATAACTTTTAAACCACAACTCTGATTGAGTTGAATTTTTTTTTGAAATTCTTATTTTTCTCTCTAGTTTTTTTTAGTATTTATCTAAAAATATTTTGAGACAAGTTTTGGTACTGTTGTCAAATTTTTAATTAGAATTCGAATTTGAATTTTTCAGAAAACGAAGAGGGAAACTTTGCCAGGAATTTTGAGTGTTCTTCTTCTGACTACTTTGGACAAGGCAAGCATTTTGAACCTGGGATATGGTGATTGCATTGCATGTGTGCATCGGTTTGTGATTTCACCACATGTGTAGAAGTAATAATGCATGCATGCATGGTCATACTATTTCTTTGCACATGACTTGCACTCCACTCAAGCTAATGAATTTTATAACATGGTGGAGAGCTCTGAGAATTCAGGAGCATGTCTCCTGCCTTGGACGTGCCGGTGGGCACGGGTCACGGTGACATATGTGAAGTATACCGGTCATAATAACAACACCTCCTGAGTCGGCCTAGATCGAGTCTTGTTCCGTCACACCTAGCTAAACACCGTGCTACCACGGGTCTTCCCGCAAGGGAAGTACGGTTTAGTAAGTTCCTAACCCCTGTCTGTGTACACACCACATAGAGGGCCATGATGAGGGTTTCCATGGCCATGGACTAAATCCCGTCATCAGGTCAGGGGGCATGGGTGTATCCGGCTGGGCCGAGAGGGGGACACCCCTTGTAATCCACGTGTATGAATAGTGATCCCATGCTAATCGAGATTGTAGTCTCCCCGACTTAGAGTTTTTCTTGAACGGTGCTTTGGGTGATTCCTAGCATCCGGAAAGTTAATCTGGTGTGTGCTAGTCAGGTTTGTTTTCAACCCAAAGACCGTAGTGGGAATTAGTCAGTGCCACGGTGTTGACTAAAGAAATCTCATACACGTGGGTAAAGAGTACAACCTCTGCAGAGTTATACCTATTCGAATAGCCGTGTCCGTGGTCAAGGACGTTAGCTGCGAGGGTCAAGTGTCGGTCCGGTGTCGGTCTTCGGAGGAAAAAAATTAATTTGAGCATCGATTATTTTACAGGATATTATTATCCCATCACTAACACTGTCATGAATATTTTGTCATCAGGATTATTATGGTTGTGAATATTATTGTTACTATGCATATTATTGTGGACTAACCTGTTTCTCTTATTTTTATTTTCTGAGTGTCTCATGGGCTGGCTAGACTACCCCGGTCACCCAGTTTTATTTTCAAGACCTCTCGTGGCGTCCCTCGAGTTCATGGGCGGTCCTGTCTCGCCTGACTCTCTTGTGGACACCCGATTGGCATTTCTTTTCAAGACCTCTCGTGGCGTCGCTTGAGTTCATGGGCGGCTGTCTCGCTCGATACTCTTTTAGACACCCGTTTGGCATTTCTTTTTAAGTCCTACCGTGGTGTCACTTTTAGACACCCGACTGGCATTTCTTTTAAAGACCACTCGTGGCGTCGCTTGAGTTCATGGGTGGTCTGTCTCGCTCGACACTCTTTTAGACACCCGTTTGGCATTTCTTTTAACTTTCTTGGTTTGTCACTACCAATTTAATTTTTTTTGCACATGCTAATATTTAACATGCCATGTTTTATATTTCAGTTAGCATGAGCATATCTTTTAATCCATCATGAGCATATGCATTCGGTATATCTTATGTTCATAATGTTTGCGAGTACATTCCAACGTACTCTCTGGCTTGTCCCTGGCTATTTCATTGGCCAGACCTAGAGGAGGATGAGCTTGTGGAAGGAGATTGCGCTAGCGAGCCCGACGCTTAGAGGTGTCCCAGTCAGTCAATCTGTGATCTTGGAGTCTGCCACATGTATCATCCGCTGCATTTCCGCTACACCAATAAAATAGTCAAGCCTCACACTGACGCTTGACTTTATTTTATTGTATCAGTGTTGTCTACCACCACACCACTGTATTATTCCACCACCGTAGTATATTGGCAAGCTTATAATAATTGTTGAGCACCCTGGCTCAACCCCTGTGTAATACTACATTTGTACTGGTTATCTATATCAAGGAAGTCTACCAGTTGTTCTTGGGGCTGGTATGACTTGAGGCTCTTCTGAGATTTATCCCAGAAATGGGCCTGACAAACCTTGGTATCAGAGCTAGGATGACTGTAGGAAACCCCTACGCACGGACGCTAGAAATAGAGTCGGTACTAACATTTTTAGCTTGCATCTCATGCATTTATAATTCAATCTAGCATGTACAAATTACATCTGCATGTGTGTTATAACCTGCACTTACGTTTTTTGGAGGGAAATTATTTTCAGTCTCTTAAAAATTTATTTCCTTCCTTTATATATTTTCTTTTCCTATCGGTGTTACACAAATACCCCAGAAAGAAAATGCATCGTCCCTGGACACGTTCCATGCCCAGTCCGCCAGAGGACAACTTTGGACAGATGGGAAATAATTTCACACAGGGACAGACAAGTCAGCAGAGCAACGACTCAGCGTTTTCACAAGTATGCCGTTTGTATGAGCAAAGTCAGCAACAACACCAAGAGATGATGCATCATTTAATCAATATGGGAAATCACCAAGGACAAAATCAACACAGGTCAAAATTATCTGAGCTCCAGAGGACCAATCCTACTGTATTCTCTCACACAGACAAACCTCTGGAGGCAGATGATTGGCTGCGGGATATGGAAAGGAAATTGAACATCGCTCAGTGTACGGACCAGGAAAAGTGCTATATGCTCCGCACTATTTTTCTGGTACATCAGCATCCTGGTGGGAAAATATATGTCACACTCATGGAGCGGATATAACATGGGAATAGTTCAAGGAATATTTCAGGGGAGCACATATCCCCAACAGTATTATGAAAATGAAGAAAAGGGAATTTGAGGATCTCAAGCAGCGAGGTACCACGGTAACTCAGTACCTGGACTAGTTTACTCAGTTGTCTCGGTACGCCAATGATGAGTACATGACAGAAGACAAAAAAATGGAGAAATTTCTTGATGGACTCGTTCCATCTCTCAAGTGCCAACTGGTGGTCCACACCTTTCCAGATTTCAAGACACTGGTAGACAAGGCAATTATACTAGAGAATGAGCATCGCAACATAAATGAAATACGCAAACGCCGTATGACCCAGTCAGTACAGGTTCGCAGCAACAGGCCCCGGAATGAATTTCAGAGGCCTGTGGCACCCCGACCACCAATTCCAACACCACGACCACCAATTCCAACACCACGACCGCAGCAGGGTCGCAGCATCTTCAACAACAGGACTAAGGACACAACGTTCTGTCCTGGCATTACCTGTTATGCCTGTGGTGAAGAAGGGCATTTTGCCAGGCAATGCCCAAAACAGGGGAACAACAATAATGTTCCGAAGCCCAACAACAATGGTCGCAATGTTAATGCAGCCCCACGGCACAGCAACCCCAACAACAACCAAAGGAAGGGACAGGTGAATCACGTGACCTTTGAGGAAGCACAAAACGCACCGGACATCGTGTTTGGTACGTTCCCTGTCAACACAATTAATGCTACAGTTTTGTTTGATTCTGGAGCTTCCCATTCATGCATCTCTAAAAGATTTGCTTCGGAGAATCGGTTTTCCTTTTCGCCTTTGCAAAATTCAATGGTTATTCAGTCCCCGGGATCGAAGCAAAGCACACAATGGTACTGCAAGGATGTGAACATTGAAATCAAAGGAATGAAGTTTCTAGCCAATCTTATTGTTCTGGAAGCAGTCGATCTGGATGTTATTCTGGGAACGGACTGGTTGACCACAAATAAAGGTTTTATAGACTACTACAACTGTACTGTGACTCTCACAAATTGTTAAGGCAAGACAATAAAATTTGGCACAAGGAAGATTTCTACTTCACAGGGAAAATTAAATCAAGTGGATGTGACAGAGTTGAGCAAGGTTCTTGTGGTGTGCAAGTACCCTGATGTATTTCCAGAGGAGTTACCAGGCATGCCACCTGACCGTGAAATTGAGTTTATTATTGAATTGGCACCTGGAACGGCACCCATTTATAAGAAGCCTTATCGTATGGCTCCGACAGAATTGGCTGAGCTAAAGAAACAAATTAAGGAATTAATGGAAAAAGGTTATGTTCGACCCAGCTCATCACCACGGGGATCGCCGTTTTTATTTGCTAAGAAAAAGGATGGTACCCTGAGGTTATGTATTGATTACAGAGCACTCAATATGGCTACCATCAAAAATAAATATCCACTGCCAAGAATCAACGACCTGTTCGAGCAACTGGCAGAAGCCAAGGTATTTTCAAAAATAGATTTGAGGTCAGGCTATCATCAACTAAGAATCCGACCGTCAGACATACCCAAAACTGCCTTTACCACCAGATACGGATTATATGAGTTCACAGTGATGCCTTTCGGTCTAACCAACGCTCCTGCTTATTTTGTGCATCTCATGAACAAGGTTTTCATGAAATACTTGGACAAGTTTGTGGTTGTATTTATTGATGACATACTTATTTACTCCAAGACACCAGAGGAACATGAGCAACATCTTCGGATAGTTCTGGAAGAATTAAGGAAAAATCAACTATATGCCAAATTTAGGAAATGTGAATTTTGGCTACGAGAAGTTGGTTTTCTAGGGCACGTACTGACAAAGGATGGGATAGCAGTAGACCCGAGTAAAGTAAAAGATATCTTAGGGTGGAAGCAACCCACCAACGTGACTGAGGTCAAAAGTTTTCTTGGGTTGGCTGGCTACTACCGGCGATTTATTGAAGGATTTTCCACCATAGCCAAACCCATGACTCAGTTGCTCAAGAAAGATAAGAAGTTTGAATGGACCGAAGCTTGCGAGAAAAGTTTCCAAGAATTAAAGAAAAGGTTGACCACAGCACCTGTTCTAATCGTGCCAGATGTGCACAATTTTTTTGAAATATATTGTCACGCTTCCAGGAAAGGACTTGGATGTGTATTAATGCAAGAAGGAAGGGTCATGGCATATGCTTCAAGACAGCTACGACGACACGAGGAAAATTACCCTACCCATGACTTGGAGTTAGCAGCTGTGATACACGTACTCAAGGAATGGCGACATTAACTTCTTGGTAACCGATGCGAGATATACACAGACCACAAAAGTATTAAGTATATCTTCACCCAGCCAGAATTAAACTTGAGACAGCGTCGATGGCTTGAATTAATTAAGGATTATGATGTGGGAATTCATTACCACCCGGGTAAGGCAAATGTTGTGGCTGATGCTCTGAGCAGAAATCCAGGCACCGACAATGACAGTATGCAATTCTCACGGCATGAATTCAACCAGGAATTTGCCAAGCTTAATATGGTTCTAGTCACGGAAGGAACCATTGCCCGATTGGAAATAAAATCAACATTGGAGGATCAGATCAAAGAAGCTCAGAAAGGACACCCCAGCATCGAAGGAATTAAAAGGAAGGTAAATTTAGGCAAGGCATCTGAATTTACCATTGATAGTCAGGGAGTCCTATGGTACGGAAAAAGGTTATGCGTACCCAACAAGGAAGAGCTAAAGCAACAAATTTTGGTAGAAGCTCACACAACTCCGTACTCCATTCACCCAGGAGGAACAAAAATGTACAAGGATTTACAGGAATTTTTTTGGTGGCACGGGATGAAAAGGGATATCGCCGTATATGTCGCACGGTGTGACTCCTGTCAGCGTATAAAGGCAGAACATCAGAGGCCAGCAGGATTATTGCAGCCACTCAGAGTGCCTGAATGGAAATGGGATGTGATAGGAATGGATTTTATTGTTGGATTACCGAGATCACGACATGGTAATGATGCTATCTGGGTTATCACAGATTTATTAACCAAGGTGGCACATTTCATTCCGGTGAAAACCACATACTCAACACAGAGGCTTGCAAGGTTATACCTCTCCCGAATTGTTTGCTTACACGGAGTACCCAAGACCATAGTATCTGACAGAGGCACCCATTTTGTCTCTAGGTTTTGGGATCACCTGCAGCAAGCCTTAGGGACTCAACTGGTATTCAGTATGGCATATCACCCACAGACAGGAGGACAGACTGAACGGGTAAATCAAATATTGGAGGACATGTTGAGAGCATGTGTGCTTACGTACGTTGTTAGCTGGGAAGATAGTTTGCCATATGCGGAATTTTCATACAACAATAGTTATCAAGCCAGTTTAAAAATGTCACCCTTCGAAGCCCTGTACGGACGAAGATGCCGTACCCCACTCAATTGGTCCGAGACCGGAGATAGCCGAATCTTCGGCCCGGAAATTCTCAAAGAGGCAGAAACAAAAGTGAAAATCATTCAAGATAGACTGAGAGCAGCTCAGAGCCGTCAGAAGAGTTAATACGACCAAAAACACCGCCAGATCAGTTTTGAGCCAGATGAATACGTGTACCTCAGAGTATCTCCAATGAGGGGACTACAGAGATTTAAAGTTAAAGGAAAATTGGCACCGAGGTTTATTGGGCCGTTCAGGATAATTGCAAGGAGAGGCAAGGTTGCCTATCAACTGGAGCTACCAGCAGAATTATCAGATGTTCATGATGTGTTTCACATTTCACAGCGAAGGAGATGTGTCAGCAACCCAGAAAAACAAGTCCAACATCAAGACCTGGATATCCAACCAGACCTCACATATAGAGAATGACCTATAAATTTTTTGGAGGAGTCTGAACGAAGAACCCGGCAGAATGTGATAAAATTTTACAAAGTTCAGTGGAGTAATCACACCGAGGAAGAACCAACATGGGAAAGAGAAGATCATCTGAGGACTGAGTATCCGTACCTGTTTGAGGGACAGCTGAAATCTCGGGGACGAGATTTTTCTTAAGGGGGGTAGGTGTTGTAACACCCCAAAATTTTCTCTCTGGATTTTTAAATATTTTCTTTAAAATAAAATGCTTTGAATTATTTTGGCCCTATTTTTCTTTTTCTCTTTCTTCTGTTCTGAAATTCATTTTTAATTCTAATTGAGGTTTCAAAATTTTGCATGTTTCTGTTTTGAAGGTTTAATAATTTGGTCATTATTTTTGAGTAATCAAAAATATTTTGTTTTCTCTTTAGAAAAATTCTGGAATATTAAAACTATTCCATGAAAATAGCCTTTTCACTTCTTCCTAGTCCTTCTTAAATTCTTCCTATATTTTTTCTGTCATTCTAAATTATCTCTCAAGTCACTCACACCTTCTAGGACATTATCCAACTCCTTTCCACCTAACAAAAATATTTTTGCAATATTTATTAAATTCCAAAGTTGGAATTTATTTTATTCATGGTTTCTTTGGTTTACAAAGGAACTATATTTTCTACAATTCTTCTGCCTCCACCAAAATTTCCCCAACAACTAGACAGTATCCAAAACCCATTTCACCAAAAACATTGGGTTCCACAATTCAAAAATTTCAAATTTCATTCAGTTCAATTTTGGACCAGAAACAATCTCTCTCATACAAACCTATTTTTAATAGCTCCAAAAATTCTGAAACTTTGCCAAGCCCTGTTATTTAAATCAACACCTCGCCACAAAAATTCCCCAAAAATCCTAAAATGCCTAGACCTCTCTGTCATTTCATCAAACACGTGGCATGCACACAGTTCAACCCTGTCAAAGTTCAGTTAACTGAACTGGGTTCAGTGACAGAGGCGATCGACGCCGTGCTCCTCACTCCACCACCACCCCTTCTCATCCATGCCTCTCCTAGTCATCATTGAGCCGCCGCAACTCCCCTGGTCAGTAACTCCACCGACGATACAGTAGCTGGCCAGTGCAGCTGCCCCCGATCTCATCCGCGGCCGCCGAGCGGATCGGCTCGACCCCGCCCGCCATCTTCACTCCTCCTACTGCTCCCTCCACCTAATCTCCTCCACGCGGCGCCTCCTCTGAGTCATCGTCGCACCGTCCAAACCGCCCAGGACCCCACTGGCAGTCGCCGGAGCCAGCCATCGCCGCCGCACCCGTACGGGAGTCCATCCGCGGGAGAATGGATAGAGCTCACCTTCGCCCGCACTAATGCTTCTGGAGAGCTTCATTCATCTCCGCGATCATGCGCTGAACCTGCCCGCCATCCAAAACCAACTTCGGCGGCCGGAATTTACTCCGGCGTCAGCCGCAAGCCACTAGCCTCCCCCGATCTCCTATAAATAGGACCCCCCGAGCTCCATTCTCTCCTCGTACGACCTACACCACCCCCGAATCGACCTCCCCTGCACTCATTCGACCTCGAGGAGGTCGTCTCCCTCCACTCTGGTCACCGAGCCACCGCCAACCTCCCTGACCAGTTCATCGCCATCACTCCATCTCCACCGCTCAAATCTTGCCAGTAGTCTCAAATCACACCCATACTTCGATCCCGCACTTCAATTTGGCTCCCCGAGCTCTCTCCGACGAGATTCCATCGTCACCCGAACCACCGTCCGCCGCCGTCGACATCGCCGCCGTTCTGCTGATCGCCGGCGACCACCACCACCACCCACCGGAGCGGAACTCCACCCCGAACACACTCCGCTCATCGCCACCTCCCAAAACTCCGGCGATCGTCGCTGGTGAATGCCGCCTCCCTTCTGTGCACGCGCGCGAGCGCTTTCAAATTTAAACCTGATGGGTGGACCCCACCCGTCAGCGTTCTTTTTTTTTCTTCTGTTTTTAAATAGAAAGCGTATTCTGTCATTTACGCGTTCTGATCTGGAAGGCGTATTCCTCGCCGAACCGTTTTCTGTTAAATAGCACAGGGACCTGCAGTTTTGCAGAAAAACCCCTGAGTTTAAAAGTTGAATAACTTTTAAACCACAACTCTGATTGAGTTGATTTTTTTTTGAAAAACTTATTTTTCTCTCTAGTTTTTTTTAGTATTTATCTAAAAATATTTTGAGACAAGTTTAGGTACTGTTGTCAAATTTTTAATTGGAATTGGAATTTGAATTTTTAAGAAAACGAATAGGGAATCTTTGTCGGGAATTTTGAGTGTTCTTCTTCTGACTACTCTGGACAAGGCAAGCATTTTGAACCTGGGATATGGTGATTGCATTGCATGTGTGCATCGGTTTGTGATTTCACCACATGTGTAGAAGTAATAATGCATGCATGCATGGTCATACTATTTCTTTGCACATGACTTGCACTCCACTCAAGCTAATGAATTTTATAACATGGTGGAGAGCCGTGAGAATTCAGGAACGTGTCTCCTGCCTTGGATGTGCCGGTGGGCACGGGTCACGTTTGACACGGTGGTGTCACGGTGACATATGTGAAGTATACCGGTTATAATAACAACACCTCCTGAGTCGGCCTAGATCGAGTCTTGTTCCGTCACACTTAGCTAAACACCGTGCTACCACAGGTCTTCCCGCAAGGGAAGTACGGTTTAGTAACTTGCTAACCCCTGTCTGTGTACACACCACATAGAGGGCCATGATGAGGGTTTCCACGGCCATGGACTAAATCCCGTCATCAGGTCACTGGGCATGGGTGTATCCGGCTGGGCCGAGAGGGGGGCACCCCTTGTAATCCGCGCATATGAATAGTGATCCCAAGCTAATCGAGATTGTAGTCTCCCCGACTTAGAGTTTTTCTTGAACGGTGCTTTGGGTGATTCCTGGCATCCGGAAAGTTAATCTGGTGTGTGCTGGTCAGGTGTGTTTTCAACCCAAAGACCATAGTGGGAATTAGTCAGTGCCACGGTGTTGACTAAAGAAATCTCATACACGTGGGTAAAGAGTACAACCTCTGCAGAGTTATACCTATTCGAATAGCCGTGTCCGCGGTCAAGGACGTTAGCTAGGAAGGGTCAAGTGTCAGTTCGGTGTCGGTCTTCGGAGGAAAATAATTAATTTGAGCATCGATTATTTTACAGGATATTATTATCCCATCACTAACACTGTCATGAATATTTTGTCATCAGGATTATTATGGTTGTGAATATTATTGTTACTATGCATATTATTGTGGACTAACCCGTTTCTCTTATTTTTATTTTCTGAGTGTCTCATACGCTGGCTAGACTACCCCGGTCACCCAGTTTTATTTTCAAGACCTCTCGTGGCGTCCCTCAAGTTCATGGGCGGTCCTGTCTCGCCTGACTCTCTTGTGAACACCCGATTGGCATTTCTTTTCAAGACCTCTCGTGGCGTCGCTTGAGTTCATGGGCGGTCTGTCTCGCTCGATACTCTTTTCGACACCCGTTTGGCATTTCTTTTCAAGTCCTACCGTGGTGTCACTTTTAGACACCCGACTGGCATTTCTTTTCAAGACCACTCGTGGCGTCGCTTGAGTTCATGGGCAGTCTGTCTCGCTCGACACTCTTTTAGACACCCGTTTGGCATTTCTTTTAACTTTCTTGGTTTGTCACTAACAATTTAATTTTTTCTGCACATGCTAATATTTAACATGCCATGTTTTATATTTCAGTCAGCATGAGCATATCTTTTAATCCATCATGAGCATATGCATTCGGTATATCTTATGTTCATAATGTTTGCGAGTACATTCCAACGTACTCATTGGCTTGTCCCTGGCTATTTCATTGGCCAGACCTGGAGGAGGACGAGCTTGTGGAAGGAGATTGCGCTAGCGAGCCCGACGCTTAGAGGTGTCCCAGTCAGTCAACCTGTGATCTTGGAGTCTGCCACATGTATCATCCGCTGCATTTCCGCTACACCAATAAAATAGTCAAGCCTCACACTGACGCTTGACTTTATTTTATTGTATCAGTGTTGTCTACCACCACACCACTGTATTATTCCACCACCATAGTATATTGGCAAGCTTGTAATAATTGTTGAGCACCCTGGCTCAACCCCTGTGTAATACTACATTTGTGCTGGTTATCTATATCAAGGAAGTCTACCAGTTGTTCTTGGGGCTGGTATGACTTGAGGCTCTTTTGAGATTTATCCCAGAAATGGGCCTGACACTAGATGAATTTCATGATAGTTTCTATAAAAGAAGGTTATCTGATATTGAAAATGCCACTAAAAGTTTCATGTCTTCACAATATGAGCATAACAAATTCTTTTCCGAGGAGCTTAAGGAACACTCTATCTTATTGGATACCATCAATAAGCAACTTGGAGAGGTCAATCTAGAAGTAGACAATCTCCAGTCTCGACTTGCTCGTACCGAAAACTTGTTAGGGAAAATTTTAGATAAACAAACCACGCTAGTAAATAAGATGGCTGCTAAACCTGAGTCACAATCTAGTAATGATGAAGATATTAAAATGATTGGTGTCTCACCTATTGAATCTTTATTTAGCAATATAAAACTTGATGAAAAGGGGACTGAATATGAGTCAACTTTAGTTAGAAGGCGTCCCAATTGTTCGGAGGGTGATGATCTTAATGATAAAAATGATAAAAGTGGGTTTGGAGAGGTCAAAACTTTAAATAGTGATGTGCCCACTACTTTGGATTACAAGGACTTTAATTTTGATAATTTCTCTTTAGTTGAATGTTTCTCCTTGTTGCAATCCATGATTAATTCACCCAATGCTTATGAACAAAATAAAGCTTTTACTAAACATATTGTAGAACTATGATAAAAGCTCATGAAGAAAAACTTGAGTTGGAAGTTTCAATACCTAGAAAATTGCATGATGAATGGGAACCTACTATTAAAGTTAAAATTAAAGATTATGAATGTAATGATTTATGTGATCTTGGTGCTAGTGTCTCTACTATACCAAAATCTTTATGTGACGTGCTAGGTCTCACCGATATGGATGCTTGTTCCCTTAATTTGCATTTAGCGGATTCAACTATTAAGAAACCATTGGGTAGAATAAATGATGTGCTTATTCCTGCTAATAGAAATTATGTGCCCGTGGATTTTATTGTGCTTGATATTGAATGCAATCTGTCTTGTCCTACAATACTTGGTAGGCCTTTCCTACGAACCATAGGTGCTATTATTGATATGAAAGACGGTAATATAAGATTTCACTTCCCATAGAAGAAAGGGATGGTACAATTCCCTAGAAGGAGAATTAATCCACCATATGAATCTATTATGAGGGCCACCGATGGAATTAATTTGAAGGATGATAATACTTGAAACTATGCATTATGCCTAGATAGGGGCATAAAACAATAGCGCTTGTTGGGAGGCAACCCAATATGTATCTTAAATTTTAGTTTTATTTTCTATTTTGTGTGTTTAAACAATTATAGCTACTGTTATGATTGTGTTTTTATCTTTTAATTAGTGTTTGTGCCAAGTAATGCCTTTGGGATGATTTGGATGTTATTATAATTGCTGCTGTTTGAAAACAGAAACTTTTGAGTCCAGTGCAGAATTTTTATGATTTTATTGGAGCGTGATAAAATTCTGAATGTTTTACACAGTATTGGTATACAAATTTTCTACCTTGTCCTAAGTTTTCAGAATTTTTGGAGTTACAGAAGTATGACTTTTATTCAGATCTTTCCAGACTGTTCAGTTTTAGACAGATTCTGTTTTTGTTGCATAGTTTGCTTATTTTGATGAATCTATGGATTGTATCGGGGGGTATAAGCCATGGGAAAGTTGGAGTACAGTAGAATTATGCCAATATTAAATATGAATCAATTTATAATAGTACCTAAAGTTTAAGATTTGTTTGTTATACTAACGGATCTCACGAGGTTTCTGTTGAGTTTTGTGTGCTGAAGTTTTCAAGTTTTTGGGTGAGACCACGATGCATGAAGGAATAAGGAGCGGCAAGACCCTCAGCTTGGGGATGCCCAAGGCACCCCAAGGTAATATTCAAGGAAGAATCAAGCGTCTAAGCTTGGGGATGCCCCGGATGGCATCCCCTCTTTCGTCTACAATCTATCGGTATATCACTTGGAGTTATATTTTTATTCATCACATGATATATGTTTTACTTGGAGCGTCTTGTGTCATAGTTTTATTTTCTTTGTTTGCTTTTTAGTTTGCCACAATCATCTTTGTCGAACACACTTTTTGAGAGGGACACACATTTATCGTGATTTGTTAGAATACTCTTTGTGCTTCACTTATATCTTTTGAGCTAGGCAGTTGCTCTAGTGCTTCACTTATATCTTTTAGAGCACGGTGGTGATTATATTTTAAAGAAATAGTTGCACTCTCATGCTTCACTTAAATCTTTTTGAGAGTCTAATAAATAGTGATGGCAATTTGCACGGGTTATAAGATTGGTCCATAAAGGATAGGTATTCAAGAGGGATATAATAAAAACTTTCATGTAGATCGCTGAATATGATAAGTTTGATTCCTTGCAATAGTTTTGCGATATTAAGATGGTAATATGTGGATGTACTAGTGAATTATTGTGGTTTAGTAAGAATATTGGTGTTAAGGTTTGTGATTCCCGAAGCATGCATGTATAGTCCTTAGTTGTGTGATGAAGTTGGAGCATGATTTATTATTGATTGTCTACCTTATGAGTGGCGGTCGGGGACGAGCGATGGTCTTTTCCTACCAATCTATCCCCCTAGGGGCATGCGTAGTAGTAGTTTGCTTCGAGGGCTAATAGACTTTTGCAATAAGTATGTGAGTTCTTTATGACTAATGTGAGTCCATGGATTATATGCACTCTCACATTCCGCAATTTGCTAGCCTCTTCGGTACCATGCATTGCCCTTTCTCACCTCGAGAATCGGTGCAAACTTCGCCGGTACATCCAAACCCCGTGATATGATACGCTCTATCACACATAAGCCTCTTTATATCTTCCTCAAAACAGCCACCATACCTACCTATTATGGCATTTCCATAGCCATTCCGAGATATATTGCCATGCAACTTCCACCGTTCATTTTATATGACACACATCGTCATTGTCATATTGCTTTGCATGATCATATAGCTAAGATAGTATTTGTGGCTCAGCCACCGTTCATCATATTTTATACATGTTACGCTAGATCATTGCACATCCTGGTACATTGCCAGAGGCATTCATATAGAGTCATATTGTTCTAGTATCGAGTTGTAAGTAAATAAAAGTGTGATGATCATCATTATTAGAGCATTGTCCCAGTGAGGAAAGGATGATGGAGACGGTGATTCCCCCACAAGTCGGATGAGGCTCCGGACGAAAAAAAGAGGCCAAAAAGAGCCCAGCAAAAAAATGAGAGAAAAAGAGAGAAGGGGCAATGTTACTATCCTTTTCCACACTTGTGCTTCAGAGTAGCACCATGTTTTTCATATAGAGAGTCTCCTGAGTTGTCACTTTCATATACTAGTGGAAATTTTTCATTATAGAACTTGGCTTGTATATTCCGATGATGGGCTTCCTCAAATGCCCGAGGTCTTCATGAGCAAGCAAGTTGGATGCACACCCACTTAGTTTTAGTTTGAGCTTTCATACACTTACAACTCTTAGTGCATCCGTTGCATGACAATCCCTACTCCTCGCATTGATATCAATTGATGGGCATCTCCATAGCCCGTTGATTAGCCGCGTCGATGCGAGACTTTCTTCCTTTTTGACTTCCCCTTATTGATCTCTATGTATTGCGTGAGAGTTGAAAAAGCTGAAGCGCGTTAAAAAGTATGAACCAATTGCTCGGCTTGTCATTGGGGTAGTGCATGATTAATACTTTGTGTTAGGAAGACTAAGCATGACAGGCTATATGATTTTGTAGGGATAGCGTTCTTTAGCATTTTTATTTTGAAAGGCATGATTGTTTTTTGGTATGCCTGAGTATTGATGTCTCTATATCAAACTATAGACTATTGCTTTGAATCACTCGTTTCTTAATATTCATACCGTAAAAGAGATTACATGATGAACATGTTAGGTAGCATTCCACATCAAAAATTCTGTTTTTATCATTTACCTACTCGAGGACGAGCAGGAATTAAGCTTGGGGATGCTTGATACGTCTCCAACGTATCTATAATTTTTTATTGTTCCATGCTATTATAGTATCAATCTTGGATGTTTTATATGCAATTATATATCATTTTTAGGGACTAACCTATTAACCTAGTGCCCACTGCCAGTTGCTGTTTTTTGCTTGTTTTTGGCTTTTCAGAAAATCAATATTAAACGGAGTCCAAACAAAGAAAAAACTTTGGATTGATTTTTTCTGGCTAAAAGGGACCCTCGAAGCTTCGGGAGAAGATCAGAAGAGTCACGAGGGAGCGAGAAGCTCAGGAGGCGCGCCCCAGGGGGGTAGGCGCGCCCCCCAGGCTTGTGGGCCCCTTGTGGCACCTCTTGACCTAATTCCAAGCCTATAAATTCTCAAATATTCCCAATATACCAGAGAGCCACATGAAATAACTTTTCCGCTGCCGCAAGCTTCTGTTCTTCCGCGATCCCATCTGGAGGCCTTTTCGGGCACTCTGCCGGAGGGGGAATCGATCACGGAGGGCTTCTACATCAACCTTGCTGCCCTTCCGATGATGTGTGAGTAGTTTACCACAGACCTACGGGTCCATAGCTAGTAGCTAGATGGCTTCTTCTTTCTCTTTGATCTTTAATACCATGTTCTCCTCGATGTTCTTGGAGTTCTATCCAATGTAATCTTGTTTTGCGGTGTGTTTGTTGGGATCCGATGAATTGTGGGTTTATGATCAGATTATTCATGAGAAATATTTGAGTCTTCTCTGAACTTATTTATGCATGATTGTTATAGCTTTGTATTTCTCTCCGATCTATCCGTTTGGTTTGGCCAACTAGATTGATTTATCTTGCAATGGGAGAGGTGGTTTGTGATGGGTTCAATCTTGCGGTGCTCTATCCAAGTGACAAAGTAGGGGACAAGACACGTATTTGTATTGTTGCCATTAAGGATAAAACCATGGGGTTTATTCATATTGCTTGAGTTTACTTTGTCTACATCATGTCATCTTGCTTAAGGCGTTACTCCGTTTTTAACTTAATACTCTAGATGCATGCTGGATAGCGGTCGATGGGTGGAGTAATAGTAGTAGATGCAAGGAGGAGTCGGTCTACTTGTCACGGACATGATGCCTATATACATGATCATTGCCTTGAATATCGTCATAACTATGCGCTTTTCTATCAATTGCCCAACAGTAATTTGTTTACCCACCATATGCTATGTGTTCGAGAGAGAAGCCTCTAGTGAAAAATATGGCCCCCGGGTCTACTTAAATCATATAAAAAACTGGCAGCCAGACAAGCTTTAGGGTCTCAATCTCCTGAGCCTGTCAGGCATTCTCCGCCTTCAACA
The DNA here is from genome assembly GCA_039707655.1 of Elymus sibiricus. Taxonomy (NCBI): domain Eukaryota; kingdom Viridiplantae; phylum Streptophyta; class Magnoliopsida; order Poales; family Poaceae; genus Elymus; species Elymus sibiricus. The sequence continues at coordinate 306,857,133 of CM077672.1, forward strand.
GGTTCGAGTCCTCCCTCCTTTGGGACATCACATGCTGGCTGGCCTGCCACTGCGCCTCCGTGTAGAGCAGCTCTTCGCGGGCCTTTTTCAGATCCCTTTCTAGATGGCCAAGGGCTTCCGCTGCTAAAATACACCTCGGTGTTATACATCCCACACATTTTCACGAAGAAAGCAACTTATCAAATGATAGAACTTACCGTGAGCCTCCCTGGTGAAGGTCTTTACTTGATCTACCTCGGCTAAAGCAGCGTTCATCTTCGAAGGCACTAATCTGAGAGTGGTAAATGGGCAAAGAATTAAGCATTATATTTCAGGTACTCCCGTTAATGTTGAAACTAATGGTTCAGTCTTGGGAACCGCCAGTGATTTATTTCACACATAGATTTTGATGCGTGAATCGTGTGTAATTAGAGCCTATGTGTATTTCAAGCTATAGTACTCGTAAATTCCGGCCACCGGCGCTTCTACTGCTCCCGTCGATCTAGATTCCGGGCGTCAATAAATACTACCCTGCCCATGTCGTCCCGCCAGTATTCTCATCTACATTCTCTCCTCGCTCGCCCCCCTCTCTCTCACAAAACTCTACCATGGCGCCGACGATCTGCCCACCCATCAAGGAGGAGGCGCCGCCCCGCGAGGACATCCAGGCATCACTACTGGAATCAGCTGCTTTGCCGTCTGCCAAAGCAGACGGCAAAGGCATGCTTGGCGGACGGCAAAGGCTTTGCCGTCCGCTAGCAGACGGCAAACACTCCGGCCGAACGGCTGCCGGCAAAGGCCGCTTTGCCGTCTGCTGGCAGACGGCAAAGAACGAAAGTTCTTTGCCGTCTGCTAGCAGATGGCAAAGACCTTGCTTCTTTGCCATCTGCCGGAAGACGGCAAAGAAGCAAGGTCTTTGCCGTCTGCCGGCAGACGGCAAAGAGGCCAAATAGGCCAGACCAGGTTCAACAGCCTGCTGCCACGTGGCCAATTTGCTGTCTGCTAGCGGACGGCAAACCTCTTTGCCGTTTGCTAGCAGACGGCAAAGTGGCTATATAGCCCCTGTTTTTTCTGTTTTTTGTTATATCAATTCATTTTCACATAAAATCAAACACACACACACACACACACGGCGGGGCTGACGGAGCCGGGGCCGATGGAGGCCGGCAGGGGAGACGGGGCGCGGAGGCCGCCGCGGTTGACGAGCGAGGAGACGCGGAGGCAGGCGGGGGTGACGGGCGACGGGGCCGGGGCCGGCAGGGCCAACGAGGTGGTGGAGGCCGCCCGCGGGCCTATGGGGGTGACGAAGGAAGTGGCCGGGGCCGACGGTGAAGGGGGAAGTGGACGCGGCCGGCGGAAGAGGTGGTGGCCGGCGAGGCTGGATCCGGCGGGCGAGGGGGTCGAGGCGGTGGCGGGCGCCGGCCGGCCGGTGTGCCGATTTGGACCGAGGGAGAGAAAGGAGAGAGAGAGATAAGGGACAGAGAGAGAGAGAGACGTGGTGGGGTGAGGTGGGAGTGGTGGGGTGATACTGCGGGTGTTATGCTTCTTCTTTGCCGTCCGCCCCGGCTTTGCCGTCTGTCTATTTGTTCTTTGCTTGTTAAGTGGCCCACGTCACTTCTTTGCCGTCTGCTAGCAGACGGCAAAGGTTGGACATTGCCGTCTACTAGCAGACGGCAAAGAAGTGGACCTCTTTGCCGTCTGCCAGCAGACGGCAAAAAAGTTGACCTAGCCACGCCATGCCCCGTGGGGCCTACCCCACCTCTTTGCCGTCTGCTAGCGGACGGCAAAGAAACTTTGCCGTCCGCTGGCAGACGGCAAAGAGCTGGCAGATGGCAAACATTGTCTTTGCCATCTGCCAGCTCTTTGCCGTCTGCTTTCCCAAAGCTGACGGCAAACAACCTGTTTGCCATCTGCCAGCAGACGGCAAAGACCTGGCAGATGGCAAAGTCCCTGATTCCAGTAGTGCATAGAGCAGCGATGAGGAGGACCCCTACGCGCCACCAGACGAGGTTGCGCTGGAACCCCCAACTTTGGAGTGGTATTGGGGCCAGTACAATCTTTGTCTGTGGAAAGCGCTACCGCCGGCTGAGAAAGCCAGGCAAGTGGCGTTCAAGAAGGAGTTGGCGGAGGAGCGCGCCAGGGACCAGGTGGCATGTGAAGCCCGTGAGGCTGCCGGGGAAAAGGAGAAGCTGGAGCTTTGGTGGTGGGCGCGTCGACGTGCGGATGAGGTGTACGAAGACGGCCGGTACTTCACAAGGAAGGCCAAAGGCGCTAGGCGCCTCATCGCTGTGTGGAGGTGGGCCGATAAGCTCCAGCGTGCTACCGATGAGGATCTCCGGTGGGTGCCCAATGAAATGGCAAGATCGTTCGCGCGCGTCCGCCAGCAAGAGGCAGATCATCACATCAAGTGCTGCGAGGCGGAGGAAGCGGAGAACTCCCTCCGTGCTGGGAAGCCGCCGCGCACCAGGGAGCTACTAGCGAGGGGCTGCCGGAATACTAGCCGCATAAGGAGGGATTATTAGTTTGAGTATTGTTCGTTTTCAATTTTATGCATTGTACTTAGTAGTTAAGTATGGGATCCCAGTTAAGTATCATCACATATTGTTCGTTTTCGTACTAATTTATATATAGCTGTTTACCATCCACATGTACAAAATAGAAAACATACACATTGAAAAAGAACAATATGTAAGAACGGAAAACAGAGTACACACATTGAAACAGAGCAATAAACAGAGCAATATTATGATTGTTGGGAATACATAGCGATCAACGTCGAAACGACTCAACAAAATAAAACGCATCCATGACCACCACCCCTGCCTACGGTAGCTCTTGCCTCTGCCTAAACTCGTGCAGGCCTTCATCCAAGCGGTTGACACGCTCGCGGTACATCTAGAGTGCGATCTCGAGCTCCAAGTTGGCTATTTCATCGAAGATCACCAGCTCGAGGATGCGACGGCCATGTTCCTCTACTGCGCCTATGTGGACACCTGGGCCAAGGAGGCGCTCGAGCCTAGCGACCAGCGCATTGGCATCGAGAGGTCTGGGGACAAGGCAAACAGTGCGACCCATGCGAACGGCGCGGCCGGCGTCCGGTGCAAGCACGGTGCGGCCAGCCTCTGGTGCTAGTACGGCGCAGACGGCCTCTTCCCACTCCTGGCGAGGAATGGGGCTACAAATGGGCCGTGTAGCTAGCTGCAACACCCTGTCAACAGCAGGCAAGCGCCGATGGAATCGCTCTTGATGTGCGGCGCGCCACGCCTCTCGCTCTGCGGCGGTCCATCGGTCTCCCAGTGCGGCGAGCCGCAGCCTATCGGTGCGGACGCGCTTGTCTTGCACTGCGGGGCACCACCGATCATGTTGTGCATCAAGCTACAGCCTCTCGACGCTGAGTTGCCTTTCTTGATCCACGGCGCTGAAGCGCCGTCCGCCAAGGGTCTGCTCAATCCTGGCAATGACGCGCAACACGGCATCGTCCATCGCGTTGCCGGGGACGCCCTTGGCCTCGACGGACCGTGGCGTCTGCTCGTTTACCTCGTCGAGCAGGTTGATGGCAGAGGCGGTGCTTCGGTGGGTTGGCATGCTTGCAAAAGGTAGCTAGAGGGGCTATAGGCTGCGCTTGTGCCTTGGTGTGTCACGCGCCACCAAGGCTTATGCGCAATCGCTGGGTGGTGGTGGGAAACTGATGGGGAAATGGCGGGAAACGGTGGCGTGTTCATAAAATGCCATCAATTAATGGAAACTTAGCATAGAAGGAAGTGCGAGCTAGCACGACGCGTGCGCGCACATTGCTTGCCCACGGGTGTGATCCATATATCTCGTGTGCCCAACAGAGCACACTATTCACACAAAATAATATTGTTCTGTACACAGAGAGCGTTGATGTTGTGCAGACTGAGCAAATCACATCACACATGGATAAAACTACGGAACCCGTCGGTGATGATTTGATCCATCGCTGACAATTGTTTACTAGCAAGTGTTTGCCCACAACACACACGGGTTATTAGCAGGAATCGTCCGTGTTGTTATCCGTCTTCCCACACATTTCGGATTACTGACCTCTTTAATTGCCGCGTATCACACACACCTTGTTAAGTTGAACCGTTTCTGTTGTGCTGGGTAATTGCAAATAGTTCATCCGAGTGAACCGCATGCCGTACATCGCACACACCTTGATCTGTCTGACCGTTTATGTTGTGTTGCGTAATCACAAACAGTTCATCCGAGTGAACTGTATGTCGTGTATCGCACACACCATGAACTGGCTGACCGTGTTTGTTGTTCTGGCTTATCGCAAACAGTTCGTATGGATCAACTATATGCCATGTATCGCACACGCGTCTCTAATCTGAATCGTTTTTGATGTCTCCGGCATCGCAAATAGTTCATCTTATTTGGGATGGTTTTTTTACGACACCGTTTGCGATTCATGCATCGCACACGGTTTGGTCGCGGGGTCTCTGATTCATGTGTCGCGTTAGCGGTCGCCTGCAGTAGTGGTACAAGAATAAGAAGAGTAACTACGCATGAACGGGCAGAAATTCATATGATCAAGAAGTGATCCTGAACACCTACTTACGAGTCAAACATAACCCCACCGTGTTCTCTTCCCGAACTCCCTCGAAAAGAGATGATCACGGTTACGCACGCGGTTGGTGTATTTTAGTTGAATTTAGTCTCAAGTTCTCTACAACCGGAGGTTATAAATTTTGAAGTCGCCACATAACCACGGGCATGGCTTTCCGAAAGATTTAACCCTGCAGGGGTGTCCCAACTAGTTCATCACAAACTATCACAAGCCACGCTGGAAAGACCTCAACCTCGAGATAGCCCAAAGTATCCTCGGAATCCCGGTGCACAAGACATTTCGACAATGGTAAAACAAATCCAGGAAGACCTCCCGACATGCCGACACCCTGATAGTAGCCGCGTGTATCTCGTCTCAGGCCATGATCGGATGGGACAAGCTACGAGTTAAACCAGACCTCGAGTTTCCTCGCAGTGGCCCCGTAGGCCACCCGTTTTGGACCAGCACCATCAGCACTGGCCCACCTGTATTATGTTGAATTAAAATCCCCGGGTAGCGCTAACTCCCTATGCGTCAAATTTAATTATCAATATTATTATGTTGGGTAAATGTTAAAACCAATGTTGGGCCTTGCTGGAAGAGTTTTATTCAAGTCAAACTGTCAAGGGGGGCCCCATAAACCCCGAACATGTTAGGGACGCTCATCAAGGAACATAACACCGGTATTACGAAAACTAGGGCGGCATGAGTGGAACAAAACACTAGGCAAAAGGCTGAGCCTTCCACACACAACCAAGTATATGGATGCATTAATTAAATAAGAGATATTGTGATATCCATGTCCCAACATGGAACAACCTGCACCTGCACCTGCAACTAGCACGCTATAAGAGGGGCTGAGCAAAGCGGTAACATAGCCAAACAACGGTTTGTTAGGATGGTGGAAGGTTAGAGGTTGTTTCATGGAAATTTGGGTGGCTGACAAACAAGTGGTAGGTAGCGAGACATAGCAATAGCATCGAGACAACTAGCAAGCAAAGATAGTAGTGATATCCAAGGTAATGGTCATCTTGCCTGGAATCCCGCTAGGAAGAAGATCGATTCCATGAAGTAGTCGAACAAGCGTAGTCGAACGAATCCTCACAACTCCGAAACGTTACCGGGAACTATCGAGAAGAGGCAGAACCGGAAAGATGCAAACATCATGGTAAACACACAAGCATAATCATGGCATGATGCACAACCAAGTATGATGCATGTCTGGTTTAATGAGTCATGGCATGGCAAAGTGCAACAATCAAATACTACACATTAAGTGAATCTCAATATGCGACGGGTTGCATATTGATGGAACTCCACCTTCAAATATTTAGTTCAATCCCGTTTATGCACATGACAAGATTAAATGTTGTTAAACATGGCAAGAGGTGAAGCATAACTAATCTACCTATCTAGGCAATTTAAATGAGGCCAAAAACAACACAAAACAATTCTGGAAATTCCCCATATGTAAATTTCGAATTTGGTACTGTTCTGCCTAAAACATAATTTTATTGTTGTTAAACATGCAAAGTAAGGGCACCATGTTAATCTACATGTTTTTTAGACCATTTACATATATAGTTCATTTAATTCAGAGCTACGGTTATTTAGTTATGAAATAAGCCATTTTATCATGTCATTTAAACAAATTAATGCAAACAACAATTTTAAACATGGATGAAAGTTGCATATTGTGAAACTAGAAGAAATTCTACCCAAGTTTCATATATGACATGTTTTATTTGGATGCATGGATATTTAGTTATTAACAATTTAAAACAATGGCATTTTTCTGTAATTATGCATGCACTGGTTAAATGAATAAATTCGTCCAAGAAAAAAAAGTATTAGGCCGAATCTGTCACCAGATCAAATAGGAAACAAGCACAAGATAATATCTTACGCCCCGGGCGAGGTTTAGGCTCACCAAGCGGTCCATCGGGCCAGACGGTGACGGCTGGCTCGACTGGGCCTCGAGCAGGACGCGGCCAACGGGGGCGCTAGAGGCGCGGTCAACGCGGGGTGCGGCGGGGTTGATCACAACTGCTCAGTGCAGGGGCATCTCTCTCGATGCCAGCGGCTCGATGCAGAGCAAGCGGGCATAGGAACGGGCGAAGCAGGGGGGATTCAGTCGAGGACGACGGGATCTGGGCAAGGAAAACAAGGACGGCCGGCGGCGAGCTCCTTCGTCGGGGTCCATGGCGTCATGCGAGGTCTTGCAGGTGAGAAACAGAGAGAGCTTTGAGAGGGAAGGAGAGCAGCAGGGAAAAGGAGTAACAAGAGGAGAGATGGGGCGGCGCTGGTGTCCTTCTGGTCACCGACGGCGGGGTCTGGCAAGGCTAGGTGTTGGAAATATGCCCTAGAGGCAATAATAAATTGGTTATTATTATATTTCCCGTTGATGATAAATGTTTATTATTCATGCTAGAATTCTATTGACAAGAAACTTAAATACATGTGTAATATATAAACAACACCATGTCCCTAGTGAGCCTCTACTAGACTAGCTCGTTGATCAAAGATGGTTAAGGTTTCCTAACCATAGACATGAGTTGTCATTTGATAATGGGATCACGTCATTAGGAGAATGATGTGATGGACAAGACCCAACCGTAAGCTTAGCATCAGATCGTTTAGTTTATTTGCTATAGCTTTCCTCATGTCAAGTATCTGTTCCTTCGACCATGAGATCATGTCACTCCCGGTTGCCAGAGGAATACCTTGTGTGCTATCAAACGTCACTTCGTAACTGGGTGATCATAAAGGTGCTCTATAGGTATCTCCGAAAGGTGTCTGTTGAGTTGCATGGATCAAGACTGGGATTTGTTGCTCCGTGTGACAGAGAGATATCTCTGGGCCCTCTCGGTAATACAACATCACAAGAAGCTTGCAAGCATATGACTAATGAGTTTAGTCACAGGATCTTGTATTACAGAAGATGTAAACAGACTTGCCAGTAATGAGATTGAACTAGGTATGGAATACCGACGATCGAATCTGTAACACCCCAAAAATATTGGCTTTTGATTTTCAAAATCTTTTCTTTAAAAAGAAAAATGCTTTGAACCACTATGGCTCAATTTCTTCTTCTTTTGTTTTGAAAGCCATTTTTAAGTTTTCATTTGGGTTTCAATTTTTTTTAAATGGTTCTGATTTGATGGTTCTTACTTGAGTAAATGTTTTTGAAGGATCAAAAATATTTTCTTTCAGAAAAGTTTTTGAATTATTAAATTATTTTAATGGAATGATCCATTTCATTTTTCTTCAAACACTTAGAAATTCTCACAAAAATTTATTCTGCCATTTTTAATTATCATCCAAGTCATCCTCACACCCTAGGACAGTACCCAATACTCCTCCACTCCACAAAAATATTTTTATCATATTTAGCAAAATCCAAAATTTGAATTTCATTTATTCCTAGTTCCTTTGATTTACAAAGGAACTATATGTTTCCCAACACCTCTACACCCACAAAAATTATCCCAGCTACTTGACTGTACCCACACTCCATTTCACAAAAACATTATGTTCCACAGTTCAAAAATTTCAAATTTCATTCAATTGAAATTTGGACCAGATTCAAACTCTCTGCTCAAAACCTAATTTAAACCACTCCAAAAATCTGAAATTTTGCCAGCATCTCTGTTATGCATTAGTACCTTGTAGGGGAACGCGACAGAAAACAAAAATTTTCGGTACATCGAGCACGCCCAGGATCACTATGGAGACTGCATACAAGGTTTGATCTGATCCGTACCGACTCGAAACGCAGCGGAAGAAGAGTCGGTGAAGATCGTCGGTGCAGATCCCAACCGCAAGGATGTACTCCCACTCCGGACAGCCCTTCGGGAGGCGGTCGGACAGTTCCCTGGACGATGTCGCGGACAGCCCTTCGGGAGGACCCTCGGAACCCGAACAGTAACCCGGACAGCCCTTCGGGAGGACGCCGGAAACTCGAACGTAACTCGAACAGCCCTTCGGGAGGACACTCGAAAACAGCCCCTCGGGTAAAAGATCGAAACTACAATCTCTCTACGGGGTTGCACACATACGGTGTCAGCTATCCGGCAGGGCTTCGCCGTCCAGAGCTAGTTCCTGCCGGAACCCAGACAGCCTTTCGGCTCTACGAAACTATTTCGTGGGAGGGAGAGAGAAGCCAGAAATCTCTATGGCATGTGTATGAGAGTAAGGAGTGAGTGTGGAGGCAGCCCCTCCACCTCTATTTATAGGAAAAGCAAGGGGTAGGATGGGCACTTCCAAAAACCCAAAATGCCCATGAAGGAAACTTTTCCATAAGGGCATAAAGGAAAGAAGTGGAGCAAGTGGGGCCCCATGAGGGAACCCACATGTGGCCGGCCATGTCTCCTTGGGGGGCCCCCCAAGGGGGGGTTTCTTAGCCCCCAAGCCTTCTAGAAACCTTTTGGGAAAATATCCCAAAAGGTGCTTTTCCAAAAATATCCAAAAAGCACTTTCACTATTCACAAAGACATTTTTCTGCGTCCGATAAATCCCAAATTATTTCTGTGTGCCTAGAACAATTCTAGTACCCACCAAAATAATTTTGAACGCATTCCGAAACAATTTCGGAACAATGTTTCTTCAGCGAAAAGCAACCAAATCGGTTCCGGCTGCTCCGGAACATTTCCGGTTTTTGTCCCGGAAAATTCCCAGAAGTTTCCAGAACACTTCTGGCATCCTCCAAGAATTTCCAGGCATGTGCCAGAACCAATTTGACTTAATGGAATACCCTAAAACAACTTTTCAGTTTCACCGGAACTATTCCGGTGTTCTCTCCGGAACGTTTCCGTTTCGTCCGAAACTTTTTCGGTGATTTTCTCTCAGACTCCCCGTCTAGTATTCAGCAGATAGATGACCCTTAAGCGTGTGACCCTATAGGTTTGGTGAAGTATAGACATGACCTGGAACACTTTCCGATCAATGATCAACATCGGAGCCATGGACCCCCATATTGACCCCTATACCCACACGAATGAATATTCGAGTGAACCTCCAGTTGCCGTGTGCTATTCCTGTTGCTTCACGATATATTACAAAACCCGAGGTGAGATTTATGCATCCCCGTGGATCAACAACTTGTCCACTATGTAAGTTACCTCGTTACCGGTTTTGTTCTCTTTACTCGTTTCCGTGTTCCGGCATCCCAGAGATGAAATCACAAAGTGTCTGGCCAGACGATGATGGATACCGTAACACCGAGAGTGCCTGAGAATATCTCTCCATCGTCGGAGGAGCAAATCCCAATCTTGAGCTATCAAGTTACTTGACATACTTTTCCATGAACCCGTAAGCCGCCGTAATAGCCACCCATTTACGGATGACGTTTAACAAACCCCAAAGTTCATGAAGCAAGCATGAAGAAACTTGACACTCTCATGGTCTAAGGAATTATGCAAACATTAACTATCTCTGTGTTATTAACCATTAACTCATGATGAATGTATCTCATAGCATAACATCAATCGGGTCGATTCAACACAAGTGTTCTACTAACGTTGTGCCCTCAAAATTGCCGGCATAGACATGTCCATGATCAGGAAAACATGATCATCATGCAATACTTGAGCCAGTCTTAGAGGCAAGACTAGGAATACATTTTACCGTTTATTATACCACACATGCACATGAGTTTCCCTCCGAGCCTCGTGGTTATTGCAGACTCGAGAATCATTGCAGTTATAGCATGGCATATAAACATTCATTACAAACTCGGAGATACAAACTAACTGATATTACTGCCTCTAGGGCATATCTCCTACAGACTCCCACTTGCACTAGACTCATAATCTAGTTACATGGCTTCCCTAACACCAATGGCAATCCGGTGCTGCTCATGCTTTGCTCGTGGTAGAGGCTTTGTCATCGGGTCTGACACGTTCAGATCCGTGTGAACTTTGCGTACTTTCACTAAACCCGCTTCGACATGATGTCGAATGAGTTTATATTTGCGTTCAATATGTCTTGTCTTATGGTGCGAACTTGGCTCCCTTGCTTGAGCCACGGCGCCACTATTATCACAATAGATCTCCACCGGGTCCAGAGCACTTGGAACCACACCAAGGTCTTCAAGAAATTGCTTGATCCATACCGCCTCCTTGGAGGCTTCTGAAGCAGCAACATATTCCGCCTCCGTCGTAGAATCCGCTACAGTCTTTTGTTTGGAACTTTTCCAATCAACTGCGCCACCGTTCAATATGAAAACATAGCCTGATTGAGATTTGAAGTCATCTGGGTCAGTCATGAAGCCTGCATCAGTGTAACCATTTACAATGAGCTCTTCATCATCTCCGTACACAAGGAGTAAATCCTTGGTCCTTCTGAGGTACTTAAGAATACCCTTGACTGCGGCCCAGTGTTCCAATCCTGGATCACTTTGGTATAGGCTGCTAACACTTAGCGCATAGGAAACGTCCGGTCTTGTACATAGCATGGCATACATAATAGAACCAACTGCCGAGGAATATGGAACATCATTCATTTGTACTCGCTCATCGAGAGTCCGAGGACACTGATTCTTGCAAAGTACTGTGCCAGGTGACATAGGGAGAAGGCCTTTCTTGGAGTTCTCCATGTTGAACCTTTTCAACACCTTGTCAATGTACGTGCTTTGGCTAAGCGCTATTAGGCATCTTGATCTATCTCTATAGATTCTAATGCCCAATACATATGCCGCTTCGCCTAAGTCTTTCATTGAAAAACTCTTTTTCAATGAGTCTTTTATTTCGTTAAGAAAATTCACGTCATTTCCAATCAATAATATATCATCCACATACAAGATTAGAAATGCTTTTGCGCTCCCAATAAATTTCTTGTAAACACAAGATTCTTCGTCATTCCTGATGAAGCCAAACTATTTGACCACTTCATCAAAACGAATGTTCCAGCTCCTTGATGCTTGCTTCAGACCATAAATGGCTTTCTGAAGTTTGCATACCTTTCCAGCATCCTTATGGACGACAAAACCTTCTGGCTGTATCATGTATACATCCTCTTTGAGGTTTCCATTTAGGAAAGCCGTTTTGACGTCCATCTGCCATATTTCATAATCGAAATAAGCAACAATTGCTAGTAATATCCGAACAGACCTAAGCATCGCTACGGGCGAGAAAGTCTCGTCGTAGTCCACTCCTGGAACTTGCGTGAACCCTTTCGCGACAAGTCTAGCTTTGTGGATAGTAATGTTACCATCCGCGTCCGTCTTTTTCTTGAAAATCCATTTACAACCAATGGGCTTAACGCCCTCTGGAAGTTCTTCCAAGTTCCAAACTTGGTTTTCGTACATGGATTCCATCTCGGATTTCATGGCCTTGTGCCATTCCTTTGAGCTGGGCCCCGCCATCGCTTCCTTGTAGTGCGCAGGTTCATCGTCTTCAAGAATGAAGATTTCGTTATGAAACCATTCAGGTGGCTGGATAGCCCTACCTGATCTGCGCGGTTCAGTTACAACATTGTCTGAAGTCTCCGCATCACATGCGACAACTTCCGGCTCGGTTGTAGGGATAATTAGCGGAATTGCTTCCGGTTCCTTAGCCATATCAACTGTCGCCGAAGATTCAATAATCTCATCAAGTTGTACTGTCCTCCCACTCACTTCTTTTGTGAGAAACTCTTTCTCAAGAAATTGTCCATTTCTGGCAACAAACACTTTGTTATCGGACGGGTGGTAGAAGGAATACCCAATTGTTTCCTTGGGATAACCTACAAAGTAACATTTGTCTGATCTGGGGTCGAGTTTGGTAGGCTGTAAACGTTTTACGTATACCCCACAACCCCAAATTCTGAGATGCGACAAACCGGGTTTCTTCCCGTTCCATAACTCGTATGGTGTCGTCTCAACAGACTTAGACGGTGCTCTGTTTAATGTGTGAGCGGCAGTTTCTAGTGCGTGACCCCAAAAAGATATCAGCAGATCTGTAAGAGACATCATCGACCTTACCATGTCTAACAAGGTTCGGTTACGTTGTTTCGACACTCTGTTTCGCTGTGGAGTTCCGGGAGGCGTAAGCTGTGAAACGATTCCACGATCACTCAGATGTTGGCCAAACTCATGACTAAGGTATTCGCCTCCGCGATCAGACCGCAGAAACTTAATCTTTTTGTCACGATGATTTTCTACCTCATTCTGAAATTCTTTGAACTTTTCAAAGGTTTCCGACTTATGCTTCATTAAGTAGATATAGCCATACCGACTTAAATCATCAGTAAAAGTCACGAAGTAAAAATACCCACCCCGTGCGGCTGTGTTCATTGGACCAGATACATCACTATGTATTATTTCCAATAATTCACCCGCCCGTTCAGGATGACCCGTGAACGGCGTCTTGGTCATTTTCCCCATCAAGCAAGCTTCACATGTGTCAAATGATTCAAAATCAAGGGACGGTAAAACTCCATCTTTATGGAGTCTTTGCATGCGTTTCTTTCCGATGTGGCCAAGCCGACAGTGGCACATGAAAGTGGTGGTGGTGTCAGCCTTCTTAAGGTGTTTAGCATTCACGTTAAAGACATCATTTCCACATTCAAGATTTAGAATGAAAAGGCCCCCAACAATGGGTGCAAATCCATAAAACATATCCTTACAATAAAGTGAACAACCATTGTTCTCAGACTTGTACGAATACCCATCGTGTACTAAACATGATCCGGAGATAATGTTTCTACACAACAGTGGAACAAAATAACAGTTATTCAGTTCTAAGATAAATCCCGAAGGGAGACGTAGAGGCATAATGCCGACGGCTTGAGCGGTGATCCCAGCGCCGTTCCCGACGCGCATCACGACTTCATTCTTTGCTAGCTTGCGCACCTTCTGAAGTCCCTGTATCGAGTTGCAAATGTGAGCAACTGATCCGGTATCAAATACCCAAGACTTGGAATTTTCGCTAGCAAGCAAGACGTCAATGACATTAACTTGTATAACAATTATACCTTTTCCAGTTTTCCCAGACTTCTTATCTTCCAGATACTTCTTGCAGTTTCTCTTCCAGTGTCCTGTGCCCTTGCAGTAGAAGCACTCAGTTTCATTCTTGGCTCCGCCCTTAGAATTGCTTTGGGAGCCGGTCTTACCGGTGCCCTTGCCCTTCTTTGGCTTGCCTTTCTTTTTGAAACTGGCGGTTTTATTCACAAGCAACACTTGCTTGCGATTTTTCCGCAGTCCTCCTTCTGTAGTTTTCAGCATGGCGAGCACCTCTTCCGGTGTTTTGTTCATCCCATTCATGTTGTAGTTCATGATAAAACCGTCGTAAGACGGGGGGGTGAAGAAAGCATCATGTCCATCATATGGTCAGGTGGAAGAGGAAATTCCAAGGTTTTAAGCCTTTCAGCATAGCCAATCATTTTAACTATGTGCTCGCTAACTGAACTACCCTCAACCATCTTGCAATCCATCAAGGCCTTCATGACATCAAATCGTTCAGACCTTGCGGTTTCCTTGTACAGGGCGTCCAATTCCCGGATCATATCACGGGGTTTATGGAATTCAAAACGCTTTTGAAGCCCTAGACTCATGCAAGCTAGTATGAGGCACTGCACTAAGTTATGATCATCATCCTTAGTGGCCCAGACATTACGCCCATCTTCCGGGGCATCTGCCGCCGGTTCAGCTAGAAGAGCAGTTTCAAGCACATACAGTTTCCTAGCGCTCCTGAGGACAATCCTCAAGTTACGGACCTAGTCCGCATAGTTGTTTCCAGTCGCAGCTAACTTATCTTTCTCTAACATCGGGCCTAAGTTGAACGCGGTGTTGCGAGCCATTTGATCTACAACGGAAAACACAAGTTTCACTTAGACTTTGTTTATAATGATTTTATTTGGCACTAGTGAATAAACAATTTTATTCTAAAGTGCGCTCCCACTCAAATCAATATCTCTCAAAATTGATTATGAGTGATTCAAGATCCACATTTCAATTCGACGCCATTGACGGGTTCATCACTGATGACGCGAATTTCAATCGGTAGGCTAACTTGCCAATCACATCTCTATGTGATTCTTGTTCATCTTTCGATGGGCGTGTTCCGAGCTCAGGACTCTCCTGCCTGAACGTCAAAGACAACCAAGTGATCTTGCTGCGAGGTCTGACCTCACCCGCCTCATTCCTCTCAATTCGTTCGTGCTCATGTGTACATGGCGCACCCCGAAAAGATACGAATTTCAGACGGTGCTACACTTGGGTGAACACTAACTACTTTGATAATTTTTAAGTGAGAGATCACCCTAATAAAAAGCGACTACCGCGCAATAAAAGGGTGCATTCATAAGGGATAAACATCTCAGGCAATTCATAATAGCATGATATGGTATAGCCCTTTCTGACGGAGAAGTCAAGTATTTCTTCGTCTTCGGCATTTGCGTCGGTGTTCACCTTCGCGAAGATTGCCACCACCTTGTCGATGCACCAAATAATATTGCTATCTCTATAGCTAATAAAATAAGTGCATTGCATAAGGTTGACACGCAGGTCATTAAAGTGACAATCATATGGCTCCAGCCATCATGCCGAATCATGACACGTAGGTCATGTTAACAAATTTACATCATATAGTCATCTCATACATAAACGAATTAATATGAGCTTTGCTATACCACATCACATCACATGCACATCCTGCAAAACCAAGTTAGACGCCACTAATCGGTTTATGCAAAATTTTATTTTACGTGGCTTGTAAGGTTTTGACTTAAACCGCAGCTACCAACGTTTTATCATCAAGTATGATAATTCAAATTGCTAGATTAACATCTCGGGGTGTATGAAACACGAGATAATTAAATCTCGAGCCCCATACTAAACTTCGTCATACGCATGACCCCCGTGCAGATCATATCTGCAATGCCCTTTCATCTGCGAATTTCATCTTTCTTTTGACTATGGCGGAACCCAAAGAACTGATAGCACTTCCTTGATCAATCAGAATCGCGGATTGCCAGAACTTTGTGAAATTCCACCATGCCGTCTCGAGATTGAGCAAACGCAAATTCCAGGGAAGCAACCAGAACATCGGGTAACAGACTTCTTCTGCTACCCGCATAAATAATTTTCAGCAATAGATCTTATCTACTCCAAAATTATATTATGCAATACCCATACATCTCCATGTATTCTAGATCGTAACCTGCATCTACGCATAGCACGGCTCATGATGCCACTGTAGGGGAACGCGACAGAAAACAAAAAAATTCGGTACAGCGAGCACGCCCAGGATCACTATGGAGACTGCATACAAGGTTTGATCTGATCCGTACCGACTCGAAACGCAGCGGAAGAAGAGTTGGTGAAGATCGTCGGTGCAGATCCCTGCAGCTAGGATTTACAACCTCCCAACCGCAAGGATGTACTCCCACTCTGGACAGCCCTTTGGGAGGCGGTCGGACAGTCCCCCGGACGATGTCGCGGACAGCCCTTCGGGAGGACCCTCGGAACCCGAACAGTAACCCGGACAGCCCTTCGGGAGGACGTCGGAAACTCGAATGGTAACTCGAACAGCCCTTCGGGAGGACACTCGAAAACAGCCCCTCGGGCAAAAGATCGAAACTACAATCTTTCTACGGGGTTGCACACATACGGTGTCAGCTATCCGGTAGGGCTTCGCCGTCCAGAGCTAGTTCCTGCCGGAACCCAGACAGCCTTTCGGCTCTACGAAACTATTTCGTGGGAGGGAGAGAGAAGCCAGAAATCTCTATGGCATGTGTATGAGAGTAAGGAGTGAGTGTGGAGGCAGCCCCTCCACCTCTATTTATAGGAAAAGCAAGGGGTAGGATGGGCACTTCCAAAAACCCAAAATGCCCATGAAGGAAACTTTTCCACAAGGGCATAAAGGGAAGAAGTGGAGCAAGTGGCGCCCCATGAGGGAACCCACATGTGGCCGGCCATCTCTCCTTGGGGGCCCCCCAAGGGGGGGGGTTTCTTAGCCACCAAGCCTTCTAGAAACCTTTTGGGAAAATATCCCAAAAGGTGCTTTTCCAAAAATATCCAAAAAGCACTTTCACTATTCACGAAGACATTTTTCTGCGTCCGATAAATCCCAAATTATTTCTGTGTGCCAAGAACAATTCTAGTACCCACCAAAATAATTTTGAACGCATTCCGAAACAATTTCGGAACAATGTTTCTTCAGCGAGAAGCAACCAAATCTGTTCCGGCTGCTCCGGAACATTTCCGGTTTTTGTCCCGGAAAATTCCCAGAAGTTTCCAGAACACTTCTGGCATCCTCCAAGAATTTCCAGGCATGTGCCAGAACCAATTTGACTTAATGGAATACCCTGAAACAACTTTTCAGTTTCACTGGAACTATTCCGGTGTTCTCTCCGGAACGTTTCCGTTTCGTCCGAAACTTTTTTGGTGATTTTCTCTCAGACTCCCCGTCTAGTATTCAGCAGATAGATGACCCTTAAGCGTGTGACCCTATAGGTTCGGTGAAGTATAGACATGACCTGGAACACTTTCCGATATATGATCAACATCGGAGCCGTGGACACCCATATTGACCCCTATACCCACACGAATGAATATTCGAGTGAACCTCCAGTTGCCGTGTGCTATTCCTGTTGCTTCACGATATATTACAAAATCCGAGGTGAGATTTATGCATCCCCGTGGATCAACAACTTGTCCACTATGTAAGTTACCTCGTTACCGGTTTTGTTCTCTTTACTCGTTTCCGTGTTCCGGCATCCCAGTGATCAAATCACAAAGTGTCTGGCCAGACGATGATGGATACCGTAACACCGAGAGGGCCCGAGAATATCTCTCCATCGTCGGAGGCAATCTTGAGCTATCAAGTTACTTGACATACTTTTCCATGAACCCGTAAGCCGCCGTAATAGCCACCCATTTACGAATGACGTTTAACAAACCCCAAAGTTCATGAAGCAAGCATGAAGAAACTTGACACTCTCATGGTCTAAGGAATTATGCAAACATTAACTATCTCTGCGTTATTAACCATTAACTCATGACGAATGTATCTCATAGCATAACATCAATCGGGTCGATTCAACACAAGTGTTCTACTAACATTGTGCCCTCAAAATTGCCGGCATAGACATGCCCATGATCAGGAAAACAGGATCATCATGCAATACTTGAGCCAGTCTTAGAGGCAAGACTAGGAATACATTTTACCGTTTATTATACCACATGTGCACATGAGTTTCCCTCCGAGCCTCGTGGTTATTGCAGACTCGAGAATCATTGCAGTTATAGCATGGAATATAAACATTCATTACAAACTCGGAGATACAAAGTAACTGATATTACTGCCTCCAGGGCATATCTCCTACATACCTCACCACAAAAATTCTCAAAAATTCCAAAACTGCCTGGGATATCTAGCATTTCATCATGCACTTGATGTGCACTGATCATAGCTGTTGAAAAATTCAGAAAATACAGTAAGTTTAGAGGAGGGGGAGATCGATGCCGTGCCGTGTCTTCCACTTCTCCTCTTCATCGCTGCCTCACTCCAAGCCTTCAATGCTTCATCCCGGACCCCCTCGTCAGTTGCTCGCCGCCGACAGGCCAGTGGCAGACCGGTGCAACGGCCGCCCACCACTGTAGCGGCTGGCCGTGCGGTCACCTCGGCCACCGATGGCAATAAACCAGCTCCGCACAGTCCAGCGCCGTCCCTGGCCTCCTCTGCCTCCACGCGTCCCTCCTCATCTCGCTAGAACGCCGCCAGCACCGCCCGGGCCCTGCTGTCAGTCGCCGGAGCTGGCGCCGTCCACCACGGTCGTACGGGAGCCCCACTGTGGGGAAGGCGGTGGGGTGAGGAACTGACCGCGTTGGCGCTTCGAGGAGCTTCCACCGTCCACACCGACGCTCACCGTCCAAGACCACCGACCGTAGCTACCTCCGCCGGCCGTGTTAACTCCGGCGTGATGTGAACCCGTCGGACATTGTCTAGCCGCCTATAAAAAGAGCCCCGAGCCCCATTCTGGACTCACCTCACCTCTACTTACCATCAACAGATGCCTAGTAGCATCAGAGGGCCTCCGGGAGGTCTTCTTCTCCGGCTACGGCCGCCCGATCCGCATCGGGTTCCGAGAAGAATCCGACGCCTGTAGACCATCTTCTCCTCTCAAACCTTGCCAGTAACCTCCTAGTGCTCCCTCTCATCGGAACCGCACGTTAATTAGACGGTTGCAGGTTTCTCCAACGAGATCCACCACCACCCAAAGCCGCCGTTCGCCGGAGTTGGCGCCGCCGCCGTGACGGTGCTCGCCGGCGGCCACCACCACCATCCACTAACGCGGAACACTTCACCGAACACACCCATACCATCGCCGCATCCTGAAACCCCGGCGATCGCTGCCGGTGACCGCCTCCCCCTCTCTGTTCTCGCGCGCGAGCGCTTTCAAATTCAAACCTCACGGGTGGACCCCACCCGTCAGTCTTTTCTTCTTTTTCTGTTTAATCGAAAATGCCTTCTGCCTCAATACGTTTTCTGAACTGAGAAAACGTATTCCGCCCGAGGCGCTTTCTGTTATAACCACAGGGACCCAAAAGTAACTGTTTTATTTGCAGAAAACTCCCTGGTTTTAAAACCTTTATTACTTTTTAACCATAACTCCTTTTTAATTGATTCTTTTTCTGAAAATTTTCTTTTTCACTCTAGTTTTTTTAGTATTTATTTAAAAATATTTCGATTCAACTTTTTGTACTGTTACAAAATTTTGATTTGAATTTGAATTCTTATTTTATAGAAAACGATGAGGGAGATTTTGCCGAAAATTTCGAGGGATCACCTTCTGCCGACTTTGATCAAGGCAAGCATTTTTGAACTTGAGATATGGTGTTTGCATGCATGTCCATAAGTTCGAAACATCACCGGATATGTAGCAGATAGCAAGTGCATGCATGGTCATATCATTTTGTGCATTTCATGCATACAAGAATCTTTCTAACTTGGAAGAAATTGTGAGGAGTCAGGGGGTGTACCTCCTGCCTTTGTCATGCCGGTGGGCACGGGTCACATCATGACACGAGGGTGTCACTGTGGCATGTGAAGCATGCCAGTCATAATAATAACACCTCGTGAGTCGACCTAGATCGAGTCTTGTTCCGTCATGCCTAGCTAAAATTCGTGCTGCCACTTGTCTTTCCATGAGGGGAGTACGGCTTAGTAAGTTGCTAACCCCTTTCCGAGTGCACACAACATAGAGGGGCCATGATGAGGGTTCCATGGCCATGGACTAATGCCAGTCATCTGGTCAGGGGGCATGGGTGTATCTGGCTGTGCCGAGAGGGGGGCACCCCTTGTAATCCGCGCATTATAAATAGTGATCCCATGCTATTCGAGACGATGGTCTCCCCGTCTTAGAGTTTTTCTTGAACGATGCTTTGGGTGATTCCTGGCATCCGGAAAGTTAATCTGGTGTGTGCTGGCCGGGTGTGTTTTCAACCCAAAGACCATAATGAGAATTAGTCAGCGTCTCGGTGTTGGCTAAAGAAATCCTATACACGTGGGTAAAGAGTACACCCTCTACGGAGTTATACCTATTCGAATAGCCGTGTCCACAGTTAAGGACGTTAGCTGGGAAGGGTCGAGTGTCGGTCCCGGTGTCGGTCTTCGAAGGAAATAATTAAATTGAGCATGATCCATTTTTGCAGGATAATTGTTGTCACTACTGATGCCAGCATGAATATTATTGTTATCATGAATATTATTGTGGACTAATCCTTTCTTCTATATGCAACCTTGGGTATCACTTGGGATGGCTAGTCCACCTGGATACTCATTTCTATTTTTCTGAGTATCTCTTGGGATGGCTAGTCCACCTGGATACTCATCTCTATTTTTTTCTGAGTATCTCTTGGGATGGCTGGTCCACCTGGGTACTCATTTCTATTTTTCTGAGTATCTCTTGGGATGGCTAGTCCACCTGGATACTCATTTCTATTTTTTCTGAGTATCTCTTGGGATGGCTAGTCCACCTAGATACTCATTTCTATTTTCTTTTCTGAGTATCACTTGGGATGGTTAATCCACCTGGATACTCATTTCTTTTCAAGACCTCTCGAGGCGTTGCTTTCGGACACCCGTTTGGCATTTCTTTTCAAGACCTCTCGAGGCATCGCATTCAGATAGCCGTTTGGCATTTTTCTTGTAATTCCTCGGGCGGTCCAACGCCCGATGTTCCATTTTATATTTTTGGCTTATTACTAAAGTGGTATATTTACTCATTCACACCGTGCTAATATTTATCATGCCATGCTTTAGATTCGGTCAGCATATGCGTATAATTTAGTCCATCATAAACGTATGCATTCGGTATATCTTTTGTTCATAATGTTTGCGAGTACATTCCAACGTACTCACAGGCTTGTCCCTGGCTTGTTAATTTGGCTAGACCCGGAACAAGACGATCTTGTGGAGGAAGAGTGCGCTAGCGAGCCCGACGCTTAGAGGTGTTCCCAGTCAGTTAACTTGTGGTCTTGGAGTCTACCACTTGTATCATCCATAGTGCTTCCGCTCCACCAATAAAATAGTCAAGCCTCCCACTAACGCTTGGCCTTACTTTATTGTATCAGTATTGTAATATCACCTCACCACTGTCATATTCCGCCACCGTCATATATTGACAAGTTTGTAATAAATGTTGAGCACTCTGGCTCAACCTTGTGTAATATTATGTATGTACTGGTTATCTATATCAAGGGAGTCCACCAGTTGTTCTGATCTTGGGGCTGGTGTGACTTGAGGCTATTCCATGATTTTTTCCGGAAACAGGCCCGACGAACCTTGGTACCAGAGCCAGGCTGATTGTAGGAAGCCTTAGGTGCGATCGCTAGTAGTAGAGTCAGTCCTAACAATTTGTAGCATGCATTTCATGCATTGTAAAAAAATTTCCTTGGTCATCATATACTTATGATATGACTATTTGGATTTTTTTGTCTACTATTGTAGATGTCTGGCGGCAGCTACCCAACCCAGATTTCCGCCAATGAGCCTGCGGAGTTTTCCCGTCTTCTCGTCTACATCGCCAGGGTCGCGATGGGATCTCTGAGCCGTCCGGAGTACACAGTTTTTCCCGACAGGATCTCGGACACCCTGACTATGTACCAGGCCTCGGTATATATTCGGGGTGGAGATGCCGCGCCTCACCGCAACTATCGGTTTGTGGGGAGATTCATGCCTACTGAGAGGCATGCCATTCATATGGCTGCCTAAGAGGCCATCGCTCGTCTTAGGGACATCCTTCCAGTCATGCAGACACGTCCCTATCATTATCTTCCATGCCACATTCCATACACTAGTCACTATGCTTTCTCTTGCACCGTGGGAGAAAGGGACGAGGCTATTGAGCCCCTTGTCCGGTACATCATGGCTTTGGAGTCAGTCTTCACCTCACTGGTGGACGACTATCTCGCTGCACGGATGGACTTGGCTTGTGTGAGGGCCCCTCGCAGGAGTGAGATCTGTTCTCCTTCACCACGCGCTCCTCGCATTCCGACTCCACCATATGATCCTCCTACTCATTCCGCGATTCAACACACATCTCCGAGTGATGAGTCTAGTCACTTGGCTGCCCCCACTCTGGTTAGAGATTCACCGCCTACGAGAACAGTACCACCGCGAGCAGGCATGGCATCGACAGCTGCCCGACCGGAGACCATACCCGAGGATGAAGAGGTCGAGTCTTCAGCACCCCATCTGGGACTTACCCTCTGCAGGGCCTATGACGTTCCAGACATTCCGTGATAGCAGACTAGGCATCAGCACCACAGTCGCCTTTTATGAGACTGTAGCTGTAAAATATTTATTTTCTGTTTCTTTTCTTCCTTGTAAGATGGAGAATAGTAGACCTTGGATCGCAGCATGCTTAGAAGATGGAGAAGTGCACTAGTCTAAATAAGCGGTCATGTAAGCATCACGGCTACGACGAGAGTATTGTATAATTAAATCTTGCATGTATAATTAAATCTTGCATGTATAATATAACTCGCTACTTTTATGTACTTACGTTTTTGGGGGGAAATTATTTTCAGTCTCTTAAAATTTATTTATTTCCTTTATAATTTCTTTTCTCTTCGGTGTTTACACAAATACCCCAGAAAGAAAATGCATCGTCCCTGGACTCGTTCTATGCCCAGTCCACCAGAGGACAACTTTGCACAGATGGAAAATAACTTCACACCAGAACAGACAAGTCAGCAAAGCAATGATTCAGCATTCTCACAAGTGTGCCGTCTTTATGAACAAAGTCAGCAGCAGCACCAGGAAATGATACAGCATTTGATAAATATGGGGAATCACCAAGGACAGCATTAACCCACATCAAAGTTGTCTGAACTTCAGAGGACCAATCCGATTGTGTTTTCTCACACAGACAAACCTTTGGAGGCAGACGACTGGCTGCGTGATATTGAAAGGAAATTGGTCATATCCCAGTGTACGGACCAGGAAAAAGTGCTATATGCTCCACATTATTTTTCTGGAACAACAGCATCATGGTGGGAAAATCTATGCCACACGCATCCCAATGGAGGAGACATTACCTGGGAGCAATTCAAGGAAAGCTTCCGGGGAGCACATATTCCCAACAGTATCATGAAATTGAAGAAAAGAGAATTTGAGGATCTCAAGCAACGGGGCACAACGGTAACTCAGTACCTCGACCAGTTTACTCAGCTAGCCCGGTATGCCAATGATGAATATATGACAGAAAGCAAAAGAATGGAGAAATTCCTTGACGGGCTTGTTCCATCTTTAAAGTGCCAACTGGTAGTCCATACTTTTCTGGATTTCAAGACACTGGTAGACAAGGCTATTATTCTGGAAAATGAGCACTGCAACATGAATGAGATTCGCAAGCGCCGCATGAACCAGTCAGTATAGGTACGTAACAACAGGCCCTGAAATGAATCTCAGAGGCCTGTGGCACCCCGACCGGCAATTCCAACACCACGACCACAACAAAACTGCAGTACCTTCAACAACAGGGCCAAGGAAGCAATATACTGTCCTGGCATCACCTGTTATGCCTGTGGAGCAGAGGGGCATTATTCTAGGCAATGCCCAAAACAGGGGAATAATGCCCCCAAACCCAACAACAATGGCCGCAGTACTAATGCAGCTCCGCGACACAACAACCTAAACAACAATCACAGAAAGGGGCATGTTAACCACGTGACATTTGAGGAAGCACAGAATGCACCGGACATCATGTTTGGTATGTTTCTTGTCAACACCATTAATGCTACAGTTTTATTTGACTCTGGAGCTTCCCATTCGTGCATCTCTAAAAGATTTGCCTCGAAGAGTCAGTTTTCTTTTTCGCCTTTGAAAAATTCAATGGTTATTCAGTCCCTGGGATCAAAGCAAAGCACACAATGGTACTGCCAGGATGTGAACATTGAAATAAAAGGAATGAAGTTTCTAGCAAATCTTATTGTATTGGAAGTAATTGATTTGGATGTTATTCTGGGAATGGACTGGTTGACCACAAATAAAGGCTTTATAGATTGCTACAATCGAACAATGACTCTCACCAATTGTCAAGGGAAGATAGTAAAGTTTGGTACAAAGGGAATTTCTACCTCGCAAGGAAAGTTAAATCAAGTGGACATGACAGAATTAAGCAAGGTTCCTGTGGTATGCCAATACCCCGATGTATTTCCTGAGGAGCTACCAGGCATGCCACCAGATCGTGAAATTGAATTTGTTATTGAACTAGCACCTGGAACGGCACCCATTTACAAGAAGCCTTATCGAATGGCTCCGACAAAATTGGTTGAGCTGAAGAAACAAATTAAGGAATTATTGGAAAAGGGTTATGTCCGACCCAACTCATCACCATGGGGATCACCGGTTTTATTTGCCAAGAAAAAGGATGGTACCCTAAGGTTATGTATTGATTACAGGGCACTCAATATGGTTACTATCAAAAATAAATACCCACTACCAAGAATCAATGACTTGTTCGACCAACTGGCAGAAGCCAAGGTTTTCTCAAAAATAGACTTGAGATCAGGCTACCATCAGTTAAGAATCCGATCATCAGACATACCCAAGACCGCTTTTACCACCAGATACGGATTATATGAGTTCACTGTGATGCCTTTCGGATTGACCAACGCTCCTGCTTATTTTGTACATCTCATGAACAAGGTTTTCATGAAATATTTGGACAAGTTCGTGGTTGTGTTCATTGATGATATACTTATTTATTCCAAGACGCCAGAAGAACATGAGCAACATCTTTGGATAGTCCTCGAAGAATTACGGAAAATCAACTATATGCCAAATTCAGTAAGTGTGAATTTTGGTTACGAGAAGTTGGTTTTCTGGGTCATCTACTGACAAAAGATGGGATAGCAGTGGATCCAAGTAAAGTAAAGGATGTCTTAGGATGGAAGCAACCCACCAACATGACTGAGATCAGGAGTTTTCTTGGTTTGGCTGGCTACTATCGACGATTTATTGAAGGATTCTCCACCATAGCCAAACCCCTGACTCAGTTACTCAAGAAGGATAAAAAGTTTGAATGGACTGAAGCATGTGAGAAAAGTTTCCAAGAATTAAAAAAGAGGTTAACAACGGCACCTGTTTTTACCATGCCAGATGTGCACAAATTTTTTGAAATATACTGTGACGCTTCCAGAAAAGGCCTTGGATGCGTATTAGTGTAAGAAGGAAAGGTCGTAGCTTATGCTTCAAGACAACTACGATGACACGAAGAAAATTATCGTACCCATGACTTGGAACTAGCAGCAGTGGTACATGCACTCCAGGAATGGCGACATTACCTTCTTGGTAATCGATGTGAGATATACACGGATCATAAAAGTCTTAAGTATATCTTCACCCAGCCAGAACTAAACCTACGACAACGTCGCTGGCTTGAGCTAATTAAGGATTATGATGTGGGAATTCATTACCATCCTGGTAAAGCAAATGTTGTGGCAGACGCCCTCAGCCAAAATCCATGCACCAACAATGACAGTGTGCAATTCTCACAGCATGAGTTCAACTGAGAATTCGCCAAACTTAACATGGTTCTTGTCACGGAAGGAACTATTGCTCACCTAGAAGTAAAACCAACATTGGAAGATCGGATCAAAGAAACCCAGAAAGGACACCCCAGTATTGAAGGAATTAAAAGGAAAGTAAATTCAGGCATGGCATCCGATTTTACCATTGATAATCAGGGAATCCTATGGTACGGGAAAAGATTATGCGTACCCAATAAGGAAGAGCTAAAGCAACAGATTTTGGCAGAAGCCCATACCACTGCATACTCCATTCACCCAGGGGGAACCAAGATGTACAAAGATCTTCAGGACAAATTTTGGTGGCACGGGATGAAAAGGGATATAGCCATATATGTCACACGTTGTGACTCTTGTCAACGCATAAAAGCAGAACACCAGAGGCCAGCAGGATTGTTACAGCCACTCAGAGTGCCTGAATGGAAATGGAATGAGATAGGGATGGATTTTATTGTCGGATTACCAAGGTCACGACATGGGAATGATGCTATCTGGGTTATCACAGATTTATTAACCAAGGTGGCACATTTCATTCCGGTAAAAACAACATATTCCACACAGAAGCTTGCCAAGTTATACCTCTCCCGAATTGTTTGCTTACACGGAGTACCCAAGACCATAGTCTCTGATAGAGGCACTCAGTTTGTCTCTAGGTTTTGGGACCACTTGCAGCAAGCCTTGGGAACTCAACTGGTATTCAGTACAGCGTACCATCCACAAACAGGAGGACAGACTGAAAGGATAAATCAGATATTGGAAGACATGCTGAGAGCTTGTGTCCTTACCTATGGAGTCAGCTGGGAGGATAGTTTGCCATATGCGGAATTTTCATATAACAACAATTATCAAGCCAGTCTAAAGATATCACCTTTCGAAGCCCTATACGGACGGAGGTGCCGTACCCCACTCAATTGGTCTGAAACCGGAGATAGCCGAATCTTCAGCCCGGAAGTTCTCAAAGAAGCAGAAACAAAAGTAAAACTTGTCCGGGACAGGCTAAAAGCAGCTCAGAGCCGTCAGAAGAGCTATTATGACCAGAAACACAGACAGATCAGCTTTGAACCCAACGAATATGTGTATCTCAGGGTATCCCCAATGAGAGGACTACAGAGATTTAAGGTCAAAGGGAAACTGGCACCGTGATTTATTGGACCATTTAGAATAATTGCAAGAAGAGGCAAGGTTGCCTACTGTTGGGGATATTTCCCAGCGTGTAGACCCCGCTGGATGATAACCCGGCCGTAGAGCAGATTCAGCGGGTCATCTCACTGCAGGGTTAACGGCTACTTAGCGGGCCGGCTTAATGTAGGCTTAGCAGGAAAGGCCGGCTCAGGACGTGGGCCGGCTCGAGAAGAAGATGGCTTTGAGGGTTGCCTTGGAGATCAAGTAGATTTTGAATAGGAGACAGGTTGAGATGACAACCCGGACTCTCATGTAAATCTAGGGTTCCACCTATATATATAAAGGGGAGCACCTACCAGAAAAGACTAAGTTGCAATCTCTCGAAAGCTAGGTTAGCGTCCGCATCCTTGTAATCGAGATCCACATCAATATAATCAAGCAGGACGTAGGCTTTTACCTTGATCGATAGGGGCCAAACCTGGGTAACTCCATGTCTCCCGTTCCCGATCAACCCCGTTAAGGTTCCACACTTGTGCGATGGCCTTATCTCCAAGTCCTTCCACAAGGGCATCTGCCGTGTAAAAACCAAGACAGTTGGCGCCCACCGTGGGGCCTCCGCACGGTGGAGTTGAGTTCTTAGCGAGATCTCTCCCAAGGTTCGGGAAGTACGCGGTTGGCATGATGACGAAGAGCCGCCGCGGGAAGTTCTACATCGACGATTCATACTGGGGCCCCGATGCCGACTCGATCGAGTACGGATACCGGGTCCCCTTCGGCAAGATCCATACTTTCATCGGCGTGGTCGGCGAGTCGGCCGCTGGGTTGGAGGACGTCACCGGCGTCGAGGTGGCATGCCACGCCAGTCCGAGCCGAGCAAGACCCGGCCCACCGCAAGCCGGCCGGAAGCACGTCTTCGTGGGGTGCACCCAAGGGGTGGCCTTGTCGGAGAACTCCCTGTCTGGAGACGATACGTTCGTCCAGTCTGATGGCGAATCCTCGACGGGAGAGACCGAGTCGATCCTACCCCTGTACGATGGAAGACTGGGGCATACTGACGAAGTCCTTTCGGAAGCCCTCGAGCCGCATCGCTTTACGGCGGTATACATGGCGGGTAGACAAGATCCGGTGCGTGATCCAGCCAATCCAACGGCGGGACAGAACAACACCCTTGCAGGCTCAGGAGGAGCCGGCACATCGGCCACCGGCTCTCAGAAAACCGGGGTTCAGGCACTCGCGGACTTGATGAATACGCTAGCAGCCCTGTTGGCCAAGCCGGTCACCGCGGAGAACGCAGCTGCGCGCAACACAGAGATAACTAAGTGTCATGAGCAGATGGCTAAGATCCAAGAGGACATCAATGCTGAGAACAACCGCATGGCGGAGGCACAGGCCCAGCTGGCCCTGGAGAAACAGCGTCTAGAAGAGGAGACTCATTACTTAAACCGTAGGCAGGCCGAGTCGGAGCTCGTCCACCGGAGGCGTCATCAGAGCCGGCTTTCGGCTAATATTGAGCCAACTCATCTGTTCACCACACCGCCAGCTCCGACGAACCCGGGGGCTGGAGTTGTCCCCCCGGAGGACCACTTTTGCAGCAGCCGGCTCAGTAGAGAGAGCCGGACCAGCATCGTACGCCTGATCAGCAACAGCAGCAGCCGTCTCGTCGGTTCCAGACCCCAATTGGACACTGCTCCAACCCAGTCGACAACGTGCTGGTGGCAACTCATAATCTGGCGGCAATTCCTATCGAAGGAGATGGTCCGGCTCAAGTCGAGGCCAGGAATGCTATTGCGATGCTCAAGACAGCGGTGGTGCAACAAGCCAACTACTCGCATAGTCAGCACCGGCTTCACTCGACCCCTCATCAGAGCCGCACCAGGAGCCAGCGCCCTGAGTCGCCAGCGGTCTCTAGCAGCGCACAGCGCAGGAGAGCCGCCCAACCACTGGAGGAGCAGCACCAGCCCAGGATCCCGAACGCACAGGACATTGTGGATGCTGCTCGGGCCTTACGAGCGTTGGAGGAAGAAAACGCGCGCGCAGGGCGCAACCCGTCAGCGCACGTCAACCCGCCAACGACAACCGTCCCGCCCAACGCAATGGAGACAGCAAGCCAGCCTGGGGGCTTATCAAGACGGATGATTGGAACTCCTTGTTTAGTCCCAGCGCTGCGAGATGCGCGCATGCCTCCAGATTTTAAGGGTCCTCGCAAGGTTCCTAATTATACAGCGAATCTGGAACCCACTGAGTGGATCGAGAGTTACGAGCTGGCAATGGACTTGTTGGGCGCAAGTGAGGCAGTGTGTGCGCGTTACCTGCCTCTGATGTTGGGAGGTCACGCACGCACCTGGATGAAAAACCTACCGGTGAATTCTATCAACACATGGCAGGAACTGAAGGAGCGCTTCATCAAGAATTTCCAGGGCACCTGTAAAAGGCCGACCACAATTATTGATCTTGAACGTTGTGTCCAGCGTGAGGATGAGTCGGCGCATCATTGGGCTCGCCGGGTCGCGGAAGTTATACACAGTTCAGATAGCATGTCGGCTGCACAGGCGGTACTCGTTTTGGAACGAACATGCAAATTTCAGCCGCTAGTCCAGAAACTAGGGCGGCTCAAGAGAAAGGCCCAGGATATGGGTAATCTCATGGATGTCTTAACCCGGTATGCGGAGTCTGACAATACTAAAGATCCGCCGTATGACGAGGAGAAAACAGGCAAGGACTAGAAAGGTGGTGGCAAAGGCCACCAGCAGAACAATGGTAATGGGCAGAATAACAAGCGCAGTGGATATGAAGGTAGCTCCGATCTGGTGGCAAACACGAACACTGGAAACAAAAATCAGCGCCAGAACGATGGTTCCAGGAGGTAGTCTTCTGGTAACCACCCCCTCAGCTTCGAGGAAATGCTCACGGGTCCGTGTCCAAAGCACAGCTACATTGGCAAGCCGTCCAGTCACTCCTGGGAAAACTGCTACGTCATGCAAGAATTTTCCAAACGGATAGTCCAGAATCATCATGGCGGGGACGGCGGGCAACCCGGTACTCAGGGATCCGGCTTCCATGGAGCCGGCTCTCAAGGGCCCTTCACGAGCCCCGGGTTCTAGGCGAACAGCGGGCAGAATGCCGGGTTTCAGGGGGCTGGTAACACTGGAGGCGGCAATCAGCGGAGCAACCAGCGAAATCAGCACCAATCTGGTCCATCAGGATTCCAGAGTAACCCGAAGCAGTTGAACAGTGGACAGTATCACGTCTTCACCACTAGTACCTGCAAACGTGATAGGAAGGTGCAGCGGCGAGCCACCAATCTGGTTGAGACGGCAGCCCCGTATTATCTCAATTGGTCAGAACAGCCAGTCACATGGAGTCAGGCGGACCATCCGGTACTCCTTGATCACTCGGGTCATCTAGCATTGGTAGTGGCACCTCAGGTCGGCGGTTATACATTGACTAAAGTTCTCATGGACGGAGGTAGCAGCATCAATATTCTTTACTATGACACGTTCAAGCGGATGAATCTATCGGATAAGCAGTTGACTCCGTCCTCTATAGTTTTTCATGGCATCATTCCTGGTAAATCAGCTTATCCTATGGGAAGAATATCCCTGGAGGTGGCCTTCGGCTCAGAGGACAACTGGCATTCTGAATTTCTGTCTTTCGAGGTAGTCAAGTTGAAAAGCCCTTACCACGCTCTGTTCAGTAGGCCGGCTTATGCACGATTCATGGCACATCCATGTTATGTTTATCTGAAGATAAAAATGCCAGGGCCGAGTGGAACTATCATAGTTGAAGGCAACCGGAAAATTGCAGTTGAATGCAAGGAAGGACATGCAGCATATGCAGAGACGGCTTGCGCTGCAGAAGAGTTGCGATATTATAAGGATAACGTTGACCCGTCTGATATGACATCTCTAAAAAAGCCAACGACGGACTCAGATCCTTTGCTCAAGTTCAAGTCGGCTAGGGACACCAAGCAAGTCGATTTCACCCCGGGTAACTCTTCTGAGCAGTTCACCATAGGGGCGAATATGGATCCCAAATAGAAAAGCGCGCTCATCGAGTTCATCCATGAGAACCAGGACATCTTTGCAAGGAAACCTTCTGACATGCCAGGTGTACCGAGAGAACTCGTTGAGCACTCCCTTAATGTGGATCCTAAGTTTGAGCCAGTTCGCCAATATCTCCGTTATTTCAATGTAG
Source organism: Elymus sibiricus (assembly GCA_039707655.1). Taxonomy (NCBI): domain Eukaryota; kingdom Viridiplantae; phylum Streptophyta; class Magnoliopsida; order Poales; family Poaceae; genus Elymus; species Elymus sibiricus. The sequence continues at coordinate 306,888,017 of CM077672.1, forward strand.
AGAGGCGGAAAGCTATCCGTGAGGAAGTGGCCCGGCTCCTAGCTGCCGGGTTCATTGTTGAAGTGTTTCATCCAGAGTGGCTAGCCAACCCGGTGCTTGTTCTGAAGAAAAACGGGACTTGGCGGATGTGTGTTGATTACACAGACCTCAATAAGGCTTGTCCTAGTGACCCCTTTGCCTTGCCCCGTATCGACCAGATCATCGACGCTACGGCAAGTTGTGAGTGTTTATGCTTCCTGGACGCTTACTCCAGCTATCATCAGATCAAAATGAAGCAGGAGGACCAGGAAAAGATAGCTTTCATTATGCCCTTTGGGCCTTCTGTTATACCACTATGATGTTCGGTCTGAAGTGTGCATAGGTGACTTATCAGCGCTGTGTTCAGAATTGTTTTCACGGTCAAATCGGGCGGAATGTCCATGCATACGTTGATGACATTGTGGTTAAATCTCGGAAGAAGGAAACCTTGTTGGAGGATCTCAAGGAAACGTTTGACAATCTCCGTGTCTACCAGATGAAACTTAACCCGGAGAAGTGTGTCTTCGGTGTCCCTGCAGGAAAGCTTTTGGGATTTCTTGTTTTCGAGCATGGTATTGAAGCTAACCCAGAAAAAATTAAGGCAATCATGACCCTGGCTCAGCCGGCAAATCTTAACGCTGTGCAGAAGCTGGCTGGGCGGGTTGCGGCATTAAGTCGGTTCATAAGCCAGCTTGGGGAGAAGGCAATCCCGTTGTATCAATTGCTCCGGAAGTCAGACAGCTTTGTTTGGAGCGATGCTGCAGATCAGGCTTTTGAGGCCCTCAAGAAACAGTTGTCTGAGCCGCCAGTTCTTGCTGCCCCTCATGAAAAGGAACCTATGCTATTATATATTGCTGCTAACAACAAGGCTGTCAGTGTGGTAGTTGTTGTAGAGCGAAAGGAGGACGGCAAGGAATACCCAGTTCAGCGCCCTGTGTATTATATCAGTGAAGTGTTAACGGAGTCCAAGCAGTGATATCCACATTGGCAAAAGTTGGTATATGGAGTATTCATGGCTAGTCGCAAGCTGAAGCATTACTTCCACGGGCACCCAATTACTGTCGTCAGTTCAGCACCGCTGGGAGATATAATCCAGAACCGGGAAGCCACATGCCGGGTTGCTAAGTGGGCCATTGAGCTCGGGCTATATCATCTCAAATATGTACCTCGCACAGCAATCAAATCTCAAGCTTTGGTGGACTTCATCAATGATTGGACAGAGTTGCAGGCTCCGGAGGAGAAGCCCGATACAACATATTGGTCCATCCACTTCGACAGCTCAAGGTAGCTTGTAGGCTCGGGGGCTGGAGTGGTGATCACTTCCCCGCGAGGAGATAAGTGCTGTTATGTTTTAAGACTTATGTTCCCTTGCACTAACAATGCAGCGGAATATGAGGCATTGCTTCATGGGCTTCGCATGGCCAAGGAGATGAACCTGAGCCGGGTCAGGTGTTTGGGCGACTCAGATTTAGTGGCCCAACAGGTTTCTGGCACGTGGGATTCCAAAGACCCCCTTATGGCGGCTTATCGGCACGCGGTCACTAACATTGCTGGACATTTCAAGGGTTATCAAGTTGATCACATTGATCGCCGGCAGAACAAGGCAGCAGATGCACTCTCTCGCTTGGGTTCTCAGCGTAAGCCGGTGCCACCCAATGTTTTCCTGGACATGTTGCATAACCCGTCTGTCAAGTTACCAACAGAGGAAGACTTAGCTATCCTTGACCCGGGGGCGGCTCTAGTGGCTGCTGTCCACGCTATACCTGATTGGACCGTCCCCTATTTGGCATATCTAAGTCGGGGAGAATTTCCAACAGAGCAAATCTTTGCTCGATAGATCGTCAGACGATCTAAGTCCATGACTATTGTCAATGGCGAGTTACACCGGCGAAGCGTCACTAGTGTTTTTCAGTGTTGTGTTTCACCTGAAGAGGGCCGTGCAATTTTCAATGAGATTCACTCTGGCGATTGTGGTCACCACACCGGCTCAAGATCCCTGGTCGCTAAAGCCTTCCGGCACGGTTTCTACTGGCTCACAGCTCACGCCGATGCGGAAGATATTGTTCGCAAATGCGATGGTTGCCAAAAATATGCTCGCCAAGCTCATGTGCCGGCTCAAGAGTTGAGGATGATCCCGATAACTTGGCCTTTCGTAGTTTGGGGGCTTGACATGGTTGGACCTTTCAAACGTTCTAAGAACAAGCATACACATCTATTGGTTGATGTGGATAAGTTTACCAAGTGGGTAGAAGCAGAGCCGGTTAGCCGCTGTGACGCGGCCACAGCCGTCAAGTTTCTGAACAAATTGATATTTCGCTTCGGTTATCCGCACAGTATTATCACAGATAATGCGACCAATCTTTCTAAAGGAGTCATGAAGCAGTTCTGTCAACAGGAACATATCTGGCTTGATCTTGCTTCGGTTGCGCACCCTCAGTCCAATGGGCACGCAGAATGAGCTAACCAGGAACTACTGCGTGGTATCAAACCCCGGCTCATGGTGCCTCTCCAGCGCACGCCGGGTTGCTGGGAAGAAGAACTACCTGCAGTGCTTTGGAGCATACAGACTACTCCCAACAGGTTGACAGACTATACGCCGTTTTTCCTGGTCTATGGTGCAGAAGCTGTACTTCCAAGCGATATTCGTCACGACTCCCCTTGAGTGGCGGCTTATGTGGAATCAGATAATGAGCAAGCTCGCCAAGACGCCCTTGATGCTCTAGAGGAAGAACGCAAACTTGCCGCGTCTAGATCAACAATATATCAACAAGACCTACGTCGCTATCATAGCCGTAGAGTTCGTAGCCGTACCTTTCAGGAAGGTGACTTAGTGCTCCGTTTGATTCAAGATCAGACAGGCATGCATAAGCTTTCCCCTCTTTGGGAAGGTCCCTTTGTGGTCAGCAAGAATCTCAACAACGGGTCATATTACCTAGTTGATATACGTGAGGCAGACAAGTCACGAACCTCTGAGGAAGAAACAAGCTGGCCCTGGAACATTGCCCAGCTCCGGCCATACTACACCTAAGTCATCAACTGGGTCATATCTTGTAAATACCTTTTTCATGTATATACCTATTTTCGATCAAATAAAATAAAGACCGGCAGCTCGGTATAAGAGTGTTGACATTTCACCTCAAATATTGTGTGATTAGATCTTTATTTGTTGATCTTGGTTATTTGGGGGCTTCCAACTCAATTGAGTTTAGCTTACAAAACCCTTTAACCCGGCGAAACGCCAAAAGTTGGTTAAACCTGCCTGTCAGCAAGATGCTACTCCAAAAAAAAAGAAAGGTAACCCGGCGTACGCCTGATGAGTCAATCACCAAGGTGACCCTGAATTCATCAGAGTTAAAACGCTCGATTGGTTGCGTGAGAGCCAACTTTCAGAAAGCGAGGATAAACCAACAGGCCAAAGTGCCAGCTTCATGAATGCAATTTAGACTTGAGCTTTACGAGCCGGTCTTTCAAGTTATGTGTTAAAAACCGGCTTGTTACAGCCATGTTATCTTTTTCTACATTCATTTTATATTGCATACATGCATACATTCATACATAGCATCTACCTCAGTCAAATTTGATATTTTTGACTCCTAGCCAACAGTAACAAAGTTGCTAGTTATTTATATGATTTCATCAATCAAAATTATTGTTATATGAAATTGTTATTGTGTCAGCAGAATCACTCTCGTTGCAAAAACTGGCTCTCGAGGCCCAAAAGAGGATTCACAATGACAAGGTATCCACAAAGGTATTTGTGCAGGCAAAACAGCAGCACAGTACACGATGGCACTGGCGTCGGCAATAAGTGTTTGATGCTAAACTATTACAAGCCGCCCATCAAGATGCGGCCACAGCATAAGTTTTTACAGATCGGTGGCTATACATGAAGAGCCGGTGTTCTATGATGCCGGGTCAGGATTTGCGCCGGCGGTTGCAGGAGCGCCTCATCCCGACTCTTCGTGACCATCGTCATCCTCTGCCTCTTCCTGGCTTGAGTAGCCGGTCGACCACTGGATGGAGCGCAAGGCTTCAAATGTCGCATCGGCGGTTATTACAGAAGAAGGGTCAACTTCGGGAGCAAAGGATTGCTTACGCGCGTGAGTAAGGGCCACCGGTTGAGGGTTTGGTGGCTCAATCCGCTCATTTTTCTCCATGTATCTGGCTTGGTACTTGGACAAATCCGCCTCTTCGGCAATGGTAGTGGCGGCAACCCGGGTATCTTTGATGCAGCGTCTGAAGTCCTCAGAAAATGGGGTGTCATCTACATTGAACTCTGGATACCCGCCCATAATCTGAGCCGGATCCAGTTCTGGCACATAGGCTTTGGCACGAGCAAGGACTGTCAGAGCACTAGTGCGACAAGCCGCCTTCTTCAATTCTTCAAGCCACTTGGGCACAACTGACTATTCCTTTAGCATCTCAGCAATTGTATGTGGTGGCATCTTAGTATTTTTTGCGGCCATTATGCACCGAGAGCCGCCTATATATAGCTGTTCCACAAAGGTATACACTGCCTTCAGTTTCACCAGTGGCTGCTGTACATGGGTTTCGTTCTTTCGGCCTTCAAGGATAAATGCATGTAAACATCAATAATTCCGGCTTCGCATGGTGGGCGGACACAATTGACTACAAGTTCAAATCTTTTTACTTACCGAAGATGGCCTTGCACATGGCGGCGATATGCCCCTTCAACTTGGATAGCTCCCGGGTCACTGGTTCCAGCTTGGCTTTGGCCTCCTCAGCACGTTTAGCCAGGGCGGCTCTTTTTGCCTCGGCTTCCTTCAAGGTGCTCCTTACAAAAAGCAGCGACTTGTTGGCTTCAGTAGATAATTCTTCAGCCTCTTTGCGCAGTCTTTTTTCCTTCCTTGCTTCCTTTCGGAAGAAGGAAGCCTGCGCCTCCACTTGATTCAGCATATCCTGCAAGGAAGTTTCAGTTATACATCATATAAGCATGTGCCGAGCCGCCCTTCCGGATGACCCGGCACATGGGGGCTACGTGTTTCAGCGCTTCTCCAAAGGCAAACAAGCAAGTTCCATGCAGATGCAGGCATTCTACATGGCACTTGGGGGCTAATGCATGATTTGATCCATCTTCCTAGATAGGAAGACCCGCCCGTCATGGTATGACGAGCGGGCCTTTCAGGGTACCAATTGAGGTTATGCATGCAAGATAAAAAGTGTTGAAGTCCCGGGTCATCATCTGATAATGACCCGGCCCTTGGGGGCTATATATATATATATATATATATATATATATATATATATATATATATATATATATATATATATATATATATATATATATATATATATATATATGTTTCATAGCAGAGGGCGCGAGTTACCTCATATTTCTGCTTCAGCGAAGATATCATTGCAATTTCTGTGTCCCGGCTTTCAGACAGCCGGGTCAGCACAGCTTGGTGCAGGGTATTGGCGTCTTGATCTTCAAAGGCGAAGTCAAGAGCCGCCTTCCCCTTGTTCTTCAGCGGCGGCTCAGCCTTGGCAGGAACCTTGGTTAGCGCGGTGGAAGTTTCTGGTGGGGCAGTTTGCCGTTCACTGGTCACCGCTACTTCATTTTGAGCCGGTGCCACGGGCGGATCTTCGGGCTGCTTTTCCACTAAATCTTCCTTCTCCTGCATAATAGGAGAAGGGGCACGAACCGGGCTCACAGGAGTGGCCTGGGGCGGCGGGCTGTTATAAAACGCCGGCTCGTCCTGGGTGACCAAGGTGGCCACTGTTTCTTCCAGTGGGGTTCTTTGAATGACCGGGTCAGATGACAAGGCAATGGCTTTCTTCTTAATGGCCTTGGTGCTGTACAAGGAATAAGGAGTTGTTCAAATAAAGGATGAAGGGCAAGAAATTGCTATGACACAAGGATGGTTAAGATTACTCACCCAGGGTTGATATTGAAAGCCGGCACCTGTGTAGCGCTTGATTCATCCGAAGAGGGGGATGTCTGATATGCCGAGTCATTTAAATGTAAGGGCTCCTTGAAACGACCAGCTAGAGGAAAAGAGGGAGTTGGACTAAGAAGCACCTCTATTCATGCTCTACGGGATGGTGGCTCATTTGGAAGCCCGCCACTCAACTCGCCTTCACTACTCCGGGTCTTCCTTTTGGAGGTTCCGGCATGCTGTGTTTTCTTCAAAAGAAATTGGGGATCCAAGTGAGCATCTTGATGTGAAAAAGGGACTTTACGGATGGTAACCCAGCGTTTTCTTCGGACTTTGCAGACCGCAGCCCGGGTTTTCTTTCGAACAGGTACTGGGGAGTCAGAGTCTGAGGAGATCAAAGTTACCTCGGGCTCGATGGTGTGGCTAATTTCAGCTTCTTCCTGTGAAGAGCCGGCATCAGCAAGGGAGTCAAAAGACGGCCAAGGGAGTCAAGTTCTACCTCATTATCTTCATCATTGTCTGAATCCTCTCCATCGCTTTCCCGAGGAGGAGTAGGGTCTTGAATTTTAACCCGCCACCAGTCATCATCATCCTGTGTCATGGCGGGAAGATGGAATTATGACAAGGGTGAAAAGAAAAAAAAATTGATGGAGTAAAAGGCAACGAAGGCGGCTCACTTGGGTGCCGGGTTGTTTGAGTAAAATGGGGCGAGCCCCACTACCTTAATATCATCTTTTGTTTCAGCAAGAAGTTTCTTGGCGAACTTTATGACGTCTTTTTCCTTGAGGTTGACCCGGCTAAATCGAAGTGGGTCTTCGTGGTGGCCGGTGTAGGAGTACATGGACCCGGTCCTAAAGCTGAGCGGTTGGACTCGCCACTCAACCCAAGTCCGGGTCAGATCGATGCCGGTGAGACCATGGGCGACCAATGCGTTTATCTTTGGATAAAGGGGCTCCAGACTCTCTCTCTCTCTTCCCTGGAAGCCAGACTCCGGAAGGCTGCATTGGCGGTAAGCCGGTGTCACGCCCAGTATGCGATCCTATTCTCGAGGAACTCGAAGGCCCCACCAAGAGTAGAAACGCATATTGGAGACGCTTGCAAGGTGGATATCATTACATCGTACCACATACATAATAGATGGGGATACAAACAAATACATACAATCATCACATGAATACATCAATACATAACAAACATCATACAGAAGGGTAGCATCCGACTACGGTTGAAATCAAACGAAAAGAAGAACGACATCCACCCTGCTAGCCCAGGATGCCGACCAGGAACCTATCCCAAGATCGATGAAGAAGAAGAAGCAGAGAAGAACTCCAAAGGCAAACGAACATCGCTCTCACGTCAGATCATCGCATTACCTGTACCTGCATCTATTGTTGTAGTAATCTGTGAGCCACGAGGACTCAGCAATCCCATAACCATGGGTGGCAAGACTATTAAAGCTTAAATGGGTATGGAAGGGTAAGGTGGTGAGGTTGCAGCAAGCACTAAGCATTATATGGTGGCTAACTTACGAGTACAAGAATAAGAAGAGCATCTACGCAAAACGGTCGCAAACTACAAATGATCACTAAGTGATCCTGAACACCTACTTACGAGTCAAACATAACCCCACCGTGTTCTCTTCTCGAACTTCCTCGAAAAGAGACGGTCACGGTTACGCACACGGTTGGTGTATTTTAATTAGGATTTAGTGTCAAGTTCTCTACAACCGGAGGTTATAAATATCCAAGTGCCACATAACCGCGGGCACAGCTTCGTGTAATATTTAACCCTGCAGGGGTGTTCCAACCTGTCCCATCATAAGCCCACACAAGCTGCGGTGGAAATACCTCAACCTCGAGATAGCCCAAAGTATCCTCGGAATCCCGGTGCACAAGACATTTCGATAATGGTAACACAATTCCAGCAAGACCTCCCGGCGTGCCGACACCCTGATAGTAGCCGCGCGTATCTCGTCTCAGGCCACGACCGGATGAACACTACGTACGGTTACCAAAGACCCCAGTTGCCCCGGGAAGTACCGTAAGTGGCTCTGTTTTGGACCAGCACCATCAGCACTGGCCCACCTGTATTATGTTGAATTAAGAATCCTCGGGTTCATGACGCCCTATGCCAATTAATTATTTAGTTCAGTATTATTATGTTGGCAAATGGTAAAACCAATGTTGGGTCTTGCTGGAAGCGGTTATTCAAAGCGAACTGTCAAGAGGATCCCATTCCCCTGAGCATGTTAGGAACGCTAAACATGGATCATAACACCAGCATTACGGAAACTAGGGCGGCTTGAGTGGAACAAAACACTAGGCAAAAGGCCAAGCCTTCCACCCAATACCAAGTATATAGATGCATTAATTAAATAAGAGATATTGTGATATCCCAACATGTCCATGTCCCAACATGGAACAACCTGCAAGAGCACCTACAACTAGCAACGCTAAAAGAAAGGGGCTGAGCAAAGCGGTAACATAGCCAAACAACGGTTTGCTGGGTAAGGGTGGTTAGAGGCTGTATCATGGCATATGGGAGGCTGACATATATGTGGTAGGAAGAGTGACATAGCGATAGCAACGAGACAACTAGCAAGCAAAGATAGTAAAGATATCCAAGGTCATGATCATCTTGCCTGGAATCCCGCTCGGAAGAAGATCGAGTCCATGAAGAAGACGAACCAATCATAGTCGAACGAATCCTCACAATCGCATCAAAAGCAGAACTATCGAGAAGAAGCATAACCGGAAAGAAGCAAACAACATGGTAAACACACAAGCATAAACATGGCATGATGCACAATCCAAATATGATGCATGACAAGATTAAATGTTGTTAAACATGGCAAGAGATGCAGCATAAGAAATCCATACAACTAGGCAAGGTTAAATGAGGTCGGAAACACAAACGACAATTCCAGAAAATCCCCATATGCAAATTTCGAAATTAGTACTGACCTGAATTAAACACAATGTTAAAGTTGTTAAACAGCAAGTTAAGATGCACCATGATGATCTACACGTTTTTCTAGTCAAGTTACATATGTAGATCATTTAATTCAGAGCTACGGGCTAGAAGATATGAGCTAAACAAGTTTAACATGGCAATGATGCAAAATGAATGCAAACATCAACCACGAACACACAAATCAAGGATGCAACATGACAACATGAATCTACACACAAATCTAAGCAAGTTTCATATAGGACATGATCAAAACGGAGCAACGGTTCAACAATTACAATCAACACAAGCTATAATACTAATCTGCCCAAAACAATAACATAGCATTTTGCAAACACCAAAACAGAAAGCTAGAGGCACATGATGGGCACAAACTTGACATGCACTTGAAATAGACATGATATACTCCAATTTATCTTAAAGGTTCAGGTTCATAGGCATCAAGGTTAAGTCGATATGATCCATGCAAAATGCAATGTTCTGCTAAACAGGGCATATACATGAGCAGAGTTAACATGATGGCAACTTGAGAGCAAGAAAGAGACATGCTACAGGAACTTTACATGGCAACCAAAGGCATGGCATCAAATTACACATTGCTTAGACCAAATCACATGAAGGAATCATATGCATATGAGCTATAGATTAGTGGCAACCATCAAGCAAAGACATGTTGACAAGTTTTATCATAGACAGCTTTTACTCAGAACAGCAACATTAACTAGGCATGTTTACAAGCTCATGGCACTCACATCAGGGCATATCATGGCATGGAATAAATACTAGCAGCAAGAAGACATGAAAATGCTCCAAAGACATGTTGACAAGATGCTCATATGACATTTACATTAATTCACACAAAAATGACAAAGTGACAAATATTAACAGTTCCAGCAGTAACATTAGGATGCACTTTTGCAACAGAGATAATGACATGTAGATGACTTCTACCATGAATGCAAATGCTACCATCATGTAGAGCACGTAGAGTAGATCAATTTACATATATAAATCATCATCATAGGATCAACATGCACAAAGTTACAAGCCCCCAAACATGCATACATGAGATGACTTAGCCGTTTTTTTCACAGAACTGAGCGCTGGATAGAAGAACAACGCACATGCGAGGGATAGCGGGGCGAGGCTCACATCGGGCTGGGCTTGAGGCGCGGCTGGGCCTGAGCGCTGGTGGAGCCCACGCGCGAGGACGAGCAGCTCCCTGCTCGATCCCGAGCAGGGCCATAGCGGCGGCGGCGGCTTGCCAAGCCGTGGATGCAGGGGGTCGAGGAGGCAAGGAGGAGACCGGGGACGGGTGACGGAGGCCGGATCCGGTGGCTGCCTCTCCGTTCCCGGCGTCGACGGCGAGATCGGCGAGCTCGAGGGCCAACGCCCATGGCGGCTCCTGTCAAAGGCAGAGAGAGAGAGGTGAGGCTAGGGAGAAGGAGAAAGGAGAGAGAAGGAGAGGGAGGCGAGGCCGGCCTGGAGGTCTTCCAGCAGGGCTGCTCTGGCGAGGCCACCTGCGGGTGGTGGTGCACGGGGCGGAGGCGGCCGGCGGTGGTGTCGCGAGGCGGCGGCTGCTCTGGATCAGGAGTTCCTCTCCCGATGTGGAGTGCTCGGGGTGAGCGGGCACGGAGGGGCATGGCGGCACATCCTGGTTGCGGCCCGGGGCGGGCCTGCGGTGGCTGGTGGTGGTGGAGGGCCCCACTTGGCGGTGGTGGAGAGGTGGGAGGTGGCGGCTGATGTCTGGGCAGGCGCGGAAAACGAGGAGAAGGGGGGCAGGGTTCCAGATTAGGAAGGTCTAGCCTTCCTTATATAGGCAGGGATGCTAGGGTTTGGGGTTGGGGGTGTTTTCGGGCCCTCCGATCGCCATCGGACGGTTCCGTTCGGAGGGGGCTAGGCTGGGCTAGGTGGGCTGTGGAGGAGGGGATTGGGCTGAGGAGAGAGGGAAGATGGCAGCCCGGCACGGTTTTCGGAACACCGAAAACGTCCGACGTTTGACCGGCTATAGTGCCGCTATAGGTTATCCGTTGAGGCATCAAACGACCTCCGAATGGAACGAAATTTGGCAGGCGGCTGTCGGGGCTGGATTTCCGGGACATGATATCCCAGAAATTTACCCCTCGTGTCGTCACCAGCCCAGGATTACTGTTACTGGTGGACACGTCCTTGTTACAGATTACCAAGCAATTACAAGAATTGGATACAAGACCATAAAGGTCTAATGAAACAACAATGATTTCTAATGAGGATGACGGAAGCGGCTCGTGGTTCTCCAACGTCAATGGGGCTCCATTCCCACAGGAACGGCTGACCAGGATAATTCCTATCACGTGTGGCTGCTATCCTAGGCTCCGCAGGGACAGCGTGGTAATACTCCTTGTAGAAATCCTGACCTGGCCAATTAAATAGCCAGGGACAAGCCAGTGAGTACGTTTGAATGTACTCGCAAACATAATGAACAAAAGATATACCGAATGCATGTGATCATGATGGGTTAAATTATATGCATATGCTGAATAAAATTTAAAGCATAGCATGATGAATATTAGTACGGTGCTGAATGCATATGCCCCTGATGGATTAAATGATATGCTCATGTTGACTGAAATTTAAAACATGGCATGATAAATATTAGCATGTGCAGAAAAATTAAATTGTTAGTGACAAACCAAGAAAGATAAAAGTGGACAATCGGGCGAGACTGAACCGCCCGAGAATCCAAAAGAAATGCCAAACGGGTGTCTAAAAGAGTATCGGGCGAGACAGACCGCCCATGAACTCAAGCGACGCCACGAGAGGACTTGAAAATAAATGCCAGTCGGGTGTCTAAAAGTGACGCCACGGTAGGTCTTGAAAAGAAATGCCAAACGGGTGTCTAAAAGAGAATCGGGCGAGACAGACCGCCCAAAAACTCAAGCGACGCCACGGGAGGTCTTGAAAATAAAACTGGGTGCCCGGGGTAGTCTAGCCAGCCCTTGAGACACTCAGGAAAATAAAATAAGAGAAACGGGTTAGTCCACAATAATATTCAAATCATCAATATTATTCATGATAATATCAGTAGTGGTAATAGTCAATCTGCAAAATAATTCATGCTCAATTTAATTATTTTCCTCCGGAGACCGACACTTGACCAACCCAGACTGTAGTCCTTAACCGCGGACACGGCTATTCGAATAGGTATAACTCTGCAGAGGGTGTACTCTTTACCCACAAGTAAAGGATTTCTTTAGCCAGCACCGAGACACTGACTAATTCCCATTACGGCCTTTGGGTTGAAAACACACCTGACTGGCACACACCAGCTTAACTCACCAAAGCCAGGAATCACCCAAGGCAATAATAAAGTAAAACTCTACGTGAGAAGGCCTCATTCAACGGCCTCCAATAGCATGGGATCAAAATATTTATATCGGCGCGCAAACAGGGGTGCTACCCCTCTCCGGCTACAACCGGAGACACCCATGCCCCCGGACCAAGTGACATGCCTACCATGGGCCAATGGTATCTTTCACTATGGCCTCTCTGTACGGTGTGTGCGGGAAACGGGTTAACAACTTACTGGACCATACCCTACCTGCGGCAGGGACATGTGGTAGCACGGATCAAGTTTGGGGGTTACCGGAACAAGACTCGATCTACGGTCAACTCAGGAGGTTTAATTTTTCCTGCAGAGGTTAGCACAACATATTTCCTCAGTAATACCCAATAGGGTCACCATCTGGCATGTCCCAACATGCCCTCACTGATCATTCTCGTCACAACGAGATTTCAGTTTCACGGTCACGTTTCTCGTGACTGATTCTTTCCTGCAGATTAGTCCGAACCAACAGGGGCATGTGAAAATAACCATGCTCACTCATACTTCATATTTAAATGGAGATAAAATATTTTCAAGGGTTCATGCATGCATAACTAGCAATATGCAAATTTTTATTTGAATTCAACCTATGCATGATTCAATTATTCGAGCAAATATTTAACCATGCAATCACCATATCAAGTGTTCAAGATGCTTGCCTTGATCATGCAGAAATATTGGGTGCACTCCAAAAGTTTTGAAAATTTTATCTTCCCTCCATTTCCTATTTTCAAGAATATCGAAATCACCACATAATTTGATAACAGTACCAAAAGGTTATTTGGAAAATTTTATAATAAATACTAAAATAAACTAGAGGAAAAATTAGGAATTTCAGAAAAGAATCAAATTATTTGGAGTTCATATGAATTTCCTAGAGAGTTTCTAAGCTGGAATAGATGACTAATTGGACTGTTTTAATAAATCCAGCAGAGTTAAACTTATCAAAAATGTTCACCTTAGCTAGTTAAATAGAGCTTGATTTTAGAAGTATTTAGAAATTTGAATCATCCAATTTGGTTTTGAATTGACTACTGTGGAATTATTTGAGATTGGCTGAAAAAGAAAAAGGAAAAGAACAGAGCTGCGCCCTGAGCGCTGCATAGCCGGACGGTGTTACTGGGCCGAGCCCAATCGTTCGGCTGTGCGGGAGGAGCGGTGACGTCAAAGGCATACTTCCGAAAATACGCCTTCTCCGCGCGAAGACGGCTTCAGGGGAAACCGTCTCCACTTAAACAGCGGGGCCCGCGGCTTGTGAGGCTGACGGGCGGGTCCCGCTTGTCGGGTTTGACCGAGGTCAACTTGGTCTTCTCCCTCCTCTGGCCGGAACAGAGCGTGGTCGCCGGCGACGATTCCCGGCGAACGGCGGCATCACTCGGGTGGCTGAGCACATGCGTGGAACCAGGAGACCGCGGCGATCCTCTGGGTACCCGTTCTGGTCGCCGGGGAGCACGGGGTCGTCGGCGGCGAGCTCGCCCGAAACTTTCCGGCAGAGGTGAATTTGGGGGGCACCCCTACGAGCTTGCTCCGGTGGAATTGAGCGCGGGGATGGATCGGCGGGTGCTCCAGGAGGCTATTGGCGAAGGAATTGGGGGGAGACTCTGGAGAGGTGGGGAGTTTCGAGGCGAGGGCGGCGGCAGTAGCTACCGGAGAGGAAGAAGGCGGCCATTTCCGGTTGCCTGGCTGTTCGGGGAAGTGCAGAGGGGTGGAGGGAGTTGTACTGACGACGAGAGGAAGCTCGAGGGGGGGGTTTATATAGGGAGGGGGACGCGGTGCCGTGGCTTCCCGAACAAGGCTCGGCGGCGACGGCCATTGATTGCGCCGATAAGGTGGTTGCGGGCGGTGGCCAGGTCCAGCGAGTCGGTGAGGTGGTCGGTGAGCTTCGGCTAAGCTCTGGTCGCTTGCAATTAAGAGGGCAGGGATGTGGCAGGGTGGGCTTCGTTGGGCGGCGCTGGACGGCGGCGGTGGTCGGTGATAGTGACGGCTGGCCGGCGCTAGAGGCCAGGACGTGGTGTCGGCGAGCTACGGGGAGGTCAAGGTGATCCAGAGGAAGAGTAGAATGAGCGAGAGAGCAGCAGAACGAGCGGCAGAAGCTCGATGCCATCGGTGTAGTACGCGTGCGCCCAGTGCATGCACGCTATGTGCTTGATAGAATGCCGCAGCGGCTACATTGATCCAAACGGGCTGATATTTGGCAGGATGATGCTTACAAGGGTGGCAAGGATGATGGACATGTTTGTTTGGCAAGTAGAGCAAGTTCCTAATATAGTTTAGAATAGAGCAAAGTTTCTGCCATGCCCACCATCTGTTCGACAGAATGCTAGGGTAATTTAGAAGACTTTGATGGAAGTGAGATTTGGCAGGATGGTGTCTCCTTGGATGAGAGTGATGGTGGTGGAGTTGGTTTGGCAAAAAGAAAAACTTGATAGTGCAAGTTGGGAAGAATTTCAGTTCTGGACAGAAAGTTGGAGGATTAATTTGGTGAACTCAAAAGATGTAATTGGAGCTGGTCTTCTGTACTTAAGGGTTTATTAAGAAGGACTAGAGGTGGGAATAATTTCAGAATTTTTGGAGCAATTAAAATTGAGGTTGTAGTTCAAACCTAGAAATGGAACAGAATTGAGAAGAGGATGTTTCACTCAAAATTTTCAAAAGACCAAGTTAGATTTTTGCATAAAAGTGATCTATAGGCCTCACATGACCTCTCATAATTTTTGTGGAATTTTAAAAGAATTATTTAAAATAGTTGTAGTGCAACAAAGGCAATTAAAGAATTGAAAAAGCTATTAAAAGAATTATCTTGGGAAAAATTTTATCATGAAAATAATCCCTACTATTATTTAAAATATAACTGAATTGATTTAAGACAACTACCAAATCCCACAATATTTTTGCAAAAATTTCTATATGGAGGGAAGAATTTTGGAAAACTGAAACACAAATTATTTTGAAATTAATAAAAGACCTAATATAATTCAAAATTTTATTTCTGGCCAAATTTTACTTATTAAAAATATGGTTAAATTTTTGGGGTGTTACAAACTCTACGCCCCTTAAGAAAATCTCGTCATCGAGATTTGTTAAGGGCGGAAGAATTAAATGCATACCATAACAAACAATATTATGGAGAATGCAAACATAGCAATGCACTTATGACATACGCCCTAAAATACATCGCAAAAATTGTGACTCGAAAATACGTGCTGGATGCAGCAGCAACCATGCTCATAACCGTCTACGTTTCGAAGGTAAGATCTACGGGGTCTTGTGGAAGGGTTCCGGATTCTAGAGCACATTCTTCTTCTTCCGGAGGGAGTGGAGGAAGTGGAGGAAGCAGACGAAGAATGCGTCCCTCCTGAGTTGGCAGAGGGGGTCCTCCAATGGCGATCCGGGGATTCAGAACAGCAAGATAGTGGAGATACTCCAGTAGTTGCTGAGTGAAACGCTCCTGGGCCATCACATACTGTATGAGATAAACCAGAGCTGGATCGCTTTCTATACGTTCACAGCGGAATGTAGCTTCTGCTCCAAAAGCTGCGTGGCTCGGAAAATAGCAATATTCCCTTCCGCTGGCATAGGGTACCACGGATCGAAGATGGGTAATTGTTTCGTAAGCAGCAGACTCAAAGGCCATGCCTGAGGTTGGCATGGATCTCCCGATGAAAATAACATATGGAGGGCCTTGGTTTAAATCTGCTGGTGGGATGTGCACAGCTGCCCAGTATTTTGAGAGACCAGGCGTGATCCTCGATTTGAACAGCTCATACTGGGGTGGGTGGGTGGAGCCAAGAGTATTGCCGATAAAATCCCACAATATCTTAACAAAACTACCAGGGCTTGCATCGGGGGTTCTCAGGTAAGCTCCAGGGTGAGACATGGGTGGATGGGGAAAAGCAGTGCTCGAGGTAAAGATGGCTGGTGTGGTTTGCGGATATGGCATCTTATAGAGTGCCTGGGTGAGGAAATATGAAGCGATGCCAGTACAGCTTGTGCACCGGTTCCGGTGCAGGGCTGTCTGGTCCCAAAACTCAGGCCTCGATCCCAGCAAGGAATGTGACGTATTACTATGCGTGTCGGTTAGGGGGTTCGGCAGTCACGTCTAGAATTTACTCAGTCACCACACGTGAACAATTTATGACAGGGCACGCATACTACCATTGGCACACAAGTGGTTCACAAACTTACTACACCATACAACCGCTTCTACGAAAATACAGGGTAACAGGGCCACTAAGGCTTTACAACAATACTGGTGGACTCAGTCCACCTCATCGACATCTAGCCGGGCGCGTCCTGTAGATGTCGAGGCCTCTCCACGAGATTCAGTGTCGGAGTTGACCGGGGTTGGGTGGGGAGCTGCTGGGCTGGAGTAGCGGTGGTGCCCTTCACAGGGTATCGAGGTCACCGTCCCGCTGGAGTGGGTCTCCAAGAGACGACGGAGTTCCTCGGGGGAGGTGAAGGCACTGCCCGGGAAGATAACAGGGGCGGAACTTGGGGGCTCAACAGGCCTCCCAAGCAGCACTATCGGGGTGTCGGTGGCGGGTGCAGCTTCACTTCTCACCGGGGTCAGGAGAGCGAGCGTCCTGCGGGTCGCAATCAGATCAAGGGTGACCTGATTGAATAGTGCCTCTTGTGCTCTCAGGTAGCGCACCAGATGCACCAGGGCAGGATCTGACTCATGGTCTCCATTGGCAACCTGGGTCGGGCTACCATAGCCTTCACGGCTAGGGTAGTAGTAGAAGGGGCGGATGTTAACTCTCGGCGACAGATGCCGGAGTTGAACTATAGCCTCTCGGGCTACAAGTTGGATGGCTTGGGGCTCGTCAGAGGTCGTCCTCCCGGTGAACCGGTAGGGGCGTTTCGATGCGGTGCCCCTCCCGTAGATGTGCACCGTGGCCCAGAAGTGGTGGATGGCATCACTCGTGTGCTCCTGGTACACAACATACTCAGGCGGCTCTTCGATGCCGAAAGCACGACGGATGAGATTGGCGAGGATGACCACAAAGTCACCAAGCTCGACTACGGTGGTCTCGTTGTGAACGATGGGGCCAGGCATCTTAGTGGTTGGATATCGAACTGAGAGTGAGGCTGTGATGTGCTGAGTTGGGGAAAGGCTTCCTTTATAAGCCAGCAGAGTCTTCCATCGCACGCTTGTGGATGGGACAACTCAGGTGTCGGCCACAGGCACACGGCCTATGAGCAGGGCTAATAGGTTGGGCACCGACTGCCAAAAAGGTGTCGGCTGGTCACAGTGTAGGCTTATCGAATGAGATGGGCTTGGCTATGGACAGGAAAGATTTGGACGGTGTGGAAACCTAGGGATAATGACCAGGCTAGGATAGGATTAGCCAATGGTCAGCCTGGCTCTGATACCAAGGCTGTTGGGCCGGATTTCTCGGACATGATATCCCAGAAATTAACCCCTCGTGTCGTAACCAGCCCAGGATTACTGTTACTGGTGGACACGTCCTTGTTACAGATTACCAAGCAATTACAAGAATTGGATACAAGACCATAAAGGTCTAATGAAAGAACAATGATTTCTAATGAGGATGACGGAAGCGGCTCGTGGTTCTCCAACGTCGATGGGGCTCCATTCCCACAGGAACGGCTGACCAGGATAATTCCTATCCCGCGTGGCTGCTATCCTAGGCTCCGCAGGGATGGCGTGGTAATACTCCTTGTAGAAATCCTGACCTGGCCAATTAAATAGCCAGGGACAAGCCAATGAGTACGTTTGAATGTACTCGCAAACATAATGAACAAAAGATATACCGAATGCATATGATCATGATGGGTTAAATTATATGCATATGCTGAATAAAATTTAAAGCATAGCATGATGAATATTAGTACGGTGCTGAATGCATATGCCCCTGATGGATTAAATGATATGCTCATGTTGACTGAAATTTAAAACATGGCATGATAAATATTAGCATGTGCAGAAAATTTAAATTGTTAGTGACAAACCAAGAGAGATAAAAGTGGACAATCGGGCGAGACTGAACCGCCCGAGAATCCAAAAGAAATGCCAAACGGGTGTCTAAAAGAGTATCGGGCGAGACAGACCGCCCATGAACTCAAGCGACGCCACGAGAGGACTTGAAAATAAATGCCAGTCGGGTGTCTAAAAGTAACGCCACGGTAGGTCTTGAAAAGAAATGCCAAACGGGTGTCTAAAAGAGAATCGGGCGAGACAGACCGCCCGAAAACTCAAGCGACGCCACGAGAGGTCTTGAAAATAAAACTGGGTGCCCGGGGTAGTATAGCCAGCCCCTGAGATACTCAGGAAAATAAAATAAGAGAAACGGGTTAGTCCACAATAATATTCAAATCATCAATAATATTCATGATAATATCAGTAGTGTAATAGTGAATCTGCAATATAATTCATGCTCAATTTAATTATTTTCCTCCGGAGACCGACACTTGACCAGCCCAGACTGTAGTCCTTAACCGTGGACATGGCTATTCAAATCGGTATAACTCTGCAGAGGGTGTACTCTTTACCCACAAGTAAAGGATTTCTTTAGCCAGCACTGAGACGCTGACTAATTCCCATTACGGCCTTTGGGTTGAAAACACACCTGAGTAATTCCCATTATGGCCTTTGGGTTGAAAACTCTAAGTGGGAAGGCCTCATTCAATGGCCTCCAATAGCTTGGGATCAAAATATTTATATCGGCGCGTAAACAGGGGTGCTACCCCTCTCCGGCTACAACCGGAGACACCCATGCCCCCGGACCAAGTGACATGCCTACCATGGGCCAATGGTATCTTTCAGTATGGCCTCTCTGTACGGTGTGTGCGGGAAAGGGGTTAACAACTTACTAGACCATACCCTACCTGTGGCAGGGACATGTGGTAGCACGGATCAAGTTTGGGGGTTACCGGAACAAGACTCGATCTACGGTCGACTCAGGAGGTTTAATTTTTCCTGCATAGGTTAGCACAACATATTTCCTCGATAATACCCAACAGGGTCACCATCTGGCATGTCCCAACATGCCCTCACTGATCATTCTTGTCACAACGAGATTTCAGTTTCACGGTCATGTTTCTCGTGACTGATTCTTTCCTGCAGATTAGTCCGAACCAACAGGGGCATGTGAAAATAACCATGCTCACTCATACTTCATATTTAAATGGAGATAAAATATTTTCAAGGGTTCATGCATGCATAACTAGCAATATGCAAATTTTTATTTGAATTCAACCTATGCATGATTCAATTATTCGAGCAAATATTTAACCATGCAAACACCATATCAAGTGTTCAAGATGCTTGCCTTGATCATGCAGAAATATTGGGTGCACTCCAAAAGTTTTGAAAATTTTATCTTCCCTCCATTTCCTATTTTCAAGAATATCGAAATCACCACATAATTTGATAACAGTACCAAAAAGTTATTTGGGAAATTTTATAATAAATACTAAAATAAACTAGAGGAAAAATTAGGAATTTCAGAAAAGAATCAAATTATTTGGAGTTCATATGAATTTCCTAGAGAGTTTCTAAGCTGGAATAAATGACTAATTGGACTATTTTAATAAATCCAGCAGAGTTAAACTTATCAAAAATGTTCACCTTAGCTAGTTAAATAGAGCTTGATTTTAGAAGTATTTAGAAATTTGAATCATCCAATTTGGTTTTGAATTGACTACTGTGGAATTATTTGAGATTGGCTGAAAAAGAAAAAGGAAAAGAACAGAGCTGCGCCCTGAGCGCTGCATAGCCGGACGGCATTACTGGGCCGAGCCCAGTCGTTCGGCTGTGCGGGAGGAGCGGTGACGTCAAAGGCGTACTTCCGAAAATACGCCTTCTCCGCGCGAAGACGGCTTCAGGGCAAACCGTCTCCACTTAAACGCTGGGCCCGCGGCTTGTGAGGCTGACGGGCGGGTCCTGCTTGTCGGGTTTGACCGAGGTCAACCTGGTCTTCTCCCTCCTCTGGCCGGAACTAAGCGCGGTCGCCGGCGACGATTCCCGGCGAACGGCGGCATCACTCGGGCGGCTGAGCACATGCATGGAACCAGGAGACCGCAGCGATCCTCTGGATACCCGTTGTGGTCGCCGGGGAGCACGGGGTCGTCGGCGGCGAGCTCGCCCGAAACTTTCCGGCGGAGGCGAATTTGGCGGGCACCCCTACGAGCTTGCTCCGGTGGAATTGAACGCGGGGATGGATCGGCGGGTGCTGCAGGAGGCTATTCGCGAAGGAATTGGGGGGGAGGCTCTGGAGAGGTTGGGAGCTTCGAGGAGAGGGCGGAGGCAGTAGCTACCGGAGAGGAAGAAGGCGACCGTTTCCGGTTGCCTGGCTGTTCGGGGAAGTGCAGAGGGGTGGAGGGAGTTGTACTGACGACGAGAGGAAGCTCGAGGGGGGGTTTATATAGGGAGGGGGAGGCGGTGCCGTGGCTTCCCGAACAACGCTCGGCGGCGGCGGCCATTGATTGCGCCGATAAGGTGGTTGCGGGCGGTGGCTAGGTTCAGCGAGTCGGTGAGGTGGTCGGTGAGCTTCGGCTAAGCTCTGGTCGCTGGCAATTAAGAGGGCAGGGACGTGGCAGGGTGGGCTTCGTTGGGCGGCACTGGACGGCGGCGGTGGTCGGTGATAGCGACGGCTGGCCAGCGGTAGAGGCCAGGACGTGGTGTCGGCGAGCTACGGGGAGGTCGAGGTGATCCAGAGGAAGAGTAGAACGAGCGAGAGAGCAGCAGAACGAGCGGCAGAAGCTCGATGCCATCGGTGTAGTACGCGTGCGCCCAGTGCATGCACGCTATGTGCTTGATAGAATTCCGCAGCGGCTACATTGATCCAAACGGGCTTATATTTGGCAGGATGATGCTTACAAGGGTGGCAAGGATGATGGACATGTTTGTTTGGCAAGTAGAGCAAGTTCCTAATATAGTTTAGAATAGAGCAAAGTTTCTGCCATGCCCACCATCTGTTCGACAGAATGCTAGGGTAATTTAGAAGACTTTGCTGGAAGTGAGATTTGGCAGGATGGTGTCTCCTTGGATGAGAGTGATGATGGTGGAGTTGGTTTGGCAAAAAGAAAAACTTGATAGTGCAAGTTGGGAAGAATTTCAGTTCTGGACAGAAAGTTGGAGGATTAATTTGGTGAACTCAAAAGAGGTAATTGGAGCTGGTCTTCTGTACTTAAGGATTTATTAAGAAGGACTAGAGGTGGAATAATTTCAGAATTTTTGGAGCAATTAAAATTGAGGTTGTAGTTCAAACCTAGAAATGGAACAGAATTGAGAAGAGGATGTTTCACTCAAAATTTTCAAAAGACCAAGTTAGATTTTTTGCATAAAAGTGATCTATAGGCCTCACATGACCTCTCATAATTTTTGTGGAATTTTAAAAGAATTATTTAAAATATTTGTAGTGCAACAGAGGCAATTAAAGAATTGAAAAAGCTATTAAAAGAATTATCTTGGGCAAAATTTTATCATGAAAATAATCCCTACTGTTATTTAAAATATAACTGAATTGATTTAAGACAACTACCAAATCCCACAATATTTTTGCAAAAATTTCTATATGGAGGGAAGAATTTTGGAAAACTGAAACAAAAATTATTTTGAAATTAATAAAAGACCTAATATAATTCAAAATTTTATTTCTGGCCAAATTTTACTTATTAGAAATATGGTTAAATTTTTGGGGTGTTACAACGGTCTACCTATAATATAATAAGACCGCACGCCAACTTTCAACCCATGCCGAGAACATTTTTATCCCACTTATAAAATAATATTTCGGAGGTGACGCGGGCGCGTGCGAGTGTGTCGAGACTTGAAACAGACAACGGAAGGAACGGGGAGAACGCCAACTACAAACGGATGCAAGTTTTGAAAAACATGCGGATGAAATGCACATGATGACATGGCCAAGTGCAACATGCAAGCGAATGACATGGCAACGACGACGAATAAAAGGAAGACATCTGGAGCATCGGTCTCGGGGCGTCACAGCCGGTTTGACCTGTAACCCGGCAGTGGATTTTGCCCTTCAGGGGAGGTGTCTTTGCAGTAAAACCAGGTTCTATGCCACCCCTTTGGGTGACTGGCCGGCTTGGCTTCAGGAACGACAGTATTCTTTCTCCGTTGGATCGAGACTCCGCTGAGCTCAACACTTGGGTAGTCTTTATGCCCCGTTTGGCGATTCAGGTAAAAGAATTCCCGGAACAGGTTGATGGACGGCTCAAGCTGTAGATATACTTCGCAGAAAACTTGGAACTGGCATAAATTGAAGATGGAGTTGGGGGCCAGGTCTTGAGGCCTGATGTTGAAGAAATGCAATACATCTCTGAAAAACTTCGAGCCGGGGGGACGGAAGCCCCTCGAAAGGTGTTCAACGAATATGATAACCTCTTTCTGACCCGGCTGAGGATGGATCTCCTCTTCAGGGGCGCGCCAGTCAATTGTCTCTTTGGGTGGCAATAACTCGGAATCCACCAGGGCCTGCAGGCTAAGTTCAGACATGCTGGACTTGGCCCAGTTGATGATCTTGGGCTTGGGAGGCATTGTTCCAGCTACTATGAAAAGGAGAAAATGTCATGAGCCGGCAAAATGTGAGCTTTTTGATTTAATATAAATGGAACATACGAGCCGGGGATTGAGATATTTGGTCTGGTTTCCAGCAGGGATGCAATGCAATCCGGGTCAAGTTCATTAACGGAGATAAGCCAGAAATTACATGGCATGAAATTTTGCAAAGTGTTGATCATGGTTTGTACTACGAGTTCGCAAACAAGATTCAGTTGGATAAGGAAATTCTACAGATCTAAAAAATGGATAAAAATGGAAAAGGAAAAACTAGGTATGTTCTTCGTGCTGTGAAATGAAACACGGTGGGATCATTCTAAGGCAGTACAGCGGATCTACTGATATTGAAAATACTGCGGGGTAATCATGCGAACTAAAAACGAGAGGGATCAAACGCATTTTGGATCTGCAGCGACTGTGGCGATGAACTCGAAGCACAGTAAAAAGCTAATGGCGATGGGGAGAAGAACTCACAGATCTGGTGTTCGTGTCTGAGGTCTTGGAGATGCGGCGGATGCAGCCGCGCGGTGATGAATGGCTCCGACGATGAGGAGAAGACGCGACGAGGTGCTGGCTCCGGCAACGGTGAGCTCGAACAGGCGCGGCGGTGGCGGCGGTTCAGAGGAGGAAGAAGAGTAGTAAGGAAGGAAGTGAAAAGGTGTAGTCTAATTATGGGCGCCACAGGACCCCCAAACGACGTGCACGAAATCCTAGGCGGTATAGTAACAGTGGCTAAAAAGGCTCCTTGATTTTCGTGCCCAACGGGGCAATGCAAATCTGTTTAAGATTCCGTGTGACATCATCCTAGATTTTGTGGAGGAGGAATGTGACGTCATGATGGAAAGGAGATAAAAAGTGCTAAGTCTGAAGACAGAAAGAATGACTCGGTGTTTGTTTAACCCGAAAAATCATGCCTAATAAGGATGGAACTCCAGAAGGCCAGCTTGAAGCAATCTGTGGATTTACTTCCCTGTTAACGGTTTATTTGTTTTTCAGGGTGGAGTTTAACATGAATAAATTCAAGTCAAACTGAGGGCTAATGTTGGGGATATTTCCCAGCGTGTAGACCCGGCAGGATGATAACCCGGCCGTAGAGCAGATTCAGCGGGTCATCTCACTGCAGGGTTAAAGGCCGGCTCAGGACGTGGGCCGGCTCGAGAAGAAGATGGCTTTGAGGGTTGCCTTGGAGATCAAGTAGATTTTGAATAGGAGACGGGTTGAGATGACAACCCGGACTCTCATGTAAATCTAGGGTTCCACCTATATATATAAAGGGGAGCACTTAACAGAAAAGACTAAGTTGCAATCTCTCGAAAGCTAGGTTAGTGAATCCGCATCCTTGTAATCGAGATCCATAGCAATATAATCAAGCAGGACGTAGGCTTTTACCTCGATCGAGAGGGGCCGAACCTGGGTAACTCCGTGTCTCCCGTTCCCGATCAACCCCGTTAAGCTTCCACACTTGTGTGATGGCCTCATCTCCAAGTCCTTCCACAAGGGCATCTGCCGTGCCAAAACCGCGACACCTACCAACTGGAGCTACCGGCAGAATTGTCAGATGTTCATGATGTGTTTCACGTGTCACAGCTGAGGAGATGTGTTAGTAATCCAGACAAACAAGTCCAACATCAGAACCTGGATATCCAGCCAGACCTCACATATAAGGAACGCCCTATAATTTTTTTGGAAGAGTTAGAATGGAGAACCCGTCGGAGCGTGATAAAGTTTTACAAGGTCCAGTGGAGTAATCACACCGAAGAAGAAGCAACATGGGAAAGAGAGGATCACCTAAGGACTGAGTACCCGTACCTGTTTGAGGGACAGCTGAAATCTCGGGGACGAGATTTTTCTTAAGGGGGGTAGGTGTTGTAACACCCCAAAAATATTGGCTTTTGATTTTCAAAATCTTTTCTTTAAAAAGAAAAATGCTTTGAACCACTATGGCTCAATTTCTTCTTCTTTTGTTTTGAAAGCCATTTTTAAGTTTTCATTTGGGTTTCAATTTTTTTTAAATGGTTCTGATTTGATGGTTCTTACTTGAGTAAATATTTTTGAAGGATCAAAAATATTTTCTCTCAGAAAAGTTTTTGAATTATTAAATTATTTCAATGGAATGATCCATTTCATTTTTCTTCAAACACTTAGAAATTCTCACAAAAATTTATTCTGTCATTTTTAATTATCATCCAAGTCATCCTCACACCCTAGGACAGTACCCAATACTCCTCCTCTCCACAAAAATATTTTTATCATATTTAACAAAATCCAAAATTTGAATTTCATTTATTCCTAGTTCCTTTGATTTACAAAGGAACTATATGTTTCCCAACACCTCTGCACCCATAAAAATTATCCCAGCTACTTGATAGTACCCACACTCCATTTCACCAAAAACATTATGTTCCACAGTTCAAAATTTTCAAATTTCATTCAATTGAAATTTGGACCAGATTCAAACTCTCTGCTCAAAACCTAATTTAAACCACTCCAAAAATTCTGAAATTTTGCCAGCATCTCTGTTATGCATCAGTACCTCACCACAAAAATTCTCAAAAATTCCAAAAATGCCTAGGGCCATCTAGCATTTCATCAAGCACTTGATGTGCACTGTTCATAGCTGTCGAAAAATTCAGAAAATACAGTAAGTTCAGAGGAGGGGGAGATCAATGCCGTGCCGTGTCTTCCACTTCTCCTCTTCATCGCTGCCTCACTCCAAGCCTTCAATGCTTCATCCCGGACCCCCTCGTCAGTTGCTCGCCGCCGACAGGCCAGTGGCAGACCGGTGCAACGGCGGCCGACCACTGCAGCGGCTAGCCGTGCGGTCACCTCGGCCACCGACGGCAATAAACCAGCTCCGCATAGTCCATCGCCGTCCCTGGCCTCCTCTACCTCCACGCGTCCCTCCTCATCTCACCAGAACGCCGCCAGCACCGCCAGGGCCCTGCTGTCAGTTGCCAGAGCTGGCGCCGTCCGCCACGGCCGTACGGGAGCCCCACTGTGGGCAAGGCGGTGGGGCGAGGAACTGACCGCGCTGGCGCTTCGAGGAGCTTCCACCGTCCACACCGACGCTCACCGTCCAAGACCATCGACCGTAGCTACCTCCGCCGGCCGTGTTAACTCCGGTGTGATCTGAACCCGTCAGACCTCGTCGAGCCGCCTATAAAAAGAACCCCGAGCCCCATTCTGCACTCACCTCACCTCTACTCACCATCAACAGACGCCTAGTAGCATCAGAGGGCCTCGGGGAGGTCTTATTCTCCGGCTACGGCCGCCCGATCCGCTTCGGGTTCCGAGAAGAGTCCGACGCCTATAGAACACCTTCTCCTCTCAAACCTTGCCAGTAACCTCCTAGTGCTCCCTCTCATCAGAACCGCACATCAATTTGACGGTTGCAGGTCTCTCCGACGAGATCCACCATCACCCGAAGCCGCCGTTCGCCGGAATTGGCGCCGCCGCCGTCACGGTGCTCGCCGGTGGCCACCACCACCATCCACCGACGCGGAACACTTCGCCGAACACACCCATACCATCGCTGCCTCCTGAAACCCCGGCGAGCGCTTTCAAATTCAAACCTGACGGGTGGACCCCACCCGTTAGTCTTTTCTTCTTTTTCTGTTTAATCGAAAACGCCTTCTGCCTCAATACGTTTTCTGAACTGAGAAAACGTATTCTGCCCGAGGCGCTTTCTGTTATAACCGCAGGGACCCAAAAGTAACTGTTTTATTTGCAAAAATGGTCCCTGGTTTTAAAACCTTTATTACTTTTTAACCATAACTCCTTTTTAATTTATCCTTTTTTGAAAATTTTCTTTTTTACTCTAGTTTTTTTTAGTATTTATTTAAAAATATTTCGAGCCAACGTTTTGTACTGTTACAAAATTTTGATTTGAATTTGAATTCTTATTTTATAGAAAACAAGGAGGGAAATTTTGCCGAAAATTTCGATGGATCACCTTCTGCCTACTTTGATCAAGGCAAGCATTTTTGAACTTGAGATATGGTGTTTGCATGCATTTGCATAAGTTCGAAACATCACCGGATATGTAGCGGATAGCAAGTGCATGCATGGTCATATCATTTTGTGCATTTCATGCATACAAGAATCTTTCTAACTTGGAAGAAATTGTGAGGAGTCAGGGGGTGTACCTCCTGCCTTTGTCGTGCCGGTGGGCACGGGTCACATCATGGCACGAGGGTGTCACTGTGGCATGTGAAGCATGCCAGTCATAATAATAACACCTCCTGAGTCGACCTAGATCGAGTCTTGTTCCGTCATGTCTAGCTAAAATTCGTGCTGCCACTTGTCTTTCCTCGAGGGGAGTACGACTTAGTAAGTTGCTAACCCCTTTCCGAGTGCACACCACATAGAGGGGCCATGATGAGGGTTCCATGGCCATGGACTAATGCCAGTCATCAGGTCAGGGGGCATGGGTGTATCCGGCTGGGCCGAGTGGGGGGCACCCCTTGTAATCCGCGCGTTATAAATAGTGATCCCATGCTATTCGAGACGATGGTCTCCCCGTCTTAGAGTTTTTCTTGAACGATGCTTTGCGTGATTCCTGGCATCTGGAAAGTTAATCTGGTGTGTGCTAGTCAGGTGTGTTTTCAACCCAAAGACCATAATGGGAATTAGTCAGCATCTCGGTGTTGGCTAAAGAAATCCTATACACATGGGTAAAGAGTACACCCTCTGCAAAGTTATACCTATTCGAATAGCCGTGTCCACGGTCAAGGACGTTAGCTGGGAAGGATCAAGTGTCGGTCCCAGTGTCGGTCTTCGGAGGAAATAATTAAATTGAGCATGATCCATTTTTGCAGGATAATTGTTGTCACTACTGATGCCAACATGAATATTATTGTTATCATGAATATTATTGTGGACTAATCCTTTTCTTCTATATGCAACCTTGGGTATCACTTGGGATGGCTAGTCCACCTGGATACTCATTTCTATTTTTCTGAGTATCTCTTGGGATGGATAGTCCACCTGGATACTCATCTCTATTTTTTTCTGAGTATCTCTTGGGATGACTGGTCCACCTGGGTACTCATTTCTATTTTTTTGAGTATCTCTTGGGATGGTTAGTCCACCTGGATACTCATTTCTATTTTTTTCTGAGTATCTCTTGGGATGGCTAGTCCACTTGGATACTCATTTCTATTTTCTTTTCTGAGTATCACTTGGGATGGTTAATCCACCTGGATACTCATTTCTTATCAAGACCTCTCGAGGCGTCGCTTTCAGACACTCGTTTGGCATTTCTTTTCAAGACCTCTCGAGGTGTCGCATTCAGACAACCGTTTGGCATTTTTCTTGGAATTCCTCGGGTGGTCCAACGCCCGATGTCCCATTTTATATTTTTGGCTTATTACTAAAGTGGTATATTTATTCATTCACACCATGCTAATATTTATCATGCCATGCTTTAGATTCGGTCAGCATATGCAAATAATTTAATCCATCATGAACATATGCATTCGGTATATCTTTTGTTCATAATGTTTGCGAGTACATTCCAACGTACTCACAGGCTTATCCCTAGCTTGTTAATTTGGCTAGACCCGGAAGAAGACGATCTTGTGGAGGAAGAGTGCGCTAGCGAGCCCGATGCTTAGAGGTGTTCCCAGTCAGTCAACTTGTGGTCTTGGAGTCTACCACGTGTATCATCCACAGTGCTTCCGCTCCACCAATAAAATAGCCAAGTCTCACACTGACGCTTGGCCTTACTTTATTGTATCAGTATTGTAATATCACCTCACCACTGTCATATTCCGCCACCGTCATATATTGACAAGTTTGTAATAAATGTTGAGCACTCTAGCTCAACCTTGTGTAATATTATGTATGTACTGGTTATCTATATCAAGGGAGTCCACCAGTTGTTCTGATCTTGGGGCTGGTGTGACTTTAGGCTATTCCGTGATTTATTTCGGAAACAGGCCCGACAGAATCTTGGGCATGTAACATATCGCCGGACAAAGGGAATTGTATATGGGATTAACTGAATCCTCGACCATGGTTCAACCGATAAAGATATTCGTTGAATACGTGGGAATCAATATGGGCATCCAGGTTCCGTTATTGGTTATTGATCAGAGAAGAGTCTCGGTCATGTCTGCATATTCCCGAACCCGTAGGGTCGCACGCTTAACGTTCGGTAACGCTGGGGTAATATTGAGATATTCATATGGCAAAGTCCAAAGGTTGTTCGGAGTCCTGGATGGGATCCGGGACATCACGAGGAGCTCCGGAATTGTCCAGATGTAAAGATTTATATATGGAAAGTTGTTGTCGGAGTTCCGGAAAAATCTGTTTTTATCGGTATTGTACCGAGAAGCTTCTGAAAGTCAACAATGGGTTCCACCACATCCCTAGGGCCAACATGGGCTAAGGGGAGGCGTCCTGGCCTGATTAGGCTAGGCGCACCAAGTCCCAAAGGCCCATGCGGCTAAGGAAGAGGTGGAAGGAGAGTCCTAGTAGGAGAAGGATTGGACTTGGAGTCAAATTCTTTCTCCCTTGGCGCCTGCCCTAGGAGGAGAAGGGGCTGGACTCCTAGCCACTCCACTTATATAAATAGAGGAGAGGGGGCGCACCAAAGGAGGAGAACAGCCCCAATCCTTGGCGCCTCCCCTCTCTCCCGTTGTTCCTCCTCCACGCTCCGCGTAGTGCTTAGCGAAGCTCTCCCGGAAGTTCCGCTACCACCACCACCACCACGCCGTTATGCTGGTCTTGATCTCATCTACCACTTCTTCCCCGCTTGCTGGATCAAGGAGGAGAAGTCGTCACCGAGATGAACATGTGCTAAACTCGGAGGTGCCGTTCGTTCGGCACTAGATCGGATTGGATCGTGATTGGATCGTGACGAGTACGACTACATCAACCGCGTTACGATGCTAACACTTTCGGTCTACAAGGGTATGTAGACACACACTCCCCTCTCGTAGCTATGCATCTCCTAGATTGATCTTGGGTGTTCGTAGGAATTTTTTTGATTTTCATGCAACATTCACCATCACTCGGGCCTCTAGGTGGAGCCGCACGAGGAGGCTCGGCAGGTTGTCCATGGCACCGGTGTGCTCCTGTAAAGAGAGCAAAGAGGGAGACGAGGTGAGGGGAGAACCAGAAAGATCAGAGAAGGAAAAAGGGGTGCAGGGAGAGAGAACCAGGTGGCGAGGCTTGCTGTTCCGGCGGCTCGCCGGCCGGCCGGACGGGCGGGGGAGGCGGCGGGAGAACGAGGCGCATGGGCTGGGTGCTCGGGGACGAGGAGGCGACTCGGGTAGAGGAGGCCTTGGGCGCTCGCTGGCAACATGGATGGCGACGCTTGCTCGGGGACGCTCGTGACGAGCCCATGCTTGGGCGCAGGTGGCTGCTGCTGCCTCGGGGCAGGGGAGCTCGGGCTCCTGATTTAGAGCACAGGCGCGAGGGAAGGTGGACGCGTCCACTCGGACAGGAGGGAGCCCGGTGGTTGGAGCAGCTGGCTGTAGGACGCGGGCGGCTGTGCTGGTTGGTGCGGCATGGAAATCGAGGAGGAGCGGTGGCGGCTGTGGTTGGTGGTTTGGGATCGGGAGGTGGCTGGTTGGATTGGGGAAGGAGGAGCTCGGGCAGGTGGTTGGTGGAATGGATATCCCGAGGAACAAGGGGGTTGGTCGGCTGGCGGAGGCCGAGGGATGGATGGGACAGGAGCCTAGAAGCTAGGGTTGCCCGTATATTTATATCAGGTGGCTGATCTGGGGAGGCGTTTGGAGCTCTCCAATTTAGATCGGATGGCTCCGGGTGGTCTAAACGAAGAACCGAAGATGTTTGGGGTATCTCGGGGTTGAACCAGACCCATCGGTCACGACCGAGTGATTCGGGTTCGGGGGGTTTCGGACTAGGTTGCAAGGGGTCTTTGCACTATGGAGATGGGTTAGGCGGTCATCCATGAGAAAAATCCAGTCGGTCTGAGATAGCTCAACGGAGACAAAGGAGAAGCAGCAACTACGAACGGTCTACTAGTTTTTGAAAACGACGGCAACGGAGTGCCGATGCAATGCAAATGATGCAATGATGAGTGCAACAAACAAATAAATAACGCGGCGATAACGAATATAACGGAAGGCATCTAGAGTGTCGGTCTCGGGCTGTCACAGAGTGGTAAGGAGCTAGCTGAGCCGTCGGATGCGCAATCAACGGATGACCATGTCTTCGACAACGCTAAACAAAGACAGTAACTGTATTTCTTCAGACTTGGTTCCTGACAATCGGTTAATCGTTTCTTTTTAGAATTGTTTGCTCTGCTCGATGTGAATGACATTTGAACTGCTGCTTTTTTTGCACTCACGAAGTAAAATGAATAAAGTTTGAGTGGAAATTTTTGAGAAACAATAGTAGGTAGGTGTCTCAATAAATTTTAGGGAAGCAATATATAGTAAGGGATTCCGTAAGAAAGGCTTTAAATTTATTGCTAAGTGTGGTGGAACTTACTTATGGTGCCATACTAGACTAGCGGGTGGTGGTTGAAGCTGAAGACTTGTGTCAGGTTTTGCATACCGGGGTGCTGCACTACCATGTTCCAGTCACTATAGTTCTTCAGCGTGTTGAAGTTGTTAACAGTCATCTTGACGCGCCAGTACTCCTGGTATCCCTTCTTCACGTACCAGTGCACCCGGATCGGGCACATGTGCCCAGTGCATCGGACAGCAGGCTCGGCCTCGGGTCCCTTGCACTGTGGCACCATGGACAGGGCTGGTTCTATGTTTTGGAAGGCCCCAGGACAAACTCGATGACATGGGCCCCTAAGTTCTAAAATTACACATTAGAACCCTAATCATGTACACTGAATTTAAGGATGGATGAATATGTATTTTTGAAAGACTAGACAATGAACTCGTGGTCACAGTCTCGTGGATGGCCGGACGTGAGGGCCAAAGCAGCGACGGGGGCACGCCAGGTTGCCGGCAAGGGCGCACGGCGGCGACGCAAGACTTAGCCGATGAAGAATCCCGAGCGAAGGCCGACGGTTGACGAAAAGATGAAGGCACAAAGCGATGCGATTGATGCGGCCGGCCGGCCGGCTTCACCTAGCGCTTGCATTGCCTCAAAAAAAACCTAGCGCTAGCAATCAGCCAAGGGCAATTGGGCCTAGCTCCTCTTGTTCGTTTCCTTCCTTATTTTTTTTCCTACCTATTTTCTTGCTGGGCTATACAATACATGGATAGCAGATTATGGGCCCCTTCCCAGGCCTAGGCCCCGGGAGTTTGCCTCTCTGGCCATACGACAGGGCCGACACAGACCATGGAAGTCACTGGGCAGGCACCACACAAGCAAGAGGGCACTCCACGGTCACGCTACTGTAGAACATGGAGAGCGACATGCAGCAAGACTTCCGTGGGCCCGCCACTGTCTGTGAGTAGAAGCACGAGACCTGCCAAGTCACTGCACAGGAACAAAAAGAATGATGATAGTTAGAATTAGCCCTGCTGTATATTAAATGAATGGCTGCATGCTTGAGAAGAAATAGTTCAGTTGTATAGTAAATGAATGGTGTTTTTAGCTTCTCTTTACTGAACTTTGTACTGTTTCTTGCACATTTACATAAGTATGATATCTTTTACCCAAAAAAATATTTTTTTAGAGAGAAGGCCACTGCCCGGCTTTAAATTAATGAAGCCCTTACAGAGAACAACTCAACACCACAACACACACAACACAGAAATAGAAAAAAGAAAAGAAAACGGCGTGATACAAGGATGCCGAGGAATAACCACAAAACCCCATAAAACAAAAGCCAACATTGGGGAAGAAAGAAGCACCGCTTGGAGTTAAATGGGTTCTCATCCGCGATCTAGCAACTGAAGCCAAGAACGAAGCCAACTCGACAAAGGAACAAGTCGTTGAAGGCGCTCGTGCCATTACCACCACATGGACGTCAAGTATCACAGCGCCATCCAGCTCCATCGCCGAAAGGAGCCCCCTGCTCCTTTGCCCTGGCTCCAAAGGGCGCCGTACCATCGGACGATGAGTATGCTCACCCCTGAGCCTGGATGGAAACTGCCGCTGACGTCCCAGAGTGAGGACTCCGAACACAACCCCTCGTCGAAACATGCAGAACTTGAGAGCGTCATTGCTGAGGACACAAAACCGTCAACATGAAGAGAAGAAGTTGCCGTCCACGACCACCGCCGAACACCAGCAGATAGGGACTTGCTCATCAGACAGAGCCTCCAAGAAGGGACCGACGCCTTAGCGCCGCCGCCGCCCAGTCCATACGGACCAATGGTTTTCACCCTGAGCATGGTGGAGGAGGCCACCTACAATGATGCCTCCAAGGAGCGGAACGACGCTCACGAGCGTCGTGCTACTTGTGAGCTGCGTTGGGATTTTCCCCGAAGAGGAAGGATGAAGCAGTACAGTAGAGATAAGTATTTCCCTCAGTGAGAACCAAGGTTATCGAACCAATAGGAGAATCACACAAACACTAGTGAACAACACCTGCACACGCAAAAGCAAATACTTGCACCCAACGCAGGTGATACGTCCATTTTGCATCATGTTTTCCTACTGATATTTATAATGTTTTTGGTCATGATTTCACTTTATGATGCAATCCTAATGCCTTTTCTCTCTTAATTTGCAAGATTTACATGGAGAGGGGAATTACCTGCAGCTGGAATTCTGGACCTAAAAAAGCTACAGCAGAGATACCTATTCTACGGAGCTCCAAATGACCTGAAACTTCACGAGGATTTTTTATTGAATATATAAAAAATACTGGAACAAAGAAATACCAGAGGGGGGCTACCTGTTGCTCACAAGGCAACAGGGCGCGCCTACCTCCCAGGGCGCGCCCTGATGCCTTGTGACACCCACAGCTGGCCTCTGGCCCCCTCCTTCTGCTATATGAAGCCATTTACCCAACAAATTTAAGAGGAGGACTTTCCGGACCAAGCGCCGCCGTCTCGAGGGGGAACTTGCGGAGGAGCACTTTTGCCCTCCGGCGGAGCGATTCCGCCGGGGATACTTCCCCCCAGGAGGGGGAAATCGACATCACCAACGTTCCTCTCATCGTGGGAGGACCAATCTTCATTAACATCTTGACCATCACCATCTCATCTCAAACCCGAGTTCATCTCTTGTATTCAATCTTTGTCTCAAAACCTCAGATTGGTACCTGCGGGTTGCTAGTAGTGTTGATTACATCTTGTAGTTGATGCTAGTTGGTTTATTTGGTGGAAGATTATATGTTCAGATCCTTAATGATATTCAATACCCCTCTGATCTTGAACATGAATATTATTTGTGAGTAGTTACGTTTGTCCTTGAGGACATGGGAGAAGTCTTGTCATAAGTAATCATGTGAATTTGTTATTCGTTCGATATTTTGATGATATGTATGTTGTTGCTTCCTTTAGTGGTGTCATGTGAATGTCAACTACATGTGACTTCACCATACCTGGGCCTAAGGGAAGGCATTGTGGAGTAATAACTAGATGATGGGTGTCAGGGCCGGTTTTCCAGGACATAAAATCCCAGCAACTGACCCTCGTGTCATCACCAGCCCCAGGATTACTGTTCGCTGGTGGATATTTCCTTGATACAGAATTCCAAGCAGTTACAAGAATTTGATACAAGACCATAAAGGTCCATTGAGTACCACAATGATTTCTAGTGGCGGACGACGGAAGCGACTCGTGGATCTCCAACGTCGATGGAGCTCCATTCCCACAGGAGCAGCTGACCTAGATAACTCCTATCTCGCGTGGCTGCTATCTCCGATTCCTAGGCTGCAGAAGTGTCTTCGTAGCGCTCTTGTCCGGATAATGATCTGGCCAAGACAATAGCCAGGGACAAGCTAGTGAGTACGTTTGAATGTACTCGCAAACATCATGGACAAAAGATATAATAAAAGTAGGCAGAATGCATGCAATTAACTTTAAACATATTCCACAATATGATAAGAGTTTAATGCAATCATGTGGAGTAGTATAATTAGGCTGGTAATAAAATTTAGTCGTCCGATATTAGCAAAGGATAAATATTTATGGTGTCACCAAAATTATAAAGCCGAGTTCTAGGCGGTAGAACTGTCCGGTGAATTCCAAAAGAAATAAAATGGAACATCGAGCGTTAGACCGCCCGAGGATCCCAAGAAAATAAAATGGAATATCGGGTGTTAGACCGCCCGAGAATTCCAAGAAAATAAAATGGAACATCGGGCGTTAGACCGCCCGAGGATTCCAAGGAAAATAAGAGTGAACATCGGGCGTTAGACCGCCCAAAAAATTCCAAGAAAAATGCCAAACGGGTGTCTGAATGCGACGCCTCGAGAGGTCTTGAAAAGAAATGCGAAACGGGTGTCTGAATGCGACGCCTCGAGAGGTCTTGAAAAGAAATGCCAAACAGGTGTCTGAATGCGACGCCTCGAGAGGTCTTGAAAAGAAATTAATATTATGAGTATCCAGGTGGCATAACCATCCCAAGAGATACTCAAGGATACACATAAGAGAAAGAGGTTAGTCCATAGCAATATTCAGATTAACCATAATATTCATGGTAGCATTAGTAGTGATAATAATCATCCTTCAAAAGTGAATCATGATCAATTAAATTATTTCCTCCGAAGACCGACACTAAGACCGACACTTGACCAACCCAGACTGTAGTCCTTAACCGCGGACACGGCTATTCGAATAGGTTATAAAACTCTGCAGAGTGTGTACTCTTTACCCACAAGTAAAGGATTTCTTTAGTCAACCCCGAAACATTGACTAATTCCGATTACGGCTTTTGGTTTGAAAACACACCTGACCAACACACACCAGCTTATCCGTTCTGATGCCCGGAATCACCCAAGGTATCATTCTAGAAAAACTTTAAGACGGGGAGACCAACATCTCGACTAGCATGGGATCACAAAATTTATAACGCGCGAAAATACAAGGGGTGCCCCCCTCTCGGCCCAGCCGGATACACCCATGCCCCCTGACCAGGTGACATGCCTACCAGAGGCCTCTGGTATCTTTCACCATGGCCTCTTTGTACAGTGTGTGCAAGGAAAGGGGTTATCAACTTACTAAACCATACCCTACCTAAGGCAGGGACAAATGGCAGCACGAATCAAGTATGGGGGTTACCGGAACAAAACTCGATCTACGGTCGACTCAGGAGGTTTAAATTTTCCTGCAGTGGTTAGCATAATATATTTCCTTGGAAGTACCCAACAGGGTCACCACCTCGCATGTCCCAACATGCCATCACTGATCATTCTCGTCACAACGAGATTTCAGTCTCACAGTCACTTTTCTCTTGTGACTGATTCTTTCCTGCAGGTTAGTTCCGGACCAACATAGACATCTGTGGCAGGTGAGAACAATCACCCTCACTCATATAGTGAGGATAACAAAGTATCAGTGGATCATGCATGCAAAAATAGCAATATGCAAATTTTTATTTGAATTATCATAAACATGATCAAATTGTTCTAGCAAGGAAACTACCAAACATTCATCATATCAAGTGTCCAAGATGCTTGCCTTAACATGCAGAAGGATTGGGTGCACACCAAAACTTTGAAAATTTTATCTTCCCTCCATTTTTTCTTTGTTCTGATGCCGCGGTAGAATACGCTATCAAAAACAGAAAATGTACTTCTGGAAGTACGTCTCCACTCATACCGCTTCGGCGTGACCTTAGGGTCACTGACGATGGGTCCCACGGGCCCACCAGTCAGGTTTGACTGGTCCAACCGCGCCTTCTCTCCTGTGGCAGAGCGGAGGCGCAGCTCCGGCGACCGGCGCCGGCAAACGGTGGCGTCTCATGGCGATCTGAGCCCACTGTTGGGTCCAGGAGATCGAGGTGGTCCCGCTGGTGTGCAGCACGTCCTCCGGGGAGCAAGGGGTTGCTAGCGGCGAGCTCGCCCGAAGGACTCCGGCGGAGCTCGAATAGGGATTTTGCCTATGAGCTTGCTCCGGCGAAATTGAAGGCTGTGACGGAATTGTGGAGTCAAGAGGAGGCCGTTGGAGAAGGAATGTAGGTGAGTAGTGTTCTGGCTAGCTCGGAATCAACCGAGTGGTGGCGATGGCCGTGGGTGCCGGAGAGGAAGAAGACGACCTCTCTCGGCCGTTTGGCTGCCTGGGTGGCTTGCAGAGGGGAGTAGAGAGTTCCTGGTTCATGAGGGAGTGCATGCGGTGGTCTTATATAGGCAAGGCATGGCGGTTTCGCGGGCTCCCGAGGATAAGTATGGCAGCGGCAGCCATTAAGACAGCAGGTGAGGCCTTTGAGGCCGGTGGTCGGCGGGGTCGATGGAGAGTTTGGTGAGCCGTGGATGAGCTCGGGCCGTTGGCAATTAAGCGAGAGTGTCCCGGGCAGAGACGTGGCAGAGGAGGACTCGTCTGGCGGCGGCTCTGGTCGGTGGCTGGCCGGTGCTGAGGTCAAGGAGGGGGTACGGGGGAGATTGGAGCAGGTGCGGGCGGCTACCAGGGGGTTGCGGGGCAGGCCGGGGGAGGTAGCAGTGGGGAGGCAGAGCTCGGGCGCCGGCGGGTGCAACACGGGCGCTCTGGCCACATCCAATGCACGCGCGCAGGGTGCTCGGCCAAATGCCAGGGCATGCTAGGCTGCTCCAACTGAGCTCAATTTTGGCAGGGTAGCAAGTCTTTGTTTGGGTAGAGTCTTGGACATGCTGGTTTGGTCATATGATCAAGGGTGCAATGCAAGTTAGAAAGGTGCAAAGTTTCTGCCATGCCCACAAGCTGTTCGACAGATTGCTAGGGCTATCTAGGAGTTTTTGTAGAGTGTGAAAATTGACAAGAGGATGTCTCCTTGCCTGTTAGAGATGATGGTGTGGTTCGTTCTGTAAAAAGAAAAACTTGCTTGTGCAAATTTGGAAGAATGTTAGTTCTGGACAGAAACTACAAGGAATTATTTGGTTAACTTAAGTTATGCTAATGGAGCTGGTCTTCTGGACTTAAGGGTTTGGTTGGAAGGACTATAAGGTGGAAAAATTTCAGAATTTTTGGAGCAAGGAAAATTGGGGTTGCAGTTGTAACTCAAGCACGGAACAGAATTGAAAAGTCGAAGTTTTGCTCAAAATTTTCAAAGGACCATGTTGGGTTTTTGCATAAAAGTGATCTATAGGCATCTCTTGACCCTTCATAATTTTGGTGGAATTTTAGGAGAATTATTTAAAATAGTTATAGAGCAACAGGAGCATTTCAAAGCTTGAAAATGCTATTAAAAGAATTATTTTGGGCAAATTTTATTATGAAAATATTTCCTACTGTTATAAAAAATATAGATGAAACGATTTAAGAAAACTACCCAAGCCCATAATATTTTTCCAAAATTTTCTATATGGAGGGAAGAATTTTAGAAAACCAATAACAGAGAAGATTCTGAAACAATAAATGGCCTCATATAATTCAAAATTTTATTTCTGGCCAAATTTTACTTAATAAAAATATGGTTAAATTTTTGGGGTGTTACAAACTCTACCCCCCTTAAGAAAATCTCGCCCTCGAGATTTGTTAAGGTGGTTACCAGAATTAAGCCCACCTTTTCATGGAGATTTTTTTTAACTAATTATTTAGATTATCTAATTAGGGATAGCTGATGCGGGCTACTGGTAATTGGTGCAACTACGGTGAGGTACTGGTGCTGTGGTTCTACTGTTAGGGCAAGTGAGGGTGTACTGCTATGACAAATTTGGAAAAAGTATAATTTCTAATTCCAAATTTCGCTTGTCGTACTCCAGTGCACAGCGTTTTCTCTGGTTGACAGGTGGACCCAGGGCCCACTGTCAGTCTCTTCTTCTTCCTCCGGCCCTCCCTTTCTCTTCTCTTTCTTGCGCGCTTTCCCGCACTTTCTCCACCTGCGGCGTTTAGCGCGTAGGGCATCTAGGGCCGTACCGCGGTAGTGCGCGGCGTGCTTGCTGCCGGCGCAACGTGCACTCACTTTGCGGGCCAGCACCCTATCGGCACTGCTCACGGATTCGCCTCCGAACACCGGCGATCGAGCGACGAGCAGCGCTGGTGGACTTCGCTCACCGTGCACCGAGCTCGAGCTATAAAAATGACCGCGGTTTTATTTTCTTCGTTCTACCTCACACCTCACCTCACTTCTTCTTCTTCTTCTTCTTCTAGTTGCAGGAGCTCGAGACGAGGCATTAATGGAGGACGTGGTTCCGGAGCTGATCACGATCCTCCTGGCTGGTATGCTGGCGACGTTGGTTGGCTTCTCGCTGCTACTGTGTGCGATGATCCTCAATGATCGCCGTGATGCCGATGCTCGAGTAGTGGCTCTCCGGGGTGACGGTGATCATGAGGACTAGGCATCAGTGTCGGTTATGAGTGAGTGCTAGTGCGTTTTGCAGTAGGCTCTGTGGAAAACGGTGGTGTGGTGAGAGTGATCCAGTGGGCGAGGCGGTTAATTAGATGCTAAGTGTGGGTGTGAGGTTTCTGCACTTAGTGCATGTGGTAGAGTTAGTGTCACTGTAAGCCGGACGCCGTGGCTGCACGCGAATTAAATTTATGCTGGGAATTTTTTTTGTTATAATGGCCCTTAAGAAATTTTTCTCCCCTAAAGGCGAATGAACCAAATGCAGATCACCACAATCGAATATTCGTAGACAAACTGCAATCATATTAATGCATTCATGACATATGCCCTAAAATACGTCGCAAAGATTGCATCATGTAAACAAGTGCTAGACACAGCAACAACCACACTCATGACCGTCTATGGTTCGAAGGTAAGATCTACGGGGTCTTGCGGTAGGGTTCCTGGTGCTGGAGCACATTCTTCTTCTTCCGGAGGAAGTGGAGGAAGCAGACGAAGAACATGTCCTTCCTGAGTTGGCATCCGCCAATCCCGATCTGGGGATTCAGGATAGCAAGATAATGGAGACAGTCCATTAGTTGCTAGGTGAGATGCTCCTGGGCCATCACATACTGGATGAGATTGGCCAGAGCTGGATCTCTTTCTATACGTTCACAGCGGAACGTAGCTTCTGCCCCGAAAGCTGCGCGGCTCAGAAAATAGCAGTATTTTCTTTCGCTGGCACAGGGTACCACGAGATGGGTAACTGCTTCGTAAGCAGCAGCCTCAATGGCCATGCCAGAGGTTGGCATGGATCTCCCGATGAAGACAACATATGGAGGACCTTGGTTTAAATCTTCTGGTGGGATGTGTACAACTGCCCAGTATTTCGAGGAATCAGGGGTGATCCTTAATTTGAACAACTCATATTGGGGTGGGTGGCTAGAACCAAGAGTATTGCGGGTAAAATCCCACAAAACTCTAACAAAACTACCAGGTCTTGCATCTGGAGTTCTCAGGTAGATTCTGGGGTGAGACATGAAGTAATGGATGGGGAAAAAGCGGTGCTGAAGGTTGATGGTTGCTGGTGTTGTTTATGGATATGGCCTCTTATAAAGTGCCTGGTTTAGGAAACATGATGCGGCGCTGGTACGACTTGTGTATCAGCTCTGTCATAGAGTTGTCCAAGTCAAAGTCTCGTACCCCACTCCCCAAGAGGAATGTGACGTATTACTATGTGTGTCGGCTAGGGTGATTCTGGTAGGCACGCCTAGAATTTACTCTGTAACCATACGTCAAACAATTGACACTAGGTCACACATGGCATTATCAAAATAATGGCATACAAGTAAATTACAACCCTACTACGCCATACGACTGCTACTTTGAAAATACAGAGAAACCGGGCCACTAAGGATCGACAACCATTCTGGTGGACTCAGTCCACCTCGTTGACATCTAGCCGGGCGGGTCTTGCAGGTGTCGAGGCTTCTCCGTGAGCTTCAGTGTCGGATGGGGAGCTACAGGGCTGGGGTAGCGGTGGTGTCCCTCACGGGGTGTCGTGGTCATAGTCCCGTTGGAGTAGATCTCGAAGAGACGACAAAGTTCCCCGGGGGAGACGAAGGCATTGCCCGGATGGTCAACAGGGACAGATTCCGAGGGCTCGATCGGTCTCCCGAACAACACTATCGGGGTGTCGGTGGAGGGTGCAGCTTCTCTACTTACAGGAGTCACGAGAGCGAGCATCCTGCAGGTCGCAATCAGATCAAGGGTGACCTGATCGAATAGTGACTCTTGCGCTCTCAGGTAGCGCACCAGATGCACTAGAGCAGGATCCGTCTCATGGTCTCCGTTGGCGACTTGGGTCGGGCTACCATAGCCTTCACGACTAAGGTAGTAGTAGAAAGGACGGATGTTAACCCTCGGCGACAAATGTCAGAGATGAACTACAGCCTCTCGGGCTGCGAGCTGAATAGCTTGGGGCTCGTCGGAGGTCGTCCTCCCGGTGAACCGGTAGGGGCGTTCTGATGTGGTGCCCCTCCCGTAGATGTGCACCATGGCCAAGAAGTTATAGATGGCATCACCCACGTGCTCTTGGTACACAACATATTCCGGGGGCTCTTCTATGCCAAAGGCACGATGGGTAAGATTGGCTAGGATGGCTACAAAGTCTCCAAGCTCGGCTGCGGTGGTCTCGTTGCGAACGATGGGGCCAGACATCTTGGTGGTAGGATATCGAACTGAGAGTGAAGGCTGTGATGTACTGAGTTGGGGCAAGGCTTCCTTAATAGGTCAGCAAAGTCTTCCATCGCACGCTTGTGGATGGGACAACTCAGGTGTAGGCCACAGGCACACGGCCTATGGGCAGGGCTGATAGGTTGGGCACCGACTGTCAAAAGATGTCGGCTGGCCACTGTGTAGGCTTATCGGATGGGATGGGCTTGACTACGGATAGAGAAAAGTTTTGGACGGTGTGGAAACCTAGGGATAGTGACTAGGCTAGGATAGGATTAGCCAATGGTCAGCCTGGCTCTGATACCAAGGTTGTCAGGGCCGGTTTTCCGGGACATAAAATCCCAGCAACTAACCCTCGTGTCATCACCAGCCCCAGGATTACTGTTCACTGGTGGACATTTCCTTGATACAGAATTCCAAGCAGTTACAAGAATTTGATACAAGACCATAAAGGTCCATTGAGTACCACAATGATTTCTAGTGGCGGGTGACGAAAGCGACTCGTGGATCTCCAACGTCGATGGGGCTTCATTCCCACAGGAGCAGCTGACCTGGATAATTCCTATCTCGCATGGCTACTATCTCCGATTCCTAGGCTGCCGAAGTGTCTTCGTAGTGCTCTCGTCCGGATAATTATCTGGCCAAGACAATGGCCAGGGACAAGCCAGTGAGTACGTTTGAATGTACTCGCAAACATCATGGACAAAAGATATAATAAAAGTAGGCAGAATGCATGCAATTAGCTTTAAACATATTCCACAATATGATAAGAGTTTAATGCAATCATGTGGAGTAGTATAATTAGGCTGGTAATAAAATTTAGTCGTCCGATATTAGCAAAGGATAAATATTTATGGTGTCACCAAAATTATAAAGCCGGGTTCTAGGCGGTAGAACCGTCCGGTGAATTCCAAAAGAAATAAAATGGAACATCGGGCGTTAGACCGCCCGAGGATCCCAAGAAAATAAAATGGAATATCGGGTGTTAGACCAACCGAGAATTCCAAGAAAATAAAATGGAACATCGGGCGTTAGACCGCCCGAGGATTCCAAGGAAAATAAGAGTGAACATCGGGCGTTAGACCGCCCGAAAAATTCCAAGAAAAATGCCAAACGGGTGTCTGAATGCGACGCCTCGAGAGGTCATGAAAAGAAATGCGAAACAGGTGTCTGAATGCGACGCCTCGAGAGGTCTTGAAAAGAAATGCCAAACGGGTGTCTGAATGCGACGCCTCAAGAGGTCTTGAAAAGAAATGCCAAATGGGTGTCTGAATGCGACGCCTCGAGAGGTCTTGAAAAGAAATTAATATTATGAGTATCCAGGCGGCACAACCATCCCAAGAGATACTCAAGGATACACATAAGAGAAAGAGGTTAGTCCATAGCAATATTCAGATTAACCATAATATTCATGGTAGCATTAGTAGTGATAATAATCATCCTTCAAAAGTGAATCATGATCAATTAAATTATTTCCTCCGAAGACCGACACTAAGCCCGACACTTGACCAACCCAGACTGTAGTCCTTAACCGCGGACACGGCTATTCGAATAGGTTATAAAACTCTGCAGAGTGTGTACTCTTTACCCACAAGTAAAGGATTTCTTTAGTCAACCCCGAAACATTGACTAATTCCGATTACGGCTTTTGGTTTGAAAACACACCTGACCAGCACACACCAGCTTATCCGTTCTGATGCCCGGAATCACCCAAGGTATCATTCTAGAAAAACTTTAAGACGGGGAGACCAACATCTCGACTAGCATGGGATCACAAAATTTATAACGCGCGAAAATACAAGGGGTGCCCCCCTCTCGGCCCAGCCGGATACACCCATGCCCCCTGACCAGGTGACATGCCTACCAGAGGCCTCTGGTATCTTTCACCATGGCCTCTTTGTACAGTGTGTGCAAGGAAAGGGGTTATCAACTTACTAAACCATACCCTACCTAAGGCAGGGACAAATGGCAGCACGAATCAAGTATGGGGGTTACCGGAACAAAACTCGATCTACGGTCGACTCAGGAGGTTTAAATTTTCCTGCAGTGGTTAGCATAATATATTTCCTTGGAAGTACCCAACAGGGTCACCACCTCGCATGTCCCAACATGCCATCACTGATCATTCTCGTCACAACGAGATTTCAGTCTCACAGTCACTTTTCTCTTGTGACTGATTCTTTCCTGCAGGTTAGTTCCGGACCAACATAGACATCTGTGGCAGGTGAGAACAATCACCCTCACTCATATAGTGAGGATAACAAAGTATCAGTGGATCATGCATGCAAAAATAGCAATATGCAAATTTTTATTTGAATTATCATCAACATGATCAAATTGTTCTAGCAAGGAAACTACCAAACATTCATCATATCAAGTGTCCAAGATGCTTGCCTTAACATGCAGAAGGATTGGGTGCACACCAAAACTTTGAAAATTTTATCTTCCCTCCATTTTTTCTTTGTTCTGATGCCGCGGTAGAATACGCTATCAAAAACAGAAAATGTACTTCTGGAAGTACGTCTCCACTCATACCGCTTCGGCGTGACCTTAGGGTCACTGACGATGGGTCCCACGGGCCCACCAGTCAGGTTTGACTGGTCCAACCGCGCCTTCTCTCCTGTGGCAGAGCGGAGGCACAGCTCCGGCGACCGGCGCCGGCGAACGGTGGCGTCCCGTGGCAATCTGAGCCCACTGTTGGGTCCAGGAGATCGAGGTGGTCCCGCTGGTGTGCAGCACGTCCTCCGGGGAGCAAGGGGTTGCTAGCGGCGAGCTCGCCCGAAGGACTCCGGCGGAGCTCGAATAGGGATTTTGCCTATGAGCTTGCTCCGGCGAAATTGAAGGCTGTGACGGAATTGTGGAGTCAAGAGGAGGCCGTTGGAGAAGGAATGTAGGTGAGTAGTGTTCTGGCTAGCTCGGAATCAACCGAGTGGTGGCGATGGCC
Organism: Elymus sibiricus; assembly: GCA_039707655.1. NCBI lineage: Eukaryota > Viridiplantae > Streptophyta > Magnoliopsida > Poales > Poaceae > Elymus > Elymus sibiricus. The sequence continues at coordinate 306,932,284 of CM077672.1, forward strand.
GTGGGTGCCGGAGAGGAAGAAGACGACCTCTCCCGGCCGTTTGGCTGCCTGGGTGGCTTGCAGAGGGGAGTAGAGAGTTCCTGGTTCATGAGGGAGTGCATGCGGTGGTATATATGCAAGGCATGGTGGTTCCGCGGGCTCCCGAGGATAAGTATGGCAGCGGCAGCCATTAAGATGGCAGGTGAGGCCTTTGAGGCCGGTGGTCGGCGGGGTCGGTGGAGAGTTTGGTGAGCCGTGGATGAGCTCGGGCCGTTGGCAATTAAGCGAGTGTCTCGGGCAGAGACGTGGCAGAGGAGGACTCGTCGGGCGGCAGCTCTGGTCGGTGGCTGGCCGGTGCTGAGGTCAAGGAGGGGGTACGGGGGAGGTTGGAGCAGGTGCGGGCGGCTACCACGGGGTTGCGGGGCAGGCCGGGGGAGGCAGCAGCGGGAAGGCAGAGCTCGGGTGCCGGCGGGTGCAACACGGGCGCTCTGGCCACGTCCAGTGCATGCACGCAGGGTGCTCGGCCAAATGCCAGGGCATGCTAGGCTGCTCCAACTGAGCTCAATTTTGGCAGGGTAGCAAGTCTTTGTTTGGGTAGAGTGTTGGACATGCTGGTTTGGTCATATGATCAAGGGTGCAATGCAAGTTAGAAAGGTGCAAAGTTTCTGCCATGCCCACAAGCTGTTCGACAGATTGCTAGGGTTATCTAGGAGTTTTTGTAGAGTGTGAAAATTGATAGGAGGATGTCTCCTTACCTATTAGAGATGATGGTGTGGTTGGTTCTGTAAAAAGAAAAACTTGCTAGTGCAAATTTGGAAGAATGTTAGTTCTGGACAGAAACTACAGGGAATTATTTGGTGAACTTAAGTTATGCTAATGGAGCTGGTCTTCTGGACTTAAGGGTTTGGTTGGAAGGACTATAAGGTGGAAAAAATTTCAGAATTTTTGGAGCAAGGAAAATTGGGGTTGCAGTTGTAACTAAAGAAAGGAACATAATTGAAAAGTGGAAGTTTTGCTCAAAATTTTCAAAGGACCATGTTGGGTTTTTGCATAAAAGTGATCTATAGGCATCTCTTGACCCTTCATAATTTTGGTGGAATTTTAGGAGAATTATTTAAAATAGTTATAGTCCAACAGGAGCATTTCATAGCTTGAAAATGCTATTAAAAGAAATATTTTGGGCAAATTTTATTATGAAAATATTTCCTACTGTTATTTAAAATATAGATGAAATGATTTAAGAAAACTACCCAAGCCCATAATATTTTTCCAAAATTTTCTATATGGAGGGAAGAATTTTAGAAAACCAATAACAGAGAAGATTCTGAAACAATAAATGACCTCATATAATTCAAAATTTTATTTCGAGCCAAATTTTACTTAATAAAAATATGGTTAAATTTTTGGGGTGTTACAATGGGTTGCTAGAGTGGCAGAAGCTTAAACCCTAGTTTATGCGTTATTCTGTAAGGGGCTGATTTGGATCCATATGTTTCATGCTATGGTTAGATTTATCTTAATTCTTCTTTCATAGTTGCAGATGCTTGCGAGAGGGGTTAATCATAAGAGGAGGACTTTTGGGACGAAGCGCCGCTATCTCAAGGCGGAACTTGGGCAGGAGCACTTTTGCCCTCCGGCGGAGCGATTCCGCCGGGGATACTTCCCTCCGGGAGGGGGAAATCGAAGCCATCGACATCGCCAACATTCCTCTCATCGTGGGAGGACCAATCTTCATCAACATCTTCACAAACACCATCTCATCTCAAACCCTAGTTCATCTCTTGTATTTAATCTTTGTCTCAAAACCTTAGATTGGTACCTGCGGGTTGCTAATAGTGTTGATTACATCTTGTAGATGATGCTAGTTGGTTTATTTAGTGGATGATTATATGTTTAGATCCTTAATAATATTGAATAACCCTCTGATCTTGAACATGAATATGATTTGTGAGTAGTTACGTTTGTGTCATGGTATTCTCACGGCAGATGCCATAAGATGGCTAAAGAGGTGGGGCTACGATAGGACGCTGGTGGGTTCCGGAGGAGAGGTTGGCACGCGCGGGTGTGAAACACGAGACGGACCCAGGTTCGGGGCCCTCCGGAGAGGTAACACCCCTAGTCCTGCCGAGTGTAGTATGGAGAACACAAGGGCTACAAGGTCGCTCCTGGAGCGGTTCGGGAGGAGGAGGTAGAAGGGGCTAGGCCACCGTTCTGCCTCTCCGGTGAGAGTGTGTGGGTGTGTGTCGCCACTGGATGCGAACTCAGCTGAACCAGAGCGAACCAACTAGCCAACTACCAGAATGCCAACTTCCGCGACCCCCCTGCAGGGAGGCCTCCCAGGGGGTCTTATAGGCCGACCCCCAGGGTTACAACGGTAAGGTTACAAAGGCGCGGGGCCCTGGTGTCATCGACCTGGAGCCGGCGGTGGGGGCCGCCGGGTCGCCGGGTTCGCCAGATGCGCTGCATCCGCCAGGTGCGGCGCATTGTGGCAGGTCTTGTCCCGCCTCACTCCGGGTACTGTGGCGCGTCTCGTCCGTCGTCAGAGGGCGGTCGGCGCTGCCGTTTCTACAGGACCGCGCCGCCCTGACACCGCCCGCCTCGGGCGGGAGCGCAAGGAGCGCTGTAGCCACGCCTGATTGGAGCGGTGTAAAGGAGGGGACGCTGTAGCCACGCCTGCCCCATTGCCAGAGCTTGCCCCCTTGCGGCCAGCCGGCATGGGCCAGCCGGCTGGGCCAGGTTGAACTGCCGAGCCGGCTCGCACTGGGGAGCCGGCGAGCCGGCTAGCCGGATCGAGGGGCTTGGATTGCTTCGATGAATTTTTAAGGAGGGGTTCGAGCTCCGTTGCCTACCCGGGAATCATCCCCCCGACAGTTTGTTCTTGAGGACATGGGAGAAGTCTTGTCGTAAGTAATCATGTGAATTTGGTATTCGTTCGATATTTTGATGATATGTATGTTGTTGCTTCCTTTAGTGGTGTCATGTGAATGTCGACTACATGGCACTTCACCATACTTGGGCCTAAGGGAAGGCATTGTGGAGTAATAAGTAGATGATGGGTTGCTAGAGTGACAGAAGCTTAAACCCTAGTTTATGCGTTATTCCGTAAGGGGCTGATTTGGATCCATATGTTTCATGCTATGGTTAGATTTATCTTAATTCCTCTTTCGTAGTTGCGGATTCTTGCGAGAGGGGGTAATCATAAGAGGGTTGCTTGTTCAAGTAAGAATAGCACCCTAGCACAGGTCCACCCACATATAAAATTATCAAAGTAGCTAACGCGAATCAAATAAACATGATGAAAGTGAGTAGATGATAATTCCCATGTGTCCGGCTTGTCGTTTGCTATAAAAAGGATTGGGCCACCTTGCTGTGCTTTTGTTACTATTGTTACTTGTTACTTGTTATGAATTACCTTGCTAGAAAACTATCTGTTACCGCTACTTTTAGTACTTGCAGAGAATACCTTGCTGAAACCGCTTATCATTTCCTTCTGCTCCTCGTTGGGTTCGACACTCTTACTTATCAAAAGGACTACGATTGATCCCCTATACTTGTTGGTCATCAAGACTCTTTTCTGGCGCCGTTGCCGGGGAGTGAAGTGCCTTTGGTCAGTGGAATTTGGTAAGGAAACATTTTTATTACGTGCTGAAATTTACTGTCACTTGTCACTATGGAAAGTAATCCTTTGAGGGGCTTGTTCGGGGTATCTTCACCTCGACCGGAAGCAATAAGAGTTGCCCCTCAACCAGATGAACCTACTGAAAATATTTATTATGAGATTCCTTCGGGTATGTTAGAGAAACTGCTAGCTAATCCTTATTGTCAGTGTATAAAACATGGGTATTTTATACCCTGACTTATGCCCAGACAGTGGTAGCATTCCTGATAGCTAGAGCTTGCTGGGAGATTACCAACATCAAGATCCAAGGCTTGGTTGCAAAACCATAAAGAAGACATCAAGACGAAGCATCAAGAAGCGCTTGGCTAGCGCTGAAGATGGAGACAACACTTGCCGGCAAGGCATGAGCCGGCAAGATGAAGGCCCGGCAAGCTCCGTGCTGGCAAGCCCTTACTGGCTCCTCCTCGCCTCCACCTCATCAAGCAGCTAGTCACTAATCTATGAGGTGTCGAGCGGGCAGGCAGTTTGGTGAGGTTTGTCGGGGCACGTGTCAGCATGCTGGAAGGAAGATTACCGTTAATGATACCCGTCCAGAAGGCGTGTCAAGATTATAGGAGGTAGCTGGGCGAGTGGTGCAGGAACCTTGTCGGGGCTAGTCCTCCACATGACACCTAACGGCGCATTTATTGCGTTTCTCCTAAACCGGCAGAGTTAGGTATGATAGCACTGTTGGCTATCTAGACTATTTTGCCACTGTGGTTACCCCTTGATCTATAAAAGGAGGGCCAGGGCAACCTTTACAAGGATCGACTCTTTGCTCATTCTGCATGCGTAGCTGCACTTCCTGCACCTTGCCGGAAAGTAGCGCTCCTTGTACTTGAGCTCAAACACATCTAATACAACACAGCAGGAGTAGGGTTTTACACCTCACGGTGGCCCAAACCTGGGTAAATCCTTTCTGTTGATTGTTGATTCTGCTCTTTGTGCTTGCACATCTCCCTAGCTGAACCGCAAAGGGGCTGGATGGCCCCATGGATGGTCGTACGCATGACATCGTTGGCGCACCAGGTAGGGGGATCGCTTGCGCGAACCTGAATCAGCAGTTTGCGCATCAGTTTCATCTTCATCATCTTCGATGGCGCCCAAGAAGAAGGGCGCATCCGCAGCAGCTCCATCGACCTGCAAGCTTCCGTCGCAGACGCCCACAGGCGGTACAGATGATCCAGCCGGCCCAGGTGGCGCAGGAGGCGCGACCGGTGCGGGCGGCGTGGAAGGTGTCACCAGTGCAGGCGACGCAGGCGACGTAGCCGGCACCGGTGGAGCAGGCGGAGCACACAACATGAACCCTCAGCTTCCTCGCCAATCCGGCGATCGAAGTCACAACGGTGCAGGCGGCGCGGATGGTCAACTCCCACCTCCTCGACGCACCGGCGAACGTAGCCACCGGAGCAACACTGTCCAAACCGGCGCAAGCCAGGATCCAGCTGCCGCAGCATCTAAGGATGCCACTTCAGGACGCACACCGCGACCATCGCAAGATGGGCATGACACAACTCCAAACGGCACTAGTGGTTCTGAACGGCGACGTTCGCACGGCAAGACACCTGTTGATCACCCGCAAGATCTTCAGGTACCACCGCCACCACATCAGCCCGCTGTTGGGCATGAGCCGCGGTAGCAAGTTCGTGATGGCGCTCCTACTGGTTCTGCCAGGAGTCGAGCGACGTCCCGTTCTTCGCTCCCAGCCATGCCAGCTACGACAGCATAGGCCATGGCGCGGGCGCAGATGCTGTTGAATTTTCCTCCAGCTACCGACAAGATGGATGAGTGGAGGGCCACCATCCAAAGCCTCATCGAGTTTGCTGAAGCCAACAACTCACAGCAGGCGGGACCTTCACGGCATCTGGCGACGGCACCAACTAATGGCCATGCTAGAGGGGCCACGCCAACAGTGCAGTCACCCCCATAGCAATGACTTCAACAACCGTGACAGACTCACCGATCCGTTGAGCCCGATGAGATGTCGATGGCTTCTTCAAATCCACGAGCGCGGCAAGATCAGCGTCAAGTGCTGCGAGATAGGCGGGTAGAGGATGCCCGCACTACCATTGAACGGCGCCGGGAGGCGTGCCGTCAATCTGACATGCGCAACGGCCCAGTCGTTGATGAGCCCGCGCCCAGGGTTGGCGGGTATCTACCTTATGAGGTCGGGTGCCCGGCCTTCACTCGCGAGCTGCGACAAGTGCACTGGCTGTCAACCCGAGCCTTCAAGCCGGAATTTCCGGAGAAGTATGACGGCAAGCTAAACCCGGCAGAGTTCTTGGGCATCTACACGATCGTCGTACAAGCTGCCGGAAGACGAGATGAAAAGATTCTCGCCAACTATTTCCCATTGGTGCTCAAACCCAATGTGAGATCATGGCTGATGAACTTGCCGGAGGGCTCCATTTCTTCATGGTCTGATTTATGCAATGAGTTCATTGGTGCTTTCACCGGAGGCCACAAGGCTCCTGGCCAGCCCAGTGATCTGCAAGTGATCCCACAAAGAGATGGCGAGTCCTTGCAGAAGTATATACAGAGGTTCAGTCACGTGCACCACAACATCCCTGATGTGCATCCCGCGGTTGTGATTTCTGCCTTTCACACAAATGTGCGCAATCGGAGGATGCGGGAGAAGATGAATATCCGGCCGCCGAAGACCGTCAATGAGTTGTATACGTTGGCGGACAAGTGTGCGCGTGCTGAAGAAGGGTGGAGACTTCCTGGGGAGGATGCTGGTGCTGAAGTTGATTCTGAGCATGACGACGCCACCGCCCCGAAGAAAAAGGGCCGAAAGCGCAATAGGAAACGCAAGGGCAAAACAGTGATGGCCGTTGAAGGCTCCGGCGACGCCAATGCTGCCAAGAAGGCTAAGACAGAAAATTCTAGCAAGGAAGCTACTGTATGCACTGCTTGTTAGGAGGCTGCGGCAAACAAGAAAGCCGGCAAGTCCGATGGACCATACTGCAAGATTCACCGCACTAAAGGCCACGATCTCCAGGAGTGCCGACGGGTTGAACAACTTGCCAAAAAGCAAAAGGCTGAATATGAAAAGCGCGACAAGGAGAAGGGCCAAGACGGTGCTGGAGGATCCGGCAAGAGGGGTCGTGGTGGCCGAGGAGGTCGCCGCGGCAAGGCCAAGCAGCAGAAGGAGAAACCTGCTCGAGGCTGAGATAAGAAAGAGGATGATGATGAGGATGATGACGAGGACGGAGAGGAGTCCAGCGAACATGAGTTCCAGAAAGCAACAGAAGCCATGTGCATTGACGGAGGCACATCTTTGCACTCCTCTCACTGCCAACTCAAGCAGTGGGCACGTGAGGTAAATGCGGCAGAACCGGCAGTGGGTGCTCAGAAACCACTCAAATGGTCCCACACGCCCATCATTTTTGATGCTGAGGATCACCCTGATCGCACAACTGTGGTCGGGTGTTTGCCGTTGTTGATTTCGCCAATGATACGCAATCTTCAAGTCACGAAAATGTTGGTTGATGGTGGAGCCGTCCTAAACTTGATTTCACCAGATGTCATTAAGAGGCTACAGATTCCCGATGAAGATCTCGAGCAAATGGGCACATTTCAAGGGATCAATCCGGGAAGGAGCCAGCCCAGGGGAAAGATTACTCTGTCGGTAACATTTGGCGAGGAGTTGAATTATAGAGCAGAGAAGATTGTCTTCGATGTAGTTAAGATTCCCTTGCCGTATAATGGAATTCTGGGTCGCCCTGCCTTGGCAAAGTTTATGGCAGCATCGCACTATGCCTACAACACGCTCAAAATGCCAGGGCTGATGGGTGTCATCACCATCAACTCCGATAAGAAGGATGCAGTTATTTGCGTCGATAAGCTTTACAGAGAAGCGGTTGCAGCATCTGCCGCCAAGGCACCTGCTCCCGCTGACAAAAAGAAGAGCAAGAAAAACGGCAAGACCTCCGACAAGGCATCTGGGAAGCGCACCTCTTCGGAGTGCTACGCGCCCGTCGATGACGTATCGGAGAGTTCTACCGCCAAGAAGTACAAAGCTACTCCACCAGCAACCAAGAAGGTGTCAGCGAAGGAGGATGGCATAGACGGTACCTTCACCATCAGTGCCTCTCTTGACAGCAAATAGGAAAGCGAGCTCGTTGCCTTTCCGCGGGCGAATGTTGATGTGTTTGCATGGCAACCATCTAACATCCCCGGTGTTCCCAGGGAGGTAATTGAGCACCACCTTGCCGTCTGTCCTCACGCTCGGCCCGTCAAGCAGAAGGTCAGGAAGAAAGCTTTGGAACGGCAACAGTTTATTGCCAAAGAGATAAAAAAGTTAGAAGCGGCAGGTTTAGTCAGGGGAGTGCTACATCCAACATGGTTGGCAAATCCAGTTGTAGTACACAAAGCAAATGGGAAGTGGAGACTTTGTATATATTACACTGATATCAACAAAGCATGTCCGAAAGACCCTTTCCCTTTGCCGCGCATTGATCAAATTGTTGACTCCACTACCGACTGTGACTTACTCTCCTTTCTTGATGCATACTCTGGATACCATCAGATTTTCATGGCCAAGGAGGATGAGGAGAAGACTGCATTTATTACTCCATGTGGCACATACTGCTTCGTGCGTATGCCTTTCGGACTAAAAAGTGGTGGTTCTACATTTGCAAGAGCAGTCCAAATTGGTTTTGAGCCTCAGCTGCACAGGAATGTGGAGGCATATATGGATGATATAGTGGTCAAAACCATGGACAAATCAACCCTCATTCAAGATTTAGAAGAGACATTTGCAAATTTGCACAGAATTAATTTGAAGCTCAATCCCGAGAAGTGTGTGTTTGGCATCCCATCCGGCAAGCTTCTCGGGTTCTTTCTATCTCAACGAGGAATTGAAGCCAATCCTGACAAGATCAAAGCCATTGAGCAAATTGAAGCACCAAAGCGTGTCAAGGATGTGCGGCGTCTTGCCGGCTGTGTTGCTGCATTAAGCAGGTTCATGTCCAAATCTGCTGAGCGCGCCTAGCCGTTTTTCAAGATTTTGAAAAAGGCAGGTCCAATGAAATGGACTCCGGAAGCGGAGGCCGTGCTGCAAGATTTGAAGAGGAACCTCTCCTCTCCGCCAACACTAGTTGTGCCTAAGCCACAAGAACTGTTGCTGCTGTATTTGGCAGCAACAAATCAAGTGGTCAGTGCTGCCTTAGTGGCAGAGAGAGAAGCTGACGACGAAGAAGTAGCAGCAGCAAGCCCGTCAAGTGACAAGCCGGAATCTTCTCCGGCAGAGTCTGGTGCCGACAAGTCAGAATCAGCGCAAGCAGATGGAGCAAACCAGCAAGTGGTGCCGAAGAAGAAAATGGTGCAGCGCCCAGTTTACTTTGTTAGTTCCCTCTTGCAGGGGGCTAGATCAAGGTACTCTGGTGTGCAAAAGTTGCTTTTCGGCCTTCTCATGGCCTCGAGAAAGTTGCGCCATTACTTCCAAGCACATGAGATCATCGTCGTCACTCGCTTTCCGTTGCAGCGTATCTTGAGAAATCCAGACGCCACCGGCAGGATAGTAGAGTGGGCGTTGGAACTGTCTAGTTTTGCACTCAAGTTTGAAAGTACTTCAACTATTCAAAGCAGAGCTTTGGCAGAATTGATTGCAGAATGGACTCCAACGCCAGACGAAGAAATTCAAGAAACTTCTCTCCCCGGCAAAGGAACTACTAAAGAATGGATCATGTACTTTGACGGTGCCTTCTCGCTGCAAGGCGCCGGTGCCGGAGTGCTGCTTGTCGCACCCACCGGAGAGCACCTCAAGTATGTGGTACAAATGCACTTTCCCAGGGAGAAAGCTACAAACAACACTGCCGAGTACGAAGGGCACCTTGCCGGTCTCAGGATCGCAATGGACCTTGGAATCAGAAAGTTGATCATCCGTGGCGACTCGCAGCTCGTTGTGAAGCAAGTTAATAAAGATTACCAGAGCCCATTGATGGAAGCATATGTGGAAGAAGTGAGAAAATTGGAAGAGCACTTTGACGGATTGCAAATAGAGCACATCCCTCGTGCGGAAAACAGCATCGCTGATCATCTGTCGAAGTGTGCTGCCCAAAAGCTGCCTATGGAACCGGGAACTTTTGTGCTCCATTTGACTCAACCATCTGTTACACCATCAATGCAGTTAAACAAAAGAAGAAAGTTGAACACCGGCAAGTACTTCTCGGCAGAGCTATCGAAAGCCACCGGCAAGGAAGTTGCCGAAGACAACAACGCGCCTGCCGGTGAGCAGCGGCCTCGAGTGGAACCTCAGGTTCTCGCCGTTGAGGCAAGCGCTCCCGCAGCCGAAGAGATGCCTTTAGTCCTTGTCGTCGAGCCACATGCTCCGGCATGGACACATCACATCGTCCATTTCCTTCAAACAGGAGAACTTCCCGATGATCAAGAAGAAGCTGAAAAAGTAGCCCGACAGTCAAGTATGTATCAGTTTGTTGATAACATTCTGCACAGAAAGAGACCAAATGGGGTGAAATTGAGGTGCATTTGCCGGGAAGATGGACTAAAGCTATTGGCAGAAATACATGGAGGCATGTGTGGTTCTCACATAGGATCAAGAGCTCTTGTCGGCAAAGCATTCCGGCAAGGCTTCTATTGGCCCACTGCCCTCCAGGATGTGACTGAGCTAGTAACCAAGTGTGAAGCATGCCAGTTTCATTCAAAGAATATACACCAGCCAACTCAAGCCCTTCAAACAATCCCTCTCTCCTGGCCCTTCTCGGTCTGGGGGCTTGATATTTTGGGTCCCTTTCCCCGTGCTACCGGGGGCTTTGAGTTCTTGTACATTGCAATCAACAAGTTCACAAAGTGGCCTGAGGTAGAGCCAGTGAGGAAGGTGACAGCACAGTCAGCCGTCAAGTTCTTTAAAGGACTAGTTTGCCGTTTTGGTGTTCCTAACAGAATCATCATAGACAATGGCACACAATTCACGAGCCGCACCTTCATGCAGTACATCCAAGATCTTGGAAGCAAAATCTGTTTTGCGTCTGTTGCTCACCCGAGAAGCAACGGCCAAGCGGAGAGGGCGAATGTTGAAGTGTTGCGAGGCCTCAAGACAAGAACTTTTGACAAGCTACGCGGTTGCGGAAGGCGATGGATTGATGAGTTGCCGGCGATTCTTTGGTCACTCAGGACAACACCAAATCGAGCTACCGGCCAGACACCCTTCTCCCTAGTTTATGGTGCAGAGGTGGTGCTCCCCACGGAACTCATGTATGGGTCACATAGAGTGCTTGCCTATGATGAGGACAAGCAAGAGCAGCTGTGGCAAGATGATGCCACGCTCTTTGAGGAAGATCATCTTCGGGCTGCTGTGCGAGCTGCATGCTACCAGCAAGCTTTGCGCCGCTACCATAGCTGCAAAGTTCATGGTCGAAGCCTTGAGGAAGGCGACCTTGCTCTTTGGCGCGTTCAATCTGCCAAGGGATCAAACAAGTTGACGCCAAAGTGGGAAGGCCCTTATCGGGTAGTATGAGTCACCAGACCTGTCGCAGTCCGTCTGGAGACCGAAGATGGCATCCCAGTGCAAAACTCATGGAATATTGAGCATCTTCGCAAGTTCTATCCATAAGGCGCAGTTGCCGGGCCTCCCGGCAACACCTTTTGTATTAGCCTTGTCGGCGAGACATGTAACCCTTTGTACAAAGCCAGGCGCAGACCCTGTGCATAAGTGAAATAAAGCTAAATGTTTCACAACTCTTTGTTATAGTACATTTTCGCTTATGTCTGATTACATGTGATGTTGAGTTACACTTTGCCTTGTATGAAATGATTAACGAGCCATCAAGGCATCCAACCACTCTTCTCTCTTCTTTCTTTTTCTCAAAAAGGACAGAAGGTTCCCTCGCGTGCAAGTTTCCTGGGGGGTGATGGTGTGGATACCACGAAATGACGTTCAAGCGATCGTTTTTACAACAAGAAGTACAGCAAAGAAAAAGCTAAGTTGAAAAACTTTAAAACAATTTCGTTGTTGTAGGTGCAATATTCCTTGAACAATTTTTGTCTTTGTATGAGAAACCTGCATGCTAAGGAACCTTATCGAAATTGATTGCGCTCTTAGTTTGTTTCGAGTCCGCTCAACAACTTAAGTAGCTGCATTGAGATCGTCAAAGGTAAACTTGCCGGCAGCGGCACTTCCGGTAGGCTGCTAAGGATCCATTCCTCAAGCACTCACGGCAAGAGTGTGCGCACCGACAAGCATCCAATAAGCGTAGGGTATACAAATCATGCAAAGGCAAAATAAAACAAGAAAAATAGCATACATTCATGTTGGGGAACGTTGCATGGAAAACAAAAAATTTCTACGCACACGCAAGATCTATCCATGGAGATGCATAGCTACGAGAGGGGGAGTGTGTCTATGTACCCTCGTAGACCGTAAGCGGAAGCGTTAGAACAACGCGGTTGATATCGTCAAACAACTTCACGATCCAACCGACCGAGTACCGAACGTACGGCACCTCCGCGTTCAGCACACGTTCAGCTCGGTGACGTCCTCGACTTCTTGATCCAGCAAGACGGCGAGGTAGTGGATGAGTTCCGGCAGCACGACGGCGTGGTGACGGTGATGGTGATGCTATCTCCGCAGGGCTTCGCCCAAACACTGCGAAAATATGACCGAGGGACGGAACTGTGGAGGGGGGCGCCGCACACGGCTAAGACAATGTTGTGTCTCCTTTGGGGCCCCCCCTCTCCTCTATTTATATATGTGTAGGGGCTTGGAGTAGAAGGAACAGTGCCACGTGAACAGTAACCATGAATAGTACACACGTGGACTTGGACTCCAAAGTCCAATCCTATTCCTACTAGGACTCTCCCTTTTTCCTTCCCTAGCTGCGTGGGCTTTTGAGGACTAGGTGCGCCTGGCCCAATAAGGCCAGGGCGCCTCCCCTTAGCCCATGCCAGCCCTTGGGACATGGTGGACCCACTTGTGGACTTCTGGACCCCTCCGGAATCCTCCGGAACCTTCTGCAAGCTTCCCGGTACAATACCGAAAAAACTGCACCTTTTTCCGGAACCCAAAATATGACTTCCCATATATAAATATTTACCTCTCGACCATTCCGAGACTCCTCGTGACGTCCGGGATCTCATCCGGGACTCCGAACAATATTCGGTTACCAATTCACATAACTCATATAACACTATATCGTCAACGAACGTTAAGCGTGCGGACCCTACGGGTTCGGGAATGATGTGCGGACGCCTCTCCAGTCAATAACCAATAGCGGAACCTGGATACTCATATTGGTTCCTACATATTCCACGAAGATCTTATCGGTCGAACCGCAATGACAACATACGTAATTCCCTTTGTCCGTCGGTATGTTACTTGCCCGAGATTCGATCGTCGGTATCTCCATACCTAGTTCAATCTCGTTACCGGCAAGTCTCTTTACTCGTTCCGTAATACATCATCCTGTAACTAACTCCTTAGTCACTTTGATTGCTAGCTTCTTATGATGTGCATTACCGAGAGGGCCCAGAGATACCTCTCCGAAACACGGAGTGACAAATCCCAGTCTCGATCCATGCCAACTCAACAGACACCTTCGGAGATACTTGTAGAGCATCTTTATGATCACCCAGTTATGTTGTGACATTTGATAGCACACAAGGTATTCCTCCGGTATCCGGGAGTTGCATGATCTCATGGTCGGAGGAACATGTATTTGACATTCAAGAAAGCAGTAGCAATAAACAGAACGATCATATGCTAAGCTAACAGATGTGTCTTGTCCATCACATCATTCTCCTAATGATGTGATCCCGTTATCAAATGACAACTCATGTCTATGGTTAGGAAACCTTAACCATCTTTGATCAACGAGCTAGTCTAGTAGAGGCTCACTAGGGACACGGTATTTGTTTATGTATTCACACATGTATTTAAGTTTCCGGTCAATACAATTCTAGCATGAATAATAAACCTTTATCATGAACAAGGAAATATAAAATAATAACAACTTTATTATTGCCTCTAGGGCATATTTCCATCAATTCACTCCAAACAGCATAAGTTGTATTACATCACAAGCACAGTGCAAATCTAACTTAAAGATTAAACTTGTTTTTTACATGGTAGCACTGGTGACAAATGCAACGACAAGGCTAGTTCTGAAGATCGCCTTGATGCCTGGGAACAAGAAGAACCTTGTCGGCTATTGGGGCGACGACCTTATCAATATCTGTGATGTCTGTGTTCAACGGCAAGGTCTTGAATACCCCGGAGAGATCGACGTCAGGATTGCGGTAGGCGACCTTGACGAGCACTTTGTAAAGGACGTCATGACCAAACTTCCGGGATTCATTGGCGAATGAAGCAGACCTGTCCTCGTGATAAGTTTTCCAGGCGTCGATGAGGCCCTCAAAGAACTTGGTCAGTCTGGCACTGGCGGCCTCCTTGTCGTTGACAGTGAAGCTCCAGCTTCTCATGTCAATGACGGCAAGCTGGGCAGTTATGCCTTCAGCAATGTTGACGAGCCTGTTAGTCCAGAGAGAGAGCACTTCACGCAGTCTGGTGAACTATTTTTCAGCATTTGTTCGAGAGGCCTCTTCTATTTCAAGCTTATCCGTCAGGATTGTCTCTTTTTCCTTGGCGGATTCAAGATCTTTTTCCAAGGTGGCAAGTTTGGTTTTCTGATCATCCACTGCCTTGGCGGCCTTGTCAAGATCTTGGCTTTTGGACGCTAGCTGCGTCTACAGTTCCCCCAGGGTATGAGCTGCCTTCTGCGCTTCGTGTTTAAGAGCCTCGATCTCTTTACTGTTACCAGCGAGATCTTCTTTCAACTTGTTCACCTGAGATTCCAAATCTGCCTTGGCGGTAGCAGCAGCTGCAACTTCATCAGTGGCCTCCTTGAGCTTGGCGGCACTTTCTCGAGCTTGGGTCTTAATGGATTCCTTGTGATTTCTTTCTAGCTCTTGCGTCCTCTGCTCAAGGAGCTTTTCAATCTCTTCATCCTTGCCGCGAAGTTTGGCGGCAAGGGCGTCTTCCTGTGCGGCAAGATCCTTCTCTCTGGCGTTGAGCTACGCCTCGCGCTCTGCCAGCTTGCCGTCAAAAGCTGTTGCCTTCTCCTGGGCAGTGGCAAGTTTTTCTTCCTGCCTCCTGAGATTGCGGGATTGCCCGTTGTACCATGTGCGGATCTCCTCTGCCTTCTCCTTTAGCCTCTCTTAGGCTAGCTCCAGAGCCTTGTGCCTATCTTGGAGTTTGTCCCAACGCTTGCCGTAGCGATCTTGCACATCTTTGAAACCAGCAGCCATGGTTTTTAGGAAGGCAAGATCTGCCACGCTGTCGGCAGCGTTGTCGGCTTCAGTGGCACTTTGGGAGAAGGGGGATAGAATCTGAGCAATCTCGTTGTCAAAGCTTGGATCTCCAGTGCCAGATGAGCTGGGGGCTTCAGATCCTTGCTGAGAAGTGGCAGGCGTCAAAGTATCCATCAAGATTTGAGTGATTGGTGCAGCAGGTTGAATATCAGGATTTGGCTTGTCAGCACCAACCAGTACCATCTCTATACTTGTCTGGATGGGGGAAGATGTGTTGTTGGGAGACTTCTCTAGCTCTCCGTTAGCTTCCCTCACCTCCTCGACAATAGATTTGGCAGCTTCTTCGGCGGAGATCTTGGCGGCCTCATCAGCGGCGCTCTTTGCAATTTCTGTTACGTCTGCAAGAATTTCTCCTTCTTCGGGAGAAGCTAGATCTGCAAGATAGTACAGAAGCAAGGAGCAGAAAGAAATTCAATTTACAAGTCAAGTTCAAGAAAACAAAAAGTTGGAAAGTGCTTGGAAAGCAAGTGGATTACCTGTTGATTCTCATTGAGGAAGGGTGGTTCCTTCCTCGGCAACCTTGGCTGCCAACACACGGTCATCGGCAGCTTCATTTGCTAGGACGATCTTGGTGCGAACGGGCTCATCAGTGGAGACCCTTGCCGGAGAAGCGCTCTCCGTGATGATGGTTGACGGAGTAGCCACGACGGAATCTGCCTCCAGGGGCCCTTCCTCATGGCCGACTTCTCCCATCTCCTTATCGGGCTCAGAAGAAGGAACATTAGCACCGGTGCTCGCGAGCGGGAAGTGCACCATAGCCTCACGCTGGGTGCTGGGCTGGGGGTTGGTAACAGCAGTATCAGCAGATGTAATCCCCTGCCCAGCACTTGCCGCTGGCTCGTGTTCTGTTGCAGCTCTGGTTCGCTTTGCCCTGTGCACGAGCGGTTTTGTATCTCTGAGAAGACAAAGGAAATCAAGTCAAAATGACAGTCAAGACAAAATCAAGATTTAATAAGGACAAATGATTATACTTACTCCTCGTCTTCGGGCTCACTGAGGACGGAGAGATCATATCTCACTGGCGGAGGCGACACTCTGGCTCTCTTGATTACCGGTGGAGGCGAAGATGCCTGTTTCAAAGACCCAACTTCTCCGGCAACTTCTTGCTGGGAAGATGGACGTTGAGCTCGAGGACGCCGAGTTGATTGTCGGCGAACTTCTTGTGGTTGGCCAGTCCTGATGGTCGTCTTCTTCACGACAGGGCCAGTTCCTGACGAAGAAGGGCACACTATTTCTTGACTGGACGCCTTCTGAAGAACACGTGCCTTCTTCTTTGGGGCTTGGGGATCTCCTTCTTCCTTGAGCTCACCGACAACTTTTTCCCCGGCAGGCTCTTCTTGATGCTCTTCGGCAACTTCTTCGTCGGGGGTCTATTCTTCTTCTTCGGTTGCCACGGCCCAGGAACCACTAGCCTTGCTGGCTTTCAAGGCTTCCTCGGCTCTATGGGCAATGTATGCCAATTCTTCATCTCTGGTGGCACGGATGAGGTCCTTCTCTTCTCGAGTGGCCCTCTCCGTCAAGTTAGAAGCCCAAGCCATTTCATCCTCGAGCGATGGTTCTTCCCAGTCAGCTTCTACTCCTTGGGCGTTGCATGCTGGCATCATCGCCAAGATGGAATCCTTGGCGGAATTGATATGCAGCGGTACCACTTTGGCCGGCAAGTGAAATTTGCCGGAAGTCCTGAACAGCTGATGACAGAGGCTGATGTGCTGCATGACCGTCAGGTTGTTGCCCAGCCCTGGATACAGCCGCATGATGTCAGCGGCATTCTGGTACTCCCAAGTGTATCTCTGCCTCTTCTGCAGCAGCGTGATGCGTCGCCGGAGGAAGTCAGCTCCTACCATCTCAATGGTTAGCCTGGCAGCCTTCAGACGAGCAATCCGGTTCAGCGCCAAGGAAAGTTTCTTGTCGCTGGCGCCAAAGTCACTCCAGTTCTTGCCGCGGTCAATTTTCTCTGTGTGCGGCAAGCAGAAATTGGGGAAGTCCTCCTTTATCCAGCACCACTCTGCCCGCCATTCTTCCCATTTCAGATGCAGCAGCCCGGTAAGATACTTTCCTTTGGCTTTAGCCTGAGGAATCCACGTCACGCTGCCGGAGAGCGCATCACCTTCGATGCGGGGAATGAAGAAGTGGCGGAAAAGATCGACATTGGGGACGACTCCGACAAAATTTTCGCACATGTGGGCGAAGACTGACATGCAAGTCATTGCATTGGGAGTAAAATTCAGTAGTCGGAACCCGAATGTGTACATCAGCTCGCTGAAGAAATCTGAATAGGGGGCACCAGACCACAGTAGAAATACATGCAGAAGAATGGATATGCATCTCCAGATACTTTGGTGTCGGCGGGGAGCACTACCGGAGCTGTGTGGTCTTGGGTGTCTCTCCCCCACATATAGGCGTACCTATCGATAAGGGTGCTCTTGTCCAGTGCTGGCAGCAAGAAGACCGCATTTTCCCTCTGCCGTTGCTCCAAATCTGCCTTCCTCTTCTCCGCTTTGGGGTCGAAGGGCTTGGCGGGTTTCTTCCCCTCCGTATCGGCCTTTTTGGGTGCCATGAGGGCTCAGAAAGGAAGAGAGGATTGAGGAAGAGATGCGAATCGGCGGCGGCGGCGGCGGGATTTGCTCTGGCAAGAGGAAGAAGATGATGCAGCGAAGGGCAAGGGTGAATGAGCAGCGCCTCCTCGCGGTTGCCTTTTTATGGGGAAGGCACGGGGAGGCTGGCTCTTTACTGTTCGACGTGGCAGTGCTTTTGCAGGCGCACTACCACAAAACCGCCGCTCCAGTCCACCACTCCTACGACCCGCATTAAATGTGTGATGTGGACGTGCGAAAGGGAAATCATCATCACAAGATTTACGGCAGTATTTTCTCACCACGTATCTGTGCATTGTTTGGGCCTAGCCCAACGTCGCTTCAGACGCGCGTGTGGCCCAGGCCCGGGGGCTCCTGACGTTGTATAAAATATGGGTATTTTATACCCTGACTTATGCCCAGACAGTGGTAGCATTCCTGATGGCTAGAGGTTGCTGGGAGATTACCAACATCAAGATCCAAGGCTTGGTTGCAAAACCATAAAGAAGACATCAAGACGAAGCATCAAGAAGCGCTTGGCTAGCGCTGAAGATGGAGACAGCACTTGCCGGGAAGGCATGAGCCGGTAAGATGAAGGCCCAACAAGCTCCGTGCCAGCAAGCCCTTACTAGCTCCTCCTCGCCTCCACCTCATCGAGCATCTAGTCGCTAATCTGTGAGGTGTCGAGCGGGCTGGCAGTTTGGTGAGGTTTGTCGGGGCACGTGTCAACATGCTGGAAGGAAGATTACCTTTAATGACACCCGTCCAGAAGGTGTGGCAAGATTGTAGGAGGTAGCTGGGCGAGCGGTGCAGGACCTTGCCGGGGCTACTCCTCCACATGACACCTAACAGCGCATTTATTGTGTTTGTCCTAAACTGGTAGAGTTAGGTATGATAGCACTGTTGGCTATCTAATCAACACGTAAAGACTATTTTGCCACTGTGGTTACCCCTTGATCTATTAAAGGAGGGCCAGGGCAACCTTTACAAGGATCGACTCTTTGCTCATTCTGCATGCGTAGCTGCACTTCCTGCACCTTGCCGGCAAGTAGCGCTCCTTGTACTTGAGCTCAAACACATCTAATACAACACATCAGGAGTAGGGTTTTACACCTCACGGTGGCCCGAACCTGGGTAAATCCTTTGCGTTGATTGCTGATTCTGCTCTTTGTGCTTGCGCATCTCCCTAACCGAACCGCAAAGGGGCTGGATGGCCCCATAGATGGTCATACGCACGACACTTATGCAGGAGATGGAACGGTACATCCTGATATGCACTTTATATATATATATAGATGAAATTTGTGGATTGTTTAAGCTTGCAGGTTTATCCGTGGATGGAGTTAATAAAAAAGTATTCCCTTTATCTTTGGGGCGAAAGGTATTGACATGGTATAGGCTATTGAATGATACTGGAACATGGGATTGGAACCGATTGAAGCTGGAATTCCACCAGAAATTTTATCCTATGCATTTGGTTCATCATGATCAGAATTACATATATAATTTTTGGCCTCGTGAAGGAGAAAGTATCGCTCAAGCTTGGGGGAGGCTTAAATATATGATGCACACATGCCCCAATCATGAGCTCTCAAGAGAAATAATTATACAAAACGTTTATGCTCAGCTTTCTCATAATGATCAATGCATGCTCGATACTTCATCCACTGGTTCCTTTATGAAGAGGACTATTGAATTTAAATGGGATCTTCTAGAAAGAATTAAACGCAACTCTGATGATTAGGAAATCAACAAAGGTAAAGAGTCAGGCATAAATGTTGAGTTTGATTGTGTTAAATCTTTTATGGAAACCGATATTTTTCATAAGTTTAGTACTAAATATGGACTTGACTCTGAGATAGTAGCTACTTTTTGTGAATCCTTTGCTGCTCATGTTGATCTCTGTAAGGATAAATGGTTTAAGTTTCATCCACCTATTGAAGTAGAGTAAGAACCTATCATAGCTAAAGATGAAATAATAGTTTATAATGTTGATCCAGTTGTGCCTACTGCTTATATTGAGAAACCTCCTTTCTCTGTTAGGATAATGGAACATGCTAAAGCTTCAACTATGGTTAATAAGAGTAATATTAAATCATTTAAACCTTCTCAATAAATTAAAGTTGAACCTAATGTTGCAATGATCAAAGATCTTTTAGTTGATAACATTGAAGGACATGTCATATATTTCTGTGATGAAGCAACTAGAATTGCTAAGCCAGACACCGAAGATAAAAATAAACCTATAATTGGCATGCCTGTTGTTTATGTTAAAATTGGAGATCATTGCTATCATGGTTTATGTGATATTGGTAATCGTGTAAGTGCTATGCCATTTTTTCTTTATCAAGAAGTCATGAATGACATTGCACCTGTTGAGATTGAAGATATTGATGTTACTATTAAGCATGCAAACAGAGATACTATTACACCACTTGGGATTGTTAGAGATGTTGAAGTCTTGTGTGGTAAGATCAAATACCCTACTGATTTTCTAGTTCTTGGATCACCACAAGATGATTTTTGTCCCATTATATTTGGTAGACCTTTCTTGAATACGGTTAATGCTAAGATTGATTGTAATAAAGAAATGGTTAGTGTTAATTTTGGTTATGTATCTCATGAGTTTAATTTCTCTAAGTTTAGTAGACAACCTCATGATAAAGAATTTCCTAATAAAGATGAAATTATTGGTCTTGCTTCTACTGCCGTACCTCCTACTGATCCTTTAGAACAATATTTGCTAGACCATGAAAATGATATGCATATGAATGAAAGGAATGAATAGATGACATATTCTTTAGACAAGCACCTATTCTTAAACATAATTTGCCTGTTGAAACTTTGGGAGATCCTCTTCCACCTAAGAGTGATCCTGTGTTTGAACTAAAGAAACTACCTGATACACTTAAATATGCTTATCTTGATGAAAAGAAGATATATCCTGTTATTATCAGTGCTAACCTTTCAGAGCATGAAGAAAAGAGATTACTTAAAACTCTGAGGAAGCACCGTGCTGCTATTGGATATACTCATGAAGATCTTGAGGGAATTAGTCCCACTCTATGTCAGCACAAGATTAATATGGAGCCTGATGCTAAACCAGTCGTTGATCATCAATGTCGTCTGAATCCTAAGAGGAAGGATGTGGTAAGAATAGAAATATGAAAGCTCCTAGAGGCAGGTATAATTTATCCTATAACTGATAGAAGATGGGTAAGTCTTGTTCATTGTGTTCCTAAGAAAGGAGGCATTACCGTTGTTCCTAATGATAAAAATGAACTTATTCTACAAAAAATTGTAACTAGTTATAGGATGGTAATTGATTTCAGGAAATTAAATAAAGCTACTAGGAAAGATCATTACCCCTTGCCTTTTATTGATCAAATGTTAGAATGATTATCTAAGCATGCACACTTTTGTTGCCTAGATGGATATTCTGGTTTTTCTCAAATACCTGTATCGAAAGAAGATCAAGAGAAAACCACTTTTACTTGTCCTTTTGGAACTTATGCTTATAGACGCATGCCTTTTGGTTTTATGCAATGCACCTGCTACCTTTCAAGGATGTATGACTGCTATATTCTCAGACTTTTGTGAAAAGATTGTTGAGGTATTCATGGATGATTTCTCCATTTACGAAACTTCTTTTGATGATTGCTTAAGCAGCCTTGATCGAGTTTTGCAGAGATGTGAAGAAACTAATCTTGTCTTGAATTGGGAGAAGTGCCACTTTATGGTGAATGAAGGTATAGTCCTTGGGCATAAAATTTCCGAAAGAGGTATTGAGGTAGACAAAGCTAAAGTTGATGCAATTGAGAAAATGACATGTCCTAAAGATATCAAAGGTATAAGAAGTTTCCTTGGTCATGCTGGTTTCTATAGAAGGTTCATAAAAGACTTCCCTAAAATTTCTAGGCCTCTTACTAATCTCTTGCAAAAAGATGTTCCATTTGTTTTTGATGATGATTGCGTAGAAGCCTTTGAAATACTTAAGAAAGCCTTAATTTCTGCACCCATTGTTCAACCACCTGATTGGAACCTACCCTTTGAAATTATGTGTGATGCTAGTGATTATGCTATATTGGTGTTGTTCTAGGTCAAAGAGTTGATAAGAAACTGAATGTTATTCATTATGCTAGTAAGAATATAGACAGTGCTCAATGAAATTATGCTACTACTGAAAAAGAATTTTTAGCAGTTGTGTTTGCATGTGATAAATTCAGATCTTATATTGTTGATTCTAAAGTAACTATTCACACCAATCATGCTGCTATTAAATACCTTATGGAAAACAAGGATGCTAAACCTAGATTTATTAGGTGGGTTCTTTTACTACAAGAGTTTTATTTGCATATTGTTGATAGAAAGGGAGCTGAAAATCCCGTAGCAGATAATTTGTCTAGGATGGAAAATGTTCTTGATGACCCACTTCCTATTAATGATGATTTTCCTGATGAGCAATTAGCTGTTATAAATGCTTCTCGTAATAATCCTTGGTATGCAGACTATGCTAATTACATTGTTGCTAAATATATACCACTCAGTTTCACATACCAACAAAAAAAGTTCTTCTTTGATTTAAGACATTACTTTTGGGATGACCCACATTTATATAAAGAAGGAGTAGATGGTATTATTAGACGTTGTGTACCTGAGCATGAACGGGAACAAATCCTCCGGAAGTGTCACTCAGAGGCATACAGAGGACACCATGCGGGAGACAGAACCGCACATAAGGTATTACAGTATGGTTTTATTGGCCTACTCTTTTCAAATATGCACGTAAGTTTGTCCTTTCTTGTGATGAATGTCAAAGAATTAGTAATATTGGTAGAATTCAGGAAATGCCTATGAATTATTCACTTGTTATTGAACCATTTGATGTTTGGGGTTTCGATTATATGGGACCTTTTCCTAAATCTAATGGATATACACATATTCTAGTTGTTGTTGATTATGTTACTAAGTGGGTAGAAGCTATTCCAACTAGTAGTGCTGATCACAACACCTCTATTAAAATGCTTAAATAAGTTATATTCCGGAGGTTTGGCGTCCCTAGATACTTGATGACTGATGGTTGTTCACATTTTATTCATGGTGCTTTCCGTAAACTTCTTGCTAAATATGATGTTAATCATAGAATTGCATCGCCTTATCATCCTCAGTCTAGCGGTCAAGTTGAATTGAGTAATAGAGAAATAAAGTTAATTTTGCAAAAGACCATTAATAGATCCAGGAAAAATTGGTCTAAGAAACTTGATGATGCATTGTGGGCTTATAGAACTGCTTACAAAATCCTATGGGTATGTCTCAGTATAAAATGGTTTGTGGAAAGGCATGTCATTTACCTCTTGAATTAGAACATAAAGCTTATTGGGCAATTAAGGAACATAACTATGATTTCAAACTTGTCGGTGAGAAGAGGTTATTTGATATTAGCTCCCTAGATGAATGGAGAACCCAAGCCTATGAAAATGCCAAATTGTTTAGAGAAAAAGTTAAAAGATGGCATGACAAAAGAATTCAAAAACAGGAATTCAAAGTTGGTGAGCATGTCCTATTGTACAATTCTCGCTTAGATTTTTTGCAGGAAAACTTCTCTCTAAATGGGAAGGACCGTATATCATCGACGAAGTTTATCGCTACGGAGCTATCAAAATTAACAACTCCAAAGGCACTAATCTGAAGGTGGTTAATGGGCAAAGAATTAAACACTATATCTAAGGTACGCCCATTAATGTTGAAACTAATATTATTCAAAAAATTACACCGGAGGAACACATAAAAGAGTCCTTCCGGAACGCACCAGAACCCTGAAAAGGAGTAGGTATGTGATACGGTAAGTAAACCGACTTCAAAAATCCTAGAAAAAATATTTCTGTCTGTTTTGGAATATTAGAAAAATACAAAAAATAGAAACAGCCGAGGGGACCCACGAGGAGGTCACAAGGCAACAAGGCGCGCCCTACCCCCTGGGCGCGCTGTGTTGCCTTGTGGGCCCCTCGTGTGCCTTCCCGACTCCGTTTTCCTCCTGTATACTTGTTTTGCAAGATAAAAATTCTTTATATATACCCCCGGATGTTTTGACCACCGTATCGCAACTATCTACTCTGTTCTTGTTTCAGGCTGTTTTTCGGACAGATCTAGACGCACCATGACATCTCAAGACTCGGACGGGGAAAGCTATGTCTCGCACCTTATCGCGAACCCTAGAGTCTATGGGGATATTGATCCCTATGGATGGACAACCGATGAGGAGGAGGATGCCGATCTGAAGAGGATGAAATCATCGAGTGAAGAAGAAGAAGACCCGTTGCCTCAACAAGGAGATATGCATGTCGAGTTCAAAAAGTTGAACCTGCCGAATAAGGTTAAACCCTCCAGTACTCGATTTACTCCTTATCGTCGTGCGCAGGTGGATTTCTCCTCTTCAATTGTCAAAATTCATCCTTTGGAGGATAGTGCATCAACTATTTCAAGCAAACTCTGCAAGGAGAATGCGGTTCTTAAAAGGGAAGTTAGTGAGCTCAAGGAGGAGATTCATACTCTTAGAGGAATCATCGCCAAGAAAATTACTTCAGCACCATCATCACCAAAGAAAGACGCTTGAGTACACGGGTATGGGCACCACCCTTGGCTTGTTCCAAGCTTGGGGGAGGTGCCCTGGTATCGTATCACCATCACTCTTTATCATCATAATTTATCTTAGTTTGATCCTTAGTTATTTCGTGATTTAGAGGAATAAAAAGTTTAGTATGATCTAGTTTTGAGTGCTTGTTTCGTGATCTATCTATCTATGTAATCGGGTGTGAGAGTTATATAATAAAGAGTAGTTTGAGTTTGGCTTCTTTACTTTTATGTTTCAATCTAAGCAATAAAAGAATGAAAAGATCATATGATAATCCCTTGGGGAGTAATGACTTTACATAAAGAAAAGTATAGTTAATAAAGTTTATTGGAAGTTAACAAACACAGCATTGGTCATTGATGCAATTCATGGGAGATTAAAAAGGAAGAGAGGATTCACATATAGATACACTATCTTGGACATATTTTATGATTGTGAGCCCCCATTAAATATTCTATGCCAAATAGTTGACATTGGACAAGCAAGACAACGTAATGAGTTATGTTTGCTTATATTCATATAGAAGTTATATTGTCATAGATCCCCTAACATGTGGTGCTTGCTCACTGTCTTTTTCTAGCCAAAAATCCGTACTAAGTAGAGATACTGCTTGTGCATCCAAAACCCTTGAACCCGGTTTCATGTCATGAGAGTCCATTATATCTACCTACTTCGAGTGGACTAGTGAAGCGGCGGCCGCACTAGAGGAAATCAAGACACTACTGGCTAGCAACCCCATCTTGACAGCACCCAGCCTGGGCGAGCCAATGCTGTTATACATTTCGGCCACGAATCAGGTGGTCAGCGCGGTTCTCGTCATCGAACGAGAGACAGAGGGTCACAAGCTCCAGGTGCAGAAACCAATGTACTATGTATCCGAAGTGCTCACCCCGTGTAAAACGAGGTGCCCGCATTATCGGAAGATCGCCTACGCAGTTTTCATGGCGTCCAAAAACTCCGCCACTATTTTCAAGAGTGCTCAGTCACGGTGGCATCCGAGGTACCACTGAATGACATAATCAACAATCGAGACGCCACTGGCCGCATAGTCAAATGGGCTATAGAACTCCTCCCCTTCGAAATCATATATCGACCGCGCCGAGCTATTAAATCTCAGGTGTTGGCAGATTTCGTAGCGGAATGGACGGAAGCCGAACTCCCCAGAGAGTACAGTACATACTCGCATTGGACGATGTACTTCGACGGCTCCAAAATGCTCGCCAGGCTGGGGGCTGGAGTGGTTCTCACATCCTCCATTGGCGACAATATTCGGTACATACTCCAGATCATGTACACCGGCTCCAACAACGCGGCCGAATACGAAGCTCTGTTGCATGGACTTCGGATGGCGGTGTCAATGGGCGTACAGCGGCTCGAGGTACGGGGAGATTCTAATCTCGCAATCTCTCAAGTTAATGGCGAATTCGACGCAAAAGACCCAAAAATGACAGCATATCGCAACGCCGTCCTAAAAATCTCCGCCCATTTTGAAGGACTGGAGTTTTACCATGTCCCTAGGGACAGCAATCAAGCTACCGATGTCCTTGCTCGAATGGGCGCCAAGCGCTACCGTGTTCCTGAGAACACCTTTTTTGAACAACTCTTCAAGCCGTCCGTGGTGTGGCAGGACGACGCCCAGGACTCGGAAACCAAGACCTCAGGAGAGCTCGTCCCTCCGCATCTCGAACCAGACGAAGGAATTATCGGGGGCTCAGCCGTCGAAACGACGTCTTCATCCCACGAAGTCATGGCTGTAATCGCGCCTTGATCGAGCCCTTCCTCGCCTATCTCCTCCGCCAAGAGCTACCCGATGACCAGACTGAGGCAAGACGCATTATCCGGCAATCTAAAGCCTATAAAGTCCACGAGGGCGAACTATATAATAAAAGCACTACTGGCGTCCTCCAATGATGTATATCCGAAGAGGAGGGAAGACAGCTCTTGGCCGAGATCCACGCTGGCATGGGCGGTCACCACGCAGCAGCTCGGGCCCTGGTCAGCAAGGCTTTCTGAGCCGGGTTCTTCTGGCCCACTGCACGAATAGACGCCCAAACATTGTTCCAACATTGCGTTGGATGCCAGCTCTTTGCAAATCAGATTCATATGCCCCCCACGGCTATTCGGACGATACCGATTACTTGGCCTTTCGCGGTCTGGGGGCTGGACATGGTCGGACCACTTAAAGGGGGGGCCAAGAAAAAGAAATATCTACTCGTCATGGTAGACAAATTCACTAAATGGATTGAGGCAAAACCAGTAACCTCAGCCAAGTCCAAGCCGGTCATTGATTTTATATCCGGTGTCGTGCACCGTTATGGTGTCCCCCATAGCATAATAACGGACAATGGATCCAATTTTACCACCCAGGAGGTCAAAGACTGGTGCGCTAATTTAGGCATTAAGCTCGACTATGCCTCGGTATATCACCCACAGTCCAATGGGCAGGTCGAGCGGGATAATGGACTGATTTTGAGCGGCATTAAGCCCCGTTTGGTCCGATCTTTAAAAGAATCTGACTGACATTGGGTTGAGGAGCTCGACTCCGTACTGTGGGGCCTACGCACCACTCCCAATCGATCCACAGGCTATACACCATTCTTCATGGTGTATGGGGCAGAAGCCGTCCTCCCCAGCGATCTTATTCACGACGCGCCTCGAGTATGTATGTATGAAGAAAGAGAGGCCGAGATGGATCGGCAGGATGACCTGGACGCCCTGGAGGGCGAGCGCGACATAGCTCAGGCTTGTTCTGCCTTCTATCAGTAGCAGGCCAGACGCTATCAGAGCAGGGAAGTGCGGGCAAAAGCCTACAATGTGGGCAACCTCGTCCTGCGCCTCCCGGAGAAGCAGAAGCATAAGTTGTCGCCCAAATGGGAGGGGCCCTTCATAATTGATCAAGTACTTACGGGCGGAGTGTATCATCTCCGCGACCCAAAGGACGACCGCCTCGAACCAAACCCATGGAACGCAGCTCGGCTTCGGCGCTTCTACGGCTAAAACTGCGTCCTCCCCTTCTTCGGTTTATCCTTCTCGGATTTATATTTTTCTCCAGTAACTAGTCTTTCTCGGGTTGTGTTCGGTTAAGCCGAACTACGTCAAGTTTTTCTTCGGCAAACATCCTCGAATGTACCACACGTTGTTACCTGGGGGCTTCTCTTACGGAGCCAGTTATATATTATTTGTGCAACCATCAGTTTTTACATGTTTGCAACCTTCCAGTATCATTCTAAAGGCATCATATGCATCAATTTGACTTAAGATTTGGCCAAGCTGGGTTGCCTCGCTCCTATGTTTACTCCCCACGTTCCCGATTGTTCGGCTAGGGAGTAAAGGGAGCACCTCTGCGATTGGTACGTCCAGATTACCCGGGTGCGTACCTCAGACGGGTGAAGCCAAAAGCTAGCGTTCTTAAGAACATAATTGGTCGGCCACGGAGGAAGTGAAAATAAGTGGTCATTATCGCCAAGATTCCGGGGTTATTTTCCCGAAGTAACCATCACCTGTCTATTCCAGGTATTCGGTTATCCATCTATGGTCAACATGACAACCCGAAGAAAGGAACCCATAGAGGAACTATTTTCGTCGGAAGATGTTTCTTACGTTAAACAGTAATATAACATAACTCCCCGAGCCTGTTTTTATCTGTTTGCACCAAATGGCCGGATTGCCTGGCTCTCCGAAGTGTTTTTCCGATGTTCTCGGATCGCATAGTAGGAAGCACTCCTCGGCCCCTGGCTGGGGAGGCAGAAGCCAATGGCCGGTTATGACAACGCTTCAAGCACGGTTAGGAGACTATTTGATGTACAGTACATAGATACATATAATCCAAATGCCACTCTCGATCAAGACCATCTATTATGGTCTCCAGAGCACAATCTGCTTGGGACAACCGAGTTGCGGGCATAACCTGGTCATATACCAGATGCACGGGCACTTCCTGCCCATCTGGTCCTACCGGCCCAACCCTAGCTAAATGCTCCAGTTCCAGCTTGGTGAAACGGGTCTTGATCATCGCCCAAGCTTCCCGTGCTCCCTCTCGACAAGATGACTTCTTCCACAACTCAAAGTGACGCCGAGCTCCTTTGAATCGATTAGCAAGTTCGGCCATCTCTTCCGGGGCCATCTCGCCAGGCCACAGTGCCTTGAACATGCTCTTCATGGCTTTCCGGGCCCGCTCATGCACGGCGGATAGTTCCTTCAGCAGGCCCCATCCAAAGAAGCTGGCCTCCTCTTCGGGGCGTCCGGTCAGAAGAACTACAATGAGACGTGGCGTTGTTCAAATTACTGTCTAATACATACAGTCTCTCAACTGAAAAACAAGGTTGTGCTCACCGAACATGCCAGCCTTCAGTCTCTGGTTCTCCTCCTGGGATAGGACCAGTTGAGCCTTCAAGCTCTTGATTTCTTGGGCCTATTCTTGACCTTCCACCTTGAGCTTATCCCTCTCCTCATGACTTCGGGTTAGCACGCGGTAGCCAGCCTCTTGCTGTGACTCTGCATACCTTTGAGCTTCTCTGGCAATGTCCAGATCCTTCTGCAGCTGATTTATAGACTCGGCTGTTATGGATCCATCTTCTATTAGAAAAGGTGTTCCATCAAATTTTTACACACATGTAAGTTCGGCACTTACCATGTGCCTCTCTGGTAAATTTCTTCACCCCCTCTAACTCGGCTTTCACAGATTCTAACTGTGTTTTCGCCAGCCTGAGGTCCTCGGACAGCTTTTTGTTTTGTTCCCGAACAGCCTGCACAATAGCATGGCATTATAAAACATCAGACCCTTAACTCGACCGTTCCGCCCAAATTAAGGCTTGGGGGCTACTGGGTTATGTACTAGTTGTCAAAACCAACGGTGTCGTGGTTTTGTCACGGCAAGATGTCCGGCAGCTATGTGGCGCTTGAGAGGGGTTGGTCGGAATCGAGAGACGCGAGTTTACCCAGGTTCGGCCCCTCTGATGGAGGTAAAAGCCTACGTCCTACTTGTCTTGTATTGATGATGAGGGCAATCTCGGTTACAAGGGTGCTGTCTTACTACCTCTAATCTCGAGAGCCTCTAATCTGTCTATCTCTAATGACTTTAGGTTGTCCCTCTTGGGGCGCCTTACCCCTCCTTATAAAGGTTGAAGGGGCGGCTTACATGTAGAGTCCTACTAGGAGTAGGATTAGGACTAGTCTCCCTTGAGTCCTAATCCGGGTCTTGTTTCCTTTGCGAAGGAGTCTTTCTTTTCTCTTCTTGGGCCTTCTTTTGTGAGTCGCCCATCCAGGCCCGTCCATGAGCCGCCTTGCACCGGCTCGCACGCTGGGCCATGGGCCTGGTCGTCCTGTGACCCGGTAATAGAGGTGACGCCATGAACCGCCATACTGATGAGCCGGGTCATACCTCCTGCCGGGTTACCAATGAATCGTCAAGTTCGGCCAGGGCTCCAGTGAGTCGCCAAGCCTCAGCCGGGTTAGCCGGCGAGCCACCAAGTCCTGGCCGGGTCATGCTTCCGGCCGGGTTACACAACGGGCTATATCCCCGACATTAGCCCCCAGGTTAGCATGAATTTATTCACGCTAAGCTCCTGAAATAAAAATAATAAATATGTTTGGTGACCGGCTCACTCCCCCGGCCGGCTTATTTCACTGAAGTGGATCCTCAACAATCCGGGTTTCTTCTTCATATGGATGAGCCGTCTTCTCAATCGTCTTGCTTGTTAGTGTCCTTTGAAGTAAAATTTTGGGAATACAACACCCTTATGCCGTTGAGTCGGCCTCCAACACTTTTGGCGGGTCATCTCCGCCGGGTCATAATCATTGATGATGCCGGGTCAAATAGCTAGACCCCAACCGTCTTGATAAAAATATTAGGATGAAAAATCCATCTGATGTAGAGCCGGTCTTCCAATGCCCCGGCCTCTCCTGGGCGGGTCTCAAAATTTGATAGCTTAAAAATATCCTGCTATTTTTATCTCCATATTACTTGTAGCCCTCAAGCGCCAAGTTTATCCATGATGACTTGGTGTTTTGCAATAATATCTTTGATTGTGTAGCCCCCAAGTACCGGGTTGTCTTGCCTGCAGCAGCCTGGGACTTGTAACTGTCTTATACCTTATAAATCTTCAGCTGGTGTAGCCCCCAAGGGCCGGGTCATCAGTATGTGATGGGCCGGGTCTTCAATTTGATCCTCATAGTCTGTTAAACAGTTGAACACTGTAGCCCCCAAGTGCCGGGTCAGTAAGAAACACTGGGCTGGGACTTAGAAAAATATAGAAAGGCCGGCTCATCTCCTTGAGATAACAGGGTCTTGTTGATAATGTCATGATTTGAAAACCAGCTTGCATTAGCCCCCAAGTGCCGTGGTGCATGCTTGCAGCGACATGGGACTTGCATACTTGATGTAAACCGGACTTGAATAATGTAGCCCCCAAGTGCCGGGTTGTCTGCCTGCGGCGACTCGGGACTGTATAAGAATAATATGACTCCTTGACCGTGGTTGTAACCCGGTGTCAATAGTGAAATTCCTGCTCGTGGTTGCGGTGCAACCCGACAAATATATGCTTGAGAAATCCATGAGTGCTGTAGTATACTACCGAGCACTGGTTGAAGAAAACCAAGAGCCGGTCAATTAAATGACCCGACATTATAATTGATAGGGCGGCTTTTCATGAATAACCAATTTTTCAAGCCATCTTGTATTCTGTCCATGACATCTTTCATCACACTTAATGGCGGCTCAGATCAAGAGATAAGACCAGCAAAAAATAAACAATACAGAGTATGTTCTGCATTGTTGTGAGGGCGGCTTGAAAAAGCACAACCCGGAGAGGTTAACTCTCACATAGTCTTGCTTACTGACCCGGTTTTGGCAAACCGGCATGATATGTAAGTATGATGAAATGCATGATGCAATGTATGATGCAATGTATGATGCAATGCATGATGTCCTCTGCTCTTCCAGGTCATCAAAAGAGGGGGTAAGTGGCCAACTCGCTGCACCCCAATATTGGAGAGGTTACCAAAAGAGGGGGTGAGTAGCTAGCTCGCTGCACCCCAATTTTGGAAAAGATCATCAAAAGAGGGGGTAAGTTCTCAACTCGCTGCACCCCAATTTTGGAATAAGTCATCAAAAGAGGGGGTAAGTTCTCAACTCGCTGCACCCCAATTTTGGAATAAGTCATCAAAAGATGGGGTAAGTTCTCAACTCGCTGCACCCCAATTTTGGAAAGGTCATCAAAAGAGGGGGTAAGTTCTCAACTCGCTGCACCCCAATTTTGGAAAGGTCATCAAAAGAGGGGGTAAGTACTCAACTCGCTGCACCCCAATTTTGGAAAGGTCATCAAAAGAGGGGGTAAGTACTCAACTCGCTGCACCCCAATTTTGGAAAGGTCATCAAAAGAGGGGGTAAGTGTCTAACTCGCTGCACCCCAATTTTGGAAAAGGTCATCAAAAGAGGGGGTAAGTGTCTAACTCGCTGCACCCCAATTTTGGCCTTGTTGACAGAGTCAACTTTTGGGTTCACGACCCGCCTTACAGTGGCTGAAAAGCCTGACCGAGAGGGTTGAAGCTTAACCCGGTGGGTTGAAAGCCCCCAAACGACCATGTCGATGATGTCAACTTGTGCACTATCTTGTAAGCCGCCGTCATGTAAGCCGCCGTATAATGATGCTATTTTTGCTGAAGAGCCGATCAAGAGGGTGTGTAAGCTAAACCCGGGCGGGTTAGAAGCCCTCAAATGACCTTGTGTTTGTGCTTACTTTTTGCACAGTCTTGTAAGCCGCCATCTTGTATGAAGAAACGGCAGAAGCCTCCAAGTGACTTTATGATGATCCAATAAATCCGGGCACCAATATTTGAACGGTCGCAACATGGCGGCTCGTCCTCTCTGGGCGACTTTAAATCTTCCACCAATAAGGTAATGCACCCATGTTTGAACGGTCGCAACATGGCGGCTCGTCCTCTTAGGCGACT
Organism: Elymus sibiricus; assembly: GCA_039707655.1. Classification (NCBI taxonomy): domain Eukaryota; kingdom Viridiplantae; phylum Streptophyta; class Magnoliopsida; order Poales; family Poaceae; genus Elymus; species Elymus sibiricus. The sequence goes on from CM077672.1 coordinate 306,964,403, forward strand.
TTAAGTCTTCTTAAGAACTCGAACTTGCGAGATATGGATTCTTCTTGAACCGGATGCTGAACCGGAGAGGTCAAAACTTTGCGAGAAACAGATTTCCCTTGAGCCGGATTTTTAACTGGACCTTTCTAACTGCCCGGCACTTTTGTGATCCGGAAATTGTCTGACATCTTTAAACTTTCACCAATGTGGCGGTAGCCCCCGAGATCGGGTGATCCGGGGTTCTTGAATTTGCTGAAACTAGCAATATTTGCTGAATCATGTCTGTAGCCCCTGAGTCTTAAGTTGACTCGAAGAGGCGGCTTGAGATTCTCCATACTTGGCCATGATATAAGTCGGCATAAGGTTGAACAACGGAACACTGGAATGTGTTGAAGCCGGAGGCAAAGTGGCGAGTTGATAATCTTCGCAACACTCATTGTATATCCTTTAGCGTTGATAACGTGATGCGAATCCACGGGAGGTTGAGGTCGACCGCGGCGGGTTATAAATGATCCTGTATGAGCTATCCATTGAGCCACCTGGTGGAGGCTGACAATATATTATGATCTGCTCCAGGGTTGTTGGAATAAACCGCTCCGCTAGGCGGCGACTTGCACATGTCCGTTGGGCAGTTTGTGTGAGCAGACGGGGCTCTGAGTTGTTGATATATATGCAGGAGTCGGCCGGTAACCCGGCGCGAACAAGAAAGTTGGCCGCGGGTGTTGTAAACCGGTGCGGACCGGGAAGTCGGCCGCGGGTGTTGTAAACCGGCGCGGACCGGAGAGTCAGCCGCAGGCATTGTAAGCTGGCGCGGACAAGAGAGTCGGCCGCAGCGTTGTTTAAGCCGACGCGAACTGTGAGCCGCTCATGGTGTTTTAAGCCGGTGCGGACTGATGAGTCAGCCGCGTGTTGATGTAGACCGGACCGCAGGGGCAGCGGCTTGCGCACATCCGTTAAGCAGCGAGCAGGCGAGTCCCGGTGAATCGATGTAGACCAGACGGCGAGGGTGGACGACAGAGATAGCCGCGGCATCAGAGGCGGTCCGGACGCGGGCGAGTCGACGGCGGGCACAGACAGATAAGTCGGCCGCAGCGTTGTAAACTGGCGCGGACGGCCGAGTCAATTGCAAACGCGGTAAGCCACGCGGACGGCCGAGTCAGCCGCGTCGTGCTGATATAGATTGGGCCGCCGAGGCGGCGGCTTGCACATACATCCGTTGAGCATTACGGCACGGTCAGACGCCAGCGCATGATAATGGTGGCGCGAGCTATATATCCTTGACACGGCCATCGTTCTTCGCAATGATCAATTGTCCTGATTTATTCGACGACAGATGATCCGTACGCAGACCCAAAATTATATATGAAGGCACCAGCAATATGGATGTGCTAGTATTTGATTCTCCATGAAGTACTACCAGCACCAATTGATTCATCCACTGTGTGATCTTCCTTTTTCCATAGGTGAATTAATAGTAGGTTTGAACTCCACGCAATATGTAGTGCCAAAGCATGCCAACACCTTTTTCCCTTTTTGTCCAACTCTGGTCATCACGTGGTCAGTAACCACTTTTTCCACTGTGGCTTCAGAGCCATAAGGTAATACGCACGCGCTCCATGAGGTGACGTATGTCCCTCTGTGGGCCTACCCAACACACTCTTATCGCTTTTATCCTGTGAACCCCATCCACATGCTCTCGCCTGATCTCTCTTACAGCAGCGCAGTACGGGCGGAGCTAGCTCGAAAGCGTGCACGCACGGGTAGAGCAGAACGGAGGCGAGGCCGGTGCGACTCGGAAGCAGGCGGCTTGGTGCTGCTGTGGGGGCGGAGCTGCGACGCGAGGCGGCTTGTAGGCAGTAGAGCAGAGCAGGCCGGCTCGAACTGGACGAGGCGACCTCAGTGGCGGCCAAGGCAGGGCGCCGCCAGGGCGGCTCGAGGGCGCAGCGGGATCTGGGCGCATGGTGGAGGCGAGGCGCGGCGGAGGCCTACACCACGGTGGCCCCAGGCGCGGTGGTTGACGTCCGCGGTGAGGCGATGTGGCTGAGGAGAGGCCGCGGCGGCTCGTCCAGCGCCGCGGTGGCGACGGGTCCCGAGTGGCGGCTCTCGGCGGGGAGAGGTTGCGGCCAGTGGAGCGGAGGCGGGATGCAGTGGGCGCGGCGGCGACCGGTGCGACGCGCGGGAGACTGGCCTGGCGCAGACGCGGCGACTCGAGGCGAGGTCGAATCCGAGGTGGACGAGGTCGGCCTGGAGGCCGAGTACATACAGGAGCAGCGGGGGAAGCGCGAAGGCGACTCGCGGCGAGGTGAAGCGGCGAGTCAACAGCGGCTGGCGGGGTGGAGCGAGGGCAAGGCAGAACTTGCCGCGGGGCACAGCAGCAGCTGGAGGCGGGAGGAGCCCGCGGCGGGGCGGTGTGCGGAGGCGGCGGCGGCTCGAACGGTGAGCGCGCGAGGACGGCTGGAGGCGAGGCAGGGCGGCTCAAGGCGGCCGGTGCAGCGGGTCAAGCTGCGTCCGAGAGGCGGCTCTCGGCGGGGAGAGGCCAGCTTGAGGCTGACGCGGCGGAAGGGAGCCATCGCGCGGGGCTCGAGTCTGCTGCGAGGCGACGACGGGAGCTAGGTGAGGTGGAACCGGCGGCCGGCGCACGGAGGCGGAGTTGGCGACTCGGACCAGCAGCGTTGACTCCGTAGTGCACCCTATCTGTGAACTTTTTCTTTTTTTTTATTGCAGGAATTCTGCCTCGGGACAGGAGTTGGCAGCCTTTGTAAACAACAACGGAGTTTTGGCGATTGTACGCGCACATAATTCTTGTCGGTCTCGGCCTATTGTGACAATGCTCCATGAATCGATCTGATTTCGAATCTTCAGATTGCAAGTCGTGTGCGGTGGCGCAAAACGCGACCCTTGCTGGCTCTGACCAAGGTTGTTCCTTAGTGGGTTGCCGTGCCGGCTCTTTCTTCATCGGATCAATCACAAGCTTCTCAACTCCTTGGAAAGTTCCCTCCAAGAATCATAACACCACTGTGCCAGCCCCACGGTGGGCGCCAACTGTCGTGGTTTTGTCACGGCAAGATGTCCGGGTTAGCGGACTTGAGGTGTGAGGCCATCGCAGCTATGTGGCGGCTTGAGAGGGGTTGGTCGGAATCGAGAGACGCGAGTTTACCCAGGTTCGGCCCCTCCGATGGAGGTAAAAGCCTACGTCCTGCTTGTCTTGTATTGATGATAAGGGCAATCTCGGTTACAAGGGTGCTGTCTTACTACCTCTAATCTCGAGAGCCTCTAATCTTTCTATCTCTAATGACTTTAGGTTGTCCCTCTTGGGGCGCCTTACCCCTCCTTATAAAGGTTGAAGGGGCGGCTTACATGTAGAGTCCTACTAGGAGTAGGATTAGGACTAGTCTCCCTTGAGTCCTAATCCGGGTCTTGTTTCCTTTGCGAAGGAGTCTTTCTTTTCTCTTCTTGGGCCTTCTTTTGTGAGTCGCCCATCCAGGCCCGTCCATGAGCCGCCTTGCACCGGCTCGCACGCTGGGCCATGGGCCTGGTCGTCCTGTGACCCGGTAATAGAGGTGACGCCATGAACCGCCATACTGATGAGCCGGGTCATATCTCCTGCCGGGTTACCAATGAATCGTCAAGTTCGGCCAGGGCTCCAGTGAGTCGCCAAGCCTCAGCCGGGTTAGCCGGCGAGCCGCCAAGTCCTGGTCGGGTCATGCTTCCGGCCGGGTTACACCGCGGGGTATATCCCCGACAAACGGTATACCTGCACATTAGTAGACATGAGCTTCATTGCCCCCTCGAGTCCTGTTCGGGCAGCTCCGAGGTACGCGTCTACCGAACTAAGAGCGTTAAACTCCTGATCGGAAAACGCAGAGTGCTGAAGTGATGCCTTGTGCCGCCGGTGATTCATCACACTTTCAACCTTGGAGTTGGTGACCGAGACGCCCCCTGAGTCCTCGGGATGCTGGTCCCCGGTAGGAACCTCCGGAGTAACGCCGACTACAACTGGCGACCTCGGTTCTGGGTCACCCTTCGGCACCTCTTCAACATCCTCGGCTGAAGGCGGTTCTACATATCGCCTGCAAGACACCACGGAGAAAATTGTTGGCATTCTCGGTGGATGTCGAAAATAAAGACTATGACGGTACGACGGATGTGTTACCTCTTCGGGCGGGGCGCGGATGACGTAACTCCTGTTGGGGCCGCGCGTTTAGACACCCCACGACCACTTGCCGCTGGGGCCACTGGTGCCGCTCTTGCAGCTGTCCGGCGCGTCGTATGGCGGCCCTTGGGAGTAGGACTCAGTGTATTCGGAGCAGTAGCGGCTGAGTGTCTCTTTCGAGAAGAAGCTCGTTGATCACTTACAGTGGAGGAGGGAAGCGCCCCGGGGTGATCGGCCAAAAGGGCCACCTTAGAGCCATCGAGGCTCTCCTGGTAGAAGACCCCCTCCTCGAAATCGATCGATTTTTCGGGGTCATCATGGAACCCAGGATCATCGTCACGAGAATGATTCTCCGGTTGAGGAGCAGGGCAGCTCACTGTCTCGATCCAGCGCCTCCAGTTCTGTTCAGACGAATTGACAATCAAGTTAAAGAAAAATTGGCGTGCCATCCGAGCTATGAAGCGTGGTTGGACTCACTGTTTCGATGGGTTTGTAGCTCGAGAAGCCTTCCTTGGGCCCTAAATGAGCAAGCTCTTGCTCTTCTGCCTTGAAAAGGTCAACCAGTATGGCCGCCATCGCCGCCTGATCGGCAGGTCCTTTTTGTGTGTATTGGGTCGAATCATTTTCCCCGTTGTAGCGCCATAGCGGGTGCACTCTATGTTGAAGCGGTTGGACGCACCGAGCGATGGCTGCTACCATCACGTCGATAATGGTTAGCCCGTTGTGGGCTAGCCACCTCACTTGAGCGGTCAGCCGCATTACTTCGGCGCTTTCCTCTTGGGAAGAACTCTTCGGGCGCCAGTTGAACCGCTTCCTCGGCTAAACAAGTGAGAATTCGGGCAATCCCCTCTGAGCTGGATCAAATAGGGGGGCGTCTTCGATATAAAACCATTCCGAGGTCCACTCCTCGGTGTCTTTCTTGGGGGTCCCTATGGGATATCCCGTTCCGGCGATACGCCATACCTCGGGCCCGCCGACCACGTAAATTGTCCCTCCTCGGGTGCGGGGGACTAGGCAGAAGTATTTCCTCCACAACTCGAAATGTGCCTCGCAGCCCAGGAACATCTCGCAAAGGGCGACAAAGCCTGAGATATGTAGAATCGATCCTGGGGTAAGGTGGTGGAGTTGGATCCCGTAAAACTCCAGTAGACCCCTCAGGAAGGGATGAATGGGGAAACCCAGGCCTCGCAAGAGGAAGGGCACAAAGCACACCTTTTCCTCCCCGTGGGGGGTAGGGAAGTTTTCCGCAAGGGCCTCCCTGTTTGCGGACGTTAATCCGGGGCGGGTGGATGCGAGATCTGAAACGGGAAGGTACCCGTGCGTCTCAACGCTGCCCAGTCGCATGCGGGATACTGAGCAGCTCGCCCAATCACCTTGACGGGGGCCGTGAGGGCGTGAGGAAGAGCCTGGAACGCTCGCCATTGTTTGCTGGCTGTGAGCTCTCGTGGATGTGAGGAAGACTGGCGGGGGATGGGGTGCGTTAACCTCCACGCCCTTGGCCTATTAAAAGGGCATTCTCTCCTCCCAAAGAGGGGCATTTTTGTAAAAATCCATCGGGCCACTCGCATTCCCCGATACGCAGGAATCGAGGGGCGTCATTTAATTCTAGGTGAAGAAAAGCGCTATGGCGGGCCCCACGATGCCTCGCCAATCGGAGGATTTTTCGGCGACCGAGCTATTGGTGGCCGAACACAGAATGTGGGAGGAACTCGCCCCTCAAGCCTAAGACCTTGGAAGCATGGAGCTGAGGGAGAATGCCTACTTCGGCATTGGAGGCTAGTTCGGGGGCTACTGAGGGTGTCCCGGACTAGGAGGTACTCGGGCTGCCGGCCTATCTCTCGTAGGCTGGACTAGTGGGCCGCTCTTTACTCATCAAAGGAAGGCCGGATTACGGGCGACCCCGTGCACCAGAAGGAAACCTCCAAAGACTTGGTGTCTCCTCCAAGAAATAATTAGCGTAACCGTCATGTTTATCCCCTGATGGCAACCGACCATATGTAACCCTAAGTCCCTCTGGTGTCTTTATAAACCAGAGGGTTTAGTCTGTAGAAGGACAGAACCATCATACCCACCTAGGGTTTAGCCTATCCGATCTTGAGGTAGATCAACTTTGTAATCGTCATATTCACACATCAATATAATCAAGCAGGACGTAGGGTTTTACCTCCTCGAGAGGGCCCGAACCTGGGTAATCGTTGTCTCTGCATTCCCTGTTACCCATTGACTCCAAGATCCACAGTTCGGACCCCCTACCCGAGATCTGCCGGTTTTGGTACCGACAGGGGGGACACACCCCGGTCGTGGCGCCACAGTAGTAATGAGCAATGATGCGTCAAATCACAAAGCTGCAGCTTTCCCGCAGTATAAGTTGGAGGGACGAAGCAACCATCATTTCACTCTTCGCTGAAGTTGCGTCTACTGTTGTTTTGCCTCATGTAGTCATGTGGGACGCGGATCGGCTTGGTACATCACTGACACGTGGGGCCGCATGTTAGCAAACCGTGAGGCCAACCTCCCCTGCCTTCCGCGCGGCAAAAGCACCTCCTCTTTACTAATCAAAGCCAAGTCGTACGCTTAAGGGCATCCACAATGTGTAGCCAAATGGTAAAATAGCTTTTGGCATCGATGGGAACCATTGTGGAGGGTGCTACGAAAGCCAAAAAAGAGGGAACCGAAATTAGGTGGTGCTCCAATGCCAAATTGATTGAAGGAATAAAAAAATGCAACCTCTCTCCTCTTTCTCCCTTGCATGGACGCATGCATAGAGCACATAGTCTACTCCCTTGTACTATCACAAATCACAAAGCAATGAGGTGTCAAATCACAAAGTCACAGACGAAGCAACCATCATTTCACTCTTCGCAGAATCCGCTTCTCCATCGTCTTCTTCCTGAAACCACCTTTCCTGCAGTAAGCTGGACGGACGAAGCTATTGTGCTACATTTAATAATAGGAAATCCTGCATCTACTCTAACCTAGGAGTATTATAAAAATTCATCTGTCTTTCTTGTAGGAACAAAGTATGTCTACCAGAGGGGGGGTGAATGGGAGTTTTAAATTTTCTTCGGAAAAATCTAAACTCTCGGAACCCAGCAGCGGAGCGAATGAAAACATCATACAGTGAGCGAATACAATCTACCGAATGGAAACTAAGGGCATGCATCGAGATAATTCACATGATTGAAATATGTCATATGGTACAGTTCGAATGTAAAAGAGAGTAGCAGAGGTAACCAGTGATGCTCGATGGCGACAAGATATTTGGTAGACCAGTTCGCCATCCTGCAAAAGGACTACGTCTGGTTGGAGGGGTTGTGATTTAACACAGAAGATAAACTCTCTTCGCCCTATTCTCCTCAACAATTGGTTCGTCAACCAATGCCTATTACTCATGGTAGATGCTTGAGGCGATCTCTCAACATTTACAGACTTCTTCTTCAAGAACCACAATTGCTCTTGGTCTCTGAAGAAATTGACACCTAACCGTCTAGAGAGTTCGCAGCTCTCAAGAGTAATAGGCGGAGCGTACTCGACTTAGATTTGAGTGATGCTGAACCACTATCTAATTTTTCGACTCTAGGGTTTTCTCTCGGTGGATTTTAAACTCAAATCTCTCAAAGAGGGGCTTGCTCAACAATCTTCTCAGAATCAAACGAAGAAGCCACTGGACAATGCCGGTGCGGGGTGGCTATTTATAGCCGCAGCCTTCCTTGATGGGAAATGACCATTTTGGACACGCGGTCCAGCCAATGGCCAACCGACATGTTTACAACGGTCGGATTTTAAGAGCAACGGTAACATTACTTGAGGAGCAAGTAATGCTAACTCCTCGGTCAGAGACAAATCTCTCGCAGCGAAGAAGATCACAGTCTCTTGCTGGCAAGTATTTACTCGGAACACAAAGAGATTTCTCTCGCAACTTTCATAGGATTTGGGTTTAACATCAGCGAATCAAATCTTCGAACGCTAGACCCCTCTTAATAGTACGGTGGTCCTATGACTCAATAATGAGAAGAGAAACAACGAAATGAATGCTACGTCTTCGCTTTGTCTTCAATCTTCTCGGCAGCAGTCATATTCTTCGGACAAGCACTGAATAAAATGCTTCGCATCAGCAAATTTTGAGGGGTCACTCTTGTCGTCATAAACTTCGTTGATAACCTTCACTGCTACGCAGAGAATATTCTTCGGAGTTTGAATGCAAACTCCTCTTGACTCCAGGGACCTGTTACTCTGTGTGCACTAGCAAACACATTAGTCCCTCACTGTTTGTCAACAATCTCCAAACATAAGGAGGCAAACTATTGCACCAACAATCTCCCCCTTTTTGGATGATTGATGACCAAACAAATAATCATCAAAGTGAAGATAGATAAGTGAAAAAACAATTCCAACAAGATTGAGTGAGTGTTACTTTGCTCGCAGATGAAATAGAGTCCCTCTAAATGTATGCAGGGAAGAAAGATATGAGATAAATTCCTGCAAGTACAGAATAATATGGAGGAAATTTCAATCATTTGAGGCATTTTGATTCGCATTGATGAGATTTAATCCATCGAGATCGTAGTGCAATCATTTATAACTTCTGATAATAATCCCACATGCAAGACAAATGCTTCGAGAGAAGTGGTGCAGCAGCAGGGGTTATAGACATCACAGCATAGAAGTTAACGAGTTTTACAGCAAAGTACAGATAAACTTAAACCAGAAGTTGCAAACTCGCACGAAACCAAAACCAATCGAAACAAAGAAAGCAAATCTATCGAGACTCGATGTAATTCTCCCCCTTTTTGTCAACAAGGGTCAAAAAGGTGACGAATAACATGAATCCAAAAACGCAGAACATGGTTCAATCAGTGGCATCTCCGGAAGAACTGTCCGAGGTGAGTTCTTCTTCGGAAGTGATGGGATGGTCTTCGTCTTCAGCAGCATCAGATTTTCCTTCAGAAATAATAATTTGGGGCTGATCAGACGAGGGTATAGCTGGAGGAGCCACAAGAGGAACACGGGATTGCACATTGCCTTCGGTAGGTTTTACTGTCGGTGAGGTGGCTTCAGACTCGTCAAGCAGTTTGCGAAGCTTGAGATGAAGAAGATTAGTTGTTGGCTCACGAACTGGCAGAGGAGGGGTATTCCGAGGTTGAAAATCTTCAACCATGAAGCCTTTGTCAATGTAATCATAGAGCTCTTGGAGATCGACATTCAGGAGTTGTTTCTTGGTGAAGAACTTGCGTAGCAATTTCCAGAGCCTCTTCTTGTTTTCATCAGCTATCAGATGCATTATCATCTTGCGATTGTTGAGAGCATTTATCTCGAAGGAGAGATGTTCTTTATCGCATCGATCCTCAGCGATATGCTGCAGCAGCAGTTGTTGTGTACGCAAACTAACTTCGAGTTGCGATGGAGGTTGAGGCGAAATCTGTCGGTCGCGCTGAGGCAGACGTGGCCCATCAAATTGCTTGTGATAGTCTTGGGAGCTTGACGCAGGCTATTTGCCTAAAGAAATATCTTCCATGACTTGCAAGGTATCGCGAACAGGAGGAATGAAGCTCTTATGATTTTCCTTTGCAAGATACACTGTGCGCATTGCATGATCAACTACTTTCTGGATCCAGGGCGCTAACACTTTGATGCAAAAGGGATATTGAGTAGAATCCTTCAGAATGCGCAGGAACATGTCTTCCACGTTGAAGATGTATCGCTCAGAGATTGCATAGATAGCATTTCGAAGAACATCTGAGATGGATTTGTCTGGATTCATACCCGCCAGAGGACAAATGGTGTAAGAGAGCATGTGGAATAGCGTTTGATTCTTGAACGTTAAGTGCTTTGGACGAGGAGGACCAGTGTAGTCACGAATCTTGTCTTGATCCATAGTGCACCAAAAAAAATCATCCGATATGACATCAATGTTATGGACCCGAATTTCAGTGTTACCATGCTCAAAGCGAGGGAAATGGAAGTGCGAGACAAAATCCGTTGAAGTGCATTTAATGCATTTTCCTTCGGTCATCCACTCCATAATCCATTTGGAACTATCAAATTCATTGCCAGAGATGTACAGTGTAGCATAGAACTGAAGAATAATCTCTCTGTTCCAAGGATGCTCGAATTCAAAGACCTTGGTGAGGCAGAAATCATCCAGATCCTGAAGTAATTGATTGAAACAGCCAATGTTGCGCATTGCAGAGATGTCCAGATATTCGTGAGGAAATATCTTTCGGCTTTCATAGAGGACCCGAGAGTAATAGATGGCCTGTTCCTTGGTCCAGAAGTGAGGCGATTCCGAAGTGCGCGGCCCATCATACGGACTAGCTTGAAAGAATTTGGGATGTGCATTCCAATTGAAAAGAGGTCCTTTGGCGCCTGCTCCTGACGAGAACAAAGGCAGTTCTTCACGAGGGTATGGGTATTTGAGTTCTTCAGGAGAAAGATATTCATCACCATATACAACCGAGTCAGTACGGCGAGCAGAGACAGATTTTCGTTCGGAAGGACCAACATCTGGTATTCGAGTCGCTGTGTCGATGGATAACTTGAGTGGGGACGGAGCATGAGGCACAACAGAGGGTGCTGCAGTGACAGTGGGCAGTAGGACAGGTACATCCATTTGAGGCACAGAGGCCGAATCATGCACTGGAGGTGGTTGCGGTTGTGCCACTGGAATCTGTGGTTGCTCGACAATAGGAGGTGACGAGACTTTTGGAGCTTCATGAGCCGGAGAAGCTTGGGGCTCGGATCGAGGGACTTCACCTTCCTCAGAAACAGATTGTTGTGAGGGAATACAGCCCGAGCAGGGGTTGCCACAGGCACTGATTCAGTTGGCCTTGGCGAGGGAGGAGCATCCGAGTCTTTGACTGGTGGGTTTGAAGGAATAGCTGGCTCAGGAGATTTTTCTTGCGGAGCAGGATGAGACTGAGCAACTTGGTGAACAGGCGACGGTTCCTTCGGAGCAGGAGGTACATTTTTCTTTGCCATTCGTTTTTGTTGCTTTTTCTTTTGCTGAGCAATTGGATCAATGTGACCCTTGACCAAATCATTGTACCCAGTGATTTTGGCTTGATGTTCATTGCAAATCTTGCGAACAATTTTATCGAGATCCGTGTGAAAGCGTAACCTTCGGTGGTGAAGGAGAGTCATGGTGAGAGTGTCCCAGACTAGGGGGTACTCAGGCTGCCGGCCTATCTCTCGTAGGCCGGGCTGGTGGGCCGCTCTCTACACGTTGATGGAAGGCCGGACTGTGGGCGACCCCGTGTGTCAGAAGGAAACCTCCGAAGACATGGCGTCTCCTCCAAGGAATAATTGGCGTAACCGACATGTTGATCCCCCGATGGTAACGGCCATATGTAACCCTAGGGCCCTCTGGTGTCTATATAAACCAGAGGGCTTAGCCCGTAGAGGATCATCATTCATTACCTAGGGTTTAGCCCAGTCGATCTCGAGGTAGATCAACTCTGTAACCTTCATACAATCACATCAATACAATCTAGCAGGACGTAGGGTATTACCTCTTTGAGAGGGCCCGAACCTGGGTAAATCGCCGTCTCTATGCTCTCTGTTAACCATTGATTCCTACACCCATAGTTTGGATCCCCTACCCGAGATCTGCCGGTTTTGGTACCAACATTGGTGCTTTCATTGAGAGTTCCGCCGTGGGTCGCCAAGGATCAATGGCTCGCCTTCTCATCAGCGATGGAATCCGCAGCAGGGACATCTTCGTCCCCGGTCAGCTCTTCGCGTTTGGCAGCATTGTGCTGCACGCCGATCCGACCAGTCACCTTGACCAGGTCGGTAGCTTCGCCCCTGAGCAGGGAATCAGGTTCGGCGGCCTTGAGTACGTCGCCAATGCTCGAGGCGATCTGGTCCTTACTGGGTTCTCGGCTTTACCCGAGGAGCCTACCGATCCCGAGGCCTTGACTTCGGATTCCCTCCCCATCCCTGTCCCCGGGTCGGGCCTCAGTTCGGATCTGGCCTCGAGTTCAGATCCAACCCCAGCACCAGAGAACCAAGGGTCACCCTTGGCCGAACATATGCACAATTTTGGCACGCCGGAGCTCAACTCCGGCGGACGCCCGAACACTAATCTGGTTGACCTCCCGTTTTTAAGCGAGATGTTATATTGAATTCAAAGGATGAATATCGCGGATGGCCCGTCCTCGGATCAGGAGCAGATCGGACAGGAGGCCAGCCGCGGGGAATTTTGCGTCCCACCCACCACCCACTTAGTAGCCACTGTCGAAGATTTAACCGACATGCTGGACTACGCCTCCGAGGAGGCTGATGACATGGACGAGGATATCAACGTCCCGCCCTATACGGCTCCCTCCCTTGCCACTTCCAACACCGGAAAGTGGACCGCCACCTCCATCTATGACGTTTACATGGTCGACACCCCCATGAAGGACGGCGACATGACCAAGAAGGACGGCGACGATCCCGCCGAAGAACCGCCCAGACGCCGACGACGGCGAGCTAGAGGGCGAGGAAAGGGCAAGGAAAATCACACAGACACACATGGCACCAGAGATAACGAGACTCCGGACAACTTGGGGGAGCTCGGCGACAACACACCCGAGCAGCACCCCGACGCCCCTGAAGGGCACGAGGACCAGGGTGACCCCGAGGATTCCGAGGATAGCAATTATCTCCCTCCGTCCGAAGAGGAAGATAGCCTCGGACCCGAAGACTTTATCGTCCCTGAGGATCCCCTGGAACAAGAGAAATTCAAGCGGCAACTCATCGCCACTGCCAGAAGCTTGAAGAAAAAACAACAACAGCTAAAAGCCGAGTAGGATACGCTCAACGACAGATGGACAATGGTCCTAGCTGCCGAAGAAGGCTTTGACGATCAACGTGAGGGTCAATACAAGAGTTACCCACGGCGACGCCTACTCCCAGAATTTGAGGATGAGGCCTTTGAGCCCATGCCTCCCAGACAAACTTACGCAAACCAGCCCGACCGCCCCCCTCGAGGACGAGATAGGTCGGCTGTGGAACCCAAACTGCCACCCGCGCCCCCTCGAGGACGGGATAGGGCGGCCGGGGAAGCCGAACTCCCACCCGCGCCCCCTCGAGGATGGGATAGGGCGGCCGGGGATGCCGAATACCCACCCGCGCCTCCTCGCCGAGCAGGCAAAGAACCGGTTCAACCAGACGGCCAATACGATCTGCGCCGTGACCTGAACGCCAGAGCGATCCAGTCGAGATCCATCTACGGATCCACAGGATACGCACTCACCGGACGGGACGGATACCACGACTGGCGCGATAGAAACGACAGAGCTCGGGAGCAGCACCGTGCCCGGATGACAACCGATCTCCGGCGCGATGTGGCCCGGGCCAGGGGCGCCGCACACCCAATGTGTTTCACTGACGAGGTGATGCAACATCAGTTCCCCGAGGGGTTTAAACCCATCAATATAGAATCATATGATGGGACAACTGACCCAGCCATGTGGATTGAGGATTTTCTTCTCCACATTCATATGGCTCGAGGAGATGATCTCCACGCTATCAAGTACTTACCGCTGAAACTCAAGGGACCAGCAAGGCATTGGCTGAACAGTCTACCCAAAAACTCCATCGGGAGCTGGGAAGAGCTCGAGGATGCATTCCGAGCTAACTTTCAAGGCACCTATGTTCGGCCACCGGACGCCGATGACCAGAGCCATATCATTCAGCAGCCCGGAGAGTCAGCCCGGCAATTCTGGAACCGGTTCTTGACCAATAAGAACCAGATCGTCGACTGTCCGGACGCCTAAGCGATTGCGGCATTCAAACACAGTATTCGGGATGAGTGGCTCGCCCGCCAGCTCAGCCAGGACAAACCGAGAACAATGCCGGCCCTTACCTCACTAATGACCCGCTTTTGCGCGGGTGAGGATAGCTGGTTAGCTCGTCAATGCAACCACCCCGAAGACCCTGACACTTCAGAGACCCGGGACGGAAATGGGAAACCCCAGCGCAATAGGAACAATAAGCGCCAGCACTCAAACAACGGCGGTGAAGCCGATGACACACCGGTAAACGCCGGATTCAGCGGTTCGAAATCGGGACCGAGGAAAAAACCCTCTAAAGGGAATCGCGATGGCCCGTCCGCGCTTGACAGAATATTGGATAGGCCCTGCCAGATTCACGGCACCCCTGACAAGCCCGCTAACCATACCAACCATAAATGTTGGGTAATCAAATAGGCCAGCAAGGTCACAGCCGAAGAACAGAGCAAGGGCCCCCGCAGCGAGGATGACGACGAACCTCGCGGGCCGAACAATGGAGGCCAAAAGCAGTTCCCTCCAGAGGTCAAAACCGTGAACATGATTTACGTCACGCATATACCGAAGAAGGAGCGGAAGCGCGCACTTCGGGATGTCTATGCCTTAGAGCCGGTAGCCCCGAAATTCAACCAATGGTCGGCTGGCTCGATCACTTTCGACCATCGAGACCATCCGACCAGTATATGCCATGGAGGAACGGCGGCTCTGGTGCTCGACCCCATCGTGGACGGATTCCACCTCATCGGAGTCCTTATGGACGGAGGCAGCAGCCTCAACCTGATTTACTCAGATACAGTGAGGAAAATGGGGATCGACCCGTCAAGGATCAAACCCAGCAAAACCACCTTTAAAGGTGTAATCCCAGGAGTCGACAAACACTGCTCAGGATCCGTGACATTGGAAGTAGTCTTCGGCTCGCCCGATAACTTCCGCAGCGAGGACTTGATCTCCGATATCGTCCCTTTCCGCAGTGGTTACCACGCACTCCTCGGCCGGACCGCGTTCGCCCGCTTCAACGCCGTCCCGCACTATGCATACCTGAAGCTCAAGATGCCCGGAACAAAGGGCGTTATTACCATCAACGGTAATACCGAGTGCTCGCTCCGATCAGAGGAACACACGGCGGCTTCAGCCGCCGAAGTCCAGGCCGCTAAAGAAGCATTGTCAGCCCAGTCTACTGTCAAGACACTGGACGCACGCAAGCGTTCCCGAGCCGCAGCCTCGGTCCCGGAGCACTCCCATGCTCACCCCAAATAGGGATACGCGCCCCACAGCACGGCCCACCTAGCCGCAAAATACATACCTCGAGTGCACAATTTCGCGCTCAAAATCCCATGGGCAGTTGTGGGGACACATGAAGCAAAGGCCGAGAAGTCGGTTCGACCGAGCAATGGCCAATAGATATCTCCGAATCAACATCGACAACGGGTACCATCTAGGACCTGATCAGCGTCAAACTGATATACCACGGCGACTTCTCAAAGCCCTTTCCCAAGGGCTCGTCTGCCGAACAGTACCACTTCCGCCGAACATACGGTCGACAGCTCCGCTCACACGAAAGCTTCTTAACGAGCAAAGGCACAGACGTGCAGCAGGGCGTAGTAGGGACGTCAAACCACTCATGAAGGCCCTGCGTCAACCTTTACTCTAATGCAATTTTTTTTTTAAAGTATCTATCAAAGTTACTTCGGCAATCCGGATTGTACGGTTGGACGTCACATATTGAAGGGAAATAAAGACCAATTTTTTTCTGGTAATGGTGCAGCCATTCACGATGCATATTCCTTTTTGCTTTTTTTAGGCTAAAGTAAACTCTTATGATACGTCCTTTTTCTATGACCGGCTAGTAGACCGGGGTCTCGAACATAAATCTTGCCCTAGAACTTTATCCCAGCACTTATTTTTTACTTTATGTGCTCGGCGTCGCGGATATTGCACTATATGAATCAGTTCCGAATTGCTTCTTTGGTCAATAGTTGGGTTGCCTGGCTCCTGTGTTTACCCTCTTACGTTCCACACTGTTCGGCTAAGAGGGTAAAGGGAGAACCACTACAATTGTACTTCTAGCTAGCCTGGTCAAGTACCTCAGTGGAGAAAGCCGAAAACTGACCGTCATAATAAGCGAGAACAGGTCGGCGATCCGATGACTCGTGTCAAACCAAAAATTGTTGGAGGTTCATCCGTTTTAAACGAAGGGTGTTCGGCTACAGAAACCATGTGATGATGGTGTCAACCACGGCTCGTCCGAATATCACAAACACGGGGGGCTAGTCACCAGCCCCCGCAGTCAAGCTCCTATGGCTAAGTGAAAGCACTAAAACCGCATAGTCTGATTGCCTGGTTTTCCGTACATACAACCGCCTCCGGGCCCCGAGACATCGGCTAAGGGTTCAAGTGTTACGAGAAAACACCCCATGCAGTATCTGCAAGGGGGCTGAAGCGAACGACTGGTAACTTTCAGTTTAAAAACGGCCGCACAGGAGTCAAAATTAATAGGCACTATATTCACAGCCAACCATTTGCATTATAACAAATCAAAAGTTTCAACTCCTTGGCTACAAGGAAACTTACTCTACTCATAAATTACATCTTTTGAGCATTTGGCCTCTACTGCCCGAGCACCGTCCATCACGATGGGAAAGTATTGCTCGGGGCACCTATGCTCCTTCCCTGGCGGCGGAGGTCCGGTGGCCATCTCGGCTGGCTTTATCTTCGGCCAATGTACCATTGTTTTGCCGAAGGCCATCCGAGCCCCCTCAATGCATGTGGAGCGCTTCCAGGCATCGATCCGGGGAACAGCGTCGTACAGCCTCTGCACCAGACCGAAGTAGCTGCTCGGCAGCGGCTCTGAAGGCCACAACTTGACGCAGAGGTCCTTCATTGCTGGCTCCGCCATCCGATGCATCTCCATCAACTGCTTCATTTGGTTGTTGAGGAGGGGAGGGTGTTCGGGCGCCTGAAATTGCGCCCAGAACAGCCTCTGTTCGGCCCGACCCTCTTGGGCGGCGAAGAACCTTGCCGCATCCGCAGCACTCCTCGGGAGGTCCGCAAAGGCGCCTGCAGAACACCACATCCGCGTGAGCAAAGCAAACCTGTTACCACCAAAGACACTTTGCAGCAAATATGGCTTACCATCCACAATAAGCTTCACTTGGCGGAGTTCCTCCTGGTAGCCACGCACCTCTGTCCGCGCTTCCTTGGCCGCCAACCCCAGTGCGGTTAGCTCGGCGGCCTGCTCTTTATTTTTCTGCTCGAGAGCCTCTCACTTTGTGACGGCATCCGCGAGCTCTTGTTGCACTTCCGCCACTCTAGCTTCGTGCTTCTGACTATCGGCTCTCACCGACATCAGATCGGCAGCAGCCTGTTCGGCTGCCGACCTCTACTCCGCCGCTTCTAGCTGAGCCGCCTTCAGCGCGGCCTTGAGGCTCTCAACCTCCGCGGTGGCAGCTGTAGTCATATCCACTGATTCCATTCAGGCTACTTTAACCTTTACTTAACACATACGCAACGGCTGTAAACAAATATGGCAGTCCGGACTTACCTTGCGCCTCGTCGAACCTTTAGTTCACTAGGCTGAGGTCATCCTCGGAGCTTTTGAGCTTCCGATTCAGCTCGGCCAATTCCTCGGCGTTGGTGGCTGCTGCCGAAGACGACGCCTGCGAATTACCCTACGCATGTTAGTATCCGAGCTATGGATTTTTGATCCTCTGACCGGCTTTGGTCACGGCGGTCAGAGTCTCGGGGGCTACTGTGTATGAGGCTATACATTTATACAAAAGAAATTCTTTAAGGCAAAACATTACTTGGCTCACCTTGAAGCCCGTAAGAAGGCCATTGAAAGCCTCTTTCAGTCCGTTATCCACGGACCGAAGACTTTGCAACACCGCGCCCATAAGGGCACGGTGCTCTTCGGCGATAGAGGAGCAGGTTAAATCATCCTCCATCTCATCCGGCCACCCAGTCGACGCCCGCTCTGGGGTGGGCGGGGGTGGCGGGGGCACCTCGGTTTCTTCCCTCTCAGGGGCCGAAGTGTCCGGCTCCGGACACCTTGACGTCTCCGGAGCCGCCCTCGGAGAGAGCTCGGATCGTCCGGGCTCCTCCTCTTCGTTCACCAGAGGGGCCCTCCCCTCCTGGTCTTCGGCGACCGAGGTGTTCACCTCGGCCATGATGGTGTCGCCTCCTCCCCCTATGTGTGGCACGGGAGGGGTCCTCCTCGATAGGACCTCCTCGGCCTCCTCGACGATTGGGGGAGGTGAGGCTCGGGAGTTGGTCCCGCTCTCCGCTAGCGCCGCCGGTGGAAAATCCCCCTCCGAGACTTGGTCGGTGGGGAGATCGCGCAGCGGGCTGCAAAATTACAACCGGATACGTGATCAATATCAAAACCCAGTTCGGCTAAGGACGGTCAAGTGGTTATTAGAACGCATACCTTTGAGCCTGTGGCTTAGCCCTGGGAATCCTCCGATGAACCTCTTCGGAGGCCTTGGAGTCCTCGGCAGTAGCCGAGCTGTCACCGAACAAGGCCACCTTGGCCTTGCATGGTCTTTTGGAGGCGGGTTGAGGCAGCTCCTCTCCGACGTCTTCGGACGCCGCCCTTTTCCCTGTTCGGGAGGAATTATCTTCCTCCCCTTCTCCTCCCTGCTCCTTCTCCTCCTCGTGTGCGGAGGGAGCGTGGGTGTCCCCGGATCTAGTGTCCGGGGGTCCTCGGGAACGGAGGCCCTCTCTGGCCTCCTTCTTCAGGTCCTTCTTCTTCTCCTTCCTCTCCGGCGCCTCGTATGGCTCCACGGCCAACATGGCCGCTAGCAGGGGTGTCCTGGGTCCCTCTGGCAGCGGCGCTGGACTGTCGATCGGCTCGGCCTTCTTCAGCCAGTTCTGCGGATAGGAAGTGGATGGCTAAGTACCTTATCAAAAGGGAACAGTTCGGGTATAAAAGTAAAATTAGTCATACCTCTCGTGGGGGATTTGCGGCGTCGAGGCCGATGTCTTCATCCTCGGCCGGCCAGTCCTTCTGCGGCTTGAACAGCACCCTCCACAGCTAAGTGTGGGAGGTGCGGAAGAAGCTACGCGTGGTGGCCGGGTCTTCGGACTTGTAGGCCCACATGGGGGAGGCCCTGTCCTGGCATGGGAGGATTCGGCGGCCGAGCATGATCTGGATCACGTTGGGCAGCTCGACGCCCTGGTCTATCATTTTGGTGATCTGGTTCTACAGCTGTGCCACCTCCTTGTTCACCCTCCAGTCGAGGCCTTTCTTGGTCCACGAGACCAGCCTCGTAGGGGGTCCGGATCGGAAGGCCGGAATCGCCCCCCAATCCACGCTCCTCGGCTCGGTGATGTAGAACCATTCCTTCTACCAGACCTTGATGGTCTCGATGAATGTGCCTTCTGGCCACTCCACTCGGGAGAGTTTACTGACCATCGCGCCTCCACAGTCCGCCTGCTGGCCGTCGACGATCTTCGGTTTGATGTTGAAGATCTTCAGCCACAAGCCGAAGTGTGGCCGGATCCGAAGAAAAGCCTCGCAGATGATGATGAAGGCCAAGATGTGGAGGAAGGAGTTCGGCGCGAGGTCATGGAAGTCAAGCTCGGAGAAAAACATGAGACCCCTGACGAAGGGGTGAAGAGGAAAGCCCAAACCTCGGAGGAAGTGGGGAATAAACACCACCCTCTCGCCCTGCCGCAGCGTGGGGATGACCTGGCCGGCCTCTGGAGCGCGGTGGGTGACATTGGCGGGGAGATATCCCGCGCCCTTCAGCTCCATGATGGCGCTCTCAGTGACGACAGACGCCTCCCACTTGCCTTTGGACCCGGAGCCCGCCATTGCTAGATTGAACGGGTTGCTGGAAAGGTTCTGGAAAGGAGAACGGATCTGGGCGCTGGAGCTCAGAAGACGGAGAAGGCAATGGCGAAGGGGGAAATGAGAGCGTACGAAAGGGACGAAGGCTGTGCCCCTTTTAAAGACTGTAAAACCCACGATCCTTTTACTGCGCCGCAGTCCTCGCCATTTCCCCATGTAACCGTGCCATTATGCGCGTGTGGGATGAGTCAGATAATTGATCATATCCCTTGAAAACGGGGCACGATCTCCATATCGATGGAACGTGCCAATGAAAAAACCGCCTCGAGCCGCGAATCTAGTTTTGTCATAAAATGATTCGGGCTCGTGGCACGTTGTGACCATTCGATAAAAAGTTGTCAGAAGGGGGTATTGTTCACACCGCAGTGGCTAGCCTTCAGGGCTAAGTTATTGATACATCGCGGTAACCGAAGTATATCTTGGGATGTGTACGGCTAAGCGACACTTGAGAACTCGGCTCAGAGGAGATATAGACCGGTCATCGATATCACAGAAGGAAGGGAACTGGTCCACGAAGCCAACGGTGTTCGGCATCTACCTCGGCTTCGAAGACTAGTTCGGGGGCTACTAAGGGTGTCCCGGACTAGGGGGTACTCGGGCTGCCGGCCTATCTCTCGTAGGCCGGGCTGGTGGGCCGCTCTCTACACGTTGACGGAAGGCCGGACTGTGGGCGACCCCGTGTGTCAAAAGGAAACCTCCAAAGACTTGGCGTCTCCTCCAAGGAATAATTGGCATAACCGACATGTTGATCCCCCGATGCTAACCGCCATATGTAACCCTAGGGCCCTCTGGTGTCTATATAAACCAGAGGGCTTAGCCCGTAGAGGATCATCATTCATTACCTAGGGTTTAGCCCAGTCGATCTCGATGTAGATCAACTCTGTAACCTTCATACAATCACATCAATACAATCTAGTAGGACATAGGGTATTACCTCTTCGAGAGGGCCCGAACCTGGGTAAATCACCGTCTCTACGCTCTCTGTTAACCATTGATTCCTAGACCCATAGTTCGGATCCCCTACCCGAGATCTGCCGGTTTTGGTACCAACACATAGCGCGATTGATGTCCTTGTAGGAATCTTCGAGTGCTTTAATGACAAATTTTGAAGAGGCAGTTTTCATTCGTTCATCAAGGTCCGTTAGCTCGGCAGAGAGAGAGAGTTGATCTCAACTGCGTCTTCCCTCAGTTCTTGAACTACGGTAGTGGCTTGTGTGATAACTTCAGCAGGGATTGGCAGGGAGGCCACTTCACCATCAAATGGATTGTCCACAAATTTATCGAGTTGTTCCATGATAAATATGTGATCATAGTAATGAGGGGCATCAGACTGGACAGTAGGAGCAGTCTGGACAGGAACTTGCTCGGAAGGAGGCTTAGACGCCAATGGCTGAGTCAAGGTAGGCGCGAACTTAGCAGCCTTCTCCTTCGGAGCAGTAGCTTGTGGAGCATCTTTCTCAGTAGGCGCCTTGATTTTCTTCAAGTCAGGTTTGGGAATTCTTTCGCCTGGTTTTGCAGAACTCACAGGAGTGTCAACTACCAAATCCTTCAAATTGATAGCATCTGGATGAGGAGTTGTGTTCACATGCTGTCTCAGAGTGACAGTGGTAGCAGGGGTTTTTCGAGCTGGGATCTTCTTTGGTGGTACTTCTGGAACCAAATTAACCCGAAGATCAGGCAGCACAGTTGATGTGGTAATATTGACTTCCTCGCTGAGAGTAGCAGCAACTTCTTCCTTGGTGAGCGGAGGATCATCATCATCAGTCGAAGAATCATTCATTTCCATTTCATCAATAGGATCAGCCTTTTTCTTCTTTGGTGTGCTCTTTCTCTTTGCAGCAGCGCTGGGATCATGCTTTCGTTTAGAACGACCTTCAGATTTTCCTTCGGCCTTTTTCTTCTCCACATCATCTTTGAGAAGGCGAAGGTTTTCCTCTTCACGAGCCTTTTGCTTTTCAGCCCTCTGAGCTCGCCTGATGGCATTGCGCTGACGCTTAGCAATCTCATTAGGATAAGATTCGGGTGTTCGAAGGGAGGACTCATGAGCATTTTGTGGTGGAGGTGGTCTCTCTTGAGGACCATTTGGCTTTATGAGAGAAATTTCCCGGCAGTCACCCCAAGGAGGATGAAACGCAAAGTTTTGAGCAAATCGAGGATGAACAAATTCATAGTTGAACCACTTTCGCACCCAGTGACGACGAACCCATTGTTGACGCGTATCTCTTTGGTGTTTGGTTTCTCCTGGAATAGTATCATACCGGTCATGAGAGATGTACTCAGCTGTGTTTGTGTATGCCTGTCTGCCTCCCCTCTTTCTTCGGAGCATTCTCTTCTTGCTCATCGGCATTTTGCTCGGTTCTTTTTTGCTTGCTGGTTGATGGGCCTACCGTTGGGCCCTTAGCATTCGGAGCTTTGGATTCATCAGCCGTACCCAGAACAGCATCATCTCTGTCAGCCAAGCTCACTGGTTTAGCTGAATCCTCAACTGACTGCATTTTCCTATGAACAGAGATAGATGCGAGGGAAAATGGGGACAGGGTTACAAATGCACACAGCGAAGATTTGGAAAAAGATGTTTTTGATGAAGAAGTAGATGCAGACTTTGAGAAATGTTTCGGTCGAAGGAAATGTATGGAACGAACTAGTAAGTTCAAAGAATATACTAGTAAACGTGCTAAGCATTCCGTTCGTACGAGACATAACACAAACCCTAGATCTGAAAATTTTCGGATGCGAGGGACAACTACAAACTACATCCGCACAAGTTACCTTGCAGTAAAGATCTGGGAAATGCAGTAAAATTAGGCAATTTCTACCACGGACGAACTCGAACAGGATGAATGGAAGAACGAGTTCGTATTGCACATACCCTAACTCGGTGATGTGCAGCGACTACGGCGGCGCGGAGATGAAGATGATCCGCAGTGGCGAGGAATGACTCCGGCGACCTCTTTCCGGCAGCGAAGCGGCGAAGATGATCGACAGCGTCGAGCTCGAGGTGGAGCAGTGCGGTAGGGCTTCGGAAGGTGACGGTGGTGGAGAGAGATGCGAAATGAAACGAGGGAGGGTGGCGGCACAGTATATATATGCGAGGAGGAAATAACTGCACCCGGTGAATCTGATCGGATGGCTACAGATAGAGGAGTTTTGCGATTCAATGGACTAGATGCACTGGCAGTTGATGTAGAGCACGTGGTAACTGTCACCAAGGAACATGGTCCGGACTTGGGCGGGAAACCCCAAATTTTGGACGGCTTTCGCCAAAACATAGTAAGTTCGGACCGAAACTTTAACGTGGTCAATGAAACCAGATAAAGTTTCGTTTCCAGATAAATTTTGTGCATTCATAACGGAGCAGCATAGACTGGAAGAGATAGAATAGAGGGAAAACAGGGTCCTAGATATTTCACTCAGACGAATAAACACAAACACCTGAGAGAGAAGCTATGAGTGAAATATGTTCGGACTAACACAAAAACTTCAAATGCAACTCAATGAAGAGAAATTGTGGTGGCGTTACCCACCGTATAAGAACTATATGACCCCGAGCATCGCACAATTATCATGGCACCCGGTTAGTCTAGTTCTTCGTTAATGTATTCACTCTCAGAAAGAAAATTTCACTTTGTCAAAATTTTCAAACTCTTCGAGTGTTGTGCACCCATTCCTTCTAAGATGTGGAAGTGATGGTATGGGTGCCGAGTCCAGCTTACTGCACGTTTGTGGAATCTAGGATATTTAGCTCACACCGTAACGCACAGAATCTTTTCTCATCGAGAGGCTTGGTAAAGATATCAGCTAGATTCTCTTCGGTATTGACGTGACTGATAACAATATCCTCTCGAGCAACATGATCGCGTAGGAAATGATGTCTGATCTCAATATGCTTGGTGCGAGAGTGCTGCACTAGATTGTGTGCAATTTTGATCGCACTCTCATTGTCGCACAATAGAGGAATCTTCTTGAACTTGATGCCATAATCCTTCAGAGTCTGCTTCATCCATAATAACTGAGTGCAACAAGCGCCAGCAGCAATATATTCGGCCTCAGCCGTAGAGAGTGAGACACAATTCTGCTTCCTTGACAACCAACATACCAATGATCTACCGAGGAAGTGACATGTCCTCGAAGTAGATATCCTGTCAACCCGGTCACCTGCATAATCTGAGTCTGAATATCCAACGAGGTCAAACTGTGCTCCCTTAGGATACCATAAACCTAAGGTGGGGGTGTGAGCCAAATATCTTAGAATACGCTTGATCACTTGGTGATGCAATTCTTTCGGTGCAGCTTGAAAAGGAGCACACATACAAACACTCAACATGATGTCAGGTCTGGATGCACATAAGTAGAGCAAAGAACAAATCATCGACGATACGCTTTCTGATCGTAATCTTTACCGTACACATCTGCGTCCAGCTGGCCATTCGTGGGCATGGGAGCTTTGTAGCCCTTCTGTTTGCAGTCTTGCATTTTGAACTTTTTCAGACAATCTCTCAGATATTTCTCCTGAGATATGAAAATTCCATTGTCCTGTTGATGAATTTGCAGTCCGAGAAAGAACTTGAGTTCACCCATCATAGACATTTGATATTTCTCGGACATCATTCGCCCGAATTCCACACTACAAGCATTGTTTGTATAGCCGAAAATAATATCATCCACATAAATTTGACATACGAATAGATCGCCATCAATAGCACGAGTGAAAAGAGTGGAATCAGTGGATCCTAGCTTGAACCCTTTGTCGAGCAGAAACCTCTTCAGAGTGTCATACCAAGCTCGATGGGCTTGCTTCAGCCCATACAAAGCCTTTTTCAA
The DNA here is from genome assembly GCA_039707655.1 of Elymus sibiricus. NCBI lineage: Eukaryota > Viridiplantae > Streptophyta > Magnoliopsida > Poales > Poaceae > Elymus > Elymus sibiricus. The sequence continues at coordinate 306,988,980 of CM077672.1, forward strand.
CCTGAAAACTTTGTTAGGAAACTGAGGGTTTTCAAAGCCAGGTGGCTGCCTCGCATATACTTCCTCATCAATTTCACCATTAAGGAAAGCACTTTTCACATCCATTTGATAAAGCAGAATATCATTGTAATTTGCATAAGCGAGAAGAATACGAATTGCCTCAAGGCGAGCAACAGGAGCATATGTTTCACCGAAATCAATACCTTCTACCTGTGTATACCCTTGAGCGACAAGACACGCTTTGTTTCTCACAACAATGCCATTTTCATCTTGCTTGTTTCGGAAAATCCATTTTGTGCCGATGATATTGTGCTTCTTAGGATTCGGTTTGTCATCCAATTCCCACACATCATTCAATTCGAATTGCACCAACTCTTCTTGCATAGCATTCATCCAATCGGGATCATTCATAGCTTCTTCATACTTGGTAGGTTCTGTCAATGAGACAAAGGAGAAACTGCCACAGTAGTTAGCCAAGCGTGTGCGAGAGCGAGTTGTGGGTCGGTAACCTGGATTTTCGAGATCTTCGAGGATTAATGCCGGGTCAACTCGATTTGCCACTCATGGTAAAGGATTTCCCTCTTGATGATCATTTTCATTTTCCTCAGTATCAGCATCAGGATTGGCATTAGTATCGCCATTTCCATCTCGATTGCCATTTTGATCGGCATTTGCATTTGGGTTGCCATTTGTGTTCGGTGCGGCATTTTATTCGGCAGTAGATTGGCGTGTTCTTCGAGCTATGGAGGCATCATCATCGGAAGAGTCAAGTGTATTTCCTTCGACTGGCCTGACGTCCCTGATGGCCATTTGCCGAATAGCATCCGAGATCGGAGGTTCATCTATCACATTAGGCAGGTGCTCCTTTTGAGAGCCGTTAGATTCATCAAACCGCACGTTTACCATTTCCATAACTTTCTCGTGGTGAGAGTTATATACACGATAAGTATGCAAGTTTGAGCCATAACCAAGAAGAAAACCTTCATGTGCCTTGGGTGCAAACTTGGAATTATGATTCATGTCACGAATATAGCAAGGTGCACCGAAAACACGTAAATAAGAAACATTCGGTTTCTTGCCAGTGATAAGCTCATATGAGGTTTTCTTAAGGAATTTGTGAAGATAAACACGATTCACAACATGGCAAGCAGTGTTAATAGCATCAGCCCAGAAGCGAATGGGAGTTTTATACTCACTGAGCATTGTTCTCGCCATTTCAATGAGAGTTCTATTCTTTCGCTCAACGACTCCATTCTGTTGGGGAGTGTATGCGGCAGAGAATTCATGAGTGATACCATTTTCATCGAGAAAGTCTTCGATATGAGTATTTTTTAACTCAGTACCATTGTCGCTTCTGACATGCTTAATTCGCACATCATATTCATTTTGAGCCTTCTTGGCGAATCTTTTGAAGATGTCTTGGGTGCAGGTCTTGTCTTCGAGAAAGAATACCCAAGTGTATCGAGAGAAATCATCAACAATAACCAGACCATAATGACTGCCTCCGAAACTTGCATAGTTTTGAGGCCCGAATAAATCCATATGAAGAATTTCCAGTGGTCATGACAGTTTTTTGATGAATGATGCTTCTTGGACAATTTGCCAGCTTCACACGCAGCACAGAGACGATCCTTATCGAATTTTACATCAGGAATACCACGGAGATGATTTTTCTTCACGAGAGTCTGGAAATTTCTCATACCTGCATGACCAAGTCTTCGGTGCCACAGCCATCCTTCGGCTGCTTTTGCAAGCAAACAAGTTTGGACTGAGGGACCCTTAGAGAAATCCACAATATATAAATCACCTTTTCTATTTCCCTCAAAAACGAAGGAATTATCAGTGGCCATAAAGATGATGCATTTGGATTTATAAAATAGAACTAGCATGCCTTGATCACAAAGTTTGCCAACTGACATGAGATTGAATCCAAGAGACTGAACAAGTAAAATGTCATCAATGTTCTTGTCCTTGGATATAGCAATTTTACCTAACCCAATTACCTTTCCTTTGTTGTTGTCGATGAAAGTAATATACTTCTGAGATGAAGCAGTTAAGTTGGGGTTGACAAACAACGACTTGTCTCCGGTCATATGACTAGTGCATCCACTATCCATTATCCATTCGGTAAATCCGGAGACATAGTCCTGCAAAGAAATCAGGCATTCTTAACCACCCACATCTTTGTAGGTGGCTTCAAAACATATGAGCGAGCAGGATATGATTTCTTTCGATAGTTATGCGAATTGTGACTTGAATGAGTACAAGCATAATCGAAAGAATAAGCATTAAACTTCCTTCCCGATGAATGAGTATAGTGATTAGATAAGGTATGCATATACTCATTCTGTCGAGCCTTAACAAGGATATATCGAGCATTTTCTTCCTCCATGGTTAGTAGCCTGGTAACTGGTAATGCTTCGATAGTTTTCCCGGGCACCCATATAGCTTCCTTTGGGGGGCCATTCCTGCTGTTAGGTCCAACGTAGCGAGCAACAGCCTCACCACGTTGATTTTTGAACAACTTATAGTTGTCCAAAGAATCATCATATGAGTATTCAGGAATAGGAGAGTCATATCCCAAAAGTAAAGCTGGATCGAGCATTTTGTTCTTGGCAGGCACCCACACAGTGTGAGGATATTGATCAGGTTCCCAGTAGGAGCCATTTTCATTCAATTTCCTTTCGAAACCGATACCTTCTTTCCTGGGATTTTTGTGAAGAATGGATTTCTTCAGAACATCACACAGGGTTTGATGCCCTTTGAGAGACTTGAACATTCCTGTCTAAAGAAGATCCTTCAACCTAGCATTTTCATCAGAAACAGAACCATTTTCCTCGACAGAGGGGTTAGCATTCACAGAAGATTCAACATTTGATTCAACGTTACTGCGTTCAAGGCATTTTAAGCAGGGTGGTACAAACACCTCAGGTTTTTCTTTGAGTTGTTGGGTGAGAAGAGAATTTTCTCTGATCAAGTCATCATGAGCCTCTCTCAGCGACTCGAGTTCCTGTTTCCGTTTTAGGTAATCATAAGTCAATCTTTCGTGGTCAGCTGAGAGAAAATCTTGACGATCTGATAGTTCTTTCATTCGAGACTCGAGAGCGGAATGCTCTTCTGTCAACGACTGATTTTTCTGCATCTCCTCAACCAACAACCCTTCAGACTTCCTGAGGGTTTTCACAATTTTCTCTAGAGAGTTTTGTTGCATATTAGCAATTTTGATCAGTTTAGCATGGTCATCCTCATCAGAAGAATATTGATCACTGGAGTGAACCTTGTGATGTTTGGAGGATACCTTTTCTTTCGAAGCTTTGGCCATGAAGCAGTACACAGGAGACTCGTTGTTGCTCGAAGGATTCTCGAAGAAGTTCGATGCAGGAGTAGAGGCACATGCTATGCCAGCCATGCCGGAATCAGAATCCTCATCGGATTCATCAACTTCTTCGGAGTCAGATGATGCTTCTTCATCAGAATCCATCTCCTTGCCGATGTACGCCTTGGCCTTGCGAGAAGTGTTTTTGCGGTTGGATGAGGACTTGGAGGGATTCCTTGAGGACGATCTTGATGAAGACTTGGAGGAGCTATCCTTCTTCTTGAAGAACTTCTTCGTTTTCTTCTCATCATCGGAGTCGTAGCTTTTGCTCTTGCCTTTGCCATGGTTGTGTCCTGAATCAAATCTTCCACTAGCACAGATTTCAGCTTCCCAGAGAGGGCAATCCGAGATGAAATGTCCTGGCTTTTTGCACTTGAAGCAGGTGTATTCTCCAGTAGGTTTTGATGAAGATTTGGAGCCGCCAGAGTTGCTGGATCCTTTCTTCTGAAACTGATTTTTTCTTTGAAGGCGCTGGAATCTTTTCGTGATCAATGTGAGATCCTTGCTGATCCTTTCGGGGTCATCTGAATCTTCATCGGCGTTTCCTTCTAAGGAAGAATCAGCCGCAGCCTTGAGAGCATGACTTTTTCGGTGACTTGTGCCATAGAGATCTCTCTTTTCTTCTTCTTGTTCTTCGTGGGTGTTTAGCCTTTCCATGAAATCAGTAGAGTCGAGAACTTTGAAAGCAGCTCATTCCCGAATCATCAGAACTAGAGTGTCGAATGAACTGTCAATGGAGCGGAGCAGTTTCTTCACAACTTCATGATCAGTGATGTCTTTGGCGCCGAGACCTTGTAACTCATTTGCAATGTCACTCAGACGATCGAAGGTTTGCTGGCAGCTTTCATTTCCAATTCGCTTGAACCGATTGAACTTGGCCCGAAGAGTATCGATGCGAGCTTCTTTCTGACTTGAAACACCCTCGTTTATCTTTTTGAGAATGTCCCATAATTCCTTTGCAGTTTCACACTGACAATAGCGAAGAAATTGAGCACGAGAGAGATGGCCACCAATTTCATCTTTGGCTTGAGCATCCATCTGAATGAGTTTCTTCTCATGGTCAGTGGGGACCTGGGGCACTTCAACCATGAATCCATTCTGCACCACGTTCCACATATCATCATCAATAGCTCGGAGACGGATCTTCATCTTCTCCTTCCAGAAGGGATAGTCCGTCCCATCGAAGATGGGAATCTTGAGGTGCAACTTGTAGCTCACTGAAGACATACTTAAACTCCAAGGTGGTTAGACCAAAATGAGCAGAGTCAAGGAGTACCTTGCTCTGATACCAATTGTAGGAACGAAGTATGTCTACCAGAGGGGGGGTGAATGGGAGTTTTAAATTTTCTTCGGAAAAATCAAAACTCTCGGAACCCAGCAGCGGAGCGAATCAAAACAGCATACAGTGAGCAAATACAATCTACCGAATGGAAAATAAGGACATGCATCGAGATAATTCACATGATTGAAATATGTCATATGGTATAGTTCGAATGTAAAAGAGAGTGGCAGAGGTAACCAGTGATGCTCGATGGCGACAAGATATTTGGTAGACCAGTTCGCCCTCCTGCAAAAGGACTACGTCTGGTTGGAGTGGTTGTGATTTAACACAGAAGATAAACTCTCTTTGCCCTATTCTCCTCGACAATTGGTTTGTCAACCAATGTCGATTAGTCGTGGTAGATGCTTGAGGCGATCTCCGAACGTTTACAGACTTCTTCTTCGAGAACCACAATTACTCTTTGTCTTTGAAGAAATTGACACCTAACTGTCTAGAGAGTTCGCAGCTCTCAAGAGTAATAGGCGGAGCGTACTGGACTTAGATTCGAGTGATGCTGAACCACTATCTAATTTTTCAGCTCTAGGGTTTTCTCTCGGTGGATTTTAAACTCAAATCTCTCGGAGAGGGGGTTGCTCAACAATCTTCTCAGAATCAAACGGAGCAGCCACCAGACAACGCCGGTGCGGGGTGGCTATTTATAGCCGCAGCCTTCCCTGATGGGAAATGACCATTTTGGACACGTGGTCCAGCCAATGGCCAACCGACACATTCACAACGGTCAGATTTTAAGAGCAATGGTAACATTACTTGAGGAGCAAGTAATGCTAACTCCTCGGTCAGAGACAAATCTCTCGCAGCGAAGAAGATCACAGTCTCTTGCTGGCAAGTATTTGCTCGGAACACAAAGAGATTTCTCTCGCAACTTTCATAGGATTTGGGTTTAGCATCAGCGAATCAAATCTTCGAACGCTACACCCCTCTTAAAAGTACGGTGGTCCTATGACTCAATAAAGAGAAGAGAAACAACGAAATGAATGCTACGTCTTCGCTTTGTCTTCAATCTTCTCGGCAGCAATCATATTCTTCGGACAAGCACCGAATCAAATGCTTCGCATCAGCAAATTTTGAGGGGTCACTCTTGTCGTCATAAACTTCAGTGATAACCTTCACTGCTACGCTGGGAATATTCTTTGGAGTTTGAATGCAAACTCCTCTTGACTCCAAGGACCTGTTACTCTGTGTGCACTAGCAAACACATTAGTCCCTCACTGTTTGTCAACAATCTCCAAAACATAAGGAGGCAAACTATTGCACCAACATTTCCTATGACATCAAACACACAATCCTAATCCTATACTCCAATCCATGCGATTCCTATACAAAGAGAACAATCCTATATTTTTGCGATTCCTGCATTTTGAGGATCTTGCAAATCAAATAGGCCAAGGTGATTCCGGCTGGTGGAGTGGTGGAGCCCAATGGTAACATCTCGTTTGATCATGACTGTGTTTCAAATTTAACTCGTACATCCACGGCTACGCAACATTTCTCCAAGTTGTACCAGTTACTCAATGGGTACAAATATAGCACTACTACTTATTAGTGACAAGACCAAACATACATAGAGCATTATATGATTTAAAAATTCTCGTATGTGCACCAATAGGCCGGTGAAAGCCTAGATACGTGGTACTGATGTACTTGTTTGATGGTGTGTGCGAGACATGCCGGGCACGTCCCAGCACCTTCCTCACCAAGAAGCTTCTCCATGAACGTAGCGCCGGCAGGGTAACGACCTGACGCCGGTCCACATTCATGTCGAAGCTGAAGTCACACCCTCCTCGTTGATGCTACCGCCGGCGATTCGCCTCCTGGACTATCTTCCTCACAACGCCGTCGGGGATGACCGTCTCCCACTTTGTTTTGTTGGGACGTAGATCGATGAGCGGAGCCAGCCCCAAACTGCATGCCGACATTTCCGTTGGTTGCATAGGCTGGATGGGTCCCTGACACGGAAGAGCCTTTCCGACAGTAGGCCGGTGCCCGTGTAAGGGTACACGGTCATGTTCGAGTCCCCTTGCAGCAGCTCGAGCTCGAACGACATGGTCACGTCGCATCCAACGGTCACGGTGACATGACAGTTGCTGTCTCTTGTGGACTTCCAGGATGCAAAGAAGGCGGTTGTCTCGGCTTCCAGGCGGCACTTCTGAACAACATGATCGTCGTCTGCCTCAATGGGGCGCTCCATCGAACGCACTTTGCCAAAGCCACAGCGATCGCGATATCGTCGATGTCACCGTAATGGGGAAGGAAGTCAAATAGAAAGTATGATTAGTGCGATGATTGCGGCCGGAGGGGCGAAGAGGACGCCTTTTTACAGGATTTAGTAGAAAATTCTGTGTCATTATAATCAGGATTTCCATTGATGTATCATGCAAAGGCAAAGAACCAAGTGTTATCTTCACAATTTTTTTGAGGGGGTTATCTTCACAAGTTTTAAACGAGGAAAAGGAACACTCACAGCACACATGTCGCGTTCGCATCAGACCAGCACACAGTCGATCTACCCCGCCGCTCAACGCCAACCGGCTTGGCATTTCACTGGCATGTGGGAACGCATGTCAGCAATCCGACCATGGGCCAAACTAGCCCGCCCTGCCATCGCATTTCTAATCAGGATTTGTATCGATCGATCACGCGAAGGAAAAACCCCGCCGTTCTTTTTAACACGGTACTAAAATCGAAGTCGCTCACTCGCAAACCAAATGTTATGATTTACAAGTTCAAAATGAAAAGGCAGTACACTTACGCACGCCTGTCGCGGTCGCACCGCACCCTCACATAGTCGGTCTGGCACGCCGCAAACCCAAGGGAACGCACCTCGGCTTGCCTTTATCATTGACATGTGGTACTCCGTCCGTCCATGTGTATTTAAGTTACCTAAGGTGGAGCAGGGCGACCCGATGGCTGCGGATTGGAGGAGGCGAAAGAGTCGGACCGGGAATTCTTCCAATCACCGTGCCAGTTTTTTCCCCATAAACCAAACGAAAATTAGCAATGAATCCTAATTAATAGGGCTGCCATTTCAACCAACCCGTGCATGCAAACTGGGGCCAATTCCTCCCCTAATCAACGTGTTCCTTCTCTGCATGCATAGGTCGCCATTTCCTCCACACGCGTGGTTCGGCCAAAAATTTCGCTCGCTGATGAACGAGGCAGTGAGGGGAACGAGGACGGAATTTAATGCATTGCGCCTAATCATTTTGGGAATATCTAATTTTCGTAAGGTGACTTATACACCTGTACAGAGGGAGAAACCGCATGTGATCAAACCAAACTCAGCCATCCAACCACTGACACCTAATTTTCGTCGATACAGTATGTTTATAAGGCTGATTTATTAAATATAAATATGTTTTTACCTAGCAAATGATCCCTAAAAACAACAACATAAAGAAAAACTATCACTGCTCATGGAACGAGCCGGCCTCGTCGTCTTACGCTGCCGGCGCGAACCAGCCGGAGCTGCCGACGTGTGTCTCCGCGGCGTGGTTGTCCTCGGCCTCCAGCTACTCATTCACGCGGAGCGTGATGGCGCTCTACACGGACGCGAGCACCGCCCGGTTCACACCCACGACGTTCGGTTCCACCTGCAGGAGGGCCTCAATGGCAGCGGCATCGGCACGCTCCGCGTCGAGTTGAGACTCCGCCTCCCGGTTCAAGTCCACGATGTCCGGTTCCGCCTGCAGGAGGGCCTCGATGGCAGCGGCATCCACGCGCTCCGTGTCGAGTTGAGCCTCCGCCACCTGGTTCACAACCACGACATCCGGTTCTGCCTGTAGGAGGGCCTCGATGGTAGTGGCATCCGCGCGCTCCACGTCGAGTTGAGCCTCCGCCGCCCGGTTTCGCCTGCAGGAGGGCCTCGATGGCAGCGGCATCCGCGCGCTCCGCATCGAGTTGAGCCTCCGCCACCCGGTGCTTCTTTAGGATCGCCAGGTTGAACCACTAGTCCGCCTGCACCATGGGGGACCCGGACGCCAGCACGAAGTCGACGTCCATCGTCTCCTTCGCCGCGGGGGCCTTCTGCGCCGCGACCTCCGCCATGAAAATTGGATCGCCTTCCTCCTCGGAACTCGGCTCCAGAGGACTCGGGGATTGGCCCGCGGCAAAGCGAGCTTGGGAACGGAGGTCTATGGCACCTATCGCCGCCGCGATTTCTGTGCGGTGCTCCGGTGTCAACATCTTGTAGTACATGATCTTGCTGCGCACCATGGCTATCTGGAGAACTAGGGGACGGCTGAGGCGGGCTAGGGGATCGAAAGGTGGGAGAATGGGCTGGGAGGCGTGGTTTTGGGGCAGTGGTGACCGGCCGACAAGTAGCTGGCATAGGCCGAGCAGCGAAGGTTCCGGTGTGAATAGTGGTAACGGTGACGACCGGTCAATCGGTTTTGACTGTGCAGAGTTTGCAAAGCCGGACGGCTGGAGCTTGGAGAGTTGTGGGGTGGGATGGGACCAAAGTTTCGGAGTTTGACGTCGCAGACGTCCGGACCTCCCCACCGGTCGGTCTGTGGGATTTGTTTTTTTGAGATGCTGTAGGTGGGATTTGTATCAATGGATTGGTCGAAGCTGCAAAACCAAGTGTTGCTAATTCGCGCGCGGCCGCTCCGACGCTCGGTTTCCGACAAGTCATTTTAACCTGATTTGGAAAGTGTACTTATAGCATTAATTGGAGGGTTTGGGCAATTTTGAGTGCCCCCCCCTGAAAATAAGGGGGGAGAGATTAGAAGTGGACTAATTGGATGGGCCTACAAACATGCATGTGTTAACCAGCCATTCAGTGAGCGCACGGGCCTCGTCCATGTTGTGGGCCCCAAGGGTAAAAGTTGTCGGTTGATTTCTCCGCTTTGGATGGATCGCTCACTCCAGCGCGCGGGCGTGAAAGAGTCGTTTCGCAATAGGAGTACTTGAAGTGTAGAAGTTCATTCCCTCAAAAAACAAGAAGTATGGAAGTTCAAAAGGAACTGACGGTGTACATCACACTTGTTGCGTTCGCGTTGCACCCCGACACGGTCGGTCCGGCACATCGCTCACCGAATGGAACGCGCTTCATCTTGCATTTTCGCCTGCTTGCGGGACCGCAGTTGAGAGCAAACCGACGGTAGGCAAACTTCCCCCCTCCATCTCCCCCTCCCCCACCCGCGTCGGCTGAATTTAGAAGAGAGAGACGACTGATGTAAAAAAACACACTAGAAGAGAGAGACGAGGAGGGAGAGATTGTAGCATGGATTCCAAGAAATTTGTTGAGAGTGTGAGGTGGGCCATGTGTTAATAAGCACTCCATACTCTAGTGCAGATGCCTCCGTCCTGGTTTATTGGTCCCCTTCGTATTTTGTGTCAAATTATTAGATTTAACTAAAATAATATTAATGCATGTCACCAAAAATAATATCATTGGAAACTATGTTCAAATACGAATCGAACGATATAATTTTTTATGACATGCATTAATATTTTTTTAGTTGAAATTATGGTCAAAATTTGGCACGAAAAACAAAGGTAGTACTAGTACTCCTATTGCTATTGGACTGGCTAGACGTGGCAAAATCCTAGTAGCAAGCGCATGCGTGAGAACAAACATTCATGTGTTTGAATACAAATTGGAAACCATTATCTGTTTGAATACAAATTTATGTACGTGCTTGTACAAGGTATATTGTAAGTTGAAAAGCGAAACAAAGATTGAATGCCCTTTACATATGATTTGCAAATGCTATGATCACCGGTTCAAATATTTGAATCCACTTTAGGTTGATTTCTAATATTTGAAACTTTTTTTAGGTTTGATTCAAGTACCAAGTTTCTTCTTATGCATAATGTGTCTCACACACCCAACATAGAGTGTTGTCACATTTTTTTTCTTTGACGCACGCTCTCTCTGTATTGCACACCCACTCAATCTCTCTCAGTTTCATCTCAGGGTCTCTCTCTCACACACACATGCATAGCACCTCTCTTGCTCTTTGTGCATGTCACACATGATCGACCTCTTGAGGTATCGGGATTGTATCTCGCTCATCAGGTCGCTCTTCGACACACGCCTAGGTCACTCTACCATGCATTAATTGTAACCAAGCCTTTCATCTATCTTTTTTAAGCATACATTCGTCTTTCTCTACACCCCTATGTACATCGGTCGATCGATCGATCTCCAGACCCACCCTAGTCCTCTTTCAATCGATCTACAGCTAGATGGTACATGACCGATTAGCGTACACACAAACACCCCCCTCACTCCACCTCACACGATCATATCTATCATAGACACACACCAAAAACTTGATTTGCACGACACACACTCAATCTCTCCACATCTATCGATCTCGTCAAGATGTGTCGGGTCATGAACCGAAGGGGTTTGTCACTACTAAGACGGGGAGCGACACGTAGTGGACGGCTCACAAAACCGACCTAGGTAACTATTTTTCCAAGCAACTTACATAGTATAGTTACTACAGCCAGAACATGGTAAGTTGGACACCTAAATGCGGGCACGGACCGGGCACACCTCAATTATTCCTTCAAACAGCCAGACACCTCAATCAGCACACCTCAAATACATACAAAGACAGTTAACACACATTGTTCGGCTACTTAATCAAGCGTTACGCTTCACGAGTTGAAAAGGAAAGGGCGGTACACTAATTATACTGGTACATATGCCAGTATGAATAACTATTGTACATGTGGGCTACTAGGCTGGATATAGGTGAGGTGCCAACTTCATACTATATGCTTTCGGTCTTATGCTCTACAAGTGTTACGGTTTACAAGTTCGAAATGAAAAGGCGGTGCACTGACAGCACCCCTGTCGCGTTCATGTCGTACCCCCAGACGGTCGGTCCGGCATGCTTCTGACCCAAGGGAACGCGGGTCATCTTGCTTTTTCACTGACATTTGGGATCGCATGTGAGCAAAGGGCATCTGCGATGTTGCCACTCCCGCAGCTGACTACCCAGGCCCACAAAAAACCCTCGTCCCTCGCCCGCGTTCGTTCCCCCCCAGCGCCAGCTGCCCGCATTCATGCCGTCCATCCGCATGCCGCCATTAAGCAGGCTCGCCGCCCAAGGTACGAACTCCGGCGACTCATTGATGCACCCGGACGCTTGGCCTCACCGGTATGCGCTACTTAAAGGCAGCAACACCCAGCTAAACTCCACACCAGAGCACATCCTCCTCCCTGGCACCACATCCACCATGACCGCAAGCGGGAATGCTCTGCGGGAGAGCTTGTCTTCGGAGATGAAGCTCGAGGTCGCCGCCCTTGTTCAACCTGCCGCTCGCAACACAACGCTGGCATAGCCGGACGCGGAAGCGGCCGCACAAGCGTCGGCCGTGCCGGCGGCCGAGGACAAGAGCACAACCAGCCGCGCATTCTACGCGCCGCCGTCCAACGTTCAGGGGCGCATATGGCACGTGAATAGCAACGGACCATCCACGTCCATCATTGACCTCACGTCCACCAGCACCGCCGAGGTCGCGGATGTGGCACCCTGGCTTAGAGTCACCGGAGCACCCTATATTCCAGCCCAGAGATCAAGTCTTCTGGAACACGGCACTGCTTGGCATAGAACAAATCAGCTTTTATTTCTAATAGTTGGGGTACAAGGGTTTGAGGTGTTACAAAGGGTTACATTAACCCAGCGACATTACACCCACAAGGGTAGCTCTATGCTAGCAGCGGAATAGCAGGAACGATGGTAGACTCCACTCCGCAGGGACTCTAGATGAGACACGTCCTAGCTCGCAACTTGAGATCCTCGAACTACACAAACACGGCAGCACCTGCAAGCTGGCATGACACGCCGGGTGAGTACTTTGAATGTACTCGCAAGCTCACAGCAAACAAAAGCATCAAGGCAGAGCAATGTTATTGCAATCAGGGTTATGTCACGTTCCACTGTTATAAAAAACGGTGGAAGAAAATAATGAACAATATACCATCTACTTTCTAGATCATCTCGGAATCATCTTAAAGCCATCGGTGATCCTTATCAAGATCACTATCCAGATCATCACCGGCTCTCTGCCAAGTGGTTACCAAACTGTAATGGAACGAGTTCTTCCATCATTATCAAGTCATTCCCTCATAGGTGTTGATCAGTCAGTGTGACTTAGTACGAACTATGTCCAATACCGTGGACGCGGCTATTCGAATAGATTCTTACACTCTGTAGAGGTTGCGCACTTTACCCACACTATGGAGCTCTTGGTCCCATACCTCGGTACTCTTCCCTTCCGGGTGGACCGGTGCTGCTCCAACGGAACTTGCCTAACCCGTGACTCCTCTACCGTACCACTGACAATCACTCCCCCTTCCGGGTCATGCCCTGGGTGGCCCCTGTGTCACTTCGGACACCTGCCACCATCGTGGCCAAACAAACTGTCCCAAACGGGGACCTGAGCTCCATAACCAAACCGGGCTCACAAGGTTATCGTCGTCCACCTGATCAGGGCCGCACGTACGCATAACCTCCCCTCTTTTGTGGTACCAATAAAAGAGCATGTGGTTAGACCAAGTCAAGGCCGTCCCATTCCGGCAGATGTGGCTGCACTGAAAAGCTCGGTTCAGTGGCACTCGATCAACAATGAAGGAATTTATCCCCGAATAATCTTTCCGTTATAACTAACACTCCGATACCACAGTGATCCAAGTTAAAGCATTAACCAACTAGTAATCCAATAATCAATATGATTAAGCCACTGCTACCAAATTCATATCCACAAATTACCGGAAGAAAACACCAAAATAATCATAGACGGTAATCTCTTAATCCAACCGTATCCTGGCATCAACAAACTTGAAGACTACTAGCTACTAATACTCTAGTCATCAACATGACAGTAACATATCAGGAATTTTCCTAAGTATTGCATGAATTAACTCATTTATAAATAATTCAACTTTTAGCAGAGAAATAATTATTTAAATGATGATAGTGCAATGCATTTATGCAAATGAGAGTTGTGGCTTGGCTTGCACCCAAGGAGTGTGGAAGTACTCCTAGCCTTCACCAACTAGTTAAAATCACTCTGAAAATTATTTTTGAACACCTTTGTAAATATCACATAAAGCCTTTTCTCTATCCAGAAATTCTAGACATATCAAAAAAATACCAAAATTTTACAGCAAGTAGAGGAGCTCTTAAGAAAAATAATGCAAAAAGAATGAACTCATTTGGACTTATGGTTTAAAAGTTATTGCTGGTCAAAGTTTAGTCAAAATTCTAAATTAAATTGAATTTTAACAGAAATCTATAAAATCCCAGTGGCGGCCACGTCGAAGGCGTAAAGTGGGAGTACGTTTCTACTTACGTACCGCTTCGGCGCGAGAGGAGTCACTGATGGGTGGGGTCCCCTGTCAGTTTTAAATAGAGAGGGAGAGGGAACAGAGAACGACGGGTCTCACCGACGATGTTCACCGGCGTTGAGGCCATGGCGGAGCTGGGAGAGGGCGGGGATGGATCGGGCGGACGGCGATGAGCACTCCCGTACCCGCAGCTCGTCAGGAGGTGGCCGGACGGCGCCGATCCCTTCTTCTCAGGCGGCGGTGAGCTACGGGCGTCGACGGATCCGGTGATTCCGGCGAGCTCTCGAGCAGAGGAGGGGCTGGGGAGGATCAGTGGAGTGCCACGAGCTCGCTGGTGGTCTTAGTTGAGGTTGGGGCGGACGGAGGCGAGCGGGAGAAGCAGGGGCAGTGCGGCGGAGCACCTCGCCGGAGATGGAGAAGGAGAGCTCCCCGGCGCTGCTTCTGGGTGCAGGGCGGCGATTGAGAGGTGGAGAGGGCGATGGGTGAAGAGAGGGAGGATTGGGTGCGGCTTTTATAGCCGGGCGGTGATGCCAGCACCAGATCCCGCCGCGGGGAAGACGCTGGCGTCCGCGTTGCGCTGGCCGTCGCGCTGGCACCCGAGCCGCGTGGGGATGTGACGGGAGAGGGCAGGGGCTTAATGGTGCTGGCGCGGCGCGATGAGGAAGGAGCCAGCCAGCGCGGCCACAGTGCCCGTATGGCGCACAGTGGCGGAGCTTGGCCGTGTCTGCCGGCGAACTTCGCCGGAGAAGAAGAGGGTTCTGGAGGGGGTATGTGGGTGATGATGACGATGTCGGCACGACAGGACAAGGGGGGGTAGCGTGAGGTGGCCGGAGTGGTCATGCCCGACGCGCTCGGCGCAGAGCGTGACTTTGACTCTGGCCGACGCGTGGTCACCGCATGCACTGGTGCACACGGTGCGCTCTGGCCCGTCCAATCATGTCTACACGGTAGTCCATCCAGCCGGTGACCTCTCTATGCATTTGGTTTGACATGTGATGGCTTGAACAGCTGGCTAGCCTCCAGACAAGTTTTTGGACAGCAACTTGAGCAGGAAGCTGGGGAAAAATGGCTAGGGTTTTGAGAAAGGAAGCTAGTCACACTGAAATGCAGTAGGAAGGTGCCAACTCTGGGAAAAATTCAGATCAAATGGACAAGTTTTGCATACAGTTGCTTCACAACTACCTCTCTGGTCCAGAAAGTTGTTGAGGATGATGTACTCACATGGATGGGCTCCTGGAGTTGAAACTTGGTACTTGTGCGTCATTTGGTGGTGTTAAGATGCTATAAAAAAATTCAGGCCATTTGGGTAAGTCCAAATGGTACTTCCTTCACAACACTTCCCATTGGACAGAAACTTGGAGGAATTTTGTGGAGAAAATGGCTAAATGAAATGGGCTAAAATTTGGTGAGGTGTGATCATGTGGGGAGGAGAATGTCCTGGATTAATTTCAGAATTTTTGAAGCAATCCAAAGTATAGTTGCTTCACAAACTGAATATGACCAGAAACAAAGATTGGATGGTCTGCTCACCATGGGCATGGAATCTTGAATATTTTCACATACCCAAGGTTCACATGATCCATAGAATTTATGAGAATTTCCTTGGAATTTTTGGGAGGACAGAAATATAGGTTGCTTCACAACCTAGAACTCAAAGGATTATTCCTTCATTAGAAAAGGAATATTTTTGTTGGAATAAAATTGGGATTGGGCAAGAATGGGAATAACATGACTTGAGAGAAGTTTTTGGGAGCTTGGATCACTTGGGAAAGGAAAGTAAAAAAAATATCCCCAAGTTTTAAGTCCATAGAGTCATTCAAGTTGAAATCCCAACTAAAATCCAAATGAAATTCAAATAGGTTTTTGAAAAGAAAAGTTGGGAAAAACCAGGGTGTCACAGTGGACTCCTCCGAGGATGAGTAGGGCATGGGAGGCGGCAGGGCAAGGTGTCCCAAGTGGGCCGGTCCGTCTCCCGCGTTCTACTCTTCCTCGCCGGAGACCGCACCTTTACTTCACAGGTCTTGAACCCTGCCGCCGTTCATGGAGACAGCAGATGGAGGACGTGGTCGCCGATGCGGAATACAAAGGAAAGTGGACATACGCCGTCACTGTAGGATAGGCTTTGGGTCGGGTTTTTTTTCTTTTTTTGTCCTAAAAGTTCGAAATGTAATGAAAATCTGCCGTGTTTGCATGAATCTCGTCCGGTTATATGAACTTTCACAATAAATAGATATTTTGTATGATATAGTGAATGATGATTCTAATCGTATTTACTTGGTATTGTGGTTGTCATTGTTTTTGTATGTATAAAATTGGTCAAAGTTTAGGAAGTTTGACCCGAGACAAAGCTAATATGCGAAGTAAATAAATACAGATGGTTTACATACACAATTTCTCTTAGCCCTCCAAAAGTACGTCCACTACACATTCACGCATTTCACGTCTTTCTCTCGCTCTGTCTGTCAAACTAACTAGGCCAAACTCTCAGCATATCACATGGGAAAAGACCTGACCGCGCCGTTTTAGTCGGGATTTGTATCAATGGATCGCGCGAAGCACCAAAACCAAGTGTTACGCTCTAAAAGTTCAAAAGGAAATGGTGGTACACTTACAACACGCCTGTCGCGGTCGCATTGCACCCCTTACATGGTCGGTCCTGCACACCGCTCACATAAAGGGAACATGCTTCGGCTTGCCTCTTCACTTACACATGGGACCGCAATTGGAGAAACCGACCATTCGCCAAACTCCCCCGCCCACCACGCAAAAATTCCCCCCAAATCCCAAATTCAACTCCCCTTCGGCCAACTAGCCAATAATATTCCCCAAACCCCCACTCCCCCCGCCTCCTCCACTCCATTCGCTCCGCCAAACTAGCCCTCCCCGCCGCGCCGATACGTCGGCGCCGCGGTTCTTCGAGGGGACGCACATCGATCCTCTCGATCCCACAGTACGCTCTCATAAACTACCGTCCTCCAGCCGCGCCGCCACCACTTGCGACGTTCTTGTGGAGACGCATGGCGGTCAGCTTCTCCCACGGTATGCGCATTCTAGACTGAGACCCCATGCATGCGGAGTAGCGCTGGATGTTAGCTGATAGACGCTGTTAATCTCACTGCTTGCCAAAATAGTTTACAGTCAATATGCTCTGCTTAAAAAGCTACCTTGCCCTGTTCTGCACTCAATCTGCTTTGCTGAGATGGCATGCCACGCCTGATTAGTTGCTAAAATATCCTGCCATATGTTAGGACCATGTATGTATTGTGAAGTAGATTGCCATGGTCTAGTAGCCAATCTGTTAGGTGAAATAGTTCGACAGCGTTTTACACTCAATCTTTGTTGCTGAGATGGCCTTCGATGGCTGTGTGCTCGGCCTCATTGATTGCTGAAATAGCCTGCCAAAATTTAGCACTCAATCTGTTTGCTGAATTCGTTTTACATATATTTTGTTATTTAGATCTGCTTGTCCAAATATCTTGTCATAGCTTTAGACATCGACCTAGGTATTTTTTCTGGACTTTATAATGAAACATATATGTTTTCCTGTAATATCTAGTAGAAGAACTAATTTGTATGTCTGACAGATGGACATGACTTGGATAACATCTGCTCGATGATTCTCCCCGCCATATGTCGAGGGGGTTCAAAACTTCATGAACTTTATCAGAGCTGAGTACGGTGGTCCGAAAGCAGATGTGCGTTGCTCGTGTAGCAGTTGTATGAATTCAGTTTCAAGACCCCAGTCAACTATGCAAAATCATCTACACTTGTATGGGATGTCAGTCACATATACTAGGTGGGTTCATCATGGTGAAGCTGTGAACGTCAATGTCACTGACTATGTGGAAGCAGCAGATCACCATCTTGATCTGCCTGATGCTCAGGAGGAAGAGGAGGAGGAGGAGGTGGAGGCGGAGCCAGTGATTTTGACCAAGATTGAAACAATGCTATTAAATGCTAATGCAATTTGAGAACTTACACCTGTACAAGAAAAACGGTGGGCCCGCATGTTGGAGCAATGCAACGTGGTAGTCACCGTCAATGCACATGGCTTCTGTTGCTTTCTGGAACTCATGTTCGCTGGACTCTTCTTCGTCCTCATCATCATCCTCATCATCCTCTTTGTTTTTGTCACGGCCTCGAGCAGGCTTCTCCTTATGCTGCTTGGCCTTGCCACAGTGGCCACCTCGTCCACCACGACCTTTCTTGCCGGATACGCCAGCACCATCCTGGCCTTTCTCCTTGTCGTGCTTTTCATATTCAGCCCTTTGCTTTTCAGCAAGTTGTTCAACCTGCCGGCACTCTTGGAGATCATGGCCTTTGGTGTGGTTAATCTTGTAGTATGGCCCATTGGACTTGCCGGTCTTCTCGCCTGCCACGGCTTCCTGGCAATCAGTGCACGCAGCAGCTTCCTTGCTGGAGCTCTCCGTCTTGGATTTCTTGGCGGCATTGCCGGAGCCTTCAACGGCCATCACTGTTTTGCACTTGCGCTTCCTGTTGCGCTTTCGGCCCTTTTTCTTTGGGGTGGTGGCGTCGTCGTCCTCTGAGTCAACTTCGGTGCCAGCATCTTCCCTAGGAAGTCTCCTCCCTTCTTCAGCACGCGCACACTTATCCGCCAACGTATATAGCTCGTTGACGGTCTTTGGCAGCCGGATATTCATCTTCTCCCGCATCCTCCGATTGCGCACATTCGTGTGAAAGGCGGCAATCATAGCCGCGGGGTGCACATCAGGAATGTTGCGGTGCACGCGACTGAACCTCTATATATACTTCCATAAGGACTCGCCATCTCTTTGTGGGATCACTTGCAGATCACTGGGCTGGCCAGGAGCCTTGTGGCCTCCGGTAAAAGCACCAATGAACTCATTGCATAGATCAGACCATGAAGAAATGGAGCCCTCCGGCAAGTTCATCAGCCAAAATCTCACATTGGGTTTGAGCACTAATGGAAAATAGTTGGCGAGAACCTTTTCATCTCGTCCTCCGGCAGCTTGCACGGCGATCGTGTAGATGCCCAAGAATTCTGCCAGGTTCAGCTTGCCGTTATACTTCTCCGGCAACTCTGGCTTGAAGGCCTGGGCCAACGGCCAGCGGACTTGCCGCAGCTCACAAGTGAAGGCTGGGCACCCAACCTTGTAAGGTACATACCCACCAACCCCGGGCGTAGGCTCATCAATGACTGGGCCGTTGCACACGTCAAATTGACGGCGCGCCTCCTAGCACCGTTCAATGGTAGTGCGAGCATCTTCTACTCACCTATCTTGCAGCACTTGATGCTGATCTTGCTACACTCGCGGATCCAACGAAGCCATCGACATCTCGTCGGGCTCGATGGATCGGTGAGTCTGTCGCGGTTGTTGAAGGTGTTGCTATGGGGGTGACTGTACCATTGGTGCGGCTCCTTTGGCATGGCCATCAGTTGGTGCTGTCACCGAATGCCGTGAAGGTCCCGCCTGCTGTGAGTTGTTGGCTTCAGCAAACCCAATGAGGCTCTGGATGGTGGCCCTCCACTCATCCATCTTGTCCGCAGCTGGAGGGAAGTTCATCAGCATTTGGGCTCACGCCATGGCTTCCATCGCCGTAGCTGGCATAGCAGGAAGTGAAGCATGAGACGTCGCTTGACTTTTGGCCTGACCAGAAGGAGTTCCATCCCGTGACTGTCGTCGTGGCACATGTTCACCAGCATGCTGACGCGGTGATGGTGATGGTGCCTGAAGATCTTGTGGTTGATCGACTGGCGTCTTGCCATGTGGCCTTCGTCCAGAACCACCAGCGCCGTGCGGGAGCACATCGCGCCCATCTTGCGATGGTAGCGGTGTGCATCCCAACGTGGCATCTTTAGATGCAACAGCTGCTAGGTCTTGGCTTGCGCCGGTCCGGACGGTGTTGCTGTGGCGACTGTGCTCGCCAGAGCGCTGAGGAGGCGAGAGTTGGCCAACCGCGCCACCTCCGCCATTATGGCTTCGATTGCCAGAGCGGCGAGGAAGCTGAGTGCCTGTATTGTGGGCTCCGCCTGCTCCACCCGCGTTGGTCGCACCGCCTGCGCTGGCTGTGTCCCCCATGCCGCCGGTGCCAACTACACCACCTGTGCCGCCGGTAGGCGCCTGCAACGGAAGCTTGGAGGTCAATGGAGCCGCGGTCGCACCCTTCTTCTTGGTCGCCATTGAAGACGATGAAGATGATGAAACTGACGCGCAGACTGCTGAATCAGGTTCGCGCAAGCGATTCCCCTACCTGGCGCACCAAAGATGTCATGCGCACACCCATCTATGGGACCATCGGGCCCCTTTGTGGTTCGACTAGGGGGATGCACGAGCACAAAGAGCAGAATGAGCAATCACACAAAGGTTTTTACCCAGGTTCGGGCCACCGTGAGGTGTAAAACCCTACTCCTGCTTTGTTGTATTGGGTGTGTTTGAGCTCAAGTACAAGGAGTGCTACTTGCCGGCAAGAGTGCGGGAAGAGCAGCTACGCATGCAGAATGAGCAAAGTGTCGACCCTTGTAAAGGTTGCCCCGGCCCTCCTTTTATAGATCAAGGGGTAACCATAGTGGCAAAACAGTCTTTACATGTTGATTAGATAGCCAACAGTGTTATCATACCTAACTCTACCGGTTTAGGACAAACGCAATAAATGCGCCATTAGGTGTCATGTGGAGGAGGAGCCCCGGCAAGGTTCCTGCACCGCTTGCCCAGCTACCTCCTATAATCTTGACACGCCTTCTGGACGGGTGTCACTAAAGCTATTTCTCCTTCCAACGCGCTGACACGTGCCCCGACAAGCCTCACCAGACCACCTGCCCGCTCGACACCTCATTGACTAGCGACTAGCTGTCCGATGAGGTGGAGCGAAGGAGGAGCCAGCAAGGGCTTGCCGGCATGGAGCTTGTTGGGCCTTCATCTTGCCAGCTCATGTCTTGTCGGCAAGTGTTGTCTTCATCTTCAACACCAGCCAAGTGCTTCTTGATGCTTTGTCTTGATTTCTTCTCCATGGCTTTGCAACCAAGGCTTGAGTCTTGATCTTAGTAATCTCCAGCAAGCCCTAGCCTCCAAAAACGCTACCATTTTCTATGCATAAGTTAGGGTATAAAATGCCCATGTTTTTATACACCAACACCCAGCGAGTGCAGCACCAAAGCTTTCATGATCAGAAACCAGGAGTTGATTTCTTTGCACCTAGCCATCAACAGTTCGTCTCCGGCACAAAACTCTTCCATCGCCCTCTTCCATCCAGGACCTAATAGCCATAAATCAATGACCAAGTTTGCAACTCAAAGAACTAAAAATGAACTTGATTATTCAGATTAAAAATGGGCTCTTATGAATGAATCCTAATTTTGAGGGTTTTCTATTTTCCAAACTAGCTGCCACGATTACCACTGGCACGAATCCAATCCTAAATAGACGTCAAATTGAACAAATGCAAATTCAATTGCTCAATCGCCCATTCAATCGCTAATTTAATCTTACCGATCCAACTAGGTGCAGACGGCCCGACGGGCGGCGCCGTACTAGGCCGCTTCGCCATTGAAGCTCAGGCGCACGGTCGGAGTGGACACCGACGGCTGCTAGGGGCATGGCGACGGCGGGGCTGCTAGGGGCACGACGGCTAGTAGCGATGGCGTGTGGCTGTGTGGGGGTATGTGACTGCTCGCTAGGGGGGTCGGGTCGGGCTAAATTAGGCAAAAAAAAACAACGACAGCTCACCCAGCCCAGGTCCCACTTGTCATAGGCTGTAACGGCCAGGCCCACATGTCATACGCGGCCCACATGTCTTAAGATCTCTGGCCCCACACATCAGTAACTGAGGAGGTAACGGTCAACTGCGTTGACCCGAAAGCAAGGCTCTGTTTGGGACTTTTGTGAGAGTGGGGCGAGTGGGGGAGGGGAAAAGTGAGGAAATTTAGACTCCTTGGGCAAAACTGAGCACAACTAAGAAACCAGGGGCACAGAAATAGAAATCCCTTTTATGAATTGCAAACGTTTATGGGAAGAGCAATGTGTGGGATATTTCCAAGCTTCGCATACAGTTTTATAGGGATAACTGTATGCACTCTTACATCCAATCGCATACGGTACAAGAAAAGTAAATGTGTGTGATAGTCTCGTTATCATACACGCTTTACAATCGTGAACTTTGTGTGATGGGCACCGCATCACAAATGTTGCAGCATATAATAGAGCGTGCGATGGTAATGCGATCCCACATGAGTAGCAAGGATGGAGCGTTTGGGAAAGATGCGGGCATCGCATACGCTTAGTTCCGCGAAACGTATGCTTGCGTGCTCCCTATCGCCGATGGTTTCTGGGTCATGTGGGATGGACCCCCCCCCCCCCCTAGCGCACACAGGCAAGGCGATGGTTTAAAACTCTGTCGTGCAAAGGGGTTAAAAACTATTTGTATAGCACGTCACTGCACCAGTGAGTGTTTCAAATGACCCGTAGACATACTTGGTCGGTTGGCGCTTGCGCCGCTCTTTGAGCGTATGGTCTCAAGTTCGAGTGCCCTTCCTGGCTTAATAAGCCACATCTTTTTTTTTGCCCATTATTCCCACATATCACTGCGCACCAGCTGATAGATGGGCCCGCCGTTGGTGTCCCATGCGTCAGTAACTGTGCCCACCACCTATGACCGTGATGCCGTTGACATGGGTATCTACGCGTCAGTGAGACCGCCCACTGATACGTCCATTTTGCATCATGTTTTCCTACTGTCATATATAATGTTTTGGTTCATTATTTAACTTTATAATGCAATTCTATTGTCTTTTCTCTCTTAATTTGCAAGATTTGCAAGGAAAGGGAAATTACCGGCAGCTGGAATCCTGGACCTAAAAGAGCTACAACAAAGATAGCTATTCGACGGAGCTCCAAATGACCTGAAACTTTACGGAGATTTTTTATTGAATATATAAAAAATACTGGAATGAAGATCCACCGAAGGGGGGCCACCCGCTGCTCACAAGGCAACAGGGCACACCTACCCCCCAGGGCGTGCCCTGATGCCTTGTGGGGCCCACAGCTGGCCTCTGGCCCCTCCTTCTGCTATATAAATCTATTTGCCCTAAAAAATTAAGGGTAAGACTTAAGGGATGAATCTCCACAGTCTCGAGACAAAAACCTGGGCAGGAGCACTTTTGCTCTCCGACGGAGCGATTCCGTCGGGGATAGTTCCCTCCGGGAGGGGGAAATCGAAGCCATCGACACCACCAACAATCCTGTCATCGTGGTAGGACCAATCTTCATCAACATCTTCACCAGCACCATCTCATCTCAAGCCCTAGTTCATCTCTTGTATTCAATGTTTGTCCGAAAACCTCAGATTGGTACCTGTGGGTTGCTAGTAGTGTTGATTACATCTTGTAGTTGATGCTAGTTGGTTTATTTGGTGGAAGATTATATGTTTAGATCCTTAAGCATATTCACACCTCTTATATTGAACATGAATATGATTTGCGAGTAGTTACTTTTGTTCTTGAGGACATGGGAGAAGTCTTGTTATAAGTAATCATGTGAAGTTGGTATTCGTTCGATATTTTGATGATATGTATGTTGTTCTTCCTTTAGTGGTGTCATGTGAATGTCGACTACATGACACTTCAGCATACTTGGGTCTAAGGGAAGGCATTGGGGAGTAATAAGTGGATGATGAGTTGCGAGAGTGACAGAAGCTTAAACCCTAGTTTATGCATAATTTCGTAAGGGGCTGATTTGGATCCATATGTTTCATGCTATGGTTAGATTTATCTTAATTCTTCTTTCATAGTTGCGGATGCTTGCGAGAGGGGGTAATCATAAGAAGGTTGCTTGTTCAAGTAAGAACAACACCCTAGCACCGGTCCACCCACATATCAAATTATCAAAGTAGCAAACGCGAATCAACTAAACATGATGAACATGACTAGACGACAATTCACATGTGTCCTCGAGAACGCTTTGCTTATTATAAGAGAACGTTCTGGCTTGTCCTTTGCTATAAAAGGATTGGGCCACCTTGCTGCACCTTGTTACTATTGTTACTTGTTACGAATTATATTGCTACAAAACTATCTGTTGCCGCTACTATCCTATCACAGAGGTGGAGTTTGGAAGGTAGGGTTTTTTGGGGCTTTATTTATGGGGGAGAAGACTCTCAGTGCTGGAGCGGCTAGCGAGTAGAATAGTGGTACTAGGGGAGAGGAGGCGAGGGTACTCACGGGGCATAGTGAGATGAAGAAGAGTGACCTCAGGATCTCTGGCGAGATGGAGATGGAGATGGAGTGGTGATAGGGGAGAGGGAGATGAGGCGAGGCATGCATCCTATACAGCGGCGGTGACAGTGACTGCACAGGGTGAGGCTGACTTTGGTAACCCGAACACGCCGCCTGGACTAGGGTCACCTCGGGCGCAGGGTCTTGTCACTTCACTGTGAGGACCGGATGAATAATATTTTGACAAACAGGTACTACACCTGTACTACTACTAGTACTAGTAACATAGTAGTATATCGGAAAGAGGTTGTGCTAGCATGCCTCTGGGTTCACTTCATCCTCTAGGTAGCATCCATATTGTGAGCAAACAAAAATTCTCGTGCATGCGGAAGCGCGAAGAAGGCCTTTTTTTCTTTTTTGAGTATAATGTATATTCCTTAACCAGAAAAGGTTACACACATAGCACACACGCAGAATCATCGAGAAACCACCAGAAGAAGGCTTGGGATGTCGAACTCTGTGCCATGTTCTCTGATAACGCATATGAACTGTCTATTGTCCCCCCCAAAAAATGTCTCGGGAATTAGAGAAAAGTGTAACGGGAAATGCCAAACCGATACGTGTACGTGGTGTAGAACTACAGTATGGGAAAAAACTAAAAAAATGGTTAGCTCTGCGGATATTCGAACGCAGAAGTTGTGTGTCGCACGCACGCGCCAATATCCATCCGAACCGGCACCTACTCGCATATGCTTTTCGTTTTGCAGGCCAGTCTACCTAGCCGTCTAATCAACAGCCTGCATGCCACTTCTCCATTAATTCTCCATCGGGAACTGATTTTCCTTGGCTTCTTCACCTTTCCTTCGTTTGCATTCAAACCCCACTGGATTCACACTATTTTAACCTCTTCACATATACCTCTGAAACCCCTTTAAATAATCATCTTCTTCCACTCTGTTTTAACCACCTAATCCCATCTTCTTCCACTCTGTTTAGCCACCTAATCCTAATACTCCAAACCATAGCCCTCCGGTCCAACGATTCCAAATGGAGAAAGAGATCCGTATGCAAGTTTTTAGCGTCAAACATTTGATCAACGAAGGCTCATTGAGGATAGCCGCCACCGTCACCGACCATGCAAGGGTTGTTCGGGAGTGGATCAACAATGTATCCAACTCCCTAAAAAATGTGGAGATGAAGATCGTTGGTCTCGACGCGGAGTACACCATGCGTGTCACTTGGGAGATTCAATGCACCGCCATCCTTTAGCTGTGCCTCAGAGATGTAGTTTTGGTGTATCACATCAAGCACGCGCCCTCCATACCAGGTGAGCTCCACAATTTCTTGTCTCGGGAGGACATATTCTTCTGTGGAGCAACCATCGAAGGGGACAAAAAAGCTGGAGCCATACAACCTTGATGTGAAAAAGACCACCGACCTACAATCCAAAATTCCTGTAAAGGGTTGTAAGAAACCAACACCATCCTTATTCGGCATAGCAAATTATGTACTCGGGACAAAGCTTGAGAAGGGCGACGAGACGCTGGAATTAAGGTTGTCTGGATGGGAGATTTATCCCTTGACCTACGAGCGGATAAAATATGCAGCCCTCGATGCCCGTGTGAGTTTTGAGAAAGCTGCAAGGTCGAAGGAGCTTGTAGCGAAGCCGTCCCCCACAGAAAATGACAAAAAGAAGAAGAAGAAGAAGAAGAAGAAGAAGAAGAAGAAGATGAAGAAGAAGAAGAAGAAGAAGCAGTAGGGCACTATAGATGGATGAACTATTTGCTCTCTTATTCATAAAAAAATGGTGTAGGCATCTTGATCAACAAGAGCCTTAAGTATGGAGTGGTAGACGTCAAGAGACATGGGGACCGGATTATCCTGGTCAAGCTGGTAGTTGGGGACTTAGTTCTCAATGTTATCAGCGCGTATGCCCCGCAAGTAGGCCACAATGAGAACACCAAGAGGGAGTTCTGGGAAGGCCTGGAGGACATGGTTAGGAGCGTACCGATTGGCGAGAAGCTCTTCATAGGAGGAGACCTCAATGGCCATGTGGGTACATCTAACATAGGTTTTGAAGGGGTGCATGGGGGCTTTGGCTATGGCATGAGGAATCAAGAAGGAAAAGATGTCTTAAGCTTTGCTCTAGCCTACGACATGATCGTAGCTAACACCCTCTTTAAAAAGAGCGAATCACATCTAGTGACTTTTAGTAGTGGTCAACACTCTAGCCAGATTGATTTCATCCTCTCGAGAAGAGAAGATAGGCGTGCGTGCCTAGATTGTAAGGTGATACCTGGAGAGAGTGTTGTCCCTCAGCATAAGCTGGTGGTTGCTGACTTCTGCTTCCGGATTCGTGTCCAGCAGGATAAGCGTGCCAAAGTCACTAGAACGAAGTGGTGGAAGCTCAAGGGGGAGGTAGCTCAGGCGTTCAAGGAGAGGGTCATTAAGGAGGGCCCTTGGGAGGAGGACGGGATGCGGACAATGTGTGGATGAAGATGGTGACTTGCATTCGTAAGGTGGCCTCGGAGGAGTTTGGAGTGTCTAGGGGAAGGAGAAGCGAATCTAAGGATACCTGGTGGTGGAATAATGATGTACAGAAGGCTATTAAGGAGAAGAAAGATTGTTTCAGACGCCTATACCTGGATAGGAGTGCAAACAACATGGAGAAGTACAAGATGGCGAAGAAGGCCGCAAAGCGAGCTGTCAGTGAAGCAAGTGGTCGGGCGTATGAGGACCTCTACCAGTGGTTAGGCACGAAGGAAGGCGAAAGGGACATCTATGAGACGGCCAAGATCCGAGAGAGGAAGACGAGGGACGTTGGCCAAGTCAAATGCATCAAGGACGGAGCAGAACAACTCCTGGTGAAGGACGAGGAGATTAAGCATAGATGACGGGAGTACTTTGACAAGTTGTTAAATGGGCAGAATAAGAGTTCTACCATTGAACTGGACGACTCCTTTGATGATACCAGTAGGCGTTTTGTGCGGCGAATCCAAGTGTGACGCCCCGAGACAGATGCTCCAGATGCCTTCCATTTATTTCCGTTGTTGCCGTGTGATTCTTTTGCTTGTTGCACTTCGCCATGTCATTGTGTGCATTTCATCCACATGTTTTCATAAAACTTGCGTCCGTTCGTAGTTGCCACTCCTCCCCGTTCCTTCCGTTGTCCGTTCCGAGACACGCACGCGCCCGCGTCACCTCCGAAATATTATTTTATAAGTGGGATCAAAATGTTTTTGGACTGGGTTGAAAGTTGGCGTGCGGTCTTATTATATTGCAGGTAGACCGCTTGCCAAATTTCGTCCCATTCGGAGGTCGTTTGATGCCCCAACGGATAACTATAACGGCACTATAGCCGGATAAACGTCGGGCGTTTTCGGTGTTCCGAAAACCATGCCGGGCTGCCATCCTCCCTCTCTCCTCATCCCAATCCCCTCCTACACAGCCCACTAAGCCTACCCTAGCTCCCCTCCGACCGGAACCGTTGGATCGCGATTGGAGGGCTCCAAAACCACCCCAAAACCCAAACCCTAGCCATCCCTGCCTATAAATGGACACCTCCTCGTCCATTTTGGGAAAACCTAGCCCCCCCTAGCCTTCTCCTTCCTCCCAGCCACCTCCCTCCTCAAATTCCGTGTCCGCCACCACGCGCCCGCCACTTGGCGTGCCGCCAATGGCCGCGCCGCCACCAGCCGCTGCCGCAGCCGCCTACCCAACCAGCCACCGCGCGCCACCTCACCCTCTCTCTCCTCCTCCCACTGCCCCAGAGCCCGCCAGGCCCAGATCGGGCCCGCCCCGGGCCACAACCGGGCCCCGAGCCGCCCGCCCGCTCACGGCGCCCGGCTCCTCGCGCCGTCACCCGCCTGTGCGCCGCCTCGCCGCGCGCGCCCGCTCCCCTCGCCGCACTGCGTGCCGCCCCGAGCCGTCCGCTCGCCAGCCCTCGCCGCGCCGCTCTCCGCTGCCGACCGCCGCAGCCTCGCGCCTCCCCGCAGCTCGCTCGCGGCCGCGTCTACGCCTCGCCGCCTCCCGCCGCCTCACCTCCCCAGATCCGGCGACCCCATCACGAATCCGTCCGGTTCCCCTCATCGCCTTATCCGCCGTCGCCCTCGGCCTCCTCCGCGCTAGGACGAGCCCGTCCCGGATCCGACCCGAGCCCTCCATCCAAATGCTGCATCGCCTCGTGCCGATTCATTCCGTCCAGTTTTCCCACGAGGTAGAAAACCACTAAGTCCCTGTTATTTTAGCATCATTTGTGCATTTTGTGTGGGCCCTATCTTGGTTTATTTTGATCCTATGATGATTATTTATATATGTAAAATGATCTACTCTCTGTGCTCTACATGATGGTGCCATTTACATTCATGTTAGGCTTCATCTACATGCTATAATCGTTGTTGCAAAAGTGCTTCATGATGTTAACTACAGTAAACTGTTAAGACTTGCCACTTTGTCATTTTTGTGTGATTTAATGCAAATGTCATATGAGCATCTTGTCAACATGTCTTTGGAGCATTTTCATGTATTCTTGCTGTTAGTATTTATTTTATGCCATGATGTGACTGCCATAAGCTTGTAAACATGTCTAGTCAATGTTGATGTTTTAAGTTAAAAACTGTCTGTGATAAAACTTGCCAACTTTGCTTGATGGTTGCCACTATTCTAGAGCTCATATGTATGTGATTCCTTCATGTGATTTGGCCTATGTGATGTGTACTTTGATGCCATGCCGTTGGTTGCCATGTAACTGTCAACTTGTTAACAGAATGTTCCATTTTGCAAAAATCATAGTAATTAATCTGTGCATCCTATGAATTTGTGCCAATGGAGTAATTTGAAGATTGCCATGTCTACTGTATGCTCATGTCAATTTCATAAATAGTAAAATTGCTATGCTTGCTGTTATGTGCATCCCAAGTCAGCAACATAATGTTACTGTTTGCATTCCCAGTTTTCACCAAGTCTAAGAATCAGCTAAGTTCAAGGTTGCATATTGTTTTGATGAATGCCATGAATCCATTGCTCCTATGAATATGCCCATGTTGTATGATTTGAGCTCCATGTTATGTACTACCATGCTATGCCATTTGATGCCATGTTCTAGCACTGTAGCATATTTGTTTCTTGCCTCCAACATGCCATCATTTTAACTCTGCTCACATATATGCCATGTTTTCCACTAAGTCATAATCTGTAGCAGAACATTGCATTTTGCATGGATCATATTGACTTAACCTCGATGCCTATGAACCTGAACCTTTAAGATAAATTGGAGTATGTTATGTCTACTTTAAGTGCATATCAAGCTTGAGCACATTGTGATCCTGTAGCTTGCTGTTTTGATGCTTGCAAAGTGCTATGTTGTTGTTTTGGGCAGATTGCTATTATAACTTGTGTTGATTGTATTTGTTGAACCGTTGCTCCGTTTTGATCATGCCCTATATGAAACTTGCTTAGATTTGTGTGTAGTTTCATAATGTCATGTTGCATCCTTGATTTGAGTGTTTGTCGTTGATGTTTGCATGCATTTTGCATTATTGCCATGTTAAACTTATTTAGCTCATATCTTCTAGACCGTAGCTCTGAATTAAATGTTCTACATATGTAACTTGATTAGAAAAAACGTGTAGATCATCATGGTGCATGTTAACTTGCTGTTTAACAACTTGAACATTATGCTTAATTCAGATCAGTACCAATTTCGAAATTTGCATATGGGGAGTTTTCGGAATTGTTATTTGTGTTTCCGGCCTCATTTAAACTTGCCTTGTTGTATGGATTGCTTATGCTTCATCTCTTGTCATGTTTAAACAACATTTAACCTTGTCATGCATCATATTTGGTTGTGCATCATGCCATGTTTATGCTTGTGTGTTTACCTTGTTGTTTGCTTCTTTCCGGTTGTGCTTCTTCTCAATAGTTTCGGTTTCGTTGGGATTGTGAGGACTCGTTCGACTACGCTTGTTCATCTTCTTCATGGACTCGATCTTCTTCCGAGCGGGATTCCAGGCAAGATGATCATGACCTTGGATATCTCTACTATCTTTGCTTGCTAGTTGTCTCGATGCTATCGCTATGTCGCGCTTCCTACCACATATATGTCAGCCTCCCATATGCCATGATACAGCCTCTAACCACCCTTACCCAGCAAACCATTGTTTGGCTATGTTACCACTTTACTCAGCCCTTTCTTATAGCATTGCTAGTTGCAGGTGCAGTTGCAGGTTGTTCCATGTTGGGACATGGATATCTTGGGATATCACAATATCTATTATTTAATTAATGCATCTATATACTTGGTTTTGGGTGGAAGGCTCGGCCTTTTGCCTAGTGTTTTATTCCACTCGTGCCGCCTTAGTTTCCGTAATACCGGTGTTATGATCCTTGATTAGCGTTCCTAACATGCTCAGGGGTATGGGACCCTCTTGACAGTTTGCTTTGAATAACCGCTTCCAGCAAGGCCCAACTTTGGTTTTAACATTTGCCAACATAATAATACGGAATTAAATAATTAATATGCATAGGGAGTTAGCGCTACCCGGGGATTCTTAATTCAACATAATACAGGTGGGCCAGTGCCGATAGTGTTGGTCCGAAACGGGTAGACTGCGGGGCCACCACGGGGAAACTCGAGGCATTGGTTGGATGTCCCATCCGGTCGTGGCCTGAGACGAGATACACATGGCTACTAACAGGGTGTCGGCACGCTGGGAGGTCTTGCTAGACTTGCGTTACCATTGTCGAAATGTCTTGTGCACCGGGATTCCGAGGATACTTCGGGCTGACTCGAGGTTGATCGGGTTTTCTTGAGGTTGAGGTCTTTCCACCGCAGCTTGTGTTGGTTTGTGATGGACCAGGTTGGAACACCCCTGCAGGGTTAAATCTTACGCGAAGCCGTGCCCGCGGTTATGTGGCGACTTGGATATTTATAACCTCCGGTTGTAGTGAACTTGACACTAATTCTAATTAAAATACACCAACCGCGTGCGTAACCGTGATCGTATCTTTTCGAGTAAGTTCGAGAAGAGAACATGGTGGGGTTATGTTTGACTCGTAAGTAGGTGTTCAGGATCATTTCTTGATCATTACTAGATTGCGACCGTTATGCGTAGTTACTCTTCTTATTCTTGTACTCGTAAGTTAGCCACCATACAATGCTTAGTGCTTGCTCCAACTTCACCACCTACCCCTTCCATACCCATTAAGCTTTGCTAGCCTTGATACCCATGGTTATGGGATTGCTGAGTCCTCGTGGCTCACAGATTACTACAACAACAGATGCAGGTACAGGTAATGCGATGATTTGACATGAGAGCGATGCGCGTTTGCTTTTGGAGTTCTTCTTCTGCTTCCTCTTCTTCGTCGATCTTGGGATAGGTTCTTGGTCGGCAGCCTGGACTGCAGGGTGGATGTCGTTCGAGTTTTTTGTTTGTTTTCATCCGTAGTCGGATTCTGCTCTTCTGTATGATGTTTGCTATGTGTTGATGTATTCATGCGATGATTGTATGTATTTGTATGTATCCCCATCTATTATGTATATGGTACGGTGTAATGATATCCACCTTGCAAGCATCTTCAATATGCATTTCTATCCCTGGTGGGACTTCTGAGTTCCTCGAGGATAGGATCACATATTGGGCATGACACCAGGAGTCTGAGGTCAAGGAGGCTTTAAAAAGGATGAAAGGAGGCAAGGCGATGGGCCCTGATTGTATCCCCATTGAGGTGTGGAAAGGCCTCGGGGACATAGCGATAGTATGGCTAACCAAGCTTTTCAACCTCATCTTTCAGGCAAACAAGATGCCAGAAGAATGGAGACGGAGTATATTAGTACCAATCTTCAAGAACAAGGGGGATGTTCAGAGTTGTACTAATTACCGTGGAATTAAGCTGATGAGCCATATAATGAAGCTATGGGAGAGAGTCATTGAGCACCGCTTAAGAAGAATGACAAGCGTGACCAAAAATTAGTTTGGTTTCATGCCTGGGAGGTCGACCATGGAAGCCATTTTCTTGGTACGACAACTTATGGAGAGATACAGGGAGCAAAAGAAGGACCTGCACATGGTGTTCATTGACTTGGAGAAGGCCTATGATAAGATACTGCGGAATGTCATGTGGTGGGCCTTGGAGAAACACAAAGTCCTAGCAAAGTACATTACCCTCATCAAGGACATGTATGATAATGTTGTGACACATGTTCGAACAAGTGATATCGACACTGATGACTTCCCGATTAAGATAGGACTGCATCAGGGGTCTGCTTTGAGCCCTTATCTTTTTGCTTTGGTGATGGATGAGGTCACAAGGGATATACAAGGAGATATCCCATGGTGTATGCTCTTTGCGGATGATGTGGTGCTAGTTGACGATAGTCGGACGGGGGTTAATAGGAAGTTAGAGTTATGGAGACAAACCTTGGAATCAAAAGGTTTTAGGCTTAGTAGAACTAAAACCAAGTACATGAGGTGCGGTTTCAGTACTACTAGGTGCGAGGAGGAGGAGGTTAGCCTTGATGGGCAGGTGGTGCCTTAGAAGGACACCTTTCGATATTTGGGGACAATGCTGCAGAAGGATGGGGGTATTGATGAAGATGTGAACCATCGAATCAAAGCCGGATGGATTAAGTCGCGCCAAGCTTCTGGCATTCTCTGTGACAAGAGAGTGCCACAAAACCTAAAAGGCAAGTTCTATAGGATGACGGTTCGACCCACAATGTTGTATGGCGCTGAGTGTTGGCCGACTAAAAGGTGACATGTTCAACAGTGAGGTGTGGCGGAGATGCGCATGTTGAGATGGATATGTGGCCACACGAGGAAGGATCGAGTCCGGAATGATGATATATGAGATAGGGTTGGGGTAGCACCAATTGAAGAGAAGCTGGTCCAACATCGTCTGAGATGGTTTGGGCATATTCAGCGCAGGCCTCCAGAAGCTCCAGTGCATAGCGGACGGCTAAAGCGTGTGGATAATGTCAAGAGAGGGCGGGGTAGACCGAATTTGACATGGGAGGAGTTCGTAAAGAGAGATCTGAAGGATTGGAGTATCACCAAAGAACTAGCCATGGACAGGGGTGCGTGGAAGCTTGCTATCAATGTGCCAGAATCATGAGTTGGTCGCGAGATCTTATGGGTTTCACCTCTAGCCTACCCCGACTTGTTTGGGACTAAAGGCTTTGTTGTTGTTGTTGTTGTTCTTCTTCTTCTTCTTCTTCTTCTTCTCTGTATATATGGATAGATGAACTATTTCACTGGTGTGCAGGTCTTTCGAACAAATGTAGTAACATAGGTCCGCTTAAATATAATGAAGTATTTATCCACCTAGTTTTCTCTCCTACTCCTTGCAATGATCAGTATGCAATGCATGTGTAGACGACATGACAGCTTTTCCATGGACGCTAAACTATGGCGACCATCATGTTTCCACCACTTCCACACACGATTCCCACGAGGACGCTCGAAACCACGACACCACGTCCCCCGACGTGCGCCTCACCCCCTCACGGCCCCACCACCCCTCCGCCGCGTGCGCCGAGAGGGGAGTGTATATGCTGCACCCCACCGTGGTCGTCTACCACACCTTTAAATGCTACCGTGATACGAGATTCTGAGCCATTGGATTGTGGATCGAGTGGCCAGCATCGGTCAGTGCGAGTTTTGCAGAAAACTCCCAAACATTTTTGAAATGGCTCTTTGGTCCACATCCTGAGATGATGTCCATTGGATCACAGATCTAATGGCCCTGGTGCGTCCGTATCACAGTATAATATAAGGTGTGGTAGCACCAGATATTTTCCCACTCGTGCCAAACTCGAGATTTGTTTCTTATTTTTTTCTAACATTTTGTAACGTGGCACGGCATCCGGTGCACCTAAGCCTCTGAAAAAATATTGGAGTGCACTCTAAAGATCTTTATATGCTCAAGAGCAACTGTGCATGTGGATAGTATCTTCTATTCCTAAATATCTATACAATGCATTATCTATTTTCTTTCCTAGCCATGTAACCATGCCACATAAGCAAGGCATGCATGCAATCCATAAATTGCAATATATCGCGTTACTCTCCAGCATGCAATGCTGCCACATCATCTATTCATGCCTGTTAGTCATAGGTTGTTTTTTGCATTAGTCTTAATCCTTCACATTTTGTTAGAAATGACATTCTTTTTCAGTAGTCGTATGATTAATCCAAATATTCATGTTCCATACAACTAAACTCCAAGGTCCGCTGGAGCCGAGGCAGAGGACGTAGGACGTGCGCATTGGAGGAGTTGTCGTAGGAGGAGGAGAGCTCGAAGGATAATCTTGTAAGTGCATCAAGTGCCCCCTTAGTGGTTTTGGAGTATTGAAGACAAATAGGTTAAGGGACTAATGTGTTTGTGAGTGTACACATGTGAAATAGTCCCTGAAGACTTGGTTTAACCCACGGAAGTCGACCCCTAAAAATGTATTTCTTCAAGTGAATAATTTGGTGCGGCCTTTGAAGAAATTGATGTGAAGACTTTGAAGCTTGAAGACTTTATTTTCATAGTTTCTTTTTTCTTCTTATTTGAGTCATAGGAAAAACCGTACTATAAAAGGGGGTCTAGGTGATATACATATCGCAATTCCAAAGTGATGCTCAAAACCTATACACTACAGCCGCTTCGAGTGAAGCATTTGGAAATCTCCGGAACAGCTGAAGAATTTGCCAGTGACTGTGACGAAGTTCATCTGGTCGCTGACGAATCTGGTCAGACTGAGAAGTTAGGATTTCGCTAGTGTGATCTGCCTATCGTGAGGAAATTGAGTGCCCCGACAAAATTGAGAGTTTCAATTTCCGACCGTTGCTGCGCCGCGTGCCAGCTGTCGAGTGGATCCTTATCCTGACAATGGTCATGTCTGGAAGGGGAATTAATGACATTTCATGTCGGGTTGCCCCCTGGCTATAAATAGCCGCCCCCACAACCAATAGTTGGTTGACTGCTCTAGGGAGAGATTGAAACTTGTCATTTGAGAGCAACCCTTCCTCTGACGACTTTGTGAGAACCCAAGTGAGGAAAAACCCAACCAGAGCCAAAGTGACTGAGCATCACTGAAGAAGTTGATCTGTGTGATCCGACGCCTTTTACCTTTGAAGACTGTCATTCTTCCAGATGGTTAGGTGTCATGTTTTGAGCACCCAAGAGTAATTGTGGCATGCTGGTGAACAAGTCTGTGAAGGTTTTGGAAGTCTACCTTGAAGACTTACCACGAGTGATTGGGCGAGGACTAAGTTTCCTTAGCTCAAGAGGAATACGGTGAGGACTGAGTGTCCTCTGAGGTAAAACTCAGCTACCTCAACTAGACGTACAGTTGATACAGCAACTGGAACTGGTCTACCAAATCGTTGTGTCTTCACCAAGCTCACCTGGTTTCAAATTCCTCACCCTTTACCTTTACGTAATTCCGCAGCTGAAGAACTTGTGTTTTACTTTTCTGAAGAATTTGAACTGAAGACTTTCATCATGCTGATTTTCATTTCTTCAGTTCATCTCCCTCATGCTTGTCTGCTTGTATGATCACATGTTCTTCACTTGTATGTATTTCATATGCATGCTATCAGTATCTGTGGCAATCTAGTTCCGTCTCCGTTTCTATTTCGTCACTCTGATTTTCGTCCAAGTCTTCAGAGTTACACGAATTTCTAAAAATCTCCCATTCACCCCCCTCTGGGAGTAAACCTGCACTTTCAATTGGTATCAGAGCAAGGTACTCCCTTGTTCTGTGTGATTTTGGTTTAACCACCTAGAGTTTTAGTTATGTCGACCGCAGGTATTATCAAGGTGTCCGCTGCGTGCCCCATCTTCGATGGCACAGACTATCCCTACTGGAAGAACAAGATGCGTATGCATCTTGAGGCTATTCACAATGATCTCTGGTTTGTCATCGAGAACGGCATGCCCCCTGTTGGACCGAGCATCAATGCCACTGACATGAAGAGATTCAAGCAACTCGACTCTCAAGCGAAGAATATCATATGCGGGCATCTGAACAAAGGATAGTATGGCAGAGTGAGTGCATTGGAAACTTCAAAGCTCATCTAGGACCGGCTCTCCGAGGTCAATGAGGGTGTTTCTACCCAACATGATTCCTGTGTTAACGTTCTTCGCAATCTCTTCAACCGCTTCAAGAGGCTTGACAATGAGAATGTGCAGCAAACCTTCAACCGCCTCACTGTTATTTCCAATGAGCTTCAGGCTCTGGGCGCCGCAGACATCACAGATCATGAGGTGGTGAAGAAATTGCTGAGGTCTTTGGACAGTTCATTTGACACCTTGGCGCTGATGATTCAAGAGTGTCCTGACTACAAGTTGCTGGACCCGGCTGTGTAGGATCGAAAGTATGTCTAGAGGGGGGGTGATTAGACTACTTGACCAAATAAAACCTAACCTTTTCCCAATTTTGATTGTAGGTAGATTTTAGCAATAGTATATGTCAAGCATCACCCTACACATGCAATTCTAAGAGTATAGCAGCGGAAAGTAAGCAATTGCATATGTATGTAAAGGAGGGGATCGGAGATTTCAAACGCAATGAAGACACGGTGGTTTTTGGCGTGGTTCTGATAGGTGGTGCTATCGTACATCCACGTTGATGGAGACTTCAACCCACGAAGGGTAACGGCTGCGCGAGTCCATGGAGGGCTCCACCCACGAAGGGTCCACGAAGAAGCAACCTTGTCTATTCCACCATGGCTTACGTCCACGAAGGACTAGCCTCACTCGGGGTAGATCTTCACGAAGTAGGCGATCTCCTTGCCCTTACAAACTCTTGGTTCAACTCCACATCTGGTTGGAGGCTCCCAAGTGACACCTAACCAATCTAGGAGACACCACTCTCCAAAAGGTAATAGACGGTGTGTTGTTGATGAACTCCTTGCTCTTGTGCTTCAAATGATAGTCTTCCCAGCACTCAAACACTCCTCACAGATTTGGCTATGGTGGAAGAAGGATTTGAGTGGAAAGCAACTTGGGAAAGGCTAGAGATCAAGGTTCAAATGGTAGGAATGGAATATCTTGATCTCAACACATGAGTAGGTGGTTCTCTCTCAGAAAATGAATGGTGGAAGTGTAGGCACGTTCTGATGGATCTCCTTACTGAGAAGGATGTGGTGGATGGGTATATATAGCCTCCACACAAAATCCAACCGTTACACACTTTTGACCCAACTCGGTGGCACCGAAACGAGCATCTCGGTAGCACCGAACTGTGTAAAAGATATGAATGTTAGGAATCTCGGTGGGACCGATACGGACAACTCGGATGGACCGAAGTGCAATGTCTTAGGGAAATCCTCATCTCGGTGGCACCGATTGCATCAACTCGGTAGGACCGAAGTGAAGCAATAAGGCAACAGAGAGTTGGCAAGCCATCTTGGTGAGACCGATTTGCAAACTCGGTGAGACCGAAGTAAGTGCAAACGATTACAGAGAGTTGGCAAGGCCATCTCGGTGAGACCGAGAAATGCTGGTGAGGAAATTCCAGAAGTTCTCCAAGAACCGCTTTGGAAAGTCCTCAAAGTATGACTCGAAGAACACTGATGCTTCTGCTCGTGACTACAAGATGAGAACCTGCGACAAATGCAAGAAACCTAGCCACTACATCGCTGACTGCCCTCTCTAGCAAAAGAAGAAGAAGAAGAAGAAGAAGAAGAGCAGAGATGATGACTCTGATGACAAAAGGAAGAAATCCTCAAAGTCTTCATCAAAATCTTGATCGCGCAAGAAGAGAAGTTCTAGCATAGCTCGTGCATTCATTGGGAAGGAAATGGATTTTGAGGAAGAATCCGATGATGAGGAAGCCGAGGAATCTGAGGAGGAGTTAGACACTGGTGTGGCGAGCCTAGCTCTCACTACAGAATTCGTCAGCAAATCAATCTTCAACCCTGAGGATAATGGTGTCTCCACCAACAATGAAGACAGTGCTGACGACTACACTCCCACCTATTGCTTCATGGCAAGAGGTGCAAAGGTAACATCATGAGAAGCTTACTTTGAAACTTCCAGTGATGACGACTCTGAGTGTGAATCTAAACCAAGCTATAAGAAACTTACTAAAATTGCAACTGAGCAACAACATGCTATGGAAAAGATTCAAAAACTGCTAGACAAAAGCAATGATCTGTTGGACGAGGAAATGTATCATAGTCAGGCTTTGTCTAAAGAACTCAGACGTCTCAAGTCACAGTATGACGAACTTGAAAGTCATCATGTGGCCCTCTCAGCCAAACATGAGAAGTTGTCCTATGAATTTCTTTAGAGGAAGCAAGATCTCAAGAAGCTGAGAGCGTCTCATGATGATCTTCAAACAGAAAACGATTCATTACTCACTCAACATATCAGTACTACTCAGGAAGAATTTGTTGCACCATGCTTAAAGTGCCTTGAACGTGAAAATGCAAATTCTTCGGCTGAATGTTCAAATGCTTTAGTACTTTCAATTGCTTCAACTATCTCTGTGGCCACTAACCCCTCACCCGAGGAAGCCACCAGTGCTACTGACAAAAATGCAGGGTTGAAGGAATTGTATGTCATAGGCATGTACAAAAGCCTCCAAGGGCATCAAACCCTTTGTGATGTGCTCAAGAAGCAAATTCTTCACAGGAACCCTAGGAAAGTGGGTATTGCTTTTGAGAGAAAGCTTAACGCTGATGGATCTTATTGGAAGCCTGAGCAGTATCCCAAAACCACCTGGGTTGCTGCAAAGGGACCACCAATAGACCCATCTACTCTATCTGGCTATAACTGTGATTCTTCATATTCTTCAGATGAGTCATTTGACTCCAACTTTAAACTGTTCAAGAATCAGAATGGTGAAGTATTTGCCAGATTTATTGGTACTAACTGCAGGAACGGTTCCCCAGTGAAGAAAATCTGGGTACCCAAAAGTGTCATTGAGAGTCTTCAGGTGAATGTCATCATGACACCACCGATGAAGAAGAACCATCCCAGGGAAAATTCTTCACAGAGCTCAAAGTCGTCAAATAGACGCAGAACCACTTATGGTCATGCTAATGCATCTGTTTCACAGGGAAACAAACAGAAATCTAATGAATAGGTGCATCATTCTTTGAACCACTATGTTCACAAATCATCGAAGAATTTCTCTGCTTATTCATTTGAGTACTATAACCCCCCAGTGAAGAGAAATGCATATTCTTCAATGCCTAAGTTCTCCATTAATGCACTTCGTTACATGGCTTCTCAGCCACCCATTCAAATGTGGGTGGTTAAGAAGAAGAACTAATCTCTTCTGCAGGGTTAGGTCTTCAGATGAACTATTTGTCTGATGAATTTGTTGAAGGCCTGACAAAATGTTTGTTGGGATGCAAGCTAATCATGATGAAATGAATCCATCATTTCTCACGTCCCTTATGCTGCTAGTTATTCATTGATGAAACTGACTGATGAAATTGATGATCATAGTCTTCACTTTAAAGTATATGAATTTGTAAGTCAGACTAATGCTTCTATAGGATGACCCTACTAAAGCTACTGAATGGGTCCTGGATAGTGGCTGTACGAATCACATGACAGGTGATAGGAACTTGCTTACTGATGCTCCTCTTACACCGTCTCATCTGAAGCATATCACCTATGCTGACAAAGGAAAAAAGCAAGGTATTGGGTCTAGGTAAGGTTGCTATCTCAAAGGATCAACACATGGAAAAGGTGAAGCTTGTTGAATCCCTTGGTTACAACCTCATGTCTATCTCAATGCTTTGTGATAATGATATGATTGTCATCTTTGGAAAATATCGATGCATTGTGTTGTTGGAATCTGACAAATCCAAAGTCTTCAAAGGCTTTAGGAGAGGTGACTTGAACATTGTAGATTTCTCTATAGGTCCTCAGCCCGCAACATGTCTATTGGCAAAAGCTTTAGAATGCTGGCTATGGCATCGACGACTTGGACATGCTGGCATGAGAAATTTGAGCACTCTCGTCAAGAAAAAGCACATCCACTACAAAAAAACACTTCCGTGATGATACGTCTTTGTCACAGCAGGTCACGTTTTCTGTCATGCATGTACATCCGTGACGATTTTATGACAGAATCAAGATAGTCATACCTGTGCTGTCGTAGAAGTGTTCCATGACAATACTGAAATTATCATCACGGAAGTGTCCACTTCCATGACGATAAATGTCACGTCATAGAAGTGTTTTCGTCAAGGTTGACCAACACGTGGCATCGACCGTAACGGGTCGCCGTTAAGCTATCGGGTTCCGGTTTGGATCCGATAACCCGTTAACAGCCATGACCAATGGCAATTTTCCACATGTAAAATTCTCATTCACCAACAGATCCACGTGTCAGCTCGATGTCGCGACAGATGTCAACCATCCATTGGACGATACGCGCCTATGGAACAGTGACACGTGGCAAGGCCCAACAGTGGCCCATTTAGGTTAAAAGGATCGGCCCAGTCAAAGTTAGTGGGCTGGCCCATTAACGGCCTGGTTGCACAGGGCCCATTTGCTGGTAAGGCCCATTTGAATAGTGTCAAATCGGCCCGTCAACGGCCCGTTGTAGATTTCTCTTCATTGCGGCCCATGGTCACTTTCGGCCCGTTAACAGTCCGCTTTGTATTTGGGCCCAATTATGGCCGGTGTGTTTCCGGCTTGTTTAAGGTCCTGCTACATTTGGGCCCATATGTGGCCCTATGAAACTTTTGGCCCATAAACAGACCGTGATGGAACTGGGCCATTTTCGGCCCGGTCTGACTTTCGGAATGTTAACGGCCAACGCAACCCATGGGCCATATGTAGCCTGACGTCACTTCGGGCCTATTAACGGCCCATATTCTCGATGACACAAATCCAGCCCGCCAGCACTTTCGGCCTGTTAAAGGCCCGTGTAGTATGTCGGTACAATTACGGCCCGTGCTGACTTTCGACCTGTTAACGATCTGCCATGTAAATGGGACACCTTGGGCTGAGCTAAATTTCAGCCTACTAATGACCAATAGGCTATTTGGCACATTTTAGGCCCAATCATCTTTCGGCCTGCTACAAGCCCTAGATATATACTGGCCCAATGAAGGCCCAATCTGCGATTCGGCCTGTTAATGGACCGTGTCATTTATGGGCCAAATAAGGCCTGCATGATATTTAGACATGTTAACGGCCCGTTAATACAATGGGCCCATATTATGTTTAGGCCTGTTAATGGCCGACTGTGGTAACGGGCCTACCAATGGAATGATCAGAAATAAGAAGAGCTTACGCTGATTTTGGCCCAGTTATTTTCTGTGGGCTAAATACCGAATACGGCCCATAATTGTTTTTAGCTCCATTCTAGGTGTGGGCCGGACGAATATTAGCCCTTTGGGCTCCTACGATGCTTTCGGCCTAAAGGAGACCGATGATACCGAATACATTACTAAGAATAAACCTACACTATACAGAAATAGCTTGCTAATTTCTACGACCTTTCGCAGCAGGATAAATGTTGTATCGCAACAAAATAAATTACAGCCATATAACAAAAGGCCTGTTGGAATAAAAGTTTACAGTCCTTGCAGATAAATGCACCATGAGATGTATAGAAGCAGAGATCATTTCAGCAGAGTGGTAATGTTTCAGGCTGTAGAATCTGATGGAGCAACATGACCTTCTTTTTTGCACCATTCCTCTTGAACAACGAAGCAAATGTTCGATAGTCTGGTTTCAAAACCATTCATGTCTTGACGACATTTGTCAACCATTATTCTTGTTTCAGAAACGACCTCCATTAGGGATTGGACTTGTGTCTGGAGCACAGATATATCACTCTGTCTAGCTGGAGGATTTTGTTCAGTAGGCGGTTTAGACGAGGTTACCTTAACAACCAACCCAGAATTACTCAGGAAGGTGCTTTTTGCACTGTTAGTGGAGAGATAGTGACGGACTGTAGCAAGAGGTGACATTGTGCCTGTGGTAGCCTCATCACCTTCAGGAGGTTGTGCATGTTCAATCATTTGTTCCATAGCTTGCTGAAAGTTTGAATTTTATAGATTAGTGTATCAGATAAGAAGTTACTAATGAGACATACATGACTTATTTTGGGGAACCACTGTAATACTTTAGCATGTATTTTAGTGGTAAGTACATAATAAAATCACGTTCAGAACATATGTCCATGTAGCATGCCTAATGTATTGTCTATTTCCTCACATTTATTGACATCTATCTAAGGATAAAGAGACACGGTTTAAAATACGATGAACATAGTATGACATAATTCATATCACGGGAAAATAGATATCAAACAAACATGCTATTGTATCATTGTGTGGACATGTGAACATCACAACTAGATTACAGATCAAGACCAAAAGAATATCCTCCCTTTCTTTTAAACCGTGTAAGGTGAAATGATATGTTAAGACAACTATGTATAAAAGTGAACAGAGTAACTGACATTGGCTGCAAACCAAGCAGTTAAATGAATACGTCACAGTAACAAGCAGTTCAAAGGCATGAGGAGTAAGGACTTACAACAGCGGCTTGGACTGGTGTAGTCATGCCCTTCATCTTGCTGGTGTGACAATCCTTGAAGATTTGCACTGCATTCAGTTCAGGTTCTTTTTGGTCCGCACGGGCTTTCCTCTGTATTTGGAACAAGTCAATACAGATACGATAATATGACACAACAAAAAGGAGGAAATAACAGCTATTTACAAGAGCCTCGAAGTGTGCAATATAGCTACAAGATCCTGTTGTCTGTTGGAATTTCACTTTAGAACGGTTGGTCTTGTTCTTCAAACAGTTAGCCTAGAAGAAGATAGACTTGTAAGGCACGTACGTAAATACGAGTTCAATATGTGATCTGATCACATACATATACCCTACTTGATACTTCGGATCAGACCAGTGTTTAACAAGGGTTGTCCTGTCTTCGTCCGTAATATATTCTACTGGAGATGTTTGGGTGATTTCATTGTTAGCCTTGCCTTCAAAGTGAGTTTTTCTAAGGTGATACCGATACTGTCGTAGAGCAGACTGAAAAACATGAGTGCATGCTTGTTTGGTTGCATCAACTTTCGGATCCAACTTGAACCTCATCTGTTGAAAAAAGAATGGGAGTCTCATTAGGAGCAACCTAGAAAGTATGGGACAGAGCAAGACAATATTACAAATTGCGATGAATAACATTACTTATGGATAAATGGTCAAGGAAGGTGTTAAACTGGGTTTCGTCTTTGTCATTCCTGTACTGGATCCACGTTGGCAGGATACGTGCATGACACCTAACGGCAATGGCTGCCTCTGATACTAACTTGGCTGACTTTGTAGCATCACGTGGCCATTTTAATCCTGTCTCAAAATGGATCTCCATTCTTCCTCCTTTAGATTTTGTTAACCTGTCAAGCATTATCCCTGATGTCAGTTTCCTCTTGCGCCGAGTTGCTAGTTCAACAACGAATATGGAAATTGTTAGTGCACATCAAACTGTGAGAGTACATATAAAGGAGCACGCAACTGCAACTTGACTCGGTCACAAACCGTCTTGGTGTTCATGCTCATGAGGTTCATCTGATCTTGCCAAGTCCTGTAGTGTCAGCAGTGCTTCAGAAGTAGTGTTAGGTGGGAAGGCAGCTTGGGAACATGCCACTTGCGGAGCATTCAAATGAGTAACTCGTTGAGATGTCGGTACTGTGGAAGGAGGTGCTGCAGCTGGTGGGGCAGGGGATACTGTGTTTGTAGATTTAGCCGGTGGACTTTGACCTTCTACTGCACTATAAGTACCAGCATAATCTCGAGGGAAGCTCCTTTTCTGTTTCACCCAACGACTAACAGCATCCCCTACCATACTCTTTTCCTTGCTCTTTATTGACTTTGCCATGTCAAGCCGTACCCACAGCACAAAAGAATAAAATTTGCTCTTCAGAACTCATTGATGCATGATAGAGACGAGCAATACTTTGATGTAAGACAACTGTACGAGGAGGATGGAATATATATGAAAAACATGACGGCATGACATATTCACACCTATGATGTGTCAACTAAGCAGAAGGATTTTCAAGAAATTAGAAGCAATGCAAGCTAGACACCATATGAAAGATGCAACCAATATCCCTCTGCCAAGTTAAAAGTATCTCGTCATAAGTGGAATTTCGAAAACTTAGAAGCAGTACATGCTAGAAATCAATGCAAGATGCAACCAATATCACACTGCCAAGTTAAAAGTGTCTCATCATAAGTGATTGATGTAGGATACACAACAGCAGTACTTTGATGTAAGAACATGGTGTGATAGATAGATGCAGTGTATTCTAGATACAGAAAAGCATGTCATATTCACATGTATAACGTATAAACTCAGCAGGTGCAATTTAATCAAATTAGACGAAATACAAGCTATACACCATATGCAACATGAAACCAATTATCACACTGTCAAGTTAGAGCAAGCACCTACGATGGTGGAGTAGGGGAGATGGAGTCATCATATAGACTTGGAACTTCAACTGCAGTAGCAGTAGCAGTGGCAAATCTGGAGAGCCTCCGTTTGCGTTGGTCCGGAGGACCACCA
The DNA here is from genome assembly GCA_039707655.1 of Elymus sibiricus. NCBI lineage: Eukaryota > Viridiplantae > Streptophyta > Magnoliopsida > Poales > Poaceae > Elymus > Elymus sibiricus. The sequence continues at coordinate 307,033,739 of CM077672.1, forward strand.
ACATCCCCTAACTTAATCTTTTCCTTCCTCTTTTTTGATATTGCCTTCTGAAGTCAAAACCACAAGAAAAGGAATAAAATTGGCTCTGCATAACTCATTGATGCATGATACAGACGAAGACTACTTTGATGTAAGGCAAGCGCATGATAGGAGGACGGAGTATGTACGCAAAAAAGGATAGCATTGCATATTCACACCTATGATAGGAGGATGGAATATGTATGAAACACTCTAAGCAGAAACCATTTCGACAAATTAGAAGAAATGAAAGCTAGGCACCATATGAACATGCAACTAATATCACTCTTAAAAGTGTCTCGTCATAAGTGCCATTTCAATAAATTATAAGCAGTACAAGCTAGAAGACAATGGAAGATGCAACGTATATCACACTCCCAAGTTAAATGTGTCTTATGGTAAGTGATTGTTGTAGGATACACATCAGTACTTTGATGTAAGAACATGGTGTGATAGACAGATTTAGTATGTTCTAGAAACAGGAACACGTGTCATATTCACAAGTATAATGTGTAAACTAAGCAGATGCAAATAAACAAAATTAGAAGCAATACAAACTAGACATCATACGCAACATGCAACCACATATAACAGTGCCAAGTTAGAGCAAGCACCTGTGATGGTGGAGTAGGGGAGATGTGTTCATCATCTACACAACTACGTTGACTGTCTACCCCTGCGTTGTCTTGCCAATCTTGTTGGGAGGATGGCTGAGTAGAATCTGTAGAGACCCTCTGCTTCAGTTGCTCGGAAGGACCACCATCATCCACTGCCTTACTAGTTTTCTTCCGCTGTATTGATTTTGCATTGTGAAGTCAAACTGACAAGAAAAAGGAATAAAATTCGCTCTGCAGAACTCATTCATGCATGAATGACTGACGAACAATACTTTGATGTAAGGCAAACACATGATACAAGGATGGAATATGTATGAAAACAAGACCACATGACATATTCACACCTATGATGTGCCAACTAAGTTGAAGGATTTTCAAGAAATTAGAAGCAATGCAAGCTAGACACCACATGAAAGATGCAACCAATATCATTCTGCCAAGATAAAAGTGTCACGTCATAAGTGGAATTTCAAAAAATTAGAAGCAGTACAAGCTAGAAATCAATGCAAGATGCAACGTATATCACACTCCCAAGTTAAATGTGTCTTATGGTAAGTGATTGTTGCAGGAGACACATCAGTACTTTGATGTAAGAACATGGTGTGATAGACAGATTTAGTATGTTCTAGAAACAGGAACACATGTCATATTCACAAGTATTATGTGTAAACTAAGCAGATGCAAATCAACAAAATTAGAAGCAATACAAACTAGACATCATACGCAACATGCAACCACATATAACAGTGCCAAGTTAGAGCAAGCACCTATGATGGTGGAGTAGGGGAGATGTGTTCATCATCTACACAACTACGTTGACTGTCTAGCCCTGCGTTGTCTTGCGAAACTTGTTGGGAGGATGGCTGAGTAGACTCTGTAGAGACCCTGTTTTTCAGTTGCATGGAAGGACCACCATCATCCACCGCCTTACTAATTTCCTTCCGTTGTATTGATTTTGCATTGTGAAGTCAAACTCACAAGAAAAAGGAATAAAATTCGCTCTTCAGAACTCATTCATGCATGAATGACTGACAAACAATACTTGGATGTAAGGCAAACACATGATACGAGGATGGAATATGTACGAAAATAGGACCGCATGACATATTCACACCTATGATGTGTCAACTAAGCAGAAGGATTTTCAAGAAATTAGAAGCAATGCAAGCTAGACACCATATGAAAGATGCAACCAATATCACTCTGCCAAGTTAAAAGTGTCTCGTCATAAGTGGAATTTCAAAAAATTAGAAGCAGTACAAGCTAAAAATCAATGCAAGATGCAACCAATGTCACACTACCAAGTTAAAGGTGTCTCATCGTAAGTGATTGATGCAGGATACACAACAGCAGTACTTTGATGTAAGAACATGGTGTGATAGATAGATGCAGTGTATTCTAGATACAGAAAGGCATGTCATATTCACATGTATAACGTATAAACTCACCAGCTGCAATTTAATCAAATTAGAAGAAATACAAGCTATACACCATATGCAACATGCAACCAATTATCACACTATCAAGTTAGAGCAAGCACCTGCGATGGTGGAGTAGGGGAGATGGAGTCATCATATTGACTTGAAACTTCAACTGCAGTAGCAGTAGAAGTGGCAAATCTGGAGAGCCTCCGTTTGTGTTGGTCCGGAGGACCACCAACATCCCCTAACTTACTCTTTTCCTTCCTCTTTTTTGATATTGCCTTCTGAAGTCAAAACCACAAGAAAAGGAATAAAATTGGCTCTGCATAACTCATTGATGCATGATACAAACGAAGACTACTTTGATTTAAGGCAAGCGCATGATTGGAGGACGGAGTATGTAAGAAAAAAGGACAACATTGCATATTCAGACCTATGATAGGAGGATGGAATATGTATGAAAAACACTAAGCAGAAGACATTTCAACAAATTAGAAGAAATGCAAGCTAGGCACCATATGAACATGCAACCAATATCACTCTTAAAAGTCTCTTGTCATAACTGCCATTTCAAACAAATTAGAAGCAGTACAAGCTAGAAGACAATGCAAGATGCAACGTATATCACACTCCCAAGTTAAATGTGTCTTATGGTAAGTGATTGTTGCAGGAGACACATCAGTACTTTGATGTAAGAACATGGTGTGATAGACAGATTTAGTATGTTCTAGAAACAGGAACACATGTCATATTCACAAGTATTATGTGTAAACTAAGCAGATGCAAATCAACAAAATTAGAAGCAATACAAACTAGACATCATACGCAACATGCAACCACATATAACAGTGCCAAGTTAGAGCAAGCACCTATGATGGTGGAGTAGGGGAGATGTGTTCATCATCTACACAACTACGTTGACTGTCTAGCCCTGCGTTGTCTTGCGAAACTTGTTGGGAGGATGGCTGAGTAGAATCTGTAGAGACCCTGTTTTTCAGTTGCATGGAAGGACCACCATCATCCACCGCCTTACTAATTTCCTTCCGTTGTATTGATTTTGCATTGTGAAGTCAAACTCACAAGAAAAAGGAATAAAATTCGCTCTTCAGAACTCATTCATGCATGAATGACTGACAAACAATACTTGGATGTAAGGCAAACACATGATACGAGGATGGAATATGTACGAAAATAGGACCGCATGACATATTCACACCTATGATGTGTCAACTAAGCAGAAGGATTTTCAAGAAATTAGAAGCAATGCAAGCTAGACACCATATGAAAGATGCAACCAATATCACTCTGCCAAGTTAAAAGTGTCTCGTCATAAGTGGAATTTCAAAAAATTAGAAGCAGTACAAGCTAAAAATCAATGCAAGATGCAACCAATGTCACACTACCAAGTTAAAGGTGTCTCATCGTAAGTGATTGATGCAGGATACACAACAGCAGTACTTTGATGTAAGAACATGGTGTGATAGATAGATGCAGTGTATTCTAGATACAGAAAGGCATGTCATATTCACATGTATAACGTATAAACTCACCAGCTGCAATTTAATCAAATTAGAAGAAATACAAGCTATACACCATATGCAACATGCAACCAATTATCACACTATCAAGTTAGAGCAAGCACCTGCGATGGTGGAGTAGGGGAGATGGAGTCATCATATTGACTTGAAACTTCAACTGCAGTAGCAGTAGAAGTGGCAAATCTGGAGAGCCTCCGTTTGTGTTGGTCCGGAGGACCACCAACATCCCCTAACTTACTCTTTTCCTTCCTCTTTTTTGATATTGCCTTCTGAAGTCAAAACCACAAGAAAAGGAATAAAATTGGCTCTGCATAACTCATTGATGCATGATACAAACGAAGACTACTTTGATTGAAGGCAAGCGCATGATTGGAGGACGGAGTATGTAAGAAAAAAGGACAACATTGCATATTCAGACCTATGATAGGAGGATGGAATATGTATGAAAAACACTAAGCAGAAGACATTTCAACAAATTAGAAGAAATGCAAGCTAGGCACCATATGAACATGCAACCAATATCACTCTTAAAAGTCTCTTGTCATAACTGCCATTTCAAACAAATTAGAAGCAGTACAAGCTAGAAGACAATGCAAGATGCAATGTATATCACACTCCCAAGTTAAATGTGTCTTATGGTAAGTGATTGTTGCAGGAGACACATCAGTACTTTGATGTAAGAACATGGTGTGATAGACAGATTTAGTATGTTCTAGAAACAGGAACACATGTCATATTCACAAGTATTATGTGTAAACTAAGCAGATGCAAATCAACAAAATTAGAAGCAATACAAACTAGACATCATACGCAACATGCAACCACATATAACAGTGCCAAGTTAGAGCAAGCACCTATGATGGTGGAGTAGGGGAGATGTGTTCATCATCTACACAACTACGTTGACTGTCTAGCCCTGCGTTGTCTTGCGAAACTTGTTGGGAGGATGGCTGAGTAGAATCTGTAGAGACCCTGTTTTTCAGTTGCATGGAAGGACCACCATCATCCACCGCCTTACTAATTTCCTTCCGTTGTATTGATTTTGCATTGTGAAGTCAAACTCACAAGAAAAAGGAATAAAATTCGCTCTTCAGAACTCATTCATGCATGAATGACTGACAAACAATACTTGGATGTAAGGCAAACACATGATACGAGGATGGAATATGTACGAAAATAGGACCGCATGACATATTCACACCTATGATGTGTCAACTAAGCAGAAGGATTTTCAAGAAATTAGAAGCAATGCAAGCTAGACACCATATGAAAGATGCAACCAATATCACTCTGCCAAGTTAAAAGTGTCTCGTCATAAGTGGAATTTCAAAAAATTAGAAGCAGTACAAGCTAAAAATCAATGCAAGATGCAACCAATGTCACACTACCAAGTTAAAGGTGTCTCATCGTAAGTGATTGATGCAGGATACACAACAGCAGTACTTTGATGTAAGAACATGGTGTGATAGATAGATGCAGTGTATTCTAGATACAGAAAGGCATGTCATATTCACATGTATAACGTATAAACTCACCAGCTGCAATTTAATCAAATTAGAAGAAATACAAGCTATACACCATATGCAACATGCAACCAATTATCACACTATCAAGTTAGAGCAAGCACCTGCGATGGTGGAGTAGGGGAGATGGAGTCATCATATTGACTTGAAACTTCAACTGCAGTAGCAGTAGAAGTGGCAAATCTGGAGAGCCTCCGTTTGTGTTGGTCCGGAGGACCACCAACATCCCCTAACTTACTCTTTTCCTTCCTCTTTTTTGATATTGCCTTCTGAAGTCAAAACCACAAGAAAAGGAATAAAATTGGCTCTGCATAACTCATTGATGCATGATACAAACGAAGACTACTTTGATTTAAGGCAAGCGCATGATTGGAGGACGGAGTATGTAAGAAAAAAGGACAACATTGCATATTCAGACCTATGATAGGAGGATGGAATATGTATGAAAAACACTAAGCAGAAGACATTTCAACAAATTAGAAGAAATGCAAGCTACGCACCATATGAACATGCAACCAATATCACTCTTAAAAGTCTCTTGTCATAACTGCCATTTCAACAAATTAGAAGCAGTACAAGCTAGAAGACAATGCAAGATGCAACGTATATCACACTCCCAAGTTAAATGTGTCTTATGGTAAGTGATTGTTGCAGGAGACACATCAGTACTTTGATGTAAGAACATGGTGTGATAGACAGATTTAGTATGTTCTAGAAACAGGAACACATGTCATATTCACAAGTATTATGTGTAAACTAAGCAGATGCAAATCAACAAAATTAGAAGCAATACAAACTAGACATCATACGCAACATGCAACCACATATAACAGTGCCAAGTTAGAGCAAGCACCTATGATGGTGGAGTAGGGGAGATGTGTTCATCATCTACACAACTACGTTGACTGTCTAGCCCTGCGTTGTCTTGCGAAACTTGTTGGGAGGATGGCTGAGTAGAATCTGTAGAGACCCTGTGTTTCAGTTGCATGGAAGGACCACCATCATCCACCGCCTTACTAATTTCCTTCCGTTGTATTGATTTTGCATTGTGAAGTCAAACTGACAAGAAAAAGGAATAAAATTCGCTCTTCAGAACTCATTCATGCATGAATGACTGACAAACAATACTTGGATGTAAGGCAAACACATGATACGAGGATGGAATATGTACGAAAATAGGACCGCATGACATATTCACACCTATGATGTGTCAACTAAGCAGAAGGATTTTCAAGAAATTAGAAGCAATGCAAGCTAGACACCATATGAAAGATGCAACCAATATCACTCTGCCAAGTTAAAAGTGTCTCGTCATAAGTGGAATTTCAAAAAATTAGAAGCAGTACAAGCTAAAAATCAATGCAAGATGCAACCAATGTCACACTACCAAGTTAAAGGTGTCTCATCGTAAGTGATTGATGCAGGATACACAACAGCAGTACTTTGATGTAAGAACATGGTGTGATAGACATATATAGTATGTACCAGAAATAGGAAGGCGTGTCATATTCACATGTATAATGTGTAAGCTAAGCAGATACATTTTACCCTAATTAGAAGCAATACAAGCTAGACACCATATGCATGATGCAACCAGATAACACACTGCCAAGTTAGAGCAAGCACCTGGGATGGTGGAGTAGGGGAGATGAGACTTGGAACTTGTAATGCACTAGTAGTACAAGGAGAATGTGTAGAGATGGTCCGTTTACGTTGCTGCAGAGGACCACCATCATCCCCTTCCTTCCTCTTTTTTGATTTTGCCTTGTAAAGTCAAACCCACAAGAAAAAGGAATAAAAATTGCTTTTCAGAACTCATTGATGCATGATACTGATGAACACTACTTTGATGTAAGGCAACCGCATGATAGGAAGATGGAATATGTACGAAAAAAGGACAGCATTGCATATTCACACCTATGATGTGTGAACTAAGCAGAAGGCATTTCAACTAATTAGAAGCAATGCAAGCTAGACACCATATGAAATATGCAACCAATATCACTCTGCCAAGTTAAAAGTGTTTCGTCATAAGTGGAATTTTGAAAAATTAGAAGTAGTACAAGCTAGAAATCAATGCAAGATGCAACCAATATCACACTACCAAGTTAAAGGTGTCTCATCATAAGTGATTGATGCAGGATACATAACAGCAGTACTTTGATGTAAGAACATGGTGTGATAGACAGATATAGTATGTACCAGAAACAGGAAGGCGTGTCACATTCACATGTATAATGTGTAAGCTAAGCAGATCCATTTTACCCTAATTAGAAGACATACAAGCTTGACACCATATGCAACATGCAAGCATATATCACACTGCCAAGTTAGAGCAAGCACCTGGGATGGTGGAGTAGGGGAGATGAGGCTTGGAACTTGTAATGCACTAGAAGTACAAGGAGAATGTGTAGAGATGGTCCGTTTACGTTGCTGCAGAGGACCACCATCATCCCCTTCCTTCCTCTTTTTTGATTTTGCCTTGTAAAGTCAAGCCCACAAGAAAAAGTAATAAAACTTGGTTTTCAGAACTCATTGATGCATGGTACTAATGAACACTACTTTGATGTAAGGCAACCGCATGACAGGATGATGGAATATGTACGAAAAAAAGGACAGCATTGCATATTCACACCTATGATTAGAAGCAATGCAATGCAAGCTAGACACCATATGAAAGATGCAACCAATATCACTCTGCCAAATTAAAAGGGCAGGCTAATAAGGGTATTTCAACAAATTAGAAGCAATACATAGCTACATGCTAGAAATCATGGGTGTGACTGTCCCATCATAAGCGATTGATGAGGGATACAAAAGAACATTAGTTTGGTGTAAGAACATGGTTAATAGACAGATGCACTATGTACCATAAACCGGAAGGCATGTCATATTCACAGCTATAATGTGTAAACTAAGCAGATGCAATTTAACCAAATTAGAAGAAGTACAAGCTAGACACCATATGCAACATCCAACCACATATCACACTACCAAGTTAGAGCAAGAACCTGCGAGGGGAAATGCGGTCACCAACTACAGAGCTACGTTGACTATCTTCATGTAGCCTTGCTGTTTGTTGAGAATCATGTGGGGAGGATGACACTTCACACTTTAAAAGAGTAGCGCGTCTCATACTAACCCACGGGTGTGCCTGTCTCATCATAAGTGATTGATGAGGGATACACAAGAACATTGGTTAGATGTAAGAACATGGTTAATAGACAGATGCAGTATGTACCAAAAACAGGAAGGCATGTCATATTCACAGTATATGGCTAAGCAAATGCAATTTAACCAATTTAGAAGCAATACAAGGTAGACACCATATGCAACATGCAACCACATATGACACCGAAGTTAAAGCAAGCACCTGCGATGCTGGTGTATGGCGAATGGAGTCATCAACTACAGAGCTACGTTGACAATCTTCATCGAATGACACTACACTCTTCATTAGAGCGTCAAACCACGTCTTTCCAATCCTGGATGCAGACTGGAGCGACTGCTCTGTTTTCTTTTTAGAATATTGTGCTTGAGATTCTGAAATACCCATGCGTAATAAAACAATAGTGAGAGAGTATGGGTGTAGTTTGTGCACAAGTAGTACAGTGTAAAAGTATCAGATAGCAGGTGGGTCAAAATAAATGATGGCAGACATATGATAGCTCTACAACATGCATGGCACACGAAATTAGATTCTAGGCTTTTGAAATATGAGCACAGGGATGGCTGGGAAGTGCAGGTAATCCTCCCGCAAACCACCACATGTGGTCCTATGAAAATAACAATCGACTGTAAACAAATAGGTCAGCCATTTTTTTCTGCACCGTCTGATCTACAAGGAATGGGCAGATGGCCTTCATATACCTCCCGCCAGTCACCGTTGATGATCTTCCTCGAACCGCCAGCGACCATCGGCCCAGACCCCTGCCTCCGCCGCCAAGACCTCCCCTCAACCTCACCCCACCGCCGTGCTTGGCAGCGCCCCCCGGCCATCCCTTTAAGCTCGATGAACCTCCAGATCGGGCGCCAGCAGCTCCTGCGCCACACACACCTCTAAGATAGACACCGAGGCGCTGCTTCCCCGGCGAACAGGCGGACTAGGTGCTCCGCGCGCCTCCGCGGGTGGTGCTTCCTTTAATTGGGAATCAACTGACACTAAATTGAAATCAAGGCAAGCGACGGACGTCTAGCTAAAGTGAAATAGTAAATGGGGGAAACCTTGTGCATCGCGAGTTACTTGGAACATCTAGTACGAGGAAGAATGTGCAGTAAGAAGCGGTCAACTAGTTTCCTTCGTGGGATGAATACTGTGCGAGAGATTTGCAAGAATAAGGAAAGAGGAGTACCATTATCGGCTGGCGATGCTGTGACCTCCTTCTGTTTTTTTGACGATCCTCTTGTGGTTCGTTGGAAACAAGATGTTGTGGAGGACGGTGGAGCCTTGGACGAACCCATGGCCAAGTAGTTGAGTGTGGTGCGGTGGCCCTCTGTCGGCGGCGGGGAAGCAGATCCGAGGCGGCGAACGACGGCGTAGCGGGAACAGCTTCGGTGCGGTGGACGGTTGCGACGTTGGAGCGGCAGCGGTGAGGCGCAGGACGGAGGGGTTGAAGTGGCTCGGGTATGGCGCACGTCCGCGTCATGGAGGCAGCTCTGCCTCGGCTTCAACTACTAAGTCATGGAGGGCGCTGCGATTGAGGTTGCGGTGGACGACGATGTCGGGGTATCGGCTCCAGTGTGATGGAGGAGGGCGGCGGTGGATCAGAGCGATGGAGTGGCGAAGGGAGGAGGCTGGGGTTTCGTGGCTGGTGGAGAGGGAGTTTTGGCCCCCACGGAGTATGAATGGGGAATCGGACGGGGGAAGGGGAAGCTAAGGGGGAACCATGTTTCCGGGACGCGCTTGTTTGAAATTTGGGGAAAGTTACAAACTTTGCCCCCACTAAAATTTTGGACATGCTGCGGGTCGGGGGTAGGACGGTAGTCTCACATGTCCAAAAGTAGTGGGTGTGAGTGATTTCGGCCGAGCACATCGGCGTTTAAGCGCCTGCGGTATATGAATGTTTTTCGGAGGCAGTTGTGTGGCGTCTCTGTGAAGTTACAAACCTACCCCGGTTTAGACTTCTGGATGTCGACCGGTAGGCTTCACGGGTCAGAGTTAGGACGGTAATTTCCTTCTACCAAACATTGGTCTCGCGCGGTTTCGGGCGAGGAGTTTGGCGCTTCGTTCAAAATTTTGAAACAGGAGCATTCACGTTTACAGTACTCTTCAGTTGAACTTTCGTAATTAGACCTCATTATATTTGACCTTGTATGTTTTAAAACCTCATTAAAATATGTGATTCTTTTGAAAAAAATTACTCTTGAAAATCCTATAGCTTCGATTATTTTGGAATGGAGGAGGTAAACTTGAATCTATTTTGTACACGACTATTTATTATCAACAAAGATTGATGCCCCTTTTAGATGTGATTTACAAATGTCATTATCTCGAATTCAAATAGTTGAATGCACTTCCTATGAATTCGAATATTTGAAACCACTTTTATGTTGAATTCAAAATGTATTCTAGTTTGTCGCTAGCAATTTGGAATGTATACCATGTATGTTTCTTATGTATAATGTGCTTGACACTGACCGCAGAGTGTACTCACGTTTATATATGAATTGCAAGAGCCATGCATTGTCTGGATTTCAAACTACTGACTATGGATCAATAATGTGAAATAATACCATACACATGCTCGAATTCGATAGAGTATGGATGTTTGCTAGACCAATGTTCGTTCATACGCGAATTGCAAATTTCATGATCTCATCCAATTTTTAAAATACAATTTATATTTTAATTTAATGGGTAGAACAGTCCTTTACGTGTAGATGCACTCTCCCTCGGCCCCTCCTCACACACGCACTATCTTTCTCTCTCACGCATACGCGTGCACACTATATATCCATTGGCCTTTCTCTCTCACAAATGCTCACCCTCTCTCCCGAAGTGTCTCACGCACACACACACACACACTCTATATCTCCCTCTCTCTTTTACTACTATCTACGACTCTTTTCACTAATCTCAGTCACAAACACCATTCCTCTCACATGCATACGCACGCATGGTCTCCCCCCCTCTGTACATATCTCTGCCTCGTGTCTCCCGTACGCACACTCTCTTTAGTCCTCTCTCGCACGCATTGTCCCCCCTCTCTTACTAGTTGACAGATATGATTCCATCAGATCATTCGGTAGGATATCCCTGATGGTTAAACTGGATGGTGATAAGAGGCAAAGATTTTCCCAAGTCCGGGCCCTTGCGATTGAGGAAATGCCCTACTCCTGGTCGTGTATACTTTGATTGGGGTGTGTACAAAGTACATGTCAATACCAAGGGATTGTGTGTATATATACTATCGACGAACTAGGCCCCCGGCCTATATAACATACCCGGGGCCAAGGGTTACAAACCGTAGTCCGCTTCGTCAGTGGAGATAGAGTCCTCCACGGCTCTGGTATCTTCGTCTTGTACGTCAAGTCCTCCATGGGCCTTCGTATAACACGTCTTGAGCCGACCTATGTGGCGCAGGACGGAACCGACCTAGGGGTCCGCACCTTGACCCACCAGACCAAAAAACGATGTGACACCACCACACCTCGCACACTCTCTACCCCCTAGGTCTCACTATATTCTCACACCCACACATACCAACACACACACTATTTCTGCTCATGCCTCTCTCCCCTTTTCATCTGCATACACAAAGTCACCATATCTCATTTCTCTCTCCCTCTCTGTCTCTCTCTCATCTATCGTGCTTTCTCTTTCTCTCATCGCACCCCCCTATCCACGCCTCTCTCGAATACATACACATACCCTCTCCAGGCCCTCCAAAATACGTCAACCACACATTCACGCATGTTACATCTCATTATCATGTGCTCCCAATGATCTAAAAAAGGCATCTGTTCACTTTTACTCCGCATACAAGATTTGTTTTGAATAAAAACTACGCAGAGTGTGACAAAAAAATTATTTAAGAAAATCTACATATAGAATACTACAAAGTTATATATGAAAGTTAATTGCATGGTGCATCCAATGATATTTGTTTCGTATTGTGAATGTTTACATTTTTATCCTATAAAATTAGTCACAATAAAGAGAAACAGAGGGCATTTCTCTCTCTCCATCGCACGCCCCCTCTCTCTATGCCCCTTTCACGTACGCACACAAACTATCTCTTTGCCCTCTAAAAGTACGCCCCCATACACATTTACGCGTGGCGGTCATTGTATTTCAAGCGAAAGCGCAATACGGTCTCTAGACTTTAGAATGCGCTCATTACGGTCACCATATACATTTTCTGGTGATTATACGGTCACTAGCTCACCGTACAGCTCCGTATTGGTGACACTGACGGTCATTGTATTTGAAACGAAAGCATGATATAGTCAGCATATACATTTTGTGGTGATTATACAATCACTGGATCACCGTACAACTACGTATTTTGTTGATGACATGATCAATTGACCAGTCAAACAGTCCACATGGCGCAACTAGTGTTGCATCAGAAGCGCACATCATCTCCCTAACGTTGGGCCCACCTATCAGCGGGGATAAGAAAGAAACAAATGGTAATAAATTAGTGCTCGGCGGGGATTCGAAGTCGAGACCTTGGGTTGGTAGCCCACGCGCGATAACCACAGCGGACAAGGTCGCCTAGTGATGATATGCTGAGTCGGCCTTTAATACACAGGAGTTACTGTGGTGAATACACACACATCACACATGCGGACAAACATGCACGCAACGCCCGCATGCATGCATGCTACTCACACGTACACATGCATGCACGCAACACTCGCACGAACACACACACGCAAGCATGCACACAACGCCCGCATGCATGCATGCTACTCACACGTACACATGCATGCACGCAACACTCGCACGAACACACACACGCAAGCATGCACGCAGCACTCACACGTACACATGCACGCATGCAACACTCGCACGAACACACGCATGCATGCATGCACACAGCACAAGACGCGACACACACGCTCATGCTCAAGTGCTCAACCTACATGTGCATGCACACATATACACAACCAGGGTGGTTCGCGTGCAAGGGCCAGTTCCGCGGGGTCGCATGTTCGACCCCTGCCGCTCCTGCGTAATAATTTGTTTACAAACTAATAGGTGGGACCCGCAAGCCACGTGGCCAGTTTGACCAGTCAACAGAGTGCCACGTAGACTTTTGGAACGGTCAAGTGAGTGCAACTTGTAATTATAATTTTCACATTTGTATTGGGCTGGCGGGTTTCGGATGTTTAGTCCCACCTCGCCGCGTGAGGAGTTGGTCAACCGGCTAAATAGCTGGGTCGTCCAGAACTGATAAGCTACAGTCATCATTGCACCCTTTCTTAAGGACATGAATTGTTACGTACTACTGGTGCGGTTTACCCGCCGTCCGGTGCGCCTCATTTGGGAATAAAAGATGACAAATATTTGCAAAATTTCCGGTTTGGCGCCAAAACCCGAGCCTCTACATTTCGCCAAAAAATAAAAACCGAGCCTCAACTTCCTGCCCCAACACATGCAAATCCCTCATTTGCCGCGAAATTTTGCTGTGTGTTGTTGTTTTCAGGGATATTTTGCTGTGTGAAAACAAATTTAAATATCAACGAATAATCGGTGTCCGGGGTCTTTTGCTGGGACACGGTTGAATGGCCTCATATAGTACTAGTTTGTAGTACTACTACTAGTGTAGAGTACTAGTAGGAGCAGGAGTAGTGCAGTGGTACAGTAGTACTAGAGTAGTACAAACCAGTACGAGTCCCATCAGACACCAATTGTCTTGGAGTCCGTGCTACAGCTAGCACTTCTCCCTCCTTGTTCCTCTAAACTCAGCCGACGCGCAGCGGGTAGGGTGAGGGTTTGCCGATAGTCGGTTTGCTCAACAACGGTCCCATATGTCTTTTTTTGCGGGGGAACGGTCCCATATGTCAGTGAAAATGCAAGACATCACGCGTTCCCTCTTGAGAGGCGTGCCAGACCGACCGTGTGGAGGTGCGACACGAATGCGGTAGCCGTTTCATTTTGAACTCGTAAGTTGTACTAACATTTGGTTCTGCTCCTTGGAGCGATGATAGACAGAAATAACGATTGAAAACGCTAGGGCAGGGCTTTTCCCGCGCGATAAGAGTGGGAGTTTGCCAGCTTGGTGTGGCACCCCGGCTCAGAGGGACCGGAACGCCCCGTATTCCAGCCTAGAAATGTCTTCTGGAATACGGCACTGCTTGGCATAGAACAAATCAGCTTTATTACAAAGGTTACAGAGGTCTGTTATTACACCGGTTACAATGGCATGGCGACACTACGCCTGCTAAGGCAGTCCTATGCTAGCAGCGGAACAACTCATAGCAGCGGAACGACGACGACAGTGGTGAACTCCACTCTACAGGGACTCTGGCTGGGACACGGCCTAGCTCGCACAAACGGGATCCACGACAAGCAATCAATCACAGCATCACCTGCAAACTAGCATGATAAGCCAGGTGAGTACTTTGAATGTACTCGCAAGCTCACAACAACCAAAAGCATCAAGGCAAAACAACAACATAGCATTAACAAATTAACTTATTACCAACTACTATGAGGTGGAAGTAAGAGTTACACAAACTAATACGGTAAGGCCAGAATCACTGATGAACCATCATAATGAATCACGAGAAACCATCTCACTCTTGGCTACCCGGCCAAGCATCATATCAACTTGATCAACTCATGATCAATACATCTTCGTGATCACCGCGTGATCACATCACACTCTGAATGACCATCCTCAAGATCATCCCAACATCATCATCGGTGTCCTACCAACCTGTTACTTATCTACCTACAATCATGATATAAGTCATTCCGTCATTGTGAGTGTTGATCGAACGGTGTGACCTACAACGAACTGTGTCCATGACCGAGGACGCGGCTATCGATAGTTTATACACTCTGCAGAGGTTAGTACACTGTACCCACACTACGGAACTCATGGCCTGGTGCTCCCATTCGGGTGGACCAACGACATTCCGACAAAACCAATCTATTGCATGACACTCTCCCGGCCACTCCCGACAAACTCCCCTTTGGGCTATGTCCTGGGTGGCCCCTGATGTCACCTCGTGACATCCGCCACCTCTGTGGCTGCCACCGTCGTGGCCAACACAACAATCTTGTCCCACACGAGGACACCCGGGTACAACACAACTTGGGCACACAAGGTTATGACCGCCTACCGGGCCAGGGCAGCGCGAGCGCATAACCTTCCCTAGTTGGAGGCACCGGCGAGAGTCATGACAATAGACCGAGTTAGGGCCTCCCCATCCAGGCAAGTGTGGCTGCACTGGTGAGCTCGATTCGGTGGCACCTGACCAACGGAATGACGGAATTTATCCCCTAGATAAGTATGTGATAGAACTGTTACTCCAATGTTACATATCAACCTGTGATTCAAATCAAAGCAATATCCATCCAAAATCCAAAGTATAAAATATCCATATCATAAGCATGAATACCACTAATATTCACTATGACCGCGAATTAAGTATGACTACTATTAATACTTCCGAAGTAACATGACATCCTTAATCTACAAAACATTAGTCCTAGAAATCCAAACATCATCATGGCAGTAGCAAACTCACATATATCCAACCATAATGCCATGAACAAATCATTTCTAAATAATGCAATATTAAGCAAATTTAATTCAAATAAACCATGCATTACATTGCAATCATGCAAATGGAGGGTGTGTCTTGCCTTGCTCCAAAAGAGAGGGGAAGAGCTCCTGGTCTTCACCAACACACCACAAACACTCTGAAAATATTTTTGCAAGCATTTAAGAATATACCATAATGCAAATACTTCTGTCCAGAAATTCTAGACAGAAGATAAAAATACCAAATTCTACCAGAAAATAGAGGAGCTCAAAAGAAAAATAATGCAAAAAGAATCAGTTCATTTGGACTTGTAGTTAAGGAGTTATTCAAGGTCAAAGTTTGGTCAAATCTGGATTTAAAAATGGATTAAATCGATTTTCTGGAAATTCCAGAGAGGCTGACGTCGAAGGCATACAGTGGGGCTTACGCCTCCACTTAAAACGCTTCGGCGGGGCGGGTGAGGCTGACGGGTGGGGTCACCCCGTCAGATTTAAAGAGAGAAGAGGGGGAACAGAGAGGAGGCGGCTCACCGGCGGCCGTTCGCCAGCGTAGAGGTGTCGGCGGAGCGGGGAGAGGGCGGGGATGGAACGACCACTCGAAGACGCACTCGCCTGTACCCGTGGCTCCCCGGATGGTGGCCGGACGACGCCGTTCCATTCGTCTTCGACGGCGGCGGGTTACGGGCGTCAGTGAACTCATCGACGAACGGCGACGAACGGCTCGGGATAGAGGTTGAGAAGGACTAGGGGAACGAGAGGAGCTCGATGGTGGGCTCAGCTGAGGCTGGGGTCGCTCGGAGTGAGCTCGAGGAGAAGAGGGCCGAGCGGCGGAGTGTTGGCCGGAGAAGAGGAAGGAGAGGGCTCCGGCTCGAGTGAGAGGCTTTGGGGGTCGATTTGGTGAGTGGGAGGAGGAGTGGTGAAGCAAACCGCGGTCGAGGACGCCTTAAATAGGCGGGGGGGAGATTCCAGATCGGATGCCGCCGTGGCCATATAGGCGAGCTCCGGCGAGAGTTTCGGGCACGCGTGCGAGCTTTGCGGTGATGGGGAAGAGATTGAGCGGCGGGCCAGCGACGCGGGACGACAGAAAGCTACGCGGGATGGCAGCGCATGCGCGGTCGGCCACTAGCTCACTGTGCGCGCGTGCGCGGCGATAGCAGAGCCGCCGTGGCGCGAGGAGAGGGAAGGGAGGAGGGGGCGAGAGGATCATTCGGACAGGTGGACGCCGGAGAGCGAGTGCGGCGCCCTCGGAAGTGCGGACGCAGCCGAGCAGAACCGGCCCGCAGCTCGGCGACAGCCAGAGCGCGCTTGCTACATGCAGAGCACGCGCGACCACGTGGCCATAGTGCGGTCACCGCATGCACGGCCACGGAGAGGGCACGTAAGTGGGGCACACTATGTCCATAGCAAAGTCCTCCCATCATACAGCCTCCCTGAAAAGATAGATCGGGCAAAATGACTATGGGAAGATGGGAAACATCAAGGGATCGTTACTGCAGTCAACTGTGGTTAGATGTTGTGGTCAAATTATTTGATCATAGGACCAGAGGGGATGTCTCCAGGGTTTAGGATAGGAAGGACTACAGTCCTGGGAATTTTGAGATGGTTTGGACAAGATTTGAATATAGATGCAATATAACTGCCCAAAACAGCACAGAAACTATATCAGGAAGATGCACTCACATGGAGTGTGGACTTGAGCTGCATTTTGGTATAGGATGATGATTTGTGACCCTGAGGATACTGGTAAAATTTCATAGCATTTGGAAACACCAAGATAGTACTTCCTTCACAAAGGTCCTCTCTGCACAGAACCTTGGGAGAATTTTGTAGGACAAATGACTAGGCAAACTGATGTGAAATTAGGCATGCACAAAGGATATATGGATCTTTAGGCCCTGGATTAATTTCAGAATTTTTGAAGCAAAATAAAAGGTAGTTGCTTCATACACTGAAAATTTAACCAGCACCAAAGATTGGAAGGTGTGCTCACATAGATGGTTGGACAGGACTGAAATTTGTTGTAGGGTAATCATTTTAGCATATGAAAGGCCTGGCAAAATTTCAACTCATTTGGATACTCTTTGCTAGTACTTCCTTCACAAAGCTTTTTTCTGGATAGAAACTTTGGGAATTTGCTGGGGAAGATTCACTAGGTAAATGGAGCTGAATTTTGTCATGTGGTAAGGATATGGATAGGAAAGAGTGCTCAAAAATTTTGAGGGCAATCAAGAAAATATAAATAGCACTTCCTTCACAAAGTGCCATTCTGGACAGAAGGGAAAATGAATATTGCTGAATTATTTTTGAACTAGACAATGATGGGTTTGGACATATTTGGGCAAGATGTGACCCAAAGAATTTATGATAATTATTTGGGAATTTTTGGAATGACATAAATATAGCTTGCTTCACAACCTAGGTCAAATAGAAGTATTCCTTTAATAAGAAAAGGAATATTCCCTAAGGAAAGAATTTCTGGAAATGGGCTAGAATAGAGAGGCCATGATCTTGGGAAAGATACAAGGATGAAACACTACTTGGGAGGGAAAGAGATGATGATCTCCCAGGTTTCAAGTCCATAGAACTGCTCCAAAAGGAAAAACCAGAGCAAAATCCAATAAAACCAAGAGAAAAAGAAAGGGCCAAAAATCGGGGTGTTACACTTGGCCAATCGTCGGTTTGCTCTCTTGCAGTCCCACATGTTACTGATATGCCTTGGCAATGGGCGTTGAGCGGCGAGCCGGAACATATTGTTACTTCAATTATTCATGTTGTGGCGCCCCGCCTGAATACCACTGTAGCCAGACGGTCGCCGGACACACCAGCCCAGGAGATCACTCTGGCATGCGCTTTCACAACAAGTATCATGAACACAGACATTTCTACTAATGAATATATAAGTCTTACAGGATATATTACAAGGGTGATGGCAGCGGAAAAGCTCTATCTAAGGCAGCATGGTCCTGGTGCGGCTCCAATCCACAGGGATCTGACTGGGTTACTCTTCTAGCCCGCGAACACTCCGGCTCCTCTCTAGCGAACGTCGGATCCTTAGGTGAACCTGGCCACGTTGAAGGCCGTTGAGTACTTTTGAATGTACTCGCAAGCAAACCAAACCAACATATACACCAAGCAATGCAATCCATGGCATTCAAGCATGCACTTGTTATCTTAACAATATTAACTATCATGCTACGGCAGGGTTATCTAGCAAGATTAATCATATAGCAGCATTAATCATCATGTCATAGCAGGAATATCTATCATAATAACTATTGGAATAAATACAGTAAGGTAAAGCATATCAAGTAACTAATTCATACTCCGAATATTCTCACGATCCAAGTCTGATCCAAACTTTGCGGTCATCCAACCGCTCATCTCATAGCCATCACATGGCTAGCAATCATACCTCTGACATCATCTGATGTCCATGCATCTGTATTGCCAGTCTGACAAATCATACCTTACTCTGGTTCATTCTTAGCAATAACATTATATAGTTTGTTCCTCCAGACTCGACACAGACCAAATAGTGGCCGAGTACGAACTGTCCATGACCGAGGACGCGGCTATTCGAATAGATTTACACTCTGCAGAGGTTGCGCACTTTACCCACACCATGGAGCGTCTGGCCTCGTACTTTAGTACATGTTCCCATTCGGGTGGACCAGTGCTGCTCCAATAAAACCATGTCTATTGCCCGGCACTCTTACGGTCCCACCGACAATCATACCCTCCCAAGGTCATGTCCTGGGTGGCCCCTGTGTCACCCCGTGACACCTGCCACCGTCGTGGCCAAAAAAACTGTCCCAAACGGGGACGTGCGCACATAAACCAAACTGGGCTCACAGGATTATCGCCGCCTACCGGGCCAGGGTAGCACGCACGCATAATCCTCCCTATTTGGTGGTACCGACAAGAGGCAGGACAATAGACCAAGCTAGGGCCGTCCCATACCGGCAAATGTGGTTGCACTTGATGAGCTCGATTCGGTGGCACTATGACTCGATCCAGCCGACGGAGGAGGTTGTTGTCATTATATCAGATTCTTACTTATTGCAATGATAATCCAAGATGTACACTAATATATCAACCTGACAACCTATCTCCACATTGTCATCTACGAGTCACTAGTGCAATAATACGATGAGTAATAGCAGGTAATGTAAATAGCAAATTTAAACTAGCAGGAGTTTAATTATTTCTAACACAGGCATAATCATTAATTAAACACGCAAGAATAACATAGAGCAATGCTTTAGGGCATATATCAGATGGTCGGCTTGCCTGGGGGTCAAGGAATACTCCGGGAAGAAGTGCGATCACCTCGCGGAAGAATTCGCCGGAAAAGATTCCCTCTCGGCGAGGCTGATTAGAGGGCAGGGGCAAAATGGACATTTTCAGAAAGTGGAAACATGGTGGAAGTGATGTCATCGGAACGGGCTCGACGAACTGAAGAAGTGGGCTTTGGATTCACCTCGATCGGAGTTACGAGCAAAAACATATGAGGGTTTGACTGCCAGGGACCTTTCTGGAAGAAAAATTAATTGCATCCGGGTCCTTGACAGCACTGCAGCTGGCGCCTTCTCTGGGAATACGTTTCCCTGCAAAGAAAACATATTTTCAGCTGAAGCGCTTTCCAGAGAAGAAATCGCCTTCTCCAGTAATATGTTTCCCTAGTAGGAAACGTATTTTAGTGCGTTCGCGTCCACTTATCCTATGTGGCGGGGGTGGGGCCCAGCCGCTGTCGCTGACTGGAGGGTCCCGCACGGCTTCTCTCTCCTCCTCACCTCTTCTTCCTCCTCCCCTGCTTCTCTCCCCGACGCGGCGATAGAGCTTCGGCGCCGGCAACGTCCCGGTGCTCCGGCGAGCTTTGGGGCCCAGCGGCTGAACGGACGGGCTCGCCGACGACGACCTCATCCGGGGGTGGGTCGCACGGGCGCCGGAGACGGCTGTAGATGCGGCGACGAAGGGCGGCAGTGGGCGGCGGCCGCGAGCAAAGGGAGCGCTCCGGTGGCGGGGATGGCTGGGAAAGGATGCGGGGGTGATCTCCGGCGACTGGGGAGGCTAGCGGTGGGCTCGAATGGAGCCGGGGTTGGGCTGGGCGTGCGAATTTGAGAGGAGGGCAGTGGCAAGGCTTCGGTCATGGGAGGGGAAATCGAGCGCGGGAGCTCGAACTAGGGGAGTGAGGGGGAAGCTAGGAGGGAGGAGAGGCCGCGGATGAGGTTGAGTGGCCCGGGGAGGGCACAGCCGTGGCTATTTATAGCCCGGCGACGGAGGAGATTGGCTCGGCCGCCGTGGCGACCTTAGCCACGCACTGGAGCTCCGGGGCGACGTGGCTGGACGGTTGTGGCGTCGAGCGGCTTCGCGGGGAGGGGAGAGACTTCGGGAGCGCTCGAGAGAGATCGAGGGAGAAACGGACAGAGAGGAAGGCGACGACGGTCACGGGTGCACAGGACGGCGGAGCTCGCCGTGGCGCTGGGAGGAAGCAAACGAAGGCGGAAATGACCAGAGAGGGAGGTGTGGACGATGGGGAGTCAGGTCGGCACCAGAGGACAAGCTACGGCTGGCCGGAGCGGTCGGCAGAGGCGACGCACGGCGCAGAGCGCCAGTTCTGCATTCGGTTTACGCGGTCACCACGTGCACTACGTGCTCTGGCGCGTACCTGCTTGCCGTATATTGTCCAACAGATGGATCACTGATCAAATAGATGACATGGATCATTGGATGGACCCGGATTGCTCTAGAGTGGCCGGGGTGATCCAGAATAGTTTCTGGATAGAAACTTAGGGAGGAAGTTGTGGTCAGACAAAGATTCCAATGAGCTGGACAAGTTTTCATAGGTACAATAGATGAGAAGGATCATCTGCTGGAGAAATTTGAAGTAAATTGGACCAAGTTTGAATGCACTTCCTTTACAATGTCAAATTTGATTCAGAAACTTGACTTTGAAGCTGCACTCATATGGCTGCATGGATTTTGATTAAATTTTGTGGAGGAAGGTTATTTGGAGTTATGGAGGCCCTGGTAAAATTTAAGCTCATTTGGATATACCAAAATGGTACTTCCTTCACAGAGCTTGGATCTGGACTGAAACTAGATGGAATTTTTGGGAGAAATTGGCTAGATACAATGATGTGAATTTTTGCATACTCACATAATATAGTGAATTTGAGGTCCTGGATTAATTTGAGAATTTTTTAAGCAATATAAAATATAGTTGCTTCACAACCTCAAAATAAGTCTAGAAACAAGAATTGGATAATACTCTCAAAAGTTGAACTATGGAACTTGGGATCTTGATGGAAATGGTGAAGATATGGATAGGAGAAGCTCCACAAATTATTTGGGATTTTTCCTGGCTACCAAAATAGTAGCTCCTTTGGAAAGTGCCCAAATTGCAATATTGGCTTTAAATAGGAAAAGGCAATTTACCCTATTTAATTATGGCCAATATTTTTATTGGAGCTCAATATGATCACAGAGAATATCTCCACAAGTTTTCATGAACTTTGGAGATGAATAGATATTTTCCTGGATTTAATTCCTTTAACTGGCAGAAAAAGGAATTAATTTTAAATGAAAAATATTGCAAGTGACTTGGCAATATTTTTGCATATCCAGGGTTTATAGATAGAGGATGATCACTGGGAAAAGTTTGGGAGGAAAAAGATCAAAGGAAATTGGGTTTCCTTTGTAACGGAAGGATTTAGGGTTTCCCTTCCGGTAGGCCGGAGAGTAAGGTTTCGGCGGCAAAACCCTGAGAACAAATCTTGGGTGGCAAGGTTGGTCTGGAGAGAATCTCTGGTTGGATATGGAAGGCAAGACTAAATGACCATCTTCATATACCCAAAGGCAAGAGAAAACCCGATAACATCGAAAAAAAGATGGGAGTCAAATCCCGCGAAGGAAAAAAAACAAGGAGCGAAAACCAGGGTGTCACACATGTCGCATGTACTTTAAATTTGCATTTAAATGTACTCAACAATGTGCGGGCTAGTATCATCTAGTGATCTGAACGGGCCCACTACAAATAAGAAAGAAAGGCGATTCGGTGCCCAGCCTCATCTGCACCCGGTCGGAAGAAAAATCAGAAATTTTTTAAAAGAAATCAAAAGATTCCATTTTTTTTGCATGCTAGAAAATTTGATGCGTGATATCCGCTCCAATTTTCAAGTCGTTTGGACATCTAAGAAGCTCTCGGCAAAAAAGACAAATCGGGTCAGAACAGTACATGAACAGTAACTTTTTTACAGACCCTAAATTTGTCTTTTTTGCCAAGAGCTGCTCAGATGTCCAAATGATTTGAAAATTGGAGCGGACCTCACGCATTAAATTAACTACCATGCAAAAAAGAATTGGAATTCTTTGAATTTTTCTAGTTTTTGTTTTCATTTTTTTCTTCAGCGCGGGTGCAGATGAGCCTGGGCTCAGAAGTGGATTATCGCCCACTACACATTCAAGCATTTCACATCGTTCTCTCGCTCACTCTGTCAAGCAAACTATACCAAACTCTCCTGCCTACCACGCGGGAAAAGACCCTCCCTCGCTTTTTTAATCGGATTTTGTATCGATGGATCGCGCGAAGCAGCAAAACCAAGTGTTACAAGACTACTACTCCTACTACGTACTACAGTACACTTGGCTGCCGTGTCTTGTACTCCTCCATCGTAAGAGTGGAGACGCACGCTTTCATAAATGTTCTACTTCCATTCGCCAACATGTGGGACATCTATGTTGGGAAACGTTGCATGGAAAACAAAAAAAATTCTACGCACACGCAAGATCTATCCATGGAGATGCATAGCTACGAGAGGGGGAGTGTGTCTACGTACCCTCGTAGACCGTAAGCGGAAGCGTTAGAACAACGCGGTTGATGTCGTCGAACAACTTCACGATCCAACCGACCGAGCACAGAACGTATGGCACCTCCGCGTTCAGCACACGTTCAGCTCGGTGATGTCCTCGACTTCTTGATCCAGCAAGACGGCGAGGTAGTGAATGAGTTCTGGCAGCACGACGGCGTGGTGACGGTGATGGTGATGCTATCTCCGCAGGGCTTCGCCCAAGCACTGCGAAAATATGATCGAGGGACGGAACTGTGGAGGGGGGCACCGCACACGGCTAAGACAATGTTGTATCCTTTGGGGCGCC
This sequence comes from Elymus sibiricus, assembly GCA_039707655.1. NCBI lineage: Eukaryota > Viridiplantae > Streptophyta > Magnoliopsida > Poales > Poaceae > Elymus > Elymus sibiricus. The sequence continues at coordinate 307,057,737 of CM077672.1, forward strand.
CCCTCTCCTCTATTTATATATGTGTAGGGGCTTGGAGTAGAAGGAATAGTGCCACGTGAACAGTAACCATGAATAGTACACATGTGGACTTGGACTCCAAAGTCCAATCCTATTCCTACTAGGACTCTCCCTTTTTCCTTCCCTAGCTGCGTGGGCTTTTGAGGACTTGGTGCGCCTGGCCCAATAAGGCCAGGGCGCCTCCCCTTAGCCCATGCCAGCCCTTGGGACGTGGTGGACCCACTTGTGGACTTCCGGACCCCTCTGGAATCCTCCGGAACCTTCTGGAAGCTTCCCGGTACAATACCGAAAAAACTGCACCTTTTTCCGGAACCCAAAATATGACTTCCCATATATAAATCTTTACCTCTCGACCATTCTAAGACTCCTCGTGACGTCCGGGATCTCATCCGGGACTCCAAACAATATTCGGTTACCAATTCACCTAACTCATATAACACTATATCGTCAACGAACGTTAAGCGTGCGGACCCTACGGGTTCGGGAATTATGTAGACATGACTGAGACGCCTCTCCGGTCAATAACCAATAGCGGAACCTGGATGCTCATATTGGTTCCTACATATTCCACAAAGATCTTATCGGTCGAACCGCAATGACAACATACGTAATTCCCTTTGTCCGTCGGTATGTTACTTGCCCGAGATTCGATCGTCGGTATCTCCATACCTAGTTCAATCTCGTTACCGGCAAGTCTCTTTACTCGTTCCGTAATACATCATCCCGTAACTAACTCCTTAGTTACTTTGCTTGCAAGCTTCTTATGATGTGCATTACCGAGAGGGCCCAGAGATACCTCTCCAAAACACGGAGTGACAAATCCCAGTCTCGATCCATGCCAACTCAACGGACACCTTCGGAGATACCTGTAGAGCATCTTTATGATCACCCAGTTACGTTGTGACGTTTGATAGCACACAAGGTATTCCTCCGGTATCCGGGAGTTGCATGATCTCATGGTCTGAGGAACATGTATTTGACATTCAAGAAAGTAGTAGCAAAACTAAGTGATACGATCATATGCTAAGCTAACGGATGGGTCTTGTTCATCACATCATTCTCCTAATGATGTGATCCCGTTATCAAATGACAACTCATGTCTATGGTTAGGAAACCTTAACCATCTTTGATCAACGAGCTAGTCTAGTAGAGGCTCACTAGGGACACGGTATTTGTTTATGTATTCACACATGTATTTAAGTTTCCGGTCAATACAATTCTAGCATGAATAATAAACCTTTATCATGAACATGGAAATATAAAATAATAACAACTTTATTATTGCCTCTAGGGCATATTTCCATCAATCTAACATCCGGGTCCACGTGCCATGCACCAAATAACAGTGCAGAACAGTAGGGGGGATGCACCCCGGTCGTGGTGCCGTAGTAGTAATGAGCAATGAGGCGTCAAATCACAAAGCCGCACCTTTCCAACCATCATTTCACTCTTCGCTAAATCCACTTCTCCATCAACTTCTTCAAGAAAACCACGTGTTGCTTCTGCCATTGTTCTGATTTTTTTTGGAGGGGCGCGCATCGGCTTGGTACACCACTGACACATGTGTCCGCATGTTAGCAAACCGACAGGCCAAGATCCCCCGCCCACCGCTCGGCAAAAGCACCTCCTTTTTACTAATTTGGATATCTATTTTTAGATCAATATAATCGAGATTTGTATATATCGCACCAAGAAGCAAAACCAAGTGGTATGCCTTACAGTTCAAAACGAAATGGCGGCACACTTCCAGCACGGCTGTCGCGTTCGCGTCGCAACTCCACCGGGTCAATCCGCACACGAAATGGCGACACACTAACAGCACGCGTTTCGCCGACATGTGGGACATCCACCATCTTGGTCCACGTGCCATGCACCAAAGTTCGGAGCAGCAGGGGGAGCCACCCCGGTCGTAGCGCCGCGGTACTAGTAAATGAGCAATGAGGCATCAAATCACAAAGCCCCACTTTGCCTGCAATAAGTTGGACGGAGCAGGGGAGATATACGTACAAAAAATTGTGGACACAGATTAGACCCAAAGGCAGTGACGCGTGGGTCCCGCATTTTGATATACCCGCGGTCTCCTTTGGTTCACAGGGTAGGAATATTATAGGAATATGAAAGTTGTAGGAAAAGAGATGTCGTACGGCCTCCTTTGGTTTGTAGGAACTTCATAGGATAGGATTTTCAAAGGAAAAAAAATCCTATGTAGCTCTGTGGTTTGTACGAATGGATTCCTAATCCTATGTAGGATAGGAACCAGTCCTTCACCTTTTAAAGGAAAAAAACCATTACCATAGACTCAATGGAAAAATTCCTATCCTATGCATCAAATGACATTTCTTTCTCTATAGGAATTGAGATGCATGTCATCACACTTCCTATGTTTTTTCTATTCCTATGATATTCCTATCCTATGAACCAAAGGAGGCCGACATGTATCTCAAATCCTATGAGTAGGGATAGGAAAAGAGATGTCATTTGGTTAACATCATATGAATTTTTCCATTGAGTCTTAATGTTTATTTTCCTCTGAAATGTGGTGTATAGGAATCCATTCCTATGAACCAAATGGCTCTAAAGGAAAAATTCCTATAAAAATCGTATCATGTAGAAATCCTATGATATTCCTCCCACCAAAGGAGGCTTGAAATTGCTGTAGGTGATACGGCCACTACAAGGATTCCGGTCTATTGCAACAAAATCATTCGTCGCAATACATGTCGATTTGTGGCGATAAGTACCTATCGCCACAAAACGATTTTTGTTGGCAGCCATTGCGATTGGACGCATGGTAATAGGTTATTGCCACAAAAAAGCAATTGTGGCAATAAAGTGCTCTATTGCAACATCCATGCGTGAAGTTGCCACATGTTTTCCCGTGGTAACATTCACCTGATGCCACAATTTCATTCGTGGAGATAGCTTTAATGCAACATGTAACGAATCGTGGCGTTTGATAGTTTGTGGCGATAGACATTTGTGGCAACAACCTATGGCAACGATGCTCGCTTCGTGGTGCAAACTCTATTGTGGCAATAGTTAATTGTGGCAACAAACTATGGCAACAATCCTTGCTTTCGTGGCATTAGGTATTTCGCCACGAACCACTACACTTGTGGCATTAACTTATGGCAACAAATTTTCCATTCGTCGTAATAGGACATTGCAACATACTCGTTTTGGTGGTGACAAATATGTATCACAACGGGAATTTTTTTTGTAGCGAGAGACTATTGCGACAATTTAAACTTTTCATGGCGATACTTTATTTCAACAAACCTTATTTTGGTGGCGCAAAATACTTATCGCAACGGACAACATGTTTGTAGCGAGAAACTATTGCGACAATTTAAACTTTTCATGGCAATACTTTATTTCAACAAAACTTAGCTTGGTGGCGCAAAATGGTTATCGCAACGGGCAAAATGTTCGTAGCGAGATGCTACCGCGACAATGCAAATTTCCGTGGCGACACTCTATTTCAACAAAACTTACTTTCGTGGCATCACGTAGTTATAGCATCGTGAAAAAGATTGTGGCGTCAAAGCTATTGCGACAATATAAATTGCTCCGTTGCAACATCCTAATGCAACAAAACATGTAGGCGTGGCGACTGAGATTTGATGCAACACTATATTTTTCGTGGTGCTAACATGTGGCAACCAAAAGTGGGTCGTCGTAATAGCCTATTGCAAACATAAAAAAAATACAGGCATTCAATTACAATATTCAAAACCATGACTATAATATGTATATTCATAACATTCATAATTCTCATAGCAAATATCCATAAAATGTAACTAAGCCATCGTAATTAAGTGCCAAGACTAAACTATCCGTGATCTCGATTCCAATCCAGCTAGTTCCTTGGATCCTGCAATCAAGAAATAATAAAGTTCTAGTTAATGAGCCCAGCATAACATACACCATACAATTATTCCAGCCCCATACTAACTGGACTAATACCGTGTTAGCAAGCAGGTAACTGAGGAATCAGAACAAGTGTAAATGTCTAAATCATAAGCACAAGTACATCTACTAAAAGCTTCCACTATCGATTTAAGTTGTGACTCGATGTATAATTTCAGTTAAGTTCTTGTCCCTAGCTAGCACATATTCGGTTTTTGTTCAATTTGTGACCATGTAGTATAAGATTTTGACCATGTAGTGCAACTTTCTAAACCAACTCACACTATAGGTGGTTCTCTGTCTAGTGACAGTACAATTATATATTACACAGCTGCAGACAGAAATTACTCTGCTCCCAAGGACACAGTTGCTTGCCCATTTTGAAGTTCCACTTATATATGTAACATATGGCATAGAAGTTGCAGTTGGATTTGGTAGAATTCAACATTTTCAATAATGGAAATTTATGGTAAATGATGAACAATTTCGTATAATTTTTTGAAAAGGTAACTAGATATTAGCATAAGGCTAACAGAAACTATGTAGCAGCTAGCTAATTACGAAGGACAATGACATATAAAATGCATGAAACAACAAAACTGGATTATGTCAATGATTATTCCAGGACCAAAGTCAGCAGGAAATAACATAGATGTGTACTTGCAGCCCTTGATTGATGAACTGAATGTTCTATGGAAGGATGGTGCTTGCACATATGATGCTGCAACTAAATTTTTTTTCCAGATGTATGCATGCTTGTTATGGACCATCAATGACTACCCAGCTTACGCAATGCTGAGTGGCTGGAGCACAAAAGGCAAGCTAGCATGCCCGTATTGCCACAAACATACAGATTTTTTGTGGCTCAAGTATGGTCGAAAGCATTGCTACATGGGACACCGACGTTTTCTGCCCAGGACCCACAAATGGCGTCGAAACAAGTGCTTGTTCAACAACAAGACAGATAATAAAGAAGCTCCAGTGGCACTTACTGGTGAACAAGTTCTGCGGGAACTTGATAGCATTGAGCATGCACCGTTTGGACGGTCAAATAAGAGAAAGCGACCGGAAACTAATAGCTGGCATAACTGGTGGAAGAAAAGTGTATTTTTCCAGCTCCCATATTGGAAGCACTTGCTCGTTAGGCACAATTTGGATGTTATGCACATTGAGAAGAAAATTTGTGATAGCATTCTGGGGACTTTGCTTGAGATGGATAAGAAATCAAAGGATGGTGTGAAGGCTCGTCTTGATTTGGAGGACTTGAAAATTAGGAAGGACCAGCAGTCATTCAAATCTGTTATGACAACTGTTTGGTAAGCAGGGATTCGAATCAAACAATAAATACCAACTCTAAGTGTGATGGATAGTACCTGGTGCTACGGAGCTGGCAACTCACAAGCCAGCAAGTCAACCTCTGTCAGATCTTCGGCCCAGTTTATGGACGAAACTGACTCTACTTCCTCATTCAGGCTGATATGAACTGCAAAAGTTTTCATCTTTAGCGTGGATATCGTAGGTATAAATGAAAGAAACTGGAATCATCCAAAGCCCGGTAAGCATAAGTATGAAATAAAGAAAGGTTGTTATACTTTAAAAAAGGAAGAGAAGATAATGCTCCTCAAGTTTCTGCAGAGCATTAAGTTGCCTGATGGCTATGCTTCACACATTAAGCGATGTGTGGTCCTCGATAAGTGCAAGATTAGTGGACTCAAAACTCATGACTGCCATGTTATATTTCAGAAACTTCCTATTGTGTTGCGCAAGCTTTTGCCAGAGAATGTTGTTAACCCATTGCTTCAGCTGAGTAAATTCTTTTCTGATTTATGCTCCAAGGAGTTAAGGGATGAAGATTTGGAGAAGTTGAGCAAAACAATTCCAGAAACTCTATGTCAGCTCGAGATGATCTTTCCACCAGCATTCTTTGATATTATGATGCATCTCCCAATTCATCTTGCTGAAGAGGCCCGGTTGGGAGGGCCTGTCTTGTATAGATGGATGTATCCAGTTGAGCGATACTTGCGTACGCTCAAAGGATATGTGCGTAACAAGGCTCAACCAGAAGGTTCTATTGTAGAGGGGTACATACTTGAAGAGTGCATGACTTTTTGCAGTCGATTCCTTGATGGAATGCCTACCAAGCTAAGTCAGTCCGAACGTCATGACGATGGAGGTACAGATCAACCACCAATAGGGATTAGCATAATGAGTACAGTGGATTACTCCAAGAAAGGTTTTGTTTGTGAATCATTCTCTTTGGCTGAGATTAATAGAATGAGGCATTTCATAATAACAAATTGTGAGGAAACCGCGCCATGGATTGAGTAAGGATACTTGTGTATTTATTTCACATCATGATATGCATTAATACTTTGCTTTTCAACTAACAATCATATCTCTTTGAAGTGAACATCTTGAGGAGCTCACGAGTAACAATTCTCCTAATCCTCAGAAGCAGCACAAGGAAGAGTTTGTTGGCTGGTTTGAGAGACGGGTAAGTTTCTTTCGCATTTTCACTAGTGTTCCTCGTAATAATGTACCAACGCTGTACATTACACTCACACATATGCTATTCGATGAAACAGATCACAGAACTCCACAATGATGGGAAGGTCAGCAATCTTATTTATGCACTAGCTAAAGGACCCGATCACCTAGCTCGTGTATACAACCGTACAGTTTTGAATGGATATTTTTTCGGAATTCCTATATAGAGCAGGATTTGAGTACCCAAAATAGTGGCGTCATAGTCAAGGGCGATGCAACCATAGGCAATATTGATTATTACGGGGTGATCAAGAAAATCATATTTCTTGACTTTCCTCCTGATAAGGAGGTTGTTCTATTCTAGTGTGACTGGTTTGATGTGCCTCCTGCCAACAGAACTGAGAGTAAGGGGTATAAGAAGGACACCAAATATGGAATTATTGAACTCGACACTACTCTACACAGATTCGAGGGGGACCCTTACATTCTAGGCCTCCAAGCTCAACATGTTTTCTATGTGAGAGATGTGAAGAACCCTGATTGGGCAGCTGTTATTCAAATGAATCCACGCAATTTGTTTGCTCCTTCTGTTTTAAATGGTGTAGGCCTTGATGAAGCTGTTGACGACGATGAAGGTGGTGAGGCAGATGTACTGGATGTCATAGATGCAGAAATTACAGTGCCAAAGATTACAGTACCTGAAGAGATCACTAGTTGGAGTAGAAATGATGACGAAGGATCCAGCGTTGATGTTTCAGTCATAGAAAATATAAAACCTGTTGAGTTTGAAGATGTTCAATTCGAATCTGATGATGATACGGATGATGATGAGGCTTACGTAAATGATGGCCATGTTGCTCCTTTGGGACAAGAAGAATTGGATGATGACCAGGGGTTCTTTGTGTAGGCTTTAATCTCTTGGTAAGGTGCTTTCCACATGTTTAAGCCATGAATATAAATTCCCAAACTTTTTTGATAGTTACCTACGAGTAGTCTCTCTCCTGAAGTTTAATCTGATGTGAAACAGGTTCAAACAAGGCGCACATGCATAGTGTCATCTGTTGTGGCGAATGGGAACAGAAGCTAGTGCTCAGCACTAACAGTTTGGTGATGAAGAGAAGAGAAGAGAAGAGTAGTTGCTGATGTGTAATATCATGGATGTTTTTCTTTTAGTGTTGTTGCTATTTTGATAGTGATGCTATGTACACACCGTTGCTGAACTTGTGGTCTTTTAGTGTTGTTGCTATTTTCATTACTTTGCCGTGAACTTATGGTCTTTTGTGTGAACAATCTATACAAGTATGGCTGCTACAACTTGTGTGTTGTCATGTTGAAAGATGTGTGATATATCTCGCTGAGATGGTTTGTTATATCCTACTAAAATTTTGTGTCATATGTCCTTATATATATATATATATATATATATATATATATATATATATATATATATATATATATATATATATATCTATCTTTATGTAGTGTTGTTGATCTACTGCTGAATTCTTGCTTGAAATTAGGCCGGGATACGTGTTGTTATGCTGCTCAATTGGTGGCTCTTTAAATGGAGCCTGGGAGTCTTTTCTCTTGAGCAAAGGTAATGTCCAGGAGTTATTTAAATGTAGCCTCGGAAGGCTTGCACCTCGTCATACCACTCACGCGGATGGAGTGGCGCTAGTTCATGGTCGTCGCCTTTTTCGTCGTCACCATCGGGCTGCAACTCTGAAGTTTTGCTTCAAGTGCAGTTAACCTCGCGGTTACACGATATCTACTACCAGGCTATTATATTGTCACCAACATATGCACATCCTAGTGGTCTGAACCTGCTTCTGCACCCTAGAGGGCATGAGTTCGAATCTACAAGACTACGTTTTTGATTCCTATCCCACAAGCCCTTGTTTTTTGGGAGAAAACACCCTAGTTCCAAAATAAAATATGTATTTCTATCAGAAAAATGTGTTATATCCATTTATAAACTTTGTTCACTGTTTTGGTTAATTAAAATTGGTGCAATTAATAAATACTTTAATTCCTCCTTATAACTTGCAAAAATCGTCACTTAATATTTATAAATCCGAATATAAATTATATGTCTATAACTAAGAGAAAAATGCATAGATGTTCTATTGCTCTTTTTTCGCATCACTAGGGGATTGTGGCAATATGTTGTACATATTACCATGATTGCACAATTTGTCGCAATATATAATAGTTATTGCAACGCAGTGAAGGCGAGGCAAAATTCGTCCTATTACAACCAATACGTGTTTTGTTGCGATACGAAGCCATGTTTTTGCAACAATATCAGTGCCTAGCGCCTCACGCCGGAATTGTTGCAATACGTGCCACAATATTACCACAAAGATTTACTTGGTTGCAATACCTACTGTCTATTGCAACAAAATGACTAATTCCCGCAACGGAACAGAACTGTTGCAATATCGCTACCATATTACGACGGCGGCACAGTTTGTGGCAATACACGGCTTCTATTGCAACAAAAGGAGTACCTAGCGAGACAAAACGAAAATGTGGCAGTATGTACGGCCTATTACCATGATTTGGAAGTTTGTGGTAATACATCATTTTATTGCAACGAAAGATAGATGTAGCAATAAATTTTGTTGTAATAGACCGGAATCCTTGTAGTGGGCGGTCTTCCTTTGCCGAGTGTTGGCTAACAGAGACTCGGCTAACAAACTTGGCGAAGTGTGGCACTCGGAAATAGAGCAGTGCCACATGTCGAGTCCTTACTCGATGCGACATTGCCGAGTTTAGAACTCAGCAAAATATTTGCCCGATTCTTCTATCGAAGGAACTCGGTAGAAATTTTGTATTGGGAAATAAGTGTTGCCACGTGGCTTATGTATATTCATTGTGCATTGCCGAGTTTAGCCAAGTAGAACTCGACAAACTATAGTGTCACGTGGCATCTCCGTTACGCCCCGTTCCATCTGACGGTGTGCTGTATTGAATTCCCTAGAAGGTGAAACTTGGCAAACATTATTTAAATATTCGCCAGACTCAGTAATGATGTAACCCAATTTAGATGTCAACCACAGAAGCCAGACATTATCTCAAATTAATAATCGAACTCCATGGACGCACCATGGTCAAACGATGGCATGTGACTCTAAAATTCAAATATGAACTTGAGCTTGTTAAATGCATATATGGTAATAGTATAGTATATCCACAAATACACCACGCATATCTCCATTATATCTGCATGGATTACAAATACCATGATCTCTTATTCATTTTCTTATGAAAAATAGTGAGTTATTTCAAATATTTGACTATATCATACACTATATTTCATCTCTCTACTGATCCCGATCGTTCTTTCTCTCCCCTTAGTTAGAGGACTCAATCCTACGATGTCTCTCGCTCTCTCTCACAACACACACACACACACACGGCCCCTCTTTATCGAAGACACACTAGTACATTCCTCCCCCATCTCTATAGATATCTCTCGATGATGAATGAAATGATATATGCTAGGTATACTATATGTGCATGTTGTTCTACGAAAACTCGGTAAAAGTTTGTGAGGTTTGAATTTTCAGTAAAGCTATATGCACTATATTTTTGAACGGAGGGAGCATACGGTAGTTGCGAACGCTCACGTGAAAATTTTATGTGTCGGAGGAGTAGCTGTTCTGTCAAATGCCATGGCAAAACTGCCACCGTTCGATGCAGATCTGACGGTTCTTTGGGCGTTCGCTAGGAAACGGCTTGTGGTGAACGTTCGCCAGATATGATTTACGAACACACGCATTGCATTGACACATTAACCCTCCCTATCACACACACACGCACCTCACGACTCTCCCGAGACTTCTCGCACACACCATCTATCTGTACTCTGTACGGTAGGTAGACGTCACACACATATATGTGCTCTTCACACCCTTCCCTCAGAACTTCTAAAAAATAAAAGACGTCACACATTTTTTTTGTAACTCAGATGTCACACACGTATACATCTTACTATAGGTGGTGTACGTAGTACACGAAGAGAAGCGGCGCACGCACGCACTAGTTCTCTAACACCCACGCACGGGTACACGTATGAGCGCATTTGTTTACAAAGAGGCATCCGAAGTGACAAATTGACTCGTGCAGTTTTCAACTTCATGGAGGGTCGGGGACCACACGTGAATGATACAGTACATAGTGTGACCTGGATGTGGTGGCGCGTTATTGATTGAGTTTTTTTACTGGAACGTTAAATGAAAATAGTGGTTTACGCGTATTCATTTTAAAAACGATTGCTACAAGAAAATCACTCCACTATATATATATATATATATAAGCAGGAGCCTCAGCGCTTGCTTTACTAGGGTTGCTATCATTCACTCTCTCATCCTCTCCAGATCTAAACAAGACAGCGGCGGCCACACCCTTTCTCTGCTCACCGCTGGCCACAGTTCCGGCCGGATCCCCTCCGCCGGCGAAGGGGAGAAGGTGCAGCATTCACGCGGTCGTCGGTGGCGAGGGAGGAGACCCACAGCTGCCGGCGCGTCCCGATCGGCGGCCCGTGCCGTTCTGTCTAACACAGCGCCGGCTCGGGAGGGCCTCCAACCCTTCTTCCTCCCTGCCGTATTGTGGGCAGATCCGGCCTCCCGCCGCCCTCCTGGCCACATCCGGATGACCCTCAGGTATAACTTCCTTCGAAACCGGCCTTGCTCTACTGCCCCAGCTCACCACGTGGCTGCATGTGGATCTTTTTCTACTTCCTTCGGCTGTTCCAAAGCCACCTAAATTTTTACTATTATTAGAGGTAAACCTACTTCATGCAGTCGAATCTAGGACTTTGTTCAAAAGGGAAGAAAGGGGGGAAAGCTGTAGCATGAATCTAGGACTTGGTTCAAAGAGGAAAGAAACGGGGGAAAGTAGTAGAGACTGGCTACCCAACCGGTCTCTTGGTTGAAAAGGGGAAGAAAGTGGGGTGGATAGCGAAGGGTGGGGGCAATTACTAGTAAGATACTGGCCAGACCGGTCTCTTGGTCGAAAAAGGAAAGAAAGTGAGTGGGTGTTGGGGGGACAACGCAATTGAGAATGAGCAGGTCTAGATTTCCTGTGCTCACATAGGAAAAGGTCGCCGAGGAGATAAAAAATTGGACAAATGCAGACATGCTGCCTGGATGTTTGCCATTCTCGACAACCAGATCTGCCTCACCACTTTATGCCCCTGCTGTCCCTTTGCCCTTATCGCTACCGTTAATCTAATATCAGAGGAAAAATGAAGCAATGCCACTGTTAGCCTAATGTCACTTCTAAGTAATGCTGCTGTCAGTCTAGTGCCATTGATAAATTGAAGCAATGACACCACCATTTTATGAAGTGTTTCTGTCTTGCTTTATTTCCCATGAATTCTGTTTTGCCAGTTACACTTAAATCTCACACCGCTAACATTGCATCATCCTAGTGGATCTGCACAAATTTGATTGCACCATGCACGGAGCTACTGACCATGTGCTACTCTCATGACAGTAATACTAATGCTGTTGTTTTGCATGTTAATCTAGTGCCAGTGTTGATGTGATGTGATGCTACTTCTTACTTAATGGCACTTTTTCATACTGTCAATGTAATGCCATTCATAACACAAGAGATGTTGTTGTTAATCATATGCCGCTGCAAATAACTGCCACTGGTTAAATAACCCTATTACATATTTGTGCAAATAGGGATGTCTATCTCCATAGCGTTTCTATTTGTGCAATCAGAAGCACACACCTCAATTTTAGTAGAACTGCACAAAATCAGATGGTTGTTCCTAACTGTTGTCCTCTACCAAATCCTTCCCCAGGTATTCCTACATTCATACCTAGCTAGAATGACCAATGCAAGATAAAAAGAAGCTGATTCGTACTTCCTGATTGCAGTGCAGGAACGAGCCTGTCATGTGTGGTGGAGAAAACAAGCAGTGTATCCGTGCCGTGAACTACACTCTCTCCCAATTTAAGGATGGCCCGAGGATGAGCTTGCATGACTGCACGGAGGCTTTGGGGTCAGGTGCGCGTACAAGAGGCATTGCAGTATGCTTATTTCTGCAAATAGCGGTGCTTAAATTTAGCTGCATAAGAAGTTCAGATGGTCAATCCACTTCAAGGTTCAGTTCAGTATTCCAACTGATAACACAATTATAATTTGTTATTCTGGAACGAGAGAACCTCACCCTGGATGGTGGCAACAAGAAAAACCAGAGTGAACTCCAGGAAATTAAAGCTTGCCTAGGGAGGCCCTTTGCTCAGAGAAGCCTGGCTTGATTTTTCCTGATTTGTAAACCTTCTCACAACTTTGTCTTTTGCTGTCAACTTCTAAAAGAGATGTTATGTTCTATGAATCATTGAGATGTATAAAAATGCTGAACTTATGCTTTTGAAGTATTTTATGCAGCCGAATTTATTGTGAATGTTTAACATGAATGCTGGACTAGCGTGTGAACATTTGGAATCTATATTGTGGCCTCAATTAACCGCATGAACCACTGTAACTAGATACGTAGTTGCTTATATGTCAGACAGCAGAGTATGAGTGTGAGCTGGTCGATAGCCGACTTTAATAGTGTTGAAGCGATTTGCGCCAATGTGCCGTGTTTGCACCAACTGGGCTTACAAGTGGAGCACCAATAGTGTTTACAAGTACTTAACCAGCATTACCTACACAATGTATACGTCGGCTCACCAAGAGTTGTCTAACAAGTATTTCATCAAACACACACTGCTCGTTGATAAACAGTGGCAACTTATGTCTTACAATGACATATTACATGAAAGAACTCGTGAGGATGCATCTGTTTTGGCAACACTTACGAGGGTTCTCACATGATTCACGGGCACACAAAAGTAGCAGTAGTTCCCATAGAGGGATTCAAACAGAGTACTACCCCAAGAGGGCTCGATAATACGCTAGGTTCGGGTAATTAAACACAATCCAAGCTACTTTGAAACACTAACTGGGACAACTATTTCATGCCATCGATCTAATTGGGGATGGACACAAGACGGACCTTGCCATGAACATCCTTGAGGACGTCCGGCAGCAGCTCAATCCTGTCAACCTTCTTGAAGATAACCTTGTGGCCTCTCCACTCATAAACTTGTTTCTCGAGGCATGCCACACCATCTTCATGGATAATCTTGACAAGAACATTATGCCTCACAAACGAAGGAGTAGCTGTGAACTTATTGTGCTTCAGTACACCCTGGACAACACGCCTGACAATAGTGTGGCTAGAATACATTTCGTCTTCGGTATAAGTGCAAATGGCTTCCAGGATCGAACATCCTAAGAACTTTGTTTTCCCAGTGCGTATATTCAGGTCATCCACCTCATAGCGAGTGACATGTACAACCACACAATCCTTGTCTGCATCAGGGCTCTAATTGAAACAGAAATGAATTCTAAATTACTTTCCAATATAAAAAAACACAAGTTATTTAAACCACCATGTAGAGTCAAAAGTATGCATGACAGGGAAGGTAGCATGGCATCGGAGATAATAAATCTTGCATTATTTATCACCTCGTACTTAGATCAAAAACCACAATCAAGATTGCCAAAGAAGAAAATCACCTTGGGCAGCTTAGCAGGGGGGGGACACATCCTCGAAGAGGTCCATCTTGGCGGTGGAAAACTGCTCCTGCACGGCCACGGGGGCTGTAACCCCAAACCTGGCATTGACCATCTTAGTAGTGACCGTGAGCGCATCTGGGGTTGGCTCGGTGGTGGCCTTCATCTTCTTGGAGCTCTCTGTCTCGTGGGGAACAGCCTGCCGCGTCTGCTCCAGCATCGGCAGATCTCTGCCCGGTTCTCCATGATCCATAATGAAACTGACAAATAGAAGACAACCGAAAGGAAAACACAATCGCAATGACAATGAAACAAAAAAGGGAGTGAGGATCAGTTACTGCTTTGCAAAAGATTTTTTTTTGGAAAGAAAATATACCAACATCACGGATGCGCTCACCTTCCCTTCGTTGGGAGAGAAGAACAATGGCAGAAGTGAGTGGTGGCTTTCTTGAAGAAGATGAGGGAGAAGCGGATTGAACGAAGAGTGAAATGATGGTTGCTTCTTCCGACCAACTTACAGCGGGGAGGTGGGGTTTTGTGATATGACAACTCATTACTGTCGCACTACGACCGGGGTGACTCTGCGCCTGCATACCGGCTACCACCTTCTAATTTGGTGGATGCCATTTGGGCCCGCGCTCTGCATGGCCCACATGTTGGCGAACCAAAGTAAAATGGCATTCAGTAGCGAGAGCCATTTCGACGACCGAGGAGGAGCCAGAAGCGGTAGTGTCTCCACTGTACTAGTAGGAGTAATTTTTTTTAGGATTGAGTAATTGTTTTTCTAGGGAGTGGTAGAGTGTCTCCACTGTAGTACTAGTAGCCCATCCACCCTAATTAATAAAATCAATTCGAAAGCCCTTGTTTTACTTAAGAAGAGGCGCTCCCCAGTGCACCATCCCCCAAAAAAACTCAGCTGCTCTTCTTCCTCCTCACTCCCACCTCACGTCCGCTCGCTCGACTCGTCTCCCCCTCCGGTTGTACTCCCAAATTCCTCACCTCACTCCTACAGAAAACCCCAGCTCCCCTTCTTCCTCACTACTACAAAAAACCCCCAGCTCCCCTTCTTCTTCACTTGCACCACAACTAGGATCATCATTCGTTACTCTGCTCAAATCCGTGAGCTCGACGCGACGCCCGCAAGGAAAATGGAGTCGGCTGGCCCCAGTGCCAAGAAGATGAGGCTCCCACTAGCGGCGATGCCGGTTGTAGATCTCGCACCCGGCAGCGCGGGGAGAAGCGGCGAGGCGCCCCTTGGATCTGAGGAACCCAAAGAATCTCGGGCGGACCGCATCAGCGATCTCCCGGACGCCATCCTTGGGGAGATCATCTCGCTTCTCCCCACCAAGGATTGCTGCCGCACCCAAGTCCTCGCATCTCGGTGGCACCCTCTATGGAGCGCCACACCTCTTAATCTCGATTGTCATGGCCTATCTCTCGTTGATGATTTTGAACTCCCCAGAGCCATCATCTCCTCCCACGGGGGCTCCGTTCACCGCCTCTGCATCCAAGCGTGCTACCTGCACGTGCCCCGCATGGTGGACGCCTGGCTGACATCCCCTGATTTCCGCAAACTCCAGATGCTTGAGTTCTATTATTCCTATGAAACTGACATACCACAAACCGAACGCCATATATTTGACCCGTCGCCACCGATGTCCATCTCGCGGTTTTCCTCCTCTCTCCACACTGCCACCTTTGCCCTGTGCAAACTACCAGACAATCTGGTACAAAAGCTTCGACTCCCACTTCTCAAAAAACTTTCACTTGTGCTAGTTCATATGTCGGAGGCCTCACTGCACAGCATCATCCAATCCAGTTGCCCTGCCCTGGAGTGCTTAGTGCTTGTTTTGACAGTTAAAATTGGTTGTTTCCGAATAAAGTCACCTAACCTAGTAAGAATTGGAATTTCTTTTGATGTAGGGGAGCTCATCATCGAAGATGCCCCTTCACTTCAAAGGTTGATCCTTGATTCTTGTTATTCACCTTCGCAAATAACAGTCATCTCTGCGCCTAAACTGGAGACCTTGGGTGGAATTCATGATCTCTGTGATCATTTCAAGATGGTGTTTGGCTCCACAGTTATCCAGGTACTGTATATTATCATCTACACTTTTGTAATCATAAGCTGCATTTTTCATTTGTGCGCATAAGTTTTATATCATCTTGGAGGACACTTTTTGTACTAATATTATGTTCCATATGCTCAATGAAGAGTTTGTCCATGGATAGCCTATCAGTGGTGCTGGATTCTGTCAAGATCTTATATATCAGTATGAATACTTTTGATCTGAACAAGATTATTGGCTTGTTGCGATGCTTTCCATGCCTGGAGAAGTTGTATATAAAGGTGATGATTTCATGCACATTGGAAGCCCATATATAGTGTACTAGAATTAACCGTTCAGTTGTTGCTCTTTCCACATACTCTTTTTTTAGACCTTAACTGTTTTCCATCTTCATGTCTATTTAGGCAGCAGGACGGGGTACAAAAGGTATAACCAATCGGTGGCATCGTAAGCACCGGGATTTTCTCAGTTCTCATCACATTCGTTTGAAGACAATAATTCTGGAAGGATATGTAGCCACCTATGCAAACACTAGATTTGTCACATTCTTCCTGCTGAATGCGAGGGTACTATTGTCCATCAAGCTTAAATATGTTAAGAACAAAGTTTTGACGAATGGATATGTCGAAGAGCAAAAAAATGACTTTCAGGTGGACAAAGGGGCTTCTGAACGAGCCAGGCTTCTTTTTACATCATCTTGTGGTCATATTCCATTATATTTTATGACCCGGGATGCTCATTTTATGGATCTGACCAATCCATTTGATAGTGACAGCTGCCAAAAACAGTGCTGGAGTTAGATGTTGTTGCCCTTTTCAATCCGGGTTTAGTCTAAACCTGATGAACAATTACCCTCGTGCTTTTGTACAGTTTGTAATTAAGCTGGAATTTGATGTTGTTGCCCATTTCAACTCGGTTGTGGCTGTCATATTTTCTTTGAAAAAGGCTAATGGCTTGCCATTTCTTTAATTAAGAGAGAAATATTGTAACAAATCTCAACCAAGGGAAATAACATCACTTTCACCGGCTACTTGATCTCATTGTGCATTACAGAATCCAAGGCTTAGCGCCCGCCAGCACCCACAAACTTATTTTGAGCTAGCACACCAAATGGGCTGTAATTCCACAAGGAAAAAGCCTATCCAACTTGCTAGGCTACAAATCTTTCAATATGAGGAGGGACGCATTCGGCCTGGCCAAAAAATGGGCAGTAAATCATAAAAGTAATATGAAATGGGCTGCAAATGTAAAAAAAACACAGCAAATTGGCAATTAGTTTCATATTTTGTTTTTTTTCTTCTTTGAGATTTTATATTTCATTGGATTTTAACATTTTTTAAAATTAGTTTTAATCTCGCTCCTAATTTTGGGATTAAAAATAGTTCGGACCCCAGCAAAAATATGCAAAAATTCAAAAAATTTGCATATTTTTTAGCAATTTTTTAACCCTGGTCCTGACGAGAAAAGGGCGGCAATTCTAAAAATGGCAAATGGGCTATAATAAATTCCATATGAATTAGCAAATGGGCTTTAAATTGTAAAAATAATAGCAAATGGGATGTACACGCCACAGATTTCTAGGCTGACTTGTTGGCCGACTAAGTTGACGCCTACGTAAGGCTTTGTGAACTTATAGTCAACAAACGATTCTAGCAGCAATGACTGTTGGATGTCCATCCAACGGCCGTCGTGCTTCTTCAATCTCTGATCTTCCTGCTCCAGCCGCCCAAACCAGCGCCGGCTTTACTACCTGCTCCCACCCTACTCCCACCGCTGGCTAGGCCATCCCTCTACCCACCCGCACCTCCTGTTATTTTCCGGCGACGGCATCCTCACCCCGGAGCCGAACCAGTCAACCCTCGTACTCCCCTCCATGTGGGCATCCACTGTTGTGCCTTCGCCAGCTCCGGGTCGTCCCCTTCCTAGGCCTCGCCGTCGTCCACCGTGTTGGTGCTCTCGGCATGGCGTGGTCAACGTGGTCAACAAACGACAGTCATCGGAAGAGGAATGTAGGTGGAGAGGTTGACAGTAGGGCCCCACATGGTCCATGGCCGCACGGAAGCAAGTGCCTCCTTATTACGTGAAAAAAATGATTCTCTCCCCTGACAGGTTGGACCCACCAACGACATATTCGCACGCAAGGAAGTGCCTCCTTATTACGTGGAAAAAAAAGTTTTGTCCCTCTGACAGTTGGGACCTACCAGCTGCATCTTTTTCAAGGAAGTGCCTCCTTATTTGGTGTGGGGCCCATCGCTAGCTAGGCCATCCCTCTACTGACCCACACCTCCTATTATTCTCCGGCGACGGCAGCCTCACACCGCAGCCGAGCCAGTAAACCCTTGTATTCCCCTCCATGTGGGCATCCAATGTCGAGTCTTCCCCGGCTCCGGGTCGTTTCCCTCGCTAGGCCTCGCCATCGTCCATCGCCTTGGTGCTCTCCGCATGGCGTCGTAAACGTGGTCAACAAACGACAGCCAACGGAAGAGGACTGTTCATGGACAGGCTGACAGCTGGGACCCACGAGGTCCATGGTCGCACGCAAGGAAGTGCCTCCTTATTACGTGAAAGAAAAATGATTCCACTCCCTGACAGCTGGGACCCACCAGCTATATCTTCGCACGTAAGGAAGCTCCTCCTTATTACTTGAAAAAATGTTGCTGACACGTGGGTCCCAGTAGCTCGATCAGTTTTGTTGTTGTTGTTTTTTTGCTGTTGTTGAGAGGGAGTAGGTTATCAACAGGGTTGTGCAGTGTCTGTGGCCCGTCTAGCCCAGGCTTTTATTTTATGTTTACAACATTTACGAGCCCAACTGTTTTTTTCTCGGTGAAAATGACTAGCCCACCTCTTTTTTTCGCAGAATAGCCTACACAGGCCGAGTTATTTTTCTCCGTCCTGCTGGGCTGCAAATCTTTCAAGATGACGAGGGATACATTCGGTCTGCCCAGAGAATGTAACACCCTGGTTTTCGCTCCTTGTTTTTTTTCCTTCGCTGGATTGGACTCCCGTCTTTTTTTCGATGTTATCGGATTTTCTCTCGCTCTTGGGTATATAAAGATGGTCATTTAGCCTTGCCTTTCCTATCCAACCAGATATTCTCCCAAGTCCAACTTGGCCATCCAAAATATATTCCCAGGATTTTGCCATCCAAACCCTACCTTCCGAGTCACCAGAAGGGAAACCCTAATTCCTTCCGTTACAAAGGAACACCAATTTCCTTCGATATGTTGCCTCCCAAACTTTTCCCAATGACCAGCCTATCTCTATGAACCCTGGATATGTAAAAATATTGCCAAGTCATTTGCAATATTTTTCATTTAAAATTAATTCCTTTTTCTGCCAGCTAAAGGAATTAAATCCAGGAAAATATATATCCATCTCCAAAGTTCATGAAAACCTGTGGAGATATTCTTTGTGATCATATTGAGCCTCCATAAAAATATTTGCCATAATTAAATAGGGGAAATTGCATTTTCCTATTTAAAGCCAATATTGCATCCTGGGCACTTTCCAAAGGAACTACCATTTTGGTAGCCAAGAAAAATCCCAAATAATTTGTGGAGCTTCTCCTATCAATATCTTCACCATTTCCATCAAGAACCCTAGTTCCATAGTTCAAAATTTGAGCACATCATCCAATTCTTGTTTCTGGACTTATTTTGAGGTTGTGAAGCAACTATATTTTATATTGCTTCAAAATTCTTGAAATTAATCCAGGACCTCAAATTCCCTATATGATGTGAGCATGCAAAAATTCACATCATTTTATTTAGCCATTTTCTCCCAAAAATTCCATCTAGTTTCTGTCCAGATTTCTAGTTTGCAAAGGAAGTGCTTGAACCCTTGATCCATTTGAGCTGAAATTTTGCATGGTGGTTAACATTGATAAATCACTCACGTAAACAAAAAATCAGCTCAATCCAGCTATCCATTATTCCACAGCAATTTTCCTAAGTTTTTGTCCAGATTCAAGCTTTGTGAAGGAAGTACCTTCATAGGGTATCAAAATGAGCTGAAATTTTTCCAGTGCCTTCATATATCCAAATCATACCTCTCCACCAAAATTAAGCTCATTTAATCAAGCCATTTGAGCCCAGCAAGTTAAACTTCATTTATGTCCAGATGGGCAATTTGCAAAGGCAGTGCTAGCTAGGGTGATTCATTTGGCCTGAAAATTGGCCAGGGGTCTCACCTTAGTAGATCACTGCTACCCACCAAAATCCAGCTCATCACCCCAAGCCAAACTTCCCCACTCCAGTACAAACACTTGTTGGTCAGAATCTAGGTCATCTCCAATCAGTCAACTCTTGCCCCCACTTCCATCCAAACCCTCACGGGTCAACTCACTGACCTTTGATACATCTAGTAGTCAAGGTTCCAGGACCATCCGGTGCCCTGGACACGCGGCACCCGAGGTGACCACGCGGTGGCCACGCCAAACAGGTGCTCTGCGCACTATCCTCGTCGGGTAGCTCACTCCGGCCAGCTCCGGCGTGTCCCGACGTGTCTAATGGCTTCGCGGAGTCCATGTACCCCTACTGGACCCTTCTCCCCCTCCTCATTCTTTCTCCTCATGCCATGGCGAGCCCCACCACCGCACTGTCCCGCCCGTGACCGTCGTCGTCGCTTCCCTCTGCTGTCCCCTTTCTCCCCGAGTCTTCTCGAGCGCGCCAGCGCAGCCCCGTTCTCATCCGCACGTCAGGTCGGCACCTCTCCCCGCTTGCCACCTCGCCGGAACTCCAGGATGCCGATAAGGCCACCACGGCGGCTGTGCTCATCTGAGCGCCCCGGCCGCCTATATATAGGCGGCCCCCAAGCTCCTCCGGCGCTCACACCACTCCCCTCTCCCTTCCTAGAACACCCAAGCCCAAGCCCTTGAGCTCTCCCTCTCTAACCGCTCCGCATCGCCGCCATGGCAGCCACTCTCTCTCGCAAAAATTCACATCATTTTATTTAGCCATTTTCTCCCAAAAATTCCATCTAGTTTTTGTCCAGATTTCCAGTTTGCAAAGGAAGTGCTTGAACCCTTGATCCATTTGAGCTGAAATTTTGCATGGTGGTTAACATTGATAAATAACTCATGTAAACCAAATATCAGCTCAATCCAGCTATCCATTATTCCCCAGCAATTTTCCTAAGTTTCTGTCCAGATTCAAGCTTTGTGAAGGAAGTACCTTCATAGGGTATCAAAATGAGCTGAAATTTTTCCAGTGGCTTCATATATCCAAATCATACCTCTCCACCAAAATTCAGCTCATTTAATCAAGCCATTTGAGCCCAGCAAGTTCAACTTCATTTCTGTCCAGATGGGCAATTTGCAAAGGCAGTGCTAGCTAGGGTGATTCATTTGGCCTGAAAATTGGCCAGGTGACTCACCTTAGTAGATCACTGCTACCCACCAAAATCCAGCTCATCACCCCAAGCCAAACTTCCCCACTCCAGTACAAACACTTGCTGGTCAGAACCTAGGTCATCTCCAATCAGTCAACTCTTGCCCCCACTTCCATCCAAACCCTCACGGGTCAACTCACTGACCTTTGATACATCTAGTAGTCAAGGTTCCAGGACCATCCGGTGCCCTGGACACGCGGCACCCGAGGTGACCACGCGGTGGCCACGCCAAACAGGCGCTCTGCGCACTGTCCTCGTCGGGTAGCTCACTCCGGCCAGCTCCGGCGTGTCCCGACGTGTCTAATGGCTTCGCGGAGTCCATGTACCCCTACTGGACCCTTCTCCCCCTCCTCATTCTTTCTCCTCATGCCATGGCGAGCCCCACCACCGCACTGTCCCGCCCGTGACCGTCGTCGTCGCTTCCCTCTGCTGTCCCCTTTCTCCCCGAGTCTTCTCGAGCGCGCCAGCGCAGCCCCGTTCTCATCCGCACGTCAGGTCGGCACCTCTCCCCGCTTGCCACCTCGCCGGAGCTCCAGGATGCCGATAAGGCCGCGACGGCGGCTGTGCTCATCCGAGCGCCCCGGCCGCATATATATAGGCCGCCCCTGAGCTCCTCCGGCGCTCACACCACTCCCCTCTCCCTCCCTAGAACCCCCAAGCCCGAGCCCTTGAGCTCTCCCTCTCTAACCGCTCCACATCACCGCCATGGCCGCCACTCTCTCTCGCCTAAATTCGCTCATCTCCGGCCCCCATTGCTGCTCCAGCCGCCGTAGCCGACCACCACCACCACCACGGCGCCCTCCCCGCCTCTATTTTGCCCTGGGGATGGCCATGGCGTTGACCCTAAGCTCGCCATCGCCGTCATCTGCCACTGCCACTGACCTTCCGCCTCTGACCACCCCCGCCGCCACAACGACCACCCACGGGTGCGGCCTGGAGCACCGCATCCATCCCCACCTCGCTCGGCCCTCTCGGGTACCACGGCCGCCGGAATCAGCGCCGGACGGCGCTCCTCTGTTTCTGTACGGGAGGAAGAAGAAGGGGGTGGGAGGAGAGAGAGAGATGGCTCGGGGCCCGCATGTAAGTGACTCACTGCCGGGCCCAGTCATTTAAGTGGAAGCGTAGTTTGGTGAAATACGCTTTTCTGTTTCTGAAAGCGTACTATGGCGCAGTTCTCGGCCGGAATACGTTTTCGCTGCAGAGAAGGCGTATTCTCAAAAATGCAATTTCACTTTTCAGCCGCCGGCCGAAACCCTTTAATAGTGGACGTTCGTCGCTTAAGGGCAAAAATGAACAGATTCTGTTTATTTTTCTGCCTAACGAACGAACGGCCCTAACTTCGCGACCGTAACTCTGTTTGAGGTAAATCCAACGCCCACATTCTCAGTTCGTTGAGCCCGTTCCGATGACATCACTTTCATAAGGTTTACACATTCTGAAAATACCCATTTTGCCCCTGCCCTATATCCAGCCTCCCCGAGAGGGAACCCTTTCCGGAGAATTTTACCGCGAGGTGATCGCACTTCTCCCGGAGTATTCCTTCACCCCCAGGCAAGCCGACCATCTGATATATGCTCTA
Organism: Elymus sibiricus; assembly: GCA_039707655.1. Lineage (NCBI taxonomy): Eukaryota > Viridiplantae > Streptophyta > Magnoliopsida > Poales > Poaceae > Elymus > Elymus sibiricus. The sequence goes on from CM077672.1 coordinate 307,080,774, forward strand.
AAGCATCGCTCTGTGTTATTCTTGCATGTTTAATTAATGAATGTGCCTGTGTTAGAAATAATTAAACTCCTGATAGTTTGTATTACTATTGGCAATAGTTGCTAATGTTCATCATGAATATTACCGCACTAGTGACTCGTAGTGATATAGTATGGAGATGGGTTGTTCTATGATTATGTTGGTATGTATGGATTATCATTATTGTTGTAATAAAAGAATGTGGCTTAATAATGACAACCTCCTCCGTCGGTTGGATCGAGTCGTAATGCCACCGAACCGAGCTCATTAGTGCAGCCACATTTGCCTTTATGGGAAGGCCCTAGCTTGGTCTATCGTCTTGCCTCTTTTTGGTACCACCAAAGAGGGGGGATTATGTATGCGTGCTACCCTGGCCCTGTAGGCGGCGATAATCCTGTGAGCCCAGTTAAGTTATATGGTACCAGGTCCCCGTTTCGGACAGTTTTGTTTGGCCACGACGGTGGCAGGTGTTAGGAGTGACACAGGGGCCACCCAGGACATGACCTAGAAGGGGTATGGTTGTCGGTGGGGCCGTAAGAGTGCCGGGCAATAGACAAGTTTTGTTGGAGCAGCGCCGGTCCACCCGAATGGGAACATGTACTAAAGTACGAGGCAGGGAGCTCCATAGTGTGGGTAAAGTGTGCAACCTCTGCAGAGTGTAAATCTATTCGAATAGCCGCGTCCTCGGTCATGTGACACAGTTCATACTAGGTCACACTATTTGGTCTGTGTCGAGTCTGGAGGAGTTAACCGAATGATTGCTAAGAACAAACATGATAAGGTAAGCTTTGTCAACATAGATGCCTGGACATCGGATGAAGTCAGAAAGCTGAGATGTTAGCCATGGGATGGCTATGAAAGAGATGGTCGGATGACCGCAAGATTTAGATGGGATTTGGATCGTGTTTGGATTGGATCCTAAGATTATTCGGAGTATGGATTAATTACTGGATATGCTTTATCTTCGTCATACTGTAGTTACTTTGATAGTTATCATGCTAGATAATCCTGTTATAACATGAAGATTAATATTGCTGGATAATCCTGCTACGACATGTTAGGTAATATTGTTAAGATAATATATGCATGCTTGAATGCCATGGATTGCATTGCTTGGTGTCTATGTTGGTTTGGTTTGCTTGCGAGTACATTCAAAAGTACTCAGCGGCCTTCAATGTGGCCAGGTTCACCTAAGGATCCGACGTCCACTAGCGAGGAGCCGGAGCATTCGAGGACTAGAAGAGTAACCCAGTCAGATCCCTGTGGATTGGAGCCGCACCAAGACCATGCTGCCTTAGATATAGCTTTCCCGCTGCCATCACCCTTGTAAAATCTCATGTAAAACTTATATATCCATTAATAGAAATGTCTGTGTTCATGATACTTGTTGTAAACGCGCATGCCAGAGTGATTTCTTGGGCTGGTGTGTGCGGCGACCGTCTGGCTACAGTGGTATTCAGGCGGGGCGGCACAACGGATGGTATCAGAGCCATGCTGACTGTAGGTTACCCTAGCCGAACTTCATTGCCTCTTGATCAGTTGAAAGCCCAGATGGATTTCAGCCATCTTTGCCAAACCGGCACGGCTACTATTGATCATAAGGCAATCCCGTAGGCTTTTCCCCGCATCAAACCTCAACTCTCGTGGCCTTTGCCTCCAGTGGGAAATGTCCGCACCAGGCAATGACCCGTGAGCCCTTAACCCCTAGGTAAACCAGATATCCCCACCTTGCTTGCTAACCATGGCATTTCTCTCCTTAAATCCAGTTTCCTTTGGGAAACGCCTATAAACTCCATCTTTTCCCGATAACCCTAGGATTGTTGACTAAGCCACTTTGGCTATGGTTATGCGTCGAGTTTGATGTTCCCTAAGGAAGTAGTAGGAGCTTGACCCCAATTGCTACCAGGGGCATTGTGTGGTTTTGGTTCTAAATCCTTAGAAGTGCATCGAGTGTGCTATACTAGCTATACTAGTGAATCTTTGGCCACGTGGGTAAGTCCGCAAAATTTGAGCTTTATTTGCTTTTTGGTTTCTCGCGGTTCTTGTTTCTTTTCTCGATTCCGTTCTCTTGCTCCGGCTGGATCCATCTGCAAGAACTGCCAAAGAAGACCAGTATACCACTTGGATAATACCCAATAGTCCAAGTTTAGTAAGAGCCAAGTCAACCACATGATATTTAGGACAGCAACATCGGATCTATCAAGAATAGAGGATGGGCTAGAAGCAGAATCTGCGTGCTACAGACCATGCCAGAATATACCTGAGAGAGTTTGCCTCAGAATAAATCACACCTAAGGAATAGTCAGATAAGCTATCGGGAATGGACACCAGCAAGAGCAAATTATTCCGTCCTCGACACAAGGATTATTTCAGTCAGTAGGGTGAACCTTGAGTCTTTCTCAATGGACTCAAGAATCATTTATTACCCATAGAAGACATATTTCAAGAATGTGAATGAGCCGAGAGCAACAACAACACTCTAGTGTGTTGATACAAATTTCAAAGCATACTTTGGAATTCCTTGGTGCATATACAAAATTTTCTGGGCAAAGGGAACAAGGCTTGTAAGACGTATGGATAAGTTCACGACTGCCCAGAACCAATGAGAATTCCAAATACCTGGAAGCTTAGCCAAACTGAATGGAATTATCCGCCAATTCCTTATTATCGACACACATCTGGACTAACTATCAACACGAAGTCTGCAACCGTTGTGCAACCTTTACATCAGCAATGATCAGACCAGCAGAAGGACAAGCGGCGTGCATGACCAACGAAATATCTTCAGATAAGGTATGGCCTATACCAAGTTTTGGCTCCCCCATGGGTAGATACTCCGGAAGGAAGCCAGAACCGGCCACAGGTCTGACTGCATACCATGGTGCAAGGCTTCTGGTACAAGGACCCCAGCCTTCCTCCGCAAGCTATCGAGAAGAGCTTACGACGCAAGACTACCAATCTTCCTCGCTATGCCACCAGGGAGGAAATCTTCTGGGGTACGGCACTCCCATCTTCCTCAGCGTGCTACCGCGGAAAGTTTCCGGCATAAGGCACCTGACCTTCTGCAGTAAGCCACATGAGGGAAAGCTTCTGAGGTGCGATTCCCAGCCTTCTTCAGCACGCTACCTTGGCAGAAGCTTTGAGCATAAGGAATTCAGCCTTCTTCAGCACGCCATCATGCCCACAACAATCCTATTAGAAGCACGAACTAGTCCAGACACACGTCCGCCTCAGAACTCAGTGGTTATGAAAGGATTTATCCTACCCCTGCATATGTTGTGAGCATGCAGTCCAGTGGATCCATCCATGCGAGCCACTCGTACACGGGAATGACTGTGCTCAGAGAAACGTCGACCCCATACTTCAAAGAAGGATGTGAACACAGCAATCCCTACGAGATATGCAAGAGTAAGTTATGATATGACCAAGGAGCCGTGCTGGCAGGTCATGACAGGTCCATCAAAGGAACCCTCAAGAACAAAGAAGTTTCGGATAAACCACCTTCGCGATGGTCAATAAAATAAAATTTAACGAGCAAGGTGATATTATCAATCTTTGACAAACTCTTGCATATGCGGCCACAACAATGCACTACTTGCGAGCTTGCCGCACTCATTCTAAATACGGGCCACAAACCAAGATAAGAGGCTACGCTCCAAAAGATACACAGGATGCTAGCCACACTATGTTCAGCTCAGTGGTCGTAACAAGAACTCTAGAGGCTATGTATAGTAGAGCCACCACAGTAATTGATAGAGTTTCACAGTTTGAATTCACTTGGAAACAAGACATTCAGGTAGAAGAACTGAAAGCACATGCACATCAGCGGCGACAGTTCGAAGATGCCATGATAAGAGATTACCATCTATGATTACTTTGTGGTTCTGCCTAACATTTCAGCGGGGATGTAATAATAATAGCTTGGTCATGTTGTTCCTTGGATTGTGGATCACCTAAGGACAAAGTTTGAATGCATGAGACAGAAGGAAACACTTCGTGTGGAACCCATAGTCAGACTGAGCATTCTGACAAGGCAGGAAGAAAGCTACCCCGGGTCACTCGAGGCCATACGAGCATGTGAGCCCTGCACCCGGAAAAGATGTCTCGCCCTTGGCAGTCAGTGTACGAAGCATCACAATAAAACCCAAAGCAGGATAGAAGGTTTGTCTGATAGGAAAGACAAGGATTCAATGCAATCGTTGGAAAAGACAGCCCCGGAGCCATCAGAAAAGGCAATTAGAAGAACAGTGAACCAACGAACACAAGATAGCTGATGGATCCAAGTCGCACACAGGTATGTCCCCCGTCGCCGGAAGGTAAGCCCAGAAATCTCGAGGACGAGATTTTCTTAAGGGGGGTAGGTTTGTAACACCCTGGTTTTCGCTCCTTGTTTTTTTCCTTCGTGGGATTGGACTCCCGTCTTTTTTTCGATGTTATCGGATTTTCTTTCGCTCTTGGGTATATAAAGATGGTCATTTAGCCTTGCCTTTCCTATCCAACCAGATATTCTCCCTAGTCCAACTTGGCCATCCAAAATATATTCCCAGGATTTTGCCATCCAAACACTACCTTCCGAGTCACCGGAAGGGAAACCCTAATTCCTTCCGTTACAAAGGAACCCCAATTTCCTTTGATGTGTTGCCTCCCAAACTTTTCCCAGTGATCAGCCTATCTCTATGAACCCTGGATATGTAAAAATATTGCCAAGTCATTTGCAATATTTTTCATTTAAAATTAATTCCTTTTTCTGCCAGCTAAAGGAATTAAATCCAGGAAAATATCTATCCATCTCCAAAGTTCATGAAAACTTGTGGAGATATTCTTTGTGATCATATTGAGCCCCCATAAAAATATTGGCCATAATTAAATAGGGGAAATTGCATTTTCCTATTTAAAGTCAATAATGCATCCTGGGCACTTTCCAAAGGAACTACCTTTTTGGTAGCCAGGAAAAATCCCAAATAATTTGTGGAGCTTCTCCTATCCATATATTCACCATTTCCATCAAGAACCCTAGTTCCTTAGTTCAAATTTTGAGCACATCATCCAATTCTTGTTTCTAGACTTATTTTGAGGTTGTGAAGCAACTATATTTTATATTGCTTCAAAATTCTTTAAATTAATCCAGGACCTCACATTCCCTATATGATGTGAGCATCCAAAAATTCACATCATTTTATTTAGCCATTTTCTCCCAAAAATTCCATCTAGTTTTTGTCCAGATTTCCAGTTTGCAAAGGAAGTGCTTGAACCCTTGATCCATTTGAGCTGAAATTTTGCATGGTGGTTAACATTGATAAATAACTCATGTAAACCAAATATTAGCTAAATCCAGCTATCCATTATTCCCCAGCAATTTTCCTAAGTTTCTGTCCAGATTCAAGCTTTGTGAAGGAAGTACCTTCATAGGGTATCAAAATGAGCTGGAATTTTTCCAGTGCCTTCATATATCCAAATCATACCTCTCCACCAAAATTAAGCTCATTTAATCAAGCCATTTGAGCCCAGCAAGTTAAACTTCATTTCTGTCCAGATGGGCAATTTGCAAAGGCAGTGCTAGCTAGGGTGATTCATTTGGCCTGAAAATTGGCGAGGGGTCTCACCTTAGTAGATCACTGCTACCCACCAAAATCCAGCTCATCACCCCAAGCCAAACTTCCCCACTCCAGTACAAACACTTGTTGGTCAGAACCTAGGTCATCTCCAATCAGTCAACTCTTGCCCCCACTTCCATCCAAACCCTCACGGGTCAACTCACTGACCTTTGATACATCTAGTAGTCAAGGTTTCAGGACCATCCGGTGCCCTGGACACGCGGCACCCGTGGTGACCACGCGGTGGCCACGCCAAACAGGCGCTCTGCGCACTGTCCTCGTTGGGTAGCTCACTCCGGCCAGCTCCGGCATGTCCCGACGTGTCTAATGGCTTCGCGGAGTCCACGTACCCCTGCTGGACCCTTCTCCCCCTCCTCATTCTTTCTCCTCACGCCATGGCGAGCCCCGCCACCGCACTGTCCCACCCGTGACCGTCGTCGTTGCTTCCCTCTGATGTCCCCTTTCTCCCCGAGTCTTCTCGAGCGCGCCAGCGCAGCCCCGTTCTCATCCGCACGTCAGGTCGGCACCTCTCCCCGCTTGCCACCTCGCCGGAGCTCCAGGATGCCTATAAGGCCACCACGCTGGCTGTGCTCATCCGAGCGCCCCGGCCGCCTATATATAGGCGACCCCCAAGCTCCTCCGGCGCTCACACCACTCCCGTCTCCCTTCCTAGAGCCCCCAAGCCCGAGCCCTTGAGCTCTCCCTCTCTAACCGCTCCGCATCGCCGCCTTGGCAGCCACTCTCTCTCGCTTAAATTCGCTCATCTCCGGCTCCCATTGCTGCTCCAGCCACTGTAGCCGACCACCACCACCACCACGGCGCCCTGCCCGCCTCTATTTTGCCCTGGGGATGGCCATGGCGTTGACCCCAAGCTCGCCATCACGGTCGTCTGGCACTGCCACTGACCTTCCGCCTCCGACCACCCCCACTGCCACAACGACCACCCACGAGTGCGGCCTGGAGCACCGCATCCATCCCCACCCTCGCTCGGCCCTCTCGGGTACCACGGTCGCCGGAATCAGCGCCGGACGGTGCTCCTCTGTTTCTGTTTGGGAGGAAGAAGAAGGGGGTTGTTAGCAACCTTCCACGGGTGGGCCTTGGGCCGGCATGAGAGGGACGCCAGGGATGCCATCGACTACAAATACATGAAGGATTAGATCGAGCAGGGATCCCAGGAACGAACCGGCGGCGGCACTTCCTCTCCCGCCTCTAGCTCTCAACCCTTCCCATGTTCTTACTTCTTCCATTTTCAGCACACTTGTGCTTGTACCAGAAGTGTAATCCGAACCTATTAGCTACTCAATCCCACCATATCGAGCAATACAGAGAGATATAAATGAGTAGCTAACACTTGGTATTCAGAGCCAATTTTTTTCCCCACCACCACCACCATCTGATCCAGTGATGGAGCCGGCCACCAAGAACGATCTGAAGGACCTGATGAAGGAACTGCTCAAGGAGCTCAAGGAAGACATCAAGGTGGCTGTCGCGGAGGCGTTCGGCAACTCGAAGCCGGCGCTCGAGCACGCTACCACCTCGACTGCTTCCCTGCTGCTCGCCACGGACGTCTTCAACGCTAACTCCAAGGTACACTACGTCACCTTTTCCACCACCAAGGCCTAGGAGGTCCTCAAGGTCGTCCACGATGCGTCCCCTGACTGCATCGAGATAGCGCCCGTCACCTGTTCGACGGATTGCTCGCACCAAGTCGTCGTCGACGACCCCATCAACATTGCTGCTCCGACACACACCACCTGTTCGGCGGGTGGCCTTGACCACTTGTGCGACGACCGCATGTGTCCATCTTACACCGAGCAACTACCATGGCCGCCCCCTATTCCAGTGCAGATTATTGTGAACGACACTGTCCTGTTCCATGGCATAGCTCGCGGTTGCGTCTCCGGTGACTCTGGATATGTGTGGTGGCCACCGGACCACCAGCCAAGGATGAAGAGTGAATTGCAACTGCAGAGGGTAATTGGAGAAGGTGCTCTCATTTTGCAAAGCAATTGTAGCAAGGTCGAGTTGCGTCCACTACCGTGGCCATCGTTTTCAAGCAATTGCAGAAAAGTGCAGGTGTGGTTAGAACTACCCAAGTGTGAGCTACCTGATTCTAGTATTGCCAAATTTGCTTCACCGGTGACTATCTCTGTTCATGCCTTTTGTTCATTGGAATCTATTGAGCATCAGTTTCTAGCTGTTCCTGAGCAGGTCAATGAGTTGATTGGCAATTTTAGTCTTGAGAAATTGTGGAGCACTAGTAATCTTGTCTATAAAACCCAAATGCATTGGAAAATTTCTGAGCATCACGCACGAGAGTGTGCTGATGTAGGTAGTATTCCCACTCCTAACAAATTACAGGAGAAACTACAGATTAGGAGCATGTCAGTACAATGCAAATTTTTGGGTCAAGAGAAATTAAAGAAATGCCTTGGTTTCGCATTGGGCAGGACTATTTTAACCGGCTTCCACAATTGCCTTCCTGAGTATGGTACAAAATATGTCCGCATCAACCAGGTTACAGTTCCAAATATTAGTTTCAACTATGGATTTTCTGAGGTTTGGCTAGCTTGCAATTGGGCTACCATGGGGCTTAAGCGTGATGAACTACCCAATGCTAGTGGAATGGCAGGCTTGGAGTCCACCGACTTTGCTATCTATCTGGATTATCTGCTACCCACCTCTCCTGATATCAATCATGCTAGATTTTTCTACACAAGTGCGGCTGTTACAAACCTGAAGCTGCAGTTTATTGTCTTTCCCGGAGAGTCACTGCATCCTGGTCTATTGTCACACAAGGCAGATGGTCAGCAACAGGTGATTAGGCTCTTTCAGTTAGTCCAACTTCATTGCAAGGAACAGTGGTCATTGTTGGCAGATTGGACCACTTTGGAGTTCAATCATGCTATCTCGCATATCCACTATACTAGTATTATTGATTCATTGCTTCAGGGGAAGTTTGGTACATGCAGGGGAATGGCTACCAAATTTAGTGGAGGTTACACTTTGCAACCAGCAGTCATGGCTAGGGAACTGCAGTCCACAGAACTTTTCTATTTTCCCTTACCACCTGCCAAGCCTCCTGACAAACATGACAAGTGTATTCTTATTTTGGTCAAGATTCAACACAAGATTCTAAGTTTGTACTTTGTGAGTGAGTCTCTTCATATCTTAGCTAGACCTTTTGAGCTATATGCTACTACCTCGCCTATGGAGATGATCGACCCTCTTATAATTGTTAATTGTACTTCTTGTCCCTGGTATAGCATCTATGTTGTCATGGAGATGGATCCAACAACAAGTACTGCAGCTTGCGACAAATGTGGTTGTCGGCATCTTATATCAACCGGAGCTTATAAACTATTTTTGGATTACATGTTTGAGTAGAGTAAATCTCAGAACTGGAAGTGTCTGCTCTATTTAATTTGGCGAACAACTCTTGCATATTTGGGAATGATGGACTCCTGTCCAGCCAATCTATGTATCACCATTGTACTGGTAGATGATTCAGTGCATCACTGGGTGATTCATATCTCTTCAAGCATGCTGGCTGGTAGCGATCAGTGCAAGTGTGAATGGGGCGCACAATTCTTATTTGGCAAATGGGTCGTGGATGCTGGGAGCAAGCAGAACGGTGAGGTTTGTGTTTCCTTGGGCACTTGTGATCAAAAGGAGTGGTTTCCTTATAAGTATGCAACATTTGATCAGGTTAGGGACATCGTGCTTCTTCATTGCTATGCTTGGAGGCTGCTGAATGCTAATTTCTTGCAAGCCTCCTGTTTCAATGGATATTCGTGTCTGTGTTGTTTTGTGCTACTTTAGTGGGAAAATGCATGGACATTCGTCTTGGAGTTCTCTGCTAGTCGTAACCAGTCTGGGCAACCATTCCGTCCACCATCAGTGAGAAGTGCAGGTTATCTGGAGAACCAAACTGCAGCTTGGCCACCATTCTTTGAAAGAACAGTGCAGCCTACCCTATTGTTGTCAGAGGATCCTGGCATATGGACACTTCACTGTCTCTACGATGGGGATTGCGAACAAGTCAAAGTTACAGGAAGGAGGGATGCCACACCCACAACCCTTGATATCGATTCAGCTGACATCGACCACCATTACTACATCCACGCCTTCCTCGACCAAGCCCCAAATGACAATGACTACTACCTCAAGGACACCTGCTTCTCCGACCTCGTTCAAGTTCACCACAACCATGGCTGCAACCGCGATGGCTACTTTGGCAACCCAGGCAAGCAAACTTACTACTTCGGTCGAGTCTACACCGACCTCGACCACTATCATGAAGACTACCATGGCGACCCTAGCAAGATCAAGGGACTTTGAGTGCCATGGGATCCTGGCAAGCTAGCTTTCAGTCTTCTCCTGAGATTCGGCTTGGGGTCAAGCCGAGTTTCAAGGAGGGAGGGGTGTTAGCAACCTTCCACGGGTGGGCCTTGGGCCGGCATGAGAGGGACAGGCCTAGCACCCAGGCCAGGGAAGCCATCGACTACAAATACCTGATGGATTAGATCGAGTAGGGATCCCAAGAAGGATCACAAACGAACCGGCGGCGACACTTCCTCTCCCACCTCTGGCTCTCAACCCTTCCCCTGTTCTTGCTTCTTCCATTTTCAGCACACTTGTGCTTGTACCAGAAGTGTAATCCAAACCTATTAGCTACTCAATCCCACCATATCGAGCAATACAGAGAGATATTAGTGAGTAGCTAACAGGGGTGGGAGGAGAGAGAGAGATGGCGCAGGGCCTGCATGTAAGTGACTCACTGTCGGGCCCAGTCGTTTAAGTGGAAGCGTAGTTCGGTGAAATACGCTTTCTGTTTCTGAAAGCGTACTCTGGCGCAGTTCTCGGCCGGAATACGTTTTCGCTGCAAAGAAGGCATATTCTCAGAAATGCGCTTTCACTTTTCAGCCGCCGGCCGAAACCCTTTCATAGTGGACGTTCGTCGCTTAAGGGCAAAAATGAACAGATTCTGTTTATTTTTCTGCCTAACGAACGAACGACCCTAACTTCGCGACCGTAACTCCGATTGAGGTAAATCCAATGCCCACATTCTCAGCTTGTCTAGCCCGTTCTGATGACATCACTTTCATAAGGTTTACAGATTCTGAAAATACCCATTTTGCCCCTGCCCTATATCCAGCCTCCACGAGAGGGAACCCTTTCCGGCGAATTTTTTCGCGAGATGATCACACTTCTCCCAGAGTATTCCATCACCCCCAGGCAAGTTGACCATCTGATATATGCTCTAAAGCATCGCTCTGTGTTATTCTTACATGTTTAATTAATGAATGTGCTATGTTAGAAATAATTAAACTCCTGATAGTTTGTATTACTATTGGCAATACTTGCTAATGTTCATCATGAATATTACCGCACTAGTGACTCGTAGTGATATAGTATGGAGATGGGTTGTTCTATGATTATGTTAGTATGTATGGATTATCATTATTGTTGTAATAAAAGAATGTGGCTTAATAATGACAACCTCCTCTGTCGGCTGGATCGAGTCGTAGTGCCACCGAACCGAGCTCATCAGTGCAGCCACATTTGCCTTTATGGGAAGGCCCTAGCTTGGTCTATTGTCTTGCCTCTTTTTGGTACCACCAAAGAGGGTGAGTATGCATGCGTGCTACCCTGGCCCAGTAGGCGGCAATAATCCTGTGAGCCCAGTTAAGTTATATGGTACCAGGTCCCCATTTGGGACAGTTTTGTTTGGCCACGACGGTGGAAGGTGTCAGGAGTGACACATGGGCCACCCAGGACATGACCCGAAAGGGGTATGGTTGTCGGTGGGGCCGTAAGAGTGCCGGGCAATAGAAAAGTTTTGTTGGAGCAGCGCTGGTCCACCCGAATGGGAACATGTACTAAAGTACGAGGCCGGGAGCTCCATAGTGTGGGTAAAGTGCGCAACCTCTGCAGAGTGTAAATCTATTCGAATAGCCGCGTCCTCGGTCATGGCACACAGTTCGTACTAGGTCACACTATTTTGTCTGTGTCGAGTCTGGAGGAGTTAACCGAATGATTTCTAAGAACGAAAATGATAAGGTAAGCTTTGTCAGCACAGATGCCTGGACATCGGATGAAGTCAGAAAGCTGAGATGTTAGCCATGGGATGGCTATGAAAGAGATGGTCGGATGACCGCAAGATTTAGATGGGATTTGGATCGGGTTTGGATTGGATCCTAAGATTATTCGGAGTATGGATTAATTACTAGATATGCTTTATCTTCATCATACTGTAGTTACTTTGATAGTTATCATGCTAGATAATCCTGTTATAACATGGATATTAATATTGCTGGATAATCCTGCTAAGACATGTTAGGTAATATTGTTAAGATAATATATGCATGCTTGAATGCCATGGATTGCATTGCTTGGTGTATATGTTGGTATGGTTTGCTTGCGAGTACATTCAAAAGTACTCAGCGGCCTTCAATGTGGCCAGGTTCACCTAAGGATCCGACGTCCACCAGCGAGGAGCCGGAGCGTTCGAGGGCTAGAAGAGTAACCCAGTCAGATCCCTGTGGATTGGAGCCACACCAAGACCATGCTGCCTTAGATATAGCTTTCCCGCTGCCATCACCCTTGTAAAATCTCATGTAAAACTTATATATCCATTAATAGAAATGCCTGTGCTCTTGATACTTGTTGTAAACGCGCATGCCAGAGTGATTTCCTGGGCTGGTGTGTGCGGCGACCGTCTGGCGATAGTGGTATTCAGGCGGGGCGCCACAGAGAAAAAGGGCTGTAAATCTTATAAGTAATATGAAATGTGTTGTATATGTATAAAAACAAAGAAAATGGGAAATTAGTTTCAAATTGCAAATTTTCTTTTATTTTTTGATATTTCAATTTTCATTTTTAACATAATTTAAATATATTTTAAATTTAGTTTTTATCGGGCTCGAAATTTCGGGATTAGAAATAGTTCGGCAATTTCAATGAAATATCGCTGAAATTTTTAATCCTGTCCTTGCGAGAAAATGGTAAGGTATTCTAAAAATATAATATGGGCTGCAATAAATTACATAATAATTTGCAAATGGTCTATAAATTTAGGAAAATAGCAAATGGGCTATATGTGGTCCGCCACAGATGTTATGCTGACTTGTGGGCCTACTAAGTTGACGCGTACGCATGGCTTTGTCAACTTATAGTCAACAAACGATTCTTGCAGGGGTGACCGTTGGATGCTAATCCAATGGCCGTGCTGCTTCTTCAATCTCTGATCTTCTTGCTCCAGCCGGCCAAACCAGCGTCGGCGGGACCGCCTGCTCCTACCTTCCGTGGCCGGTTGTGCTACCGCGTAGGCCTCAACGCCCCACCCTACTCCCACCGCTGGCCAGGCCTTCCCTCTACTCACTCACATCCCCTGTTATTCTCCGGCGATGGCAGCCTCACACCGCAGCCGAACCAGCCAACCCTCATACTCCCATCCACGTGGGCATCCACTGCCGCATCTTCCTCGGCTCTGCGTCGTTCCCTTCCGAGGCCTCGCCATCGTCCATCGCCTTGGTGCTCTCGGCGTGGCGTAGTCAACGTGGTGAATGAACGATAGCCATCGGAAGAGGACTATGCGCGGTGAGGCTAAAAACTGGACCCACCAGCTACATCTTTGCACGCAAGGAAGTGCCTCCTTATTACGTGCAAAAAAAATGATTCCTCCCCCTTACAGCTGGGACACACCAGCTATATCTTCGCACGCAAGGAAGTGCCTCCTTATCCACTGACAGCTGGGACCCACCAGGTCGAAGAGTACATAGCGTTGTCTGTCTGGTCGCGAACATGTACGTACATACTGGTCGATCGGTCTCTCTGCAAGGTTGAACCGTGGCCGAGTAAGTAGCGGCACGTGTCGTAGTAGAGCCCCCGATGTGGCAGTTTAGACAGTCCCATCTAAATCGTGTACACGTACGCACAGCCACACGGCAAAGAATACGCCCACGTACGTACATATGGGTGGGGTCTCAAACGCGTACTCGCGCATACGTACGACCATGGCTCGTGTACATGGAGAGGCAATGGACGGCAGCAACGGCATCATGTTCATCGGCAGCCAACTGGCTGGGTTGGAACGGAGGAAACAGCGTCGTGTTCATTGGGAGCCAAGCGACTGGGTCGGAACGCGTCCTGTTCATCGGGAGCCAACCGGCTTGGATGGAACAGCCAAAATGGGGTCCTATTCATTGACTCGGGGTCTGGCGTACCACAAAATGGAGGAAACGGCCTTCTGTTTGACCCCCTACGGTCGAAACGGGGTCCTGTTCATTGATTGGTGGTCTGGTGTACCGCAAAACGGAGGAAACGGACTTCTGTTCGAGTGCCTACGGTCGAAACACGGTCCTGTTGATCGGGAGGGCTCTGGCGTACCGCAAAATGGCAGAAATGGACTTCTCCCCAACTGCCTACGGTCGAAACGGGGTCCTGTTCGTCGGGAGGGGTGTGGCGTACCGCAAAACGGGACTCCACGGGCTACTGTTCATCCACGGTCGACCTCCTCCAGACTCCACCAGCTACTGTTCATCCATCGTCGGCTCCATCCAGCCTCCACCGGCTACTGTTCATCCAACCTCCACGGGGTCCTGTTCATCCACCCCAACCGGCTGGGGTGTGGCGGCCTCCTTGGGGTCCTGTTCATCCAGCACCAACCACCTTCACATGGCCTGGGTACTGTTCATCCACAGCCAACCCACCGGCTGGGGTGGGGCGTACGAGCGTGCGGCAGCAATGGCAACTGTTCATCCACAGCCAACCAACTGGCTAGGTCAACTCACCACGTCTCGCGCAAGGGGCTCGATCGATGCGTCTCGACTCGATCTATGTATCGCGCGGGAGGCAGCAATGGGCACTGTTCATCGAGAGGCAACCCAACACCGGCTATGTCTCGCACGTACGGGGGCTTGACCGGCTTCAGTTAGCAGTGAGGGAATCACTCGGGTTCAGTTAGCAGCGAAGGAATCACTCGGGTCCAGTTAGCAGTGAAGGGATCGATCGGCTTCAGTACGTAGCTAGTGCGATCGCTCGGGTTCAGTAAGCAAACGCCTCGCTCGGGTTCAGTTAGCTAGCGAATGCCTCGTACACACGTGCACGTACGAGAGAGAAACACGCAAACTACACACTGCATCGCTCGGCTCCGACCACCCACCGTAACCAGGAACTCCCCGAAAATTTCCTCGCCCTCACTTCTACCACGATTTTTTATGTCATGGACGGCCCAAAGAATGTCATGCGGGGGCATCTCTGACCCGCCCAGGATGAAAAGCCCATTTTCTGTCATAATTTTTTGTCATAGAAGTAGGATCCCACCACATCTATGATGGTACGTGTTTTTGTCACAATTATTGTCATAGAAGTGTCACAACCATGATAAAAAAGTGTTCGTTCAGGCCATAATGTCACGGATGTGTCTTTTTTTTGTAGTGATCATTGGCGTCGAAGGCGTCGAATTCGTCAAAGATCATCTGTGTGATGCTTGTGAGTCTGGAAAGATGACCAGATCCAAGCACTTGGCGAAGACTATCATGACCACTACTCGTCCCTTTGAATTACTTCACATGGATTTGTTTGGTCCTGCCCACTATGCTACACTAACCAATGCAACATCTCTCTACCGATTCGTCATAGTTAATGACTACTCTCGTTACACCTAGGTGCACATCATTTCCTTCAAGACTGAAGTTCAGGATGTCTTCAGACGATTCTCCAATCGGGCCATGACGAATTATGGTCTCAAGATCAAACACATCAGGAGCGAGAACGGCACCGAGTTCAAGAACATAGGCCTTGATGGCTATCTTGAGGAACTTGGTATCACTCATGAGCTATCTGGTCCCTATACGCCTCAACAGAATGGAGTCGTGGAGCATAAGAACAGGACACTCATCCTGATGGCTCGCACAATGCTTGATGAATACAATACCCCTTGTTGATGGTGGCCTAAAGCAATTGATACTGCATGTCACATCATCAATCAGGTATATATTCACAAATTCCTCAAGAAGACCTCATATGAGCTCCTCACTGACAAGAAACCCAATGTGAGTTATTTCAAAGTCTTCGATGCTAAATGTTGGATTAGAGATCCTTGTCACAGTTCTAAATTTGCACCGAAAGCACATGAGGGTTTTATGCTTGGTTACAGAAAGGACTCACACACCTACAGAGTCTTCAACACCTATCACAACAAGGTTGTTGAAACTGTAGATGTGCGATTCGATGAAACTAATGGCTCACAAAGAGAGCACCTGCCTCTTGTGCTAGATGAAATGCCTCCTGAGGAATCTACCAAGCTATTGGGCACTGGTGAAATTGTGCCTAGTGAAGAAATAGTTGTTGATGAAGAAGTTGTTATCCCTCGTCATGAAGAAACTGCTGATCCTGAAGAAAATGATGTTGACGATTCTGCACAGCAACAACAACAGCAAGGCCCTCGTCCAGCACATCCACGAGTAGCGAATGAAGTGCAGATTGAGAAGATCCTCGACAACATCAATGCACCTGGTCCCCTCACACGCTCAAGAGCTTCACATTTAGCTAACTTTTGTGGGCATTACGCGTTTGTCTCTATTTCAGAGCCCACCAAAGTTGATGAAGCATTTCTAGAACCTGAATGGATTCAAGCAATGCAAGAGGAATTGCGTCATTTCGAGCTCAACAATGTGTGGGAGCTTGTCAAGCGTCCCGATCCACGCAAACACAATATCATCGGCACTAAGTGGATCTACCGCAACAAACAAGACGAAAATGGCCAAGTGGTGAGGAATAAGGCCCGTCTTGTAGCTCAAGGCTACACATAGGTTGAGGGTATTGATTTTGATGAGACATTTGCACCTGTTGCTAGACTTGAAGCTATTCGTATACTGCTTGCATATGCTAACCATCATGATATCCTTTTATATCAAATGGATGTTGACGGTGTCATGGACTAGGGGGTACCAACCTAGACGGCCCATAGTCCTCGGGCTGGGCCCGAAGGCCCTGTTCTCATCCAGATGGACTCCGGAAGCTGTGGCGTGATCAAGACTGCATCTGGCGAAGACTTGGAGTGTACCCCAAGACATCTCCTGCCGCCTCCATACGCGTCCCTAGATACCGACTATGTAACCCTAGATGCCCCTACCTGGCGTGTATATAAGCCATAGGGTTTAGCCTATAGAGGACACAGAATCACAATTACCATTCACCTAGTCCTAGGGTTAGACTTCTCATTATGATCTCGAGGTAGATCAAGCTTGTATTCGATACTTCATCATCAATATAAATAAGAGCAGGACGTAGGGTTTTAATTACCTCCATAGAGAGGGCCCGAACCTGGGTAAACATTGTCTCCTTCGTCTTTGTTACCATTGATCCGAGATCCACAGCTTGGGACCCCCAACCCCGAGGTCAGCCGGTTTTTACACCGACACTGGTGCTTTCATTGAGAGTTCCACTGTGAGATCAACAAAAGATTGATGGGATCGTCGGTTAACGACTCCAACCCCCGGGGCATTATTTCCATGCCCGAAACCCTCATTGCCGGATCGCTCCCTCTCCTTTACAAGCAAGGAACGATCCCGGACCCTTCTTTCACCCTGACCGAAGTCTCTGTAAGGAGTGAGGGGCTGAGGTATTTCTTGGAAAGAGATTCCGACAGCGGCCAGCTGGGGACGATCAACAAGTCGGATCCCCCAATCAGTTCGGCCTCTCCGGCGGCTATATGTCCCTCATAGGACAAAAACGTCGTGGCTTCGAGCCCTCGGCCTACGGTGATCGAAGTTCCCTTACCAAAAACATCCCACGTTGAATATTGCCCCAACAAATTGGGCCCTTCCAATGTTTGGGATCTAGCCTACGTACGACAACTACCTGAACTGTCCGATCTGGTGTCCAGATTCTGCGCCATTGAAGACGCTTGGCTGGCCCAAGAAAAGTGAACAGATTCAATCTATAGAAACCACCTGAAACGCGACGAGTCCATGCCTCATCATGAGCCCCGCGATCAATGCACGACGGTCATGCGACCTCGGAAAAAGAAGAAGACTGCGGACCGATCTAGGACCACCCTCGATGGCCTCCTGGATAAGCCATGCCCGATCCACTCCATCCTACTAAACACCAGCCCTGCTCACAGCCTTCGTTACTGTTGAGTGATGAGGCAGGTAGCTAAGGGAGGCCTATACCTCCTCACAGCCACGCCTAGGCGTTCGGAGGAGTCATTAGGCGATGGTGAAGTGCTGATGATCTACGAAACCTTCACGTCCAACAACCAGAGGAAGCGAGCCCTCCGGGAAGTCAATTCCATCCAGGAAGTAGCCACCCAGGGCGTGTGGGTAGACACGCTGATCACCTTTGATCATAAAGATCAACTGAGATCCGCCCCGAGCAGATGCCCCGCGGTGCTGGTCCTTGATCCAATAATGGGCAGCTGCCATCTCCGGAAGGTGCTCATGGATGGGGGCAGTAGCTTAAATTTAATATATTAAGATACGCTGGATAAAATGCAAGTTGATAAATCGTGCATCGAACAGAGCCGCACCACCTTTAAAGGTATAATACCCGAACGCGAAGCACGTTGTAGCGGGAAAATCGCTTTAGACATGGACTTTGGAACACCCAATAACTGCCGATCCGAAGAAATCACGTTCCATATCGTTCCATTCAAAAGCGGCTATCATGCCCTCTTGGGACGATATGCTTTCTTGAGATTCCAAGCAATTCCACACTACGGCTACATGAAGCTCAAAATGCCGGGACCCAATGGGATCATTACGATCTTGAGCAACCCTGACAGGGTGCTAAGGGCCAAAAACAAGACAGTGTCGCTTGCCCTAGAGTCCCTATCCGAGGCTCTTGCAACCGAGGAACTAACAACACTACGAGCCGGAGTCGACCGAGGTGATGTCATCCTCGACAAACGGCCAAAATCCACCTCATTCAAGCCAGCCGATGAAATAATCAAGTTTCAAGTGCACCCCATTGACCCAGCTAAAATGGCATCGATCGGGGCGAATCTTGAGCCAGAGATTGATGAAGCCTTACGCAACTTCCTTCGAGAAAACTGGGATATATTTGCCTGGCATCTCTCAGATACGCCGGGGATACCCCGCAGGCTCGCCGAACATAGCTTGAATGTTTTAAAGGGCTACAAGACTGTCAAACAAGCACTTCGGTGCTTCTCTGAACCCAAACGTCAAGCGATGGGCAACGAATTGGCTAAGCTTCTCGAGGCCGGATTCATAAGGGACATAAAGCATCCCGAGTGGCTCGCCAATCTGGTCATGGTGCCCAAGAAGGACAAGTCCTGGCGCCTATGTGTTGATTTCAAAGACCTTAACAAGGCTTGCCCCAAAGACCCCTTCCCACTACCCCGCATCGACCAGATTGTGGACGCCACCGCCGGACACGATTCGTTGTGCTTCCTGGACGCCTACTCAGGGTATCATCAGATAAAGATGAAAGACTCCGATCAAGCCGCGACCGCCTTCATTACACCCTACGGGCCGTTCTGCTTCAACATAATGCCTTTCGGGCTAAAAAATGCTAGGGCAACATATCAGCGCGTGATTCAAACATGCCTTGAAAAACACATCAGAAAAATCATTGGGGCCTACATCGACGACATGGTGGTCAAAACTAAGCACGTCGGACAGTTGGTGGACAACCTCCGAGATACATTTAACAGCCTACGGGAGTATCAGATCAAACTCAACCCGAAAAAGTGTGTTTTCGGCGTACCCGCGGGCAAACTCCTCGGCTTTATCGTGTCTAGCCGAGGTATCGAAGCCAATCCAGCAAAAATAAGAGTCCTGGCCCAACTAGAAGTGCCTACCGAGCTCAAGCATGTCCAGAAGCTAGCGGACTGCATGTCCGCTTTAAGCTGTTTTATCTCAAGGCTCGGGGAAAAAGCTTTACCCATGTACAGGCTACTAAAATAGACCAAGAATTTTAAATGGACCGATGAGGTAGCAGCCGCCCTGGAAGACATCAAATCCCTCCTTGCCATAAACCCCATCTTAGCCGCACCAGGCATAGGTGAGCCGATGATACTGTACATCTCGGCCACCAACCAGGTGGTCAGTGCAGTACTAGTGGTCGAACGAGACATGGAAGGCCATAAGTTCTAGGTGCAAAAACTAGTCTATTATATTTCTGAGGTCTTAACACCGTGTAAAACACGCTACCCGCACTATCAGAAGATAGCCTATGCTGTATTTATGGCATCATGAAAACTTCGGCACTACTTCCAAGAGTGCTCGATCACTGTAGCATCCGGAGTCCCTTTAAGCAACATATTCAACAATAGGGATGCTACAGGGCGTATAGCCAAGTGGGCCATAGAGCTCTTACCCTTTGAAATAACATACCAGCCGCGCCGAGCCATTAAATCTCAGGTGCTGGCAGATATCGTGGCCGAATGGACAAAGGCCAAGCTCCCTAAAGAGTACAACACATATTCACACTGGACCTGATACGTCTCCAACGTATCTATAATTTTTGATTGTTCCATGCTATTATAGTATCAATCTTGGATGATTTATATACACTTACAAGCAATTATATATCATTTTTTGGGACTAGCCTATTAACTTAGTGCCCAGTGCCAGTTGCTGTTTTTTTGCCAATTTTTGGTTTTTTAGAATATCAGTACAAATGAAGTCCAAATGCCACGAAACTTTTTGGAGATTTTTTTCTGGACAGAAGAGACCCTGGAAGCTTTGGGAGGGGATGAGAAGATGGAGCAGTGGCCCACGAGGCACCAGGGCGCGCCCAGGGGGTAGGGAGCGCCCTGGTGGCTCGTGGGGCCCACATGGCTCCGTTTGACCTAACTCCGCCTCTATAAATTCTCTAAAATCAGGAAACCAACAGAGGAGTCCACAAAATACTTTTTCCGCCGCCGCAAATTCCTGTTCTCGAGAGATCCCATCTGGAGGCCTTTTCCGGCACTCTGCCGGAGGGGGATTCGATCGCGGAGGGGCTCTACATCAACCTTGCTGCCCTTCCTATGATGCGTGAGTAGTTTACCACAGACCTATGGGTCCATAGTTAGTAGCTAGA
Organism: Elymus sibiricus; assembly: GCA_039707655.1. Classification (NCBI taxonomy): domain Eukaryota; kingdom Viridiplantae; phylum Streptophyta; class Magnoliopsida; order Poales; family Poaceae; genus Elymus; species Elymus sibiricus. Next base: position 307,101,443 of record CM077672.1, read on the forward strand.
TGGCTTCTTCTCTCTATTTGATCTTCAATACAATGATCTCCTCGATATTCTTGGAGTTCTATCCGATGTAATCACTTTTTGCGGTGTATTTGTTGGGATCGGATGAATTGTGAGTTTATGATCAGATTATCCATGAATATTATTTGAGTTTTCTCTGAACTCTTTTATGCATGATTGTTATAGCTTCGTATTTCTCTCCGATCTATTGATTTGGTTTGGCCAACTAGATTGATTTATCTTGCAATGGGAGAGGTGCTTTGTAATGGGTTCGATCTTGCGGTGCTCAATCCCAGTGACAGTAGGGGACATGACACATATTGTATCGTTGCTATTAAGGATAAAAGATGGGGTTTATTCATGCCTGAGTTTACTTTGTCTACATCATGTCATCTTGCTTAAGGCGTTACTCCATTCTTTATGAACTTAATACTATAGATGCATGCTGGATAGCGGTCGATGTGTGGAGCAATAGTAGTAGATGCATAATCGTTTCGGTCTACTTGTCTAAGACATGATGCCTATATACATGATCATTGCCTTGGATATCGTCATGATTATTTGCTTTTCTATCAATTGCCCAACAGTAATTTGTTTACGCACCGTATGCTATTTTCAGGAGAGAAGCCTCTAGTGAAAACTATGGCCCCCGGGTCTACCTTTATCATATATTGAAAATCCTAAAAATACCTTGCTGCAATTTTACTTTATTTATTTTATTTTGTATTTTTGTTCGATCTATCTATCTATCACCATACAATTTAATCTTGCAAATAACCGCCAAGGGATTGACAACCCCTTGTTCGCATTGGGTGCGAGGATTTGTTATTTTGTGTGCAGGTGCTGCTAACGAGTTTTTGCGTGATTCTTTTACTGGATTGATAACCTTGGTTTCATAACTGAGGGAAATACTTATCTCTACTGTACTGCATCATCCCCTCCTCTTCGGGGAAATCCCAACGCAGCTCACAAGTAGCAGGAAGAATTTCTGGCGCCGTTGCCGGGGAGACATCATCAACATCTATCAAGTACCTACGCATAAACTTTCATCTCCTTGCATTTATTTTATTAGCCTTTGCCTCTCATTTTCATCTCCCCCACTTCTAAAAAGTTTTTATAAAAATACAAAAATATTTTCCGTTTGCCTTTTTGCGTGTTTTCTTGCTTGAAGTTGCTATCATGGCTGATTTTGGTATGGAAAAAAGTGAGAATGGTAAGACTCCTAAAATTGAAATTCCTACCAATTTAGATGCTAAAAATTTCGTGATGGGACATGGGAATATTATAGGAAAAAGTGTTATTCAAGAATTCTTTAATTGCATCGGAACTTTGGCTTGTGATGACACTCCTATTCTTAAAAGAACCAAAAACTATGCCGAAGCTATCTCTACACTGGTTCTTAAACTTGAGAGAAGATTTATTCGTACCCATCCTACTTTGCAAAGATCGTTTTATGAGTTGCCGGTTATAAAAAATCCTAGAGCTAAGAAGATAGCTACCCTTATCCTCATGAATGAATTTGATTATATAGTGCGGGAAGCTAGAGAGATCTTTGATTTTTACGGTATGAATCGTGAAAAACCAGTGATAGATGAGATTTTATACAATAGTGATTACTTGTTGAGATATTTATTTTGCGATGATCACACTTTTTATGAGAATACCAAAAAGGAGGTCCCTCCCTTAAACATAATCCAACAAGTTTTCAATGGTATTAATAAACAATATTCTTGGATTGTAAAAGGGAATCAAGAGAGATTCGAGGATGGTCAACTTAGTAATGCTAAAATTCCCATGGATGATGTGTTTCATATTATCTTTGAAAAGCCTCCTGATGAGAACGCATCCTTAGAAAAGAACAAGAAAGATGACGACACTTGAAACTATGCATTATGCCTAGCTAGGGGCATAAAACAATAGCGCTTGTTGGGAGGCAACCCAATGAATAAAATAAAATTTTGCTTTTACCCACTGTTTTTGAGTGTCTGCATGATTATAGCTTCTGTTATGATTGTGTTTTTATGCTTTAATTAGTGTTTGTGCCAAGTAATGCCTTTGGGATGATTTGGAAGATAGTATAATTGATGTTGTTTGGAAAACAGAAAGTTTTGCGTCCAGTGCTGGAATTTAGTTCTGTACTAGAGCATCAGAAAAATCTGAAATTTTTACACAGTATTGGTATATGAATTTCCCACGTTGTCCTAATTTTTCAGAATTTTTGGAGTTACAGAAGTATGGCTTTTAAATAGATCTTTACATACTGTTCTGTTTTAGACAGATTCTGTTTTTGTTGCATAGTTTGCTTATTTTGATGAATCTATGGATCGTATCGGGGGGTATGAGTCATGGAGAAGTTGGAGTACAGTAGCATTATGACAATATTAAATTTGAATCAATTTACTACAGTTCCTAAAGTTAAAGATTTGTTTGTTATACTAACGGATCTCACGAAGGTTTTGTTGAGTTTTGTGTGATTGAAGTTTTCAAGTTTTGGGTGAGATAACGATGGATGAAGGAATAAGGAGTGGCAAGAGGCTAAGCTTGGGGATGCCCAAGGCACCCCAAGGTAATATTCAAGGAAGACCGAAGCGTCTAAACTTGGGGATGCCCCGGAAGGCATCCCCTCTTTCGTCTACAATCTATCGGTAACTCACTTGGAGCTATATTTTTATTCATCACATGATATGTGTTTTACTTGAAGCGTCTTGTGAAATAGTTTGTTTGCTTTTGTTTGCCTTTTAGTTTGTCACAATCATCTTTGCTGGACACACTTATTTGAGAGAGCCATACGTTCATCATGATTTGCTAGAATACTCTATGTGCTTCACTTAAATCTTTTGAGCTAGGCAGTTGCTCTAGTGCTTCACTTATATCTTTTTGAGCACGGCGGTGATTAAATTTTGAAGAAATATTTGCACTCTCATGCTTCACTTATATATTTTTGGGAGTTGATAATAGTAATGGTAATTTTCACAAGATATGAATTTGGTCCCAAAGTGATGAATATCCAAGAGGGATATAATAAAAACTTTCATATAGATCATTGGATATGATAAGTTTGATTCCTTGCAATAGTTTTGCGATATGGAGATGATAATATGTGAGTCATGTTAGTGAGTAATTGTGATTTAGTAAGAATATTGGTGTTAAGGTTTGTGATTCCCTATGCATGCACATAAAGTCAATAGTTATGCAACGAAATTATATCCTACTTATGGTGCATTATTCAATGTTAGTTATGTTCAATGCATGTTTATGACCGTTTTCGCTTTTTGGTTGGTCGCTTCTCATTCTATTTGCTAGCCTTCATTTGTACTAAGAGGGAATGCTGCTTGTGCATCCAACTCCTTAAACCCAAAGTTGTGCCAAATGAGTCCACCATACCTACCTATATGCGGTATTTCCATGCCGTTCCAAGTAAATGTGCATGTGCCAACTCTAATTTTTCAAAATAATTTTCCATTTTGTGTGCCCGTACCGCTCATGAAGCAGCAGGGGGTGGCCAATTTTTTCCATGCTAGCTGTGTTATTCTCACGATGAGTGTTTATTCACTTGTCATTGCACGAGAAAGTGGCAAGGTATTAGGGATGCCCAGTCCTGAAATGAAAAAAAAATATGATAATAATAAATTCCTTGGAAAGTGTTGGTATCGAAGGAACCCGTGGATACGGCTAGCCATGGATTGTGAAAGAATGGTGGATAGGAAATAAACTTTATTTTCTGTTTGGGAGCTGCCTATAATGTGTCTAGCATGGAAGATATTGGGAATTCTCGGTCGTTTTCATTGACAGGAAAAGCATGCCTCCCAAAATAATTTTATCTCTCTAATTTTAGCCTTGAGCTCTGGCACCTTTGCAAATCTCTGCTTCCCTCTGCGAAGGGCCTATCTATTTACTTTTATGCAACTTTTATTTTTATTTTGAGTCTCCATCTTCTCTTACAAAGCACCAACTAGAGAGCACTATTGTCATACTTGTGCATTGGGTGTAGCTAATATTGAGTGTGTTTCATGAATGGATCAATGATTGAGCATAACGGGCTAGGGATAACTTTCTTTAGCATTGATATTTTGAAAGACATGGTTGCTTGTTAGTATGCTTGAGTATTTATGTCTTCATGTCAAACTATAAACTATTGCTTTGAATCATTCAAGTCTAAATGTCCATTCTACAAAAGAAAAGAGTATATGATGAATATGATAGGTAGAAATCCACATCAAAAATTCTATTTTTATCATTTACCTACTCGAGGATGAGCAGGAATTAAGGTTGGGATGCTTGATACGTCTCCAACGTATCTATAATTTTTGATTGTTCCATGCTATTATAGTATCAATCTTGGATGTTTTATATACACTTACAAGCAATTATATGTCATTTTTTGGGACTAACCTATTAACTTAGTGCCAAGTGGCAGTTGTTTTTTTTTTTACTATTTTTGGGTTTTTAGAATATCAGTACCAAATGCCACGAAACTTTTTGGAGATTTTTTTCTGGACATAAGAGACCGTGGAAGCTTCGGGAGGGGACGAGAAGATGGAGCAGTGGCCGACGAGGCACCAGGGCATACCCAGGGGGGTAGGGCACACCCTGGTGGCTCGTGGGGCGCATGTGGCTCCGTTTGACCTAACTCCGCCTGTATAAATTCTCTAAAATTGGGAAACCAACAGAGGAGTCCACGAAATACTTTTTCCGCCGCCGCAAGTTCCTGTTCTCAAGAGATCCCATCTGGAGGCCTTTTCCGGCACTCTGCCGGAGGGGGATTCGATCACGGAGGGGCTCTACATCAACCTTGCTGCCCTTCCTATGATGCGTGAGTAGTTTACCACAGACTTACGGGTCCATAGTGAGTAGCTAGATGGCTTCTTCTCTCTATTTGATCTTCAATACAATGATCTCCTCGATGTTCTTGGAGTTCTATCCGATGTAATCACTTTTTGCGGTGTGTTTGTTAGGATTGGATGAATTGTGAGTTTATGATCAGATTATCCATGAATATTATTTGAGTTTTCTCTGAACTCTTTTATGCATGATTGTTATAGCTTCGTATTTCTCTCCGATCTATTGATTTGGTTTGGCCAACTAGATTGATTTATCTTGCAATGGGAGAGGTGCTTTGTAATGGGTTCGATCTTGCGGTGCTCAATCCCAGTGACAGTAGGGGACATGACACATATTGTATCATTACTATTAAGGATAAAAAGATGGGGTTTATTCATGCGTGAGTTTACTTTGTCTACATCATGTCATCTTGCTTAAGGCGTTACTCCGTTCTTTATGAACTTAATACTCTAGATACATGCTGGATAGCGGTCGATATGTCGAGTAATAGTAATAGATGCAGAATCGTTTCGGTCTACTTGTCTCGGATGTGATGCTATATACATGATCATTGCCTTGGATATCGTCATGATTATTTGCTTTTTTATAAATTTCCCAATAGTAATTTGTTTACCCACCGTATGCTATTTTCAAGAGAGAAGCCTCTAGTGAAAACTATGGCCCCCGAGTCTACCTTTATCATATATTGAAAATCCTAAAAATACCTTGCTGAAATTTTACTTTATTTATTTTATTTTGTATTTTTGTTCGATCTATCTATCTATCTATCACCATACAATTTAATGTTGCAAATAACCGCCAAGGGATTGACAACCCCTTGTTCGCGTTGGGTGCGAGGATTTGTTATTTTGTGTGCAGGTGCTACTAACGAGTTGTTGCGTGATTCTCCTACTGGATTGATAACCTTGGTTTCATAACTGAGGGAAATACTTATCTCTGCTGTACTACATCATCCCCTCCTCTTCGGGGAAATCCCAACGCAGCTCACAAGTAGCAGGACCATGTATTTCGATGGCTCAAAAATGCTTGCTGGGCTAGGGGCTGGAGTAGTACTCACATCGCCAACAGGCGACAATATTCGCTACGTTCTGCAAATCATGTACACAGACTCCAATAATGCGGCCGAATACGAAGCTCTTCTACATGGGCTCCGGATAGCAGTCTCAATGGGCCTTAAAGGCCTTGAGGTCCGAGGAGATTCCAACCTCGCCATCTCTCAAGTAAATGGCGAGTTTGACGCAAAGGACCCGAAGATGACAGCCTATCGGAACGCAGTTCTAAAAATCTCGGCCAGGTTCGAGGGGCTTGACTCCATCACATCCAACGTGACAGCAACCAGGCCGCCGATGTCCTAGCCCGAATGGGCCCCGAACGGGATAAGGTACCAGAAAACACCTTCCTTGAACGGCTCTTCAAGCCATCCGTAACCTGGCAGGATGGCACAGAAACATCGGTTTCAAATGACGCGAGGCAATTTGCCCCGCCCGAGGACGAAACAGAGGAAGAAATAATCGGTGGATCCGTTGTTCAGGAAACGACATCGGCCCACGAGGTCATGGCAGTCATTGCACCCTGGACTGAGCCCATCCTCACCTACCTACTTCGGAAAGAGCTCCCTAAGGACCAGACCAATGCACGTCGGATCGTCAGGTAGTCTAAAGCCTATAAAGTCCACGAGGGTGAACTCTACAAGCAAAGTACCACGGGCGTCCTCCAGCGGTGTATACCCAAAGAGGAAGGAAGATCGCTACTTAACGAAATACACTCTGGCATGAGCGGACATCACGCCGCTGCTCATACCTTGGTGAGCAAGGCATTCCGAGCTGGCTTCTACTGGCCAATGGTAGGGGCTGATGCCAAAATTCTGGTACAACACTGCCCCGACTGTCAAGTGTTCACCCAACAAAGCCACATGCCCTCAACAGCCCTCAGGACTATCCCGATCACTTGGCCTTTTGTGGTCTGGGGGCTAGACATGGTCGGCCCACTTAAGGGAGGATTACGCAAAAACAAATATCTACTCATCATGGTAGACAAATTCACAAAGTGGATAGAAGCAAAGCCAGTCACCTCGGCGGGGGCAGTCCCAGTAATTGAGTTCATTTCTGGAGTGGTGCACCGTTACGGTATCCCCCACAGCATTATAACGGACAATGGGACAAATTTCACCACCAAGGAGATGAAGGAATGGTGCATAAAGATGGGCATAAAGCTTGACTACGCGTCAGTCTACCACCCGCAGTCAAACGGGCAGGTTGAACACGCCAACGGATTGATCCTTAGCGGCATCAAGCCAAGACTAGTACGCTCCCTTAAAGAGGCGGACTGCAAATGGGTAGAGGAACTTGATTCGGTCCTATGGGGTTTACGTACCACGCTGAACCGATCCACAGGGTACACCCCATTTTTTATGGTATACGATGCCGAGGCGGTACTCTCCTGCGACATAATACATGATGCACCTCAGGTACGCATGTATGAGGAGTGGGAGGCTGAGCTAGATCGGCAAGACGCATTGGACACCTTGGAAGAAGAACGCAACATAGCTAGGGCACGCTCTGCAATCTATCAGCAGCAAGCGAGACACTACCATAACAGGGAAGTTCGTGGAAAGGATTTCAACGTCGGGGATCTGGTCATGAGGCGCCACCCGGAGAAGCAGAAACATAAACTTTTGCCCAAATGGGATGGGCCATTCATCATAGACCAGATCCTAAGTGGAGGCGTATATCGGATCCGAGATCCAACGGACGGACGCCTAGAGCCCAACCCCTAGAATGTCGCGCTACTTCGGCGTTTCTATGGATAAAAGCCCGAACGTCTTCTTCCCATGTATATACCTTTTTCTTTTCTTACATTCAAACGTTTACCCTTTGCTCACCTCGATGACACATTTTTTTATATATGTCGTTCCCTACGGAAAATATCAACATGCTGCATGTTCTTTACAACATGCGTCTATTACACTTCCTTTATCCTATCGCCAATAAAGCCAACATATGCACCAAATTTGACTTAAGATTTGGCCAAGCTGGGTTGCCCGGCTCCTGTGTTTGCCCTTTATGTTCCCGATTATTCGGCTAAAGGGCAAAGGGAGCACCGCTGTGATTGTTACTCCCGGGTCACCCGGAGTAGTACCTCAGACGGACAAAGCTGAAAGCTAGCGGTCTTAAACGTACAAATCGGTCGGCCACGGCTTCGGAAAATAGTGGAACGGGTCCTTACACCCCGACCAAGGGCTTCATCCCCGTAGTCGCTTGTCTTCGGACGCAAGTGCTCGGCACAATCACCCAAGGAAAGGAACTGTTGGAAGAACTATTTTTCTTGGAAGATGTTTCTTACATTAAAAAGTAATATAACATAACTTTTTTGCCCCACCCTCATCTTTTGAACCATATAGCCGGATTGCCTGGTCACCCGAAGTATCTGGTCCGACTAGTTCAGCCAGTAGTAAGGGACACTCCTCGGCCAATGGAACGAGGAGGTCGAAGCCGATGGCTGGTTAACAGGGTTTGGATGCGCAGATCGATTCATGACATAAAGTGCTTCAATACATAGAGTCATACAAACATTCAACTACGCTTGGTCTAGCCCATCTATTAAGGTGTCTAGGGTACAATCTTTTTGAGAAGAGCGGGAAGCTGGCATGACATTCTCATACACTAGGCTGGTAGGGATTTCCTTCTCGTCAGGCCCCATGGGCCCTACCTCGGCCAGGTGAGCTGTCTCGACTTTGGTGTACCGAGTCTTGACCATGGCCCAGGCCTCCCTCGCTCCTTCACGACTCGCCGATACCTTCCAGGCTTGAATCCGGCGCCGAGCTCTTTTTAGACGCTCAGCAAGGGCGGGCATGTCCTCAGGCACATGTTCCTCAGGCCATAAGGCATTAAATACCACCTTCATTGACATCCGCACACTTTCATGCACCTCGGCTAGCCGAGTCGTGGCGTCTTCGGGCAGCACACCAGGGGCTTCCAAGGACAGACCTGTTAATGAAGCTGCCAGGAATCAAACATTATTCTGCCGACCAACTGTAGCACCCCTACGGCCAAGAAATCATCTTCAAAGGGTAAAGCGGATGTTACCAAATATTGCCTCGCTCGTTTGCTGGTTCTTCGCTTCGGCGGCGGCCAGACGAGCTTTCAGGGTCTCAATCTCCTGAGCCTGTTGGGCATTCTCCGCCTTCAGCAGGTTCGAGTCCTCCCTCCTTTGGGACAGCACATGCTGGCTGGCCTACCGCTGCGACTCTGTGTAGAGCAACTCCTCGCGGGCCTGTTTAAGATACCTTTCCAGATAACCAAGGGCTTTCGCTGCTAAAATACACCAAGGTGTTATACAGCCCAAGGATTTTCACGAAGAAAGTAACATATAAAATGGAAGCACTTACCGTGTGCCTCTCTGCTGAAAGTTTTCACTTGCTCTACCTCGGCTAAAGTAGCACTCAGTTTCCCTTCAGTCCGGGAAAGCACTTCGGCGAGGTGCTCATTTTTCTCCCGAGCACCCTGTAAAAGGAAAAGGCATTTGTGTTGATAAGCCTCGCCACAGTTGCTAGCACCCATATCGAGACTTAGGGGATACTGCCAGCACCGGCAGTTTAGTTTGCCTTTAAGCAAACAAAATACGGTGGGTACAATAAATTTCCAAATAAAACTGGAGTGTGGCCTTACCTGCAAACCTTGCGATAGGACACTCACTGCCTTCTCAAAGACATCGTGAGTCGTGCCAAGGTATGCGTCCACCAAACTCAGAGCATTAAACTCTTGACCTGTAAAGGCGCTCAAGGAGGCCTTCCACTGTCGGTGGTTCATGGCGCTTTGGACCTCAGATGGCGTGGCCGAATAGGTCCCCGAATCCTCAGGCTGGGGTACCTCATGAGTGGCCTCCGAGGTGGGGCGAGGTCCGACGTCATTGCCTAGAGCCGAGGTCCCCTCGGCCCTTGTGTCCTCCGTTGTTGGAAGAGGAGCTGATGACCTGCACAGGAATTAAAGGAATTAAAAGTCCGGGACCTTGCTCCCAGAGGATGCAGTGACAAGGACATTACCTATTGATTATGGAGGCATGTCGATCTGCCTCCATGGCCGCCACTGACGCCCGAGCTCTGCGCACCTCCGATGGAGGAGGCCTCGGAGGGACTGGTTCCCCGCATGGATGTTTTGAACGTCGGCCCTTTTGAGAAGAAGTTAGAGGTCTAGGGGCCTCAGGACGAGAAGTTCTCTTTCGAGTCGAAGTGAGGGGCTTTACCGATGACGCCGGCCATGTTCCCGGTACGTTGGGGGCGACGGCTACCCTTGAGCCATCAAGGCTCTCCATATAGAACTTCCCCTCCTCGTATATAAGGGACAGTTCTTCATCTTCATGGAAGACGGGGTCCTCCGCCCGACGATGTGCTTCAGGTTCAGGTGTGGGGCTGCTTAACGCCTCGACCCAGCGTCTCCATCTCTGTCCGGGTTTAGTAAAAGGCCAATCGAAAAAGTTAAACACAAAATATCTTGATAGACAAGAAAATACCAAGAAAACTTACCATCTCGGCGGGGTTGTAATAAGACAGCCTGTCTCGGAATTGTCGCTTAGCAAAGTCCTCCGCTGAGCCTTGGTAGATACGAGCCAGTACAGCCCCAAGCGCCGCCTGGTCATCAAGATCCTCCTTTATAGATCGGGAGGCGTCGTCGGTGCCATTGTACATACACAACAGATGTTGGCGTTGCTGAAGTGGCTGGACTCTTCGTCTGATCACCGTTGCCATCACGTCTATGATAGTGAGGCCGGTGTCAGATAGCTGCTTCACTTGAGCTGCCAGGCGGACTATGTCGGCATCGTCTTCCTGGGCGATGCTCCTAGGTCTCCAGCTGTAGCGCTTCTTCGGGGGCTCCGAGGAGTACGCTGGGAGCCCGGGCCGAACTGGATCAAACAGTGGAACATCATCTATATAAAACCACTATGTTGGCCAGATGTTGGAATCCTCCTGAGGGGTACCCAATGGGTAGTTGGTGCCATCAATTTGGCAGACCTTGACGGCGCCCACTCCAAATAGCACCCCGGTTGGGGAGAAGGGCACTATGCAAAAATACCTCCGCCAGAGCCCGAAGTGCGCCTCGCATCCGAGGTACATTTTGCAGTGGGCAACGAACCCCGCGATATGTAAGATTGAATTGGGGGTGAGGTGGTGGAGTTGAAGCCCATAAAATTCAAGCAAGCCCCGGAGGAAGGGATGAATAGGAAATCCGAGGCCGCGACGGAGAAAGGAAACGAAGCATACCCGCTCGTCCCCTCGAGGGATAGGGTGGCTCTCGGCGTGTGCCTGCCCCCCCACGATGGTTAATCCTAAGCGGGTGGAGGTCAGATTTCAATCTGGCAGATATCCTTGGGTGGCTAGACGCCCCAGGTGGAGTTGGATGATGGAGCAGCTCCCCCAATCACCCCTGATAGGGCCATGAGGTCGCCGTGAAGATCCCGTGTCACTGGCCATCGCTCGAAGCTCTTGGGGTTGGACCTGGGAATAGAGAGAATGGCTGGTATGGGCTGCGGGGCGGGGTCAAGATGCGCTTTGGCGCAAACCTAGGTTGAATATACATTTATAAGCAAAAGATGCTGACGCTTCAACATCTCGCTATAAAATGACTTGATTCCCCAGAAGGCGCGATGATCGAGGTCAGGGATTAGAGGTCATGTGTAGTGGGGCCAGAATAGCATACCGAGTGTGGCACCCCGGCTCAGAGCAATCGGTTTACCTTGCATTGCCAGCCCAGAGATCATGTCTTCTGGCAACACACAACAACTTCGATACATAGGTTCGGATATTACATGATAGTTAAAGCCAAGCGGCACACACGGTGCGGCTACACTTATGTACATTATTTAGTAGACATCTCAGGGCCTCGGTGATAATGGAAACTTCTACTCGGCAGCGGAACGAACGAGGTAGCGGGACTCCACTCCACAAGGACATTGCTGGGACACGACCTAGATCGCGACGTACAGATTGACATCAACTCCTTGCACGGCTTCTCCTGCATCTGGCATGACACGCTAGGCGAGTACTTTGAATGTACTCGCAAGCTCACAGCAAACAAAGCAAATATGACAAACAATAACAAGGCATTTAACAAGTTTAATGCATGAGCATGAACATGATACTACCAATCATGATGAGCACATGGATTCATGATCACGGTCTTTTGGACCAACTTACCATCTCGGGTTACCTCATAATCATCATCAACATCTTACCATCGTGATCATCACTCGATCACATCAAAACCAACCATAGTGATCCTCACAAGATCACCAACTTCTGCATGTGCCATCTTGGTGTTATTAAGTGAGCTGGTTATTTATTTCTGTTGACCCACAGTGTGACCTACTATGAACTGTGTCCATATCCGAGGACGCGGCTATCGATAGATTATACACTCTGCAGAGGTTAGTACACTATACCCACACCACGGAACTCATGGCCTCATGCTCCCATTCGGGTGGACCAACGACATTCCGACAAAACCAATCTATTGCATGACACTCTCCCGTCCACTCCGACAAACTCCCCTTTGGGCTAAGTCATGGGTGGCCCCGATGCCAACTCTTGACATCCGCCACCTTCGTGGCTGGCCACCATCGTGGCAAAACAGAACAAACGGTCCCAAACGGGGACAATGGTACCATACAACTTGGGCACACAAGGTTATGCCTGCCTACCGGGCCAGGGTAGCACAAGCGCATAACCTTCCCTAGTTGGAGGCACCGGCGAGAGGCATGACAATAGACCGAATTAGGGCCTCCCCATCCAGGCAAGTGTGGTTGCACTGGTGAGCTCAATTTGGTGGCACCATGACTCGATCAATAGTTGTTCAAGTTGGATTAACATCAGGTTTAACTTGAAGGAATATGATTTGAGCCATAGTATGCAATGAGGTGCACGGGTGATGATAATATGAATATGAGTAACGAATGCATCATACTTCAATGAGAGCATATGACATGATCTCTACTGCACACAATAACAAGATGGCACATCCTCTATTGCATAATAACAATATGACATGTAACAACTATAATGCAACAGGTTTTATATAGCAAATCATTTTAATAATGAAGCATATAATGAATTTAATTCAAATAAAACCATTGTCATTGAAATGCCATCCTTGCATATGAATGTTGTGGCTTGCCTTAGTTCAGAGGAGTGTCACAATACTCCTGGTCTTCTCCAACACAACTAGGATCTTCTGAAAATGATTTAAATGCAAAAATAAAATGTCACGTAGAGCATTTTATTGCACCAGAAATTCCAAACAGCAAGGAAAATCTCAATCTTTGCAAACAGAAACTTTAGCTCAAGACAAAACTGATGGAAAAAGTTTCAACTCATTTGGACTTATAGAATAGGATTTATAGCTGGTCAAAGTTCTTGTCAAAAATACATTTAAATTGATTTAAATAGAATTTCCAGATAGGGCCACGTCAAAGGCGTATTTTGCAAATACGCTTCCACTAGAAAACGGTTCGGGAGGCAGAAGAGAGACTGACATGGGGGTCCCACTGTCAGGCTTAAAAAGAGAGAGAGAGGGAACAGAGCACGGCGGCTCTGTCGCCAGTGGTTCTCCGGCGAGGAGGCCACGGCGGTAGCTGGCAAGGGGTGGAATGGGTTCAGCACGACGTGGGGATCACACACGTACCCGAAACATAGGCAGAGGTGGACGAACGGCTACGTGGGCTTCTTCTCTAGAGACGACGGTAGCGGAGCTCGTCGGAGATGGCGATTCCGGCGACAATCTGACGAACCAACTGCACCAGCGCGCTCAGGAGACCACCATGAACTCAACTGCAGTAGAGGAGAAGGACAGAGGTGGCCGGAGCAAGTGGACGGCCGTGGGGGATCCACGGCCAACTTCGGCGAGGATCGGTGGCAGGAGGCCCTCCCGGTCTTGTCGCGCTTGCTGGGGGTTCGATTTGTGGCCAGTGGAGGTGAGGGCAATGGCTAGAACGGCTCGGGGATGGGTCTTTATATAGATGGAGGGGTGGCCAAGTGCTGTGCTTCGCCGGAGAGAGGCTGCCGGCGAAATGAGAGGGAGAAGAGCTCGGGCACGGCTTGGAGAGGAAGTAGAGCAACGCTGAGAAGCTACGCGTGCACGCCGGCACAATGTTGCGCACTAAGTGGGGCAGGCGCCGCACTTGTGCGCACTGTTCCGCCCGGTAGTGCCGCGTCCGCGTCCGGCGTGCCTTCTGCCGGCGTTGGGGAGGAGCAGGGCGAGGCCAGGTGGATGCACGGGAGTGTGCTGAGTGGCGGAGACAAGCTGCGGTGGCGAGAGGAGGATGAACGGGCGGTGGCCGAGGGCCCCGACGTCCAGAGCGCGCGCTCTGCATGTCGAACACCTCACGCCAGTGTGGTCACCGTGTGCACTGGCATACACGGTGCTTTTGGAAAGTGCAAACCATGTCCAGGGTGAAGTCCTTTCAACGCGGTGCTGGAATGTGCTCTCAGATTGCCACCTAGGTCAATGGACAAGACATGAGACTGCTGCAAAGTTTCTGTACAGAAACTTGGACATCAAACTGTGCTCAAATGGCTTGGTGAAAAAGTCTGATTTTTTTAGGTTAAGCATCTCTTAGGAAGATGTGGTAAAAAATTCAGCTTCAAAGGATCAAGGAAAAATACACTTGCTTCACAAACTGCCATTTCTGACCAGAAGCAAAATCATTTTTCCTAGCAGAAAATTTACAAAGGACAGTGGCAAATTTTTGCATGGGGAGGTGAGGCATGATCCAAAGAATATTTGAGAATTTTTGGAGAATTTATTGAGCAAGAAAAATGAGGGTTGCTTCATAGCATAAAGAGAAAATATTCATTTTCCGAGGGAAAATGAATATAATGCCATAAAAGAAAATTATGGCATGGCAAGATTATGCGAGGGATGAAGTTTTGGGAGGATTTCAAGATGATTGGCTTCACTTGGATGAAAGTTAAAAATAGTTCCAAGTGATATGTCCAAATGAATTGACAGAAAAACCCAAATGCAAAATAAATAGTCAACAAATCTAAATAAAATAAAGAAGGCAAAAACCAGGGTGTCACACCGAGGACTTCAAGGCTGAGCTGAAGACAATAGGTGGGAACTCGCCTATCGAGCCAAAGACCCCGGATCCGAAGTTTTGAAGGCAAAGGTGTCGTCCTCGGCGTCGAAGACCAGTTCAGGGGCTACTGACGGGGTCCTGGACTAGGGGGTACCAACCTAGACAGCCCATAGTCCTAGGGCTGGGCTCGAAGGCCATGTTCTCATCCAGATGGACTCCGGAAGCTGTGATGTGATCAAGACTTCATCTGCCGAAGACTTGGAGTGTACCCCAAGACATCTCCTGCCACCTCCATACGCGTCCCTAGATACCGACTATGTAACCCTAAATGCCCCTACCTGGCATATATATAAGCCATAGGGTTTAGCATGTAGAGGCCATGGAATCACAATTACCATTCACCTAGCCCTAGGGTTAGACTTCTCATTACGATCTTGAGGTAGATCAAGCTTGTATTCGATACTTCATCATCAATATAAACAAGAGCAGGACGTAGGGTTTTACCTCCATAGAGAGGGCCCGAACCTGGGTAAACATTGTCTCCTTCGTCTCTGTTACCATTGATCCGAGATCCATAGCTTGGGATCCCCTACCCCGAGGTCAGACGGTTTTTACACCGACAGATGTGAAAAGTGAATTCCTCAATGGTAAGCTTGAGGAAGAAGTATATGTTGCTCAACCACCAGGTTTTGAGGACCAAAAGCATCATGACTAAGTCTTCATACTCAACAAGGCTCTCTATGGTATCAAGCAAGCCCCGAGGGCTTGGTATGATACACTGAAGGAATTCCTGAAGAAAAAGGGTTTCAAACCCGGTTCACTTGACCCTACTCTTTTCACAAAATCTTATGATGATGAACTGTTCATATGCCAAATATATGTTGATGATATTATCTTTGGTTGCACTAACAAACGATACAGTGACGAATTTTCATATATGATGCATGAAGAATATCAGATGTCTATGATGGGGGAGTTGAAATTCTTCCTTGGTCTTCAAAATCGTCAACAACCCAATGGCATCTTCATATCTCAGGAGAAATATCTCAAAGACTGCCTGAAGAAATTCGGCATGCAAGACTGCAAAGGCCTCAAGATACCAACGCCAACTAATGGTCAACTCTGCACTGACGAAAATGGTAAAGATTTTGATTAGAAGGTATAACGCCCCATCATTGGTTCGCTGCTTGATGTCTACTACACAATTTATTCTTGTAGACTCGTGTTGGGCCTCCAAGCGTAGAGTTTTGTAGGACAGTAGCAATTTTCCCTCAAGTGGATGACCTAAGGTTTATCAATCCGTGGGAGGCGTAGGTTGAAGATGGTATCTCTCAAACAACCTTGCAACCAAATATAAGAAATCTCTTGTGTCCCCAACACACCCAATACAATAGTAAATTGTATAGGTGCACTAGTTCGGCGAAGAGATGGTGATAAAAGTGTAGTATGGATAGTAGATATAGGTTTTTGTAATCTGAAAATATAAAAATAGCAAGGTAGCAAGTAACAAAAGTGAGCACAAACGGTATTGCAATGCTTGAAAACAAGGCCTAGGGTTCATACTTTCGCTACTGCAATCTCTCAACAATGCTAATATAATTGGATCATATAAACATCCCTCAACGTGCAATAAAGAATTACTCCCAAGTTCCTATCAGCGGAGAACATAAGATAGAAATTGTTTGTAGGGTACAAAACCACCTCAAAGTTATTCTTTTCGATCAATCTATTGAGCTATTCCTATAAGTGTCACAAACAGCCCTAGAGTTCGTACTAAAATAACACCATATAATACACATCAACCAACTCTAATGTCACCTAGATACTCCAATGTCACCACAAGTATCCATGAGTTGATTATATGATATGCATCAAACAACTTCATAATCATAATATTCAATCCACACAAAGAACTCCAAGGAGCACCCCAAAGTTTCTATCAGAGAAAAGATAATGAAAACGTGCATCAACCCCTATGCATAGATTACCCCAATGTCACCACGGGAATCCGCGAGTTGAGTGCCAAAACATATATCAAGTGAATCAATATAATACCCCATTGTCACCACGGGTATTCATATGCAAGACATACATCAAGTGTTCTCAAATCTGAAATATTCAATCCGACAATAACGAAACCTCAAAGGGAAAAGATTCGATTCATCACAACAAGGATAGAGAGTGAAGAAACACCATATGATCCAACTATATTAACAAAGCTCGCGATACATCAAGATCGTGCCAAATCAAGAACACGAGAGAGAGAGATAAAACACATAGCTACTGGTACAAACCCTCAGCCCCGAGGGTGAACTACTCCCTCCTTGTCATGGAGACCGCCGGGATGATGAAGATGGCCTCCGGTGATGATTCCTCCCTCTGACAGGGTGCCGGAAAAGGGCTGTAGATTAGATCATGGAGGTACAGAGGCTTGCGGTGGCGTAAAAACTCATCTAGGGTTATTTCTGGGGGTTTCTCTATTTATAGGATTTTTCAGCGTTGGAATCAGGTCAGACGGAGCCACGTGGGCCCCATGAGGTACCAGGGCGCGCCTGGGGGGGAGGCGCGCCCCGGTGCCTCGTGGGCACTGGGTGGCCCCCCTCCAGTGGGTCTTGGTTCCAGTATTTTTTATTTATTCCATAAAAAATCTCCAAAAAGTTTCATCCAATTCCTAGAACTTTTATTTCTGCACAAAAAACAACACCATGGCAATTCTGCTGAAAACAGTGTCAGTCCGGGTTAGCTCTAATCAAATCATACCAAAACCATATAGAATTGTGATAAACATGGCATGAATACTTCATAAATTATAGATACGTTGGAGATGTATCAGCATCCCCAAGCTTAATTCCTGCTCGTCCTCGAGTAGGTAAATGATAAAAGAAATAATTTATGAAGTGTGAATGCTAGCATAGTGCATAAGTTTGATCAATGATAATTTCAATCACTTTTTCTAGCATCAATATATATCATAATCAGTAGCTCATCTCATAAAACTTCTCATGATCAAGTAGCAAGCTATTCACATGTTTAAAGTATAGGCCATAAACTTTCTTGAAAACTAACAAACTATGTTCTCAGTCATCAAACAATTGCAATTCATCTTATTTTCAGGAAGGGTCTATGTAAGAGCTTTGATCTAGCGAATTCCACATACTCAACTATCATTTAGTCTTCCATGATTGCTGACACTTAAAGCATATTTTTAGAACAAACCGTTTTAGTCAAACACATAGGAAGATAGGGGCTTAATGTTTTGCCTCCCAACTTATTTATCTCATGGATAATGTCAACAATAATAACTCATGATCACTTATATTCAACTGGATATATGTGCCTGGATCATTCCCTACCACAAGATGCTTGCTAAGTAGAGAATAATTGAGGTTGAAACGAGAAGAAATAATATTGACTCTTGCATAAAAGTAAATGCATAAAAGTAAAAGATAGGCCCTTCGCAGAGGGAAGCAGAGGTTGTCATGCGCTTTTTATTTTTGGATGTCATGCCCTTAATGCAAATGAACGTCACGTTATATTGCCCCTTGTGATAGCAACCTTTATTATGAAGTCCGTTGCTTTTTATTTCTTTACCATCACAAGTTCGTACAACGCTTATTTTCCCTTGCAATAAAAGATCATACATATTTAAAGAGCAATTTTATTGCTTTTTGCACCGATAACAACTTACTTGAAGGATCTTATTCAATCCATAGGTAGGTATGGTGGACACTCATGGCAACAAACTAGGTTTAAGGGTTTTTGGATGCACAAGTAGTATCTCTACTTAGTATGAATTTTTGGCTAGCAAAAGATCCTAAGCAAGCACCACACATTAGAGGATCCATGACAATATAACTTCTATGTGAATATAAACAAACATAACTCATTACGTTGTCTTCCTTGTCCAACGTCAACTACTTGATCAAGCTTGAAAATAATTAATGGGGGCTCACAATCATAGAAGATGTCCAAGATAGTATATTTATATGTGAAATTTCTCTTCCTTCAAAATTCTTTCATGAATTGTTCAAGTGACCAATGCTATGTTTGTTAACTTTCAAAAAAAAATACCACTTATACTTCTTGTATGTGAAGTCACTACTACCCATGGGACAAGAATATGAAGCATATATATTTTCAAATTTATGACATTCAATTCATTCAACAGTTTACTCGTAGGACATAAGTGAAGAACAAGAGTAAATGACAAACTACTCCAAAAAGATATATGTGCAGACCAAATGAGTAGTTAAGTAAATAGTTAGCTATGTGAGGAATCTCTCTCATTTAAAAATTTGAGATATTAAGTATTTTATTCAAACATCAAAGAAAACAAAATAAAATGACATTCCAAGAATAGCACATATCATGTGAAGAAGCAAAAACTTAGGCTCAACCAAAACTGACCGATAGTTGTTGAAGAAGAAAGGTGGGATGCCTACCGGGGCATCCCCAAGCTTAGATGCTTGAGACTTCTTGAAATAATAACTTGGGATGCCTTGGGCATCCCCAAGCTTGAGCTCTTGTGTCTCCTTAATTCCTCTTATATCGTGGTTTCCCTAAATCTTAAAACTTCATCCACACAAAACTCAACAAGAACTCGTGAGATAAGTTAGTATAAATCAACTCAAAACCTTAACATTCTCTACTGTACCAAATCACAAAAATTATAACTAAACATTGCCTACTAAATGCCTCTGCATATTTAATACTCCTATCCACAAATAGAAACATTAAACAAGCAAACATATGCAAACAATGCAACTATAACAGCAATCTGCCAAAACAGAACAGTCTGTAAAGGGGGAATAAGAATTCATACTTCCCTAGCTCCAAAAATTCTGAAAAATTACCACGCGACAGAGAACTCATGCATGCTTACTGTGTCAAAATTTAAGATTTTTATCATGTTCTGACTATTCAAGAATATTCTGGACATAGCAGAAAACTTTCTGTTTTCAAACAGCAACACATGAACTTGCAAACTGAGCATGGTAAAGGCTATAATTGGCATTTTTATTGAACTAAAAGATACAAAACATGATTATTGATAACACCAAGCAAATATCAACAGAATAAAATGACGCTCCAAGCAAAACTCATATTATGTGTCGAATAAAAATATAGCTCCAAGTGAGGTTACCGGTAGTGTTGAAGACGAAAGAGGGGATGCCTTCCGGGGCATCCCCAAGCTTAGACGCTTGAGTCTTCCTTGAGTATTACCTTAGGGTGCCTTGGTAATCCCCAAGCTTAGGGTCTTGCCACTCCTTATTCTCCTCATATCGATATCTCACCCAAAACTTGAAAACTTCAATCACACAAAATTTAACGGAACTTGTGAGATAGGTTAGTATGATAAAAATAAATCATCCACTTAGGTACTGTCAAGACAAGATTCATAATTGTTCTCACATAATGCCTACTGTATTATATCATTTCCACAATTTATATTACTCAATATAAGCTATGGAAATACTAAAACAAGCAAACTATGCACCGAAATCAGAATATGTCAAAAACAGAACAGCATGTAGTGAGAGATTTAAAAACCATAATTATGTACATCCAAAAATTCTTAAAAATTAGGACAATGTAAACAATTTGTAACCCAATACTGTGTAAAAATTTCAGAATTTTCTCATGCTCCAGTACACAATAGAAATTCCAGAACTGGACGCAAAAGTTTCTGTTTTTGCACAGAATCAAATCAACAAGCATCCACACTATCCCAAAGGCTTTACTTGGCACATTATTGAAAGAAAACATATAAAACATGATTACTACAGTAGCTTAATCATGTGTATACCCAAAAACAGTAAGTATAAGTATTGGGTTGTCTCCCAACAAGCGCTTTTCTTTAATGCCTTTTAGCTAGGCGTGATGATTTTAATGGCGCTCACATAAAAAGTAAAGAATTGAAACATAACGGGAGCATCATGAATCAAATGTTCCTCTCTCATAATAATTTTCAGTAGCATCATGAATGGACTCATCAATATAGCTATCATATATAGCATTCTTTTCATGATCCACAAGCATAGAATTTTTATTACTCTCCACACAAGCAATTTTCTTCTCATTCATAATAGTGGGAGTATAGTATGAAACTCGAATACTATAAATTGTTTCCACATTAAAAGAGTGATGTTCAGTAAAAGGATTATAACAAGTATTATAATAATAATCATCACTATTTTTCATAACATAAGTATCATCACAATAATCATCATAGATAGGAGGCATGAAATCATCATAACAAATTTGATCATTCAAAGTAGGGGGACTAAAAAGATCATCTTCATTAAGCATAGCATCCCCAAGCTTGGGACAAACATTAATTGCAGCAAATAAATTCTCAAACATGTCATTCCCATCAAACATAGCATCCCCAAGCTTGTGGCTTGGCATATCATTAGCATAATCACTATTATCATCAATAGTATGAATAGCACCAATAGTATAACAATTATTATCATAAGAATTTTCTAAGTTGGTGCCAAAAAGATTTTCAAGGTTATAAGAAGTATCATTATTTTCCCAATCATAATCATCATAATGAGTAATAGGCATAATAAAATCATCCTCAATAGTTCCTTCGGACATTGTACCATAAGACAAAGAAGCAATATCATCATCGAGTATATCATCTTCCACAATTATTTTTGATTCACTCTGGTGAGGCACAACAGTAATAGGGGCAACATTATTTGGGAGGGATACCTTTTTACCTCTACTCTTTATTCTTTTCTTCTTCTTCTTCACCACATCATGTGTGGGTTTAATCAATTTTTCTGAGCTTCTTATTGATGAGATTGGTTGAATAGAAAGCTCCTCCTCGTCACCTATTTCATCATGAGAGACAATATGAGGGAAAGTGGAAATCTTTACCCTTTAATTAGTGTTCCTTTTATATTCTATTGGTTTTCCTGTCTTTCTATAGTTGGCAATATAAGCATTCTCATTGCAATTTACCACACAAAACATATAGATTTCCTCTAGATTAGTTTCAATGTTGTCTGTGAGAATGAATACTTCAAACCAACTATTTTTATGTGTCAATTCTTCACACCCCAAAAATAGATAAAGCTCATTATATAGTTCAAGGGCGGTCAAGTCATTACAATATTTAGCCATGATTCGAGCATGAAAAAGTATGCATTGAAAATTAAGGTGACCAACTTTATTGCAAAGTTCACAAGTAATGGGATGAAGAGAGCATAATTTTGTAGCAAATTCATCTATCACTTTGAGCAAAAAATTGGTTCTATCATGTTTATGCTTCTTAGAAAATCTATCATCCCTATAAGGCATGTCTTCACAAACTTTATTCACTCCACAAAAATTGACATGCTTATATGAAACATTTTTGTCATGACTAGTGCAATCATCATTAGTATTTTCGATATTAATAGAATTCATACTAACAACATTGCAATCATGCTCATCATTCAAAGATTTTATGCCAAACATTTTATTGAATTCTTCTTCTATCAATTGAGCACAATTTTCCGCTCCATCATTTTCAAGAAAGACATGATAAAGACGAATAATATGAGGCAACCTCAATTCCATTTTTTTGTAGATTTCTTTTATAAACCAAACTAGTGATAAAACACGAAACTAAAAGATTCGATTGCAAGATCTAAAGATATACCTTCAAGAACTCACCTCCCCGACAACGGCGCCAGAAAAGAGGTTGATGTCTACTACACAACTTATTCTTGTAGACTCGTGTTGGGCCTCCAAGCGCAGAGTTTTATAGGACAGTAGCAATTTTCCCTCAAGTGGATGACCTAAGGTTTATCAATCCGTGGGAGGCATAGGTTGAAGATGGTATCTCTCAAACAACCCTGCAACCAAATATAAGAAATCTCTTGTGTCCCCAACACACCCAATACAATAGTAAATTGTATAGGTGCACTAGTTCGGCGAAGAGATGGTGATAAAAGTGTAGTATGGATAGTAGATATAGGTTTTTGTAATCTGAAAATATAAAAATAGCAAGGTAGCAAGCAACAAAAGTGAGCACAAACGGTATTGCAATGCTTGAAAACAAGGCCTAGGGTTCATACTTTCGCTAGTGCAATCTCTCAACAATGCTAATATAATTGGATCATATAACCATCCCTCAACGTGCAATAAAGAATCACTCCCAAGTTCCTATTAGTGGAGAACATAAGATATAAATTGTTTGTAGGGTACGAAACCACCTCAAAGTTATTCTTTCCGATCGATCTATTGAGCTATTCCTATATGTGTCACAAACAGCCCTAGAGTTCGTACTAAAATAACACCATATGATACACATCAACCAACTCTAATGTCACCTAGATACTCCAATGTCACCACAAGTATCCATGAGTTGATTATACGATATGCATCAAACAACTTCATAATCATAATATTCAATCCACACAAAGAACTCCAAGGAGCACCCCAAAGTTTCTATCGGAGAAAAGATAATGAAAACGTGCATCAACCCCTATGCATAGATTACCCCAATGTCACCACAGGAACCCGCGAGTTGAGTGCCAAAACATATATCAAGTGAATCAATATAATATCCCATTGTCACCATGGGTATTCATATGCAAGACATACATCAAGTGTTCTCAAATTTGAAATATTCAATCCGATAATAACGAAACCTCAAAGGGAAAAATTCGATTCATCACAACAAGGATAGAGAGGGAAGAAACACCATATGATCCAACTATATTAACAAAGCTCGCGATACATCAAGATCGTGCCAAATTAAGAACACGAGAGAGAGAGAGAGAGAGAGAGAGAGAGAGAGATAAAACACATAGCTACTGGTACAAATCCTCAGTCCCGAGGGTGAACTACTCCCTCCTCGTCATGGAGACCGCCGGGATGATGAAGATGGCCTCCGGTGATGATTCCCCCCTCCGGCAGGGTGCCGGAAAAGGGCTGTAGATTAGATCATGGAGGTACAGAGGCTTGCGGCGGCATAAAAACTCATCTAGGGTTATTTCTGGGGGTTTGTCCATTTATAGGATTTTTCAGCATTGGAATCAGGTCAGACGGAGCCACGTGGGCCCCACGAGGTACCAGGGCGCGCCTGGGGGGGTGGCGCGCCCTGGTGCCTCGTGGGCACTGGGTGCCCCCCTCCAGTGGGTCTTGGTTCCAGTATTTTTTATTTATTCCATAAAAAATCTCCAAAAAGTTTCATCCAATTCCAAGAACTTTTATTTCTGCACAAAAAACAACACCATGGCAATTCTGCTGAAAACAGCGTCAGTCCGGGTTAGTTATAATCAAATCATACCAAAACCATATAGAATTGTTATAAACATGGCATGAATACTTCATAAATTATAGATACGCTGGAGACGTATCACTGCTTTACCTATGTGCATCTAGGCCAGATATTATGCTTAGCGTTTGCATGTGTGCCCGCTTTCAAGCGTCACCGAAGGAATCACACCATCAGGCTGTGAAGCGAAATCTTCGATATTTAGCTCACACACCAACACTTGGATTATGGTATCCCAAGGGCTCATCACTTGATCTTGCTGGATTTCTGATTCTGATTATGCTGGAGAACGTGTGGATCGCAATTCAACATCACGCACATGCCATTTCCTCGGACGATCTCTTGTTTGTTGGTCCTCAAAGAAGCAGAACAGTGTCTCACTTTCCACAGCCGAGGCTGAGTACATTGCCGTTGGCGCCTGCTGCTCTCAGTTGTTATGGATGGAGCAAACCCTCAAGGATTACGGCATCAATGTGAAGAAAGTGCCACTCTACTGCGACAATGAGAGTGCCATCAAGATCGCCCACAACCCAGTGCAACACTCAAGGACGAAGCACATTCAGATTCGTCACCATTTTCTTCATGATCATGTGCTGAAGGGAGACATCGTCATCAACCACATGAAGACTGAAGACCAGCAGCTTGCAGATATCTTCACTAAGCCCATGGATGAGAGAAGGTTTTGCATGTTGCGGTGTGAGCTAAACATCCTAGAATCTTCAAATGTCCTTTGAAAAGGACACACATCCTAACGCTTATGCATTCTTGATAACTTTGATGCACAACACACGAAGTAATGTATTTCTTCAATCAATAAAGACTTACCCTCTAAGTGTGAAGAAATTAACGAAGAACTTGATTCTCAGAACCCTACGACAATTGTACGCGGTGTCTGAAATCATCATAGTTCTTATACGGTGGGTAACGCGACCCCCCTCTACGTGACATACTTAAATTTGAGTTTTTTGTCTTTTGCAATTTCGTCAAACTTTTTCAAATTCTTCATTTGAGGTAGTTCTTCATTGCTTGTGTACATTTCTACATATATATAGGACAAATTTTTCCTACCATCCAGTGGTAGTTACCACCACTTGCGTTTTGTATATTGTATGTAGTATCTATCAAATTGGAGAGTATGTACGCGTAGTATGTAGTATATAAGAATGTTTAGGTAATATATATATATATATATATATATATATATATATATATATATATATATATATATATATATATATATATATTACTTTTTTGGTAGTATGTATCGTATTTTGAGTATGCTCTTTTTTACGTATAAATATTTACATATTTCACAAATATAACAAAAACCATAAGCCAACTTGCAATTTTTTCATGTAACTCACTTTGAAGTATCTTATATATAATATATGAACATACTCATAATGATAAAATAGTATATATTATACCCCATGGTAGTATATGAGACATGTGGGATAACTACCCCTAGGTGGTAGGATGCATTTTCCCTATATATATAGAGGGTGGGTCTATTCTAACAACACCCTTAAGACCTTATTCTACCATCAAAAACCTTATTCTAACAACACTTCGGCACTGCAAAAAATCCCGAACCGAACCTCCCACCCAAAACTGATTGAACCTCACAGAACCCCCCACCCCCGGGCGATGACCTCCCACCTGCGCCCGGTCAACCCCCACCCCGGGCCAAGTGCTGCACTACCCCGTGCCGCCCGCCCGTCCACTCCCTCTCCTACCCACCTTCTTCTCGCTGCGGCGCACAACCCCTCCACCTTCCTCTCGCCGGATCTCGCCGCCACATCCTGGCCGGCGACAGATTCGACCCCCTGCGCTATACCCCTGTCCTCCCTTGGCTGCGTACTGCCAGCCGCGGCCTTCCTTCAGTCCGCCCTCGTGCCGCCGCGGCCATCCCGCCATCCACCACTCCGGCCCCGCGCCACCGCAGCCGTCCCGCCATCCACCGCTCCGTCCCCGTGCTGCCGCAGCCGTCCCGCCATCCTTCGCTCCGGCCCCGCGCCGCCGGAGCCCACCCCAACGGTGCTGCCACTCGCCACCCAAGCCCGACGGCCAACGCGCCTCCTCTCATGCCCGCCCGCCGTGCCTCCCCTTCCCGACCGCATCGCCCCACCGACGATCTCCTGCCGGTCGCTGCGGCCGGATCCACCCTCCACATGACCGGATCCGCCATGGCCCTGCCTTGCCTCGCCGCCCTTCGACAGTCCCGCGGCGGAGGTCTCCGATCCACGCCGTCCCGCTCCCCTCCCTTCTCACTACCTGCGGCTGCTTGAGTGGGGGAGGCCGACGGAGACAGCCACGTACATGGGTGCAGTGCCAGTGTGGTTCGCCAGCGACGCATGGTGTAGTGCGCATCGCCGTGCGGGTGCGGTTCAGAAGAGTTTTTCCTCCCTTTTCTGGATTTTGCTTGTGCAGTTCAGCCCGATGTGGTTCATTCTTAGCCACCGCACGCGGTCGCCATAACTGGCGCCATGACTCCGAGCAGATGACGGGTGGAGCAGCCCACCTTGCACTGAGCATGGCGTTTCCACCACGGTGCCCTTCCTCCTCCTATCCCTCTTCCTTTCTTGTAGTTTACTGTGCGGTTAGCCACACCACCCCTCGCAGCTCTCTCCTTTGCTAGAAAAGTATGGCAGTGTGCAGGCTTGCAATCCAGTTCTGGTGGCGGCCACCGTTGGCAAATCCCGCATGCGTAGCTCGTGTGCTTCCGCAAGCATAACGTGCAGCTCGGGCAAAGCAGAACGTGCAGCTCCTCTAGCGTGCACTAGCGGTTCGCCAGCTAATCATGCATGTCCTGCTGTTTGCCGGTGACCATACTGTAGTCCACCATCGCTGACGTGCAATGTTTTGCAGCTCACTCTTTTTTTGTTTTGAAATCATTTGTGGTGCACTCAGTAAGAAAGAGAAGAGAACATCGATGTTCATTTGAAGTTCATTTTGTTGTTTATGAGAAACGCAGAGAGAAAAGAGTAGTAAGAATGGATGGTAATTTTGTATAAGCAAGTCTTTGCCTAGTACTGGATGGCTGTGTGGCTGTGTAAAAATAATGAATTGATATGTATGTTTTGAAGCTCACTTTGTTCTCTCACGCAGTTCGCTATAAAACACCTTCGTGGTTCACTTGGTAATCCGAAACAAAAACACCTCAGAAGAAGCTCGCTTCTCAGTACATGTAGTTCACTCGCCTCAGTCCCTGCAGTCCATTCGCCCGGTCTATGGGCGTAAAAAGTAATAAGTTTGAAAAAAGACAACAAAAACTCACGTGGTTCACTTTCGGTAGTGTCGCGGTTCATTTACGGTAGTCTCGCAGTTCACTTTCGGTAGTGTCGCAGTTCACTTACTCCCAAAATGTGAAGTGCAAAGAATTGTTATGAAAACGACAAAAAAAGGTAATGCGGTTCACTTCTCGATGGTGCTGCGGTTTACTTACGCCTCGATGTGAAGCGCAATCCACTTCCTCGTCTAGGAAAAATTTACGTCTGATAAAAAAAATCATGCAGTTCCCTTGCCATCTGATGAAGTGCGGCTTTAAGTCTAAAGCAGTGCTTTCTTCTGTCTGATGCGGTTCACGCGTCGGTTTTGGTGTCGTAAAAGACAGTGTCCGCATTTCGGTAATTTCAAAACTGCTCTTAAACCGTAAGGAATTAGAGAGAGCATTCTACATGAAAAAATTGTGCCTCGTCGATATCTTTCCAAAGGCATATCATTTGCATCAATCCGACGAGCGGTTTGGAAGAAATCATGGAAAAACGGCCGCTGTGACCCGTCGGCTGCCGCACCATTTTCAAAATTAGTTTAAAACCGTAAGGAATCTCAAAACATGTTCTACATATGAAAGTTTTGCCTCTTCCATAGCTTTCCAACGGCATATCACACGCCTCGTTTTGACAAACGGTTAAAAAACTGGAGCAAAAACAGTACCGAAAAATCCTCAAAATTCAAAAAACAGGAATATTTGAGTTTGAGTTTTTCATGTCCTCATTAGCATCCACATATTGCTAATTCTTCAAGTCGTGTTTTTCTTTGTCTATGTGGATGTGATCGGACCCGCTCCCCTCTATATTAAACTCAACCCACTCTGTTCACAAATTCTTCATATGCGTTCTAGTTGACACCGTTCAAAGTCTTCATTGTGTCCTTGTCAGCTGAAGAAATTGCGAACACATTTTAAAATTTTCTAATCCAATTTTTGGTGCTTGCCACAGTAACTTAATCCCGCGCATCTGATGCGTGGATAAGCGCACTCAAAATGCATGCATGACGCGTGTCACGGAGATGCCAATCGCCAGGGGCTTATCCGTTCAAAATCTTCGGACTGCCCGGTTTTCACCACGCCTATATAAGGGCTTGACTTCGTCAACCCTAACTCATTTCACTCCTCGCGCCCCTGTCGCTCTCACTCCCGAACCCTAGTGCCGCCACTGGACTTCATCGCCGTCGGAGAAGAAAAGCTTCACTTCCTTGACTTCTTCGTCGTCGTACTCGCGTCGGCCGCGGATTTCTTCACCGCCGCCGCCGCCGTAGCTGTCTTTCGCCACCATGTTAGGGCGCGGAAGATCTGAGCTGATGACTTCCTTCAACTCATCGTCCAGTTCATCAAGTTCATCCTTGTGGTAATTAAAATTTATTTTTACTACCCAAGTTTGATCTTTTTACAGCGAAAAATTCTTCAAGTATTGTTTTCACTTCTTTCCAATTCTTCAGCACTTCCTTTTGGCCAGTCTTGGTTATTTCAACTAAGTTACTCTTCAGAATTAGATTTCTCAATTGTGCAATTGCTTCAATCTGTACAACTCTGGAACCTAAGTCAAGAACACTTAGTGAATTTCTTCAAGATGATAAGGGTAAATTTCCTCAACTGGATTTACTTTGAAAAACATCTGAGAACGCATGTGACTCTTCCCAATTTCCTCGCAACTATACTCTGTTCACAGGTACACATGTCTGCAGATGAATTTCTAGGTTCTCATCAAATTAATTCATTTGCAGCATTGCTTGACGAAAATCTTCAAACTTCTTCAGAGTCCTCAAAAGTTCAAATTCATCAGTTGAAGAAAATGGCAGATGGCAGAAAGCCTCAGAAGGGAGGCAAGAGGAAAGAAGAACACACAGATTTTGACATCCCCGATGACATATATGCAGGGTACTGTATGCCAGATGAAGCAGTTCATGGCAAAGAAACCAAAGAGTAGCGCAAGACGCGACTGCAAAAGATCAAGAGGCGATGGGCCTATGAGTGGAGAGACTACAGATACGTCACCCCAAGTACATGAAGGACTTCACTGTGAAGCCTCCTTGCAATAGACCACCTCTGGCTCCTGGTCAAATTGCTGATCCCACAAGCATCAGAAGGGGTGAAGACTTTCCTGGCGAATGGGCCAAGCATCAGGCTAAGTTGCAGAAGAAAGCTCAAAAGGCTGTTGAAGAATTCAACAGGACCACAAAGGCATCAGCAGATGTTGGTGCTGGATCTAGTGGTAGTGCACCCTAGAAGGCCATGAGGAAGAAGCCGGCTCAAAAGCCAAAGCCTTCAGCTGATGAGCCCTCTCAGCCAAAATCTTCAACTGCAAAGCCTTCGGCTCCTAAACCCTCTACAGCCAAGCCGTCACCTTCAAAGGCATCAGCTCCAAAAGTGCCTTCTGCTCCCAGTTCATCAGCTCCACCGCCAGCCATCAGTTCTTCACTAGTTGCTGCAAGAGCCTCAACGCCAGTCGGGCTCACATCCTGCCAGTGCACTGAAGGCTTTCGAATAGCCAACATTGCAGCATGAAGTGCCTCAGCGAGTGGGCACAATTCTTCAAATGCACCCATGCTGAAGATCAAGACCACTGCAGGCAGTGGAACGAGGTCCAGCCCAGAAGCAAGGCCGCAGTGCCTCAAGCTGATGAAGATGAAATTTCTCAGTTCATTCAAAGGAGAATGGAAGAAGCTGCTCAAGCCAAGAACACCACTGTTCAACTTCTTCTTGATCCCAAGAAGATTTTGGATTTTATTGAAATCTGGTGCGAAAAGCCTAACACACCACTTGATGACCTTGACTAGCCTCCTGGTCCAAGCCATGTGATGTCTGCCTTCATCCTGATGGAGAAGCACAAGATCGAGCAAGCCAAACTTGTGAGGAAGCAGATGAAGAAGAAGCAAAAGGAGCTCAAGGACAACATGCTCACCATAACCCCTCAACAGCTTGTCGCGATGCAGACTAAAATTCAACAGCTCTCTGACGAATATGATGGCCAGGCTGAACATTGCTGTGGCATGAGAGACAGATTCATCACCACATCCACAAAGGTGGTTGATGACCATAAGAAGAGGGAGGCTGCCAAATTCGGTCAAGTGCCTCCATCAAGTTCGTCAGCTCCTCAACAAACCCCTCAGGCCAGTGAAGTTGTGCCCTCTCCTCCACCGCAAGTACAAGCTAGGGCAACAGAGGCTGTTGTGCCTGAAGAAATTGCCAGGACGATGGCACCAGTCGTGCCTGAAGAAACGGATCCACAAATTTCCTTAGCTGCAGCGCCTACACAGTCTTCATCTTTGAAGCTCATAACACTTCCTTCTGCATCAGAAGTGAAGAAAATAAAGGCAGCTGAGAAGAGAAAAGCTTCTGTCCCTCCTTCCACTAAGATAGTGAAGAAATTGAAGACAGCCCCAATGTCTTCAAATGCGCCAATTGATACTATTCCAGTTTCATCAGCGCCCCCGTCACGGAACCCAGAAGAACTTCAAATTGTCCTTATGGTGTGGAATATGCTATCCCATCGGCTAACTAAGAAGAGATTACCCACTCTGTTGCTACCACAGAGCAAGTGGATGAAGAAATTGAAGTTGAAGCAGATGATTCACTTCATTAGGTATCATCGTGTGAGTCGCCACGAGTCCAAGAGACTGATGAACATGCTGCTTCACATAGAAGCAATGAGGAAACTTATGAGGACATGGATGTGGGATCCACAATGCCTATTATCCATGATGATTTCTAAGATGTTGCTCATCCGAACTCACCCCTCACCACGCCTCTCACATAAGTGCCTCAGTCACCTGCTAAGACTGAGGAAATTCATACTGGCTCTGAAGGACATCAACCATCCCTTTAGACCATTACTGAAGAAATTCCAGCTGCATTAGCTGAAGAAATCGTGCAACCAATGACTACTGAAGATGTTGCACCTCCACCTACTCAACAAGAAGAGCCATCTCCCTCAGCAGATTCTGAAACTGTTCCATTTGCCACCGCTGAGGAAGTAGCCAAGTCTTTGGCCATCATGGATCCCAATGATTCAATGGGCTCTCCTAGGCCTATTTTCGATGTGAGGTCAAAGAAGATAAATCTTCAGCCTGTGCCCTCAATGCCCAATGTTGGCAAAAGCATCAAAAGACCGAAGTTTGATAATGCCGCCTCCTTTGGAGAGAAGAATTTCTTCATTGGCGAGTCTCCTTATGACTCTGCGAAGATCAGGTGTCAGTGATTCTGGACCAATACATAGATGAACTATTATCCATCACTTCTGTTTGACAAGAACAAGATCTTTCAACATCGCCATATTCCTCATGTGGATATGGAGTCACTACCGTGCTTCACGCCAGTTCTGGCTGTACTTCACGATGCTGGATTGCTCAGTTTCGTCACTAACGCCTATGACTGGAATGAAGAGGTCATTCTTCAATTTTATGCCACACTACATCTATCTGGTGTTGTTGATGATATTCACACCTGGGCACTCGACTGGATGAGCGAGAACACACACTACAAAGCACCTTCTGACAAATTGCTTCGAGCCCTTCCAGTTGAATTACCCTCTGAAGACGCCAGGAAAATATATGAAGAACCTGAGCTGCCCAACCACATGATGCAAGTGCTGATGAAGCCTTTGGCTGAAGGAGAAGCACCAAGGACTACCTTCTTAGTGAAGGATTTGCTCTTTGTGCCACGTACTGTGTATCGCATTCTGGCCAAAACTCTCAGTCCTATCAAAGGCCACAATTCAGAGACTGAAGAAGTTGTGGGGATCATGAAGAACTTGCTGTTCAACATCATTCATGGCATTCCAATCAACATCCATGATTTCTTCTTGAGGACTTTGGTCACAGTGGCACAATCACCGTTTGATTTGAAGCCTTATGCACCTTGGATTATGAGATTCATCAGAACAAGGTCTTCAATCAACTACAAGGCTGACTGCCAAAATCATCTCTGCTTTATGCCAGATGTGGAAATTCTTCAGAGTACCATTTTGTCAGTTCCTGGCAAAGGCAAAGCAGTTATTGATGAAGGGATTCGTCCACTAGATAGGCAATTTCGTCAGCCTGCCTCGCAGTGCACCGGCTATGACACTTCAAGCCAAGATACTGATGCCAATGCTTCAAAGCAACAACCTCAAGGTGAAGCCCCATGAGTCATGACTGATCGTGAGCTTCTCATCAGTCTTCGTCAGAAGGTAGATAGAAACCACAACTGGGTAAAGCGTCAGCTTGCAGCAATTATCGCAAATATGACTGTGACGCAGAACTCAGTTCGCAAAAATCACTATTATGCCCATGAGATCTTTGACAGAAGCTAGGCCATTCTTTCACATTTGAAGACCCCTGAAGAACTTGAAGAAATGGAATTTCAAATGAACTTTGATTGGTCATATCCGCCCAAGAAGAACTTCAAGAAGGTCCAAGTTCCTCAGATGGTTCCAAGCTCAGTGTCTCCTTCTAGGTCCACTAACAAAAATGAAGACATTCAAGACACTGCTGCAGGCCCTTCTTCATAGCGCAACCCCAACAACAACGCTGGCGCTCCTCCGAATGCTTCATAATGATATTCTTCAGGGGCGTTAGTCCCCAGTTTCGTCTCCTTTTGGTCATTTGATGACAAAGGGTGAGAAATTTGAGTGTTAGTCTTCAAGCGGGTCGTATATTGGGTTGTTCTTTTGCTAAGTTGCACATAATAATTGTTGGTGGTCTAACACTTTTCTGCTACGTTTATCTGCATGCGTGATTATGCTCTGATCCTCAATGATATATGTGCATGCATGTTGCAATTCGTCAGACACCAATTTTCATCATGCATACAAATTCTTCAAACATCTTATGATCATGCATGATTGGATTCCAAGATATAGGGGGAGATTTCCACAATTACAACCTGCCATGTGCTTTTGCAATCCAAAGCAAATTCTTCATATGCACATCTTCAGGGGGAGTTCCTCTATATCATGTAGTCAATGTCTTCACATTCTGTTCTTACACGTCCATTATTTACTCCCGTTGAAAACTTAACTGATTTGTCATCAATCACCAAAAAGGGGGAGATTGTAAGTGCATCAAGTGCCCCCTTAGTGGTTTTGGAGTATTGAAGACAAATAGGTTAAGGGACTAATGTGTTTGTTAGTGTACACAGGTGAAATAGTCCCTGTAGACTTGGTTTAACCCCCGAAAGTCGACCCCAAAAAATGTATTTCTTCAAGTGAAGAATTTGGTGCGGCCTTTGAAGAAATTGATGTGAAGACTTTGAAGCTTGAAGACTTTGTTTTCATAGTTTTTTCTTCTTCTTATTTGAGTCATAGGAAAAACCGTACTGTTAAAGGGCGTCTAGGTGATATACATATCACAATTCCAAAGTGATGCTCAAAACCTATACACTACAGCCGCTTCGAGTGAAGCCTTTGGAAATCTCCGGAACAGCTGACGAATTTGCCAGTGACAGTGACGAAGTTCATCTAGTCGCTAACGAATCTGGTCGGACTGAGGAGTTAGGATTTCGCCAGTGTGATCTGCCTATCGTGAGGAAATTGAGTGCCCCGACGAAATTGAGAGTTACAATTTTCGACTATTGCTGCGCCGCGTGCCAGCTGTCGAGTGGATCCTTATCCTGACAATGGTCATGTCTGGAATGGGCATTAATGACATTTCATGTCGGGTTGCCCCTGGCTATAAATAGCCGCCCCCCCACAACCAATAGTTGGTTGACTGCTCTAGATAGAGGGATTGACACTTGTCATTTTAGAGCAACCCTTCCTCTAACAACTTTGTGAGAACCCAAGTGAGGAAAAACCTAACCAGAGCCAAAGTGACTGAGCATCACTGAAAAAGTTGATCTGTGTGATCCGACGCCTTTTACCTTTGATGACTGTCATTCTTCCAGACGGTTAGGCATCATGTTCTGAGCACCCAAGAGTAATTGTGGCGTGCTGGTGAACAAGTCTGTGAAGGTTTTGGAAGTCCACCTTGAAGACTTACCATGAGTGATTGGGCGAGGACTAAGTGTCCTTAGCTCAAGAGGAATACGGTGAGGACTGAGTGTCCTCTGAGGTAAAACTCAGCCGCCTCAACCAGACGTACAGTTGATACAGCAACTGGAACTGGTCTACCAAATCGTTGTGTCTTCACCAAGCTCACCTGGTTTCAAATTCCTCACCCTTTACCTTTACATAATTCCGCTGCTGAATAACTTGTGTTTTACTTTTCTGAAGAATTTGAACTGAAGACTTTCATCATGCTGATTTTCATTTCTTCAGTTCATCTCCCTCATGCTTGTCTGCTTGTATGATCACATGTTCTTCACTTGTATGTATTTCATATGCATGCTATCAGTATCTGTGGCGATCTTGTTCCGTCTCCATTTCTATTTCGTCACTCTGATTTTCGTCAAAGTCTTCGGAGTTTGATGAATTTCTAAAAATCTCCCATTCACCCCCTCTAGGAGTAAACCTGTGATTTCAAATCTTGCACGTCGGCCGCCACCTGCATATCGGCGCGGGACTCCTCAAGCGCCCACTGGAGCTCACACTCCTCCATGGCACGGCAGAGTCACGAGATTTTCCTGAACCGCGATGGCCACCATGCAGTACTCCTCATTGTCGGGGGCGCAGTGCTCGCGTCCCGACTCCTGGGGTACTGTCTGGAGCACGCGTTCATCCACCTCGTGAGCAGCGAGGATACCATGCTCACGGCCGTGCTGTTGGAGAACACGCTCGTGCGCCTGAGTGGCGAGGATGCGATGTTCGCAGGCGTGCTGCCGGAGCACGCGCTCGTCCACGTCAAGAGCGGCGAGGATGCGATGCTCGCAGGCATGCTTCTTGAGAACGCGCTCATCCACCTTGTGAGCGGTGAGAACGCGATGCACCTCCTCGTGACTGACCAGGGCATGCTGCCGGAGCACGCGCTCCCCCTCGTGGCCGACGAGGGCGAGCCACTGGATCAAATTGTCCTCCGCGTGGGCGCGTTGCCAGTGAGGGCGCGCTACTCGTGGCCGTCGAGGGCGTGCTCCACCTCGGCAAGGTCGGAGACTCCGTCGTCTTCCTTGGCCCAGGCGTTGTCCACTTCGGCAACGGCTGCATGCTCCGATGGGTGTTGTGTCCGTATGGGAGCTTGGAGCTACAGTACCAATGGGGGCGGGGGTTGACTTTTTCATGATTACACTTACATATTGTCTGACCGAGAAAAATAGAATCTCAAGTAGCACAATATGTTGGAACGTGTCGGGGGCTAGCTAGTAGGAGCAGTACAATAAACATCACATGTACACCATATTTTGAGAAGGGTTTAATGTAATTTGTGTGAATTGGGTCAGTGTGGATGTATGAGTAGTACTACATCCATATCATTGACATGCATGCACGCAACAAATATTTGTGTGGAAGATTTCACCCTATATTCATATATTATGTTTGAGGGTGGATTCGATTTTTGTAACTGGAGCTCATTTTACCAAGAGAGAATCAAGAGAAGTGTGTCCTTTTCTTGATTCCAATTTAGACTATCCATGCCTTATTGCGAGAGATAGCTAGATATAGAGAGAATATTTGTGTCACAAAGACACGTGGAGGGGGGGGGGAGGTGGCAGCGAGACCTAACACTACTAGAAAAAAGGCTGTTAGTGGCGCACCTATTTTGGCTATTAATGGCGCACTATAGGTGCGCCACTATTATCACGCCATTCGTAACAAATAGTAATGGCGCACCTCTGGTGCGCCATTAGTAATCCAAATACTAGTGGCGCACCATGTGGTGCGCCATTACTATTGCTACAGGTGCGCCACTGGTAACATTTTTTTTATTGAATTTTTTTGAATTTTTTTTTTGAAATTTGAAGGCGGGAAAATAGTAGTGGCGCACCATGCACTGGTGCGCCATTGCTAACTTTTTTTTGAATTCTAGATCCGGATCTGGCACGATTTTTTTTTGCGATTTTTTTTGTGATATTTTTTCAAATTTCGTTCTGCTACGTTCTTTGTGCCGGGGAGCTCCACATGTGGTCGGAGAGGAGGTCGCCGGAGAGGAGGGAGGAGAGACCATGAGGAGGAGAGGAGGGAGGAGAGACCATGAGGAGGAGAGGAGGGAGGAGGAGGTCGCCGGAGAGGAGCTCGCCTAGGTCACCGGATAGGAGGAGGAGGAGGTCGCCGGAGAGGAGCTCGCCTAGGTCACCGGAGAGGAGGAGGAGGAGGTCGCCGGAGAGGAGCTCGCCTAGGTCACCGGAGAGGAGGAGGACGTCGCCAAAGAGTACAGGAGAGGAGGTCGCCGAAGAGGAGGAGGAGGTCGCCGGAGAGGAGGAGGAGGTCGCCGGAGAGGACCGGAGAGGAGGTCGCCTAGGTCGCCGGAGAGGAGGGAGGAGGAGGTCGTCGGAGAGAAGGGAGGAGGAGGTCGCCGGAGAGGAGCTCGCCTAGGTCACCGGAGAGGAGGAGGAGGTCGTCGGAGAGCACCATGAGGAGGTCGCCGGAGAGGAGGAGGGGAGCATGGTGGAGGAGAGGAGGATATGGAGTGGAGGAGAGGAGGAGAGGAGGAGGGGAGCATGGTGGAGGAGAGGAGGAGATGGAGTGGAGGAGAGGAGGAGAGGAGGAGAAGAATGAAGAGGTAAGGAGGAGGAGGCCGACCGGGTTTAATATATGGCTTAGCAGTGGCGCACCTTGTACTAGTGCGCCATTGCTAACCCTTTTTTTATTTTTTTTATTTTTTTGAATTTTTTTGAATTCTGAAGGCGGGAAATTAGTAATGGCGCACCATGGTGTGGTGCGCCCTTGCTATGGTACATAGCAATGGCGCACCTAGGTGTGGTGCGCCATTACTATTTTTAAATTTTTTTGAATTTTGAAGGCGGGAAAATAGTAGTGGCGCACTATGCACTGGTGCGCCATTGCTAACTTTTTTTAATTTTTTTATTTTTTTGCCTCCAGATCTTAAAATGGCTGTAACTTTTTTTCTGTTAGGTTTTTGAGGATTCTAAAAAATTGATAACGGGCATAGCCTGTTGAATTCGGATGTAACTTTTCGAGTAGATGCTTTTTCATATAAAAAACTTTTTCATCGGAGGTCGTTTGCAAAAGTTACGGCCATTTTACCGAAACACGGCGGCCTTTTGCAAAAAAATTCAAAATTCGTGTTTGTTAATTTTCCTAACAACTAGAACACATAACACATGGGCATCTATTTTTTTGAACCTTTTATCATTTTCTTTTATTTTGTTTTAAACTGAAAAGACGATCCCAGGGGGGGTGGGTGTGTGTTTGTGTGTGTGTGAGACGTTAGTAATGGCGCACCCTCCCTGGTGCGCCATTGCTAACAGCAATGGCGCACCAGGGAGGGTGCGCCATTACTAATGTCTCACACACGCAGGCAGACACCCCCACCAGACATAGCAATGGCGCACCACACCAAGGTGCGCCATTACTATGCTACATAGTAATGGCGCACCTTGGTGTGGTGCGCCATTGTTATGTCTGGTGGGGTGGGGGGATGGACCAAAAAAATAGCAATGGCGCACTGCTCAGGTGGTGCGCCACTACTAAAAAAATAACAATGGCGCACCTGCTTCTGGTGCGCCATTGCTATATAGCAGTGGCGCACCACATTCATGGTGCGCCATTAATGTCCATATTAGCTATAGCCGTTTTTCTAGTAGTGTAAAGAGAGAGGGGCATATGCATGTTCGAAAGACTGTGTGTGTGTCGGAGAGAGAGGAGTGTCCCTACCATAGATCCCAACATCCCAAAGGGAGGAAGAGCGTGTGTGCGTGTGCATGAGAGAAAGAGAGAGAGGGGGCATATGCGTGTTTGAAAGATTGATGTGTGTGTGTGCCGGAGAGAGAGGAGTATCCGAAAGGGAGGAAGAGGGTGTGTGCGTGTGCGTGAGAGAAAGAGAGAGAGAGGGGCATATGCGTGTTCGAAAGACTATGTGTGTGTCAGAGAGAGAGAGGAGTGTCCGAAAGGGAGGAAGAGGGTGTGTGCGTGTGCGTGAGAGAAAGAGAGAGAGAGAAGGGCATATGCGTGTTCGAAAGACTGTGTGTGTGTGTGTCGGAGAGAGAGAGAGAGAGGTGTCCAAAAGGGAGGAAGAGGGTGTGTGCGTGTGTGTGAGAGAAAGAGAGAGTGAGGAGGCGCATGTAACGTCAACCTGTTACAGGATATAGACATAGAGGGGATCGACAAGGTTACAGGGGCGGGGATATTGGGCGAGCGATAGTGTGTGTGCGATGAAGGGATACACAGACATCGTCTGTTTTTGTGTGTGATTGCTAGATAGAGGTCGTCAGCATAGCTCTCCGGGGGGGCGGTAAGGTTATGTGTGGGAGAGAGAGGGAGATAGTAGAGATAGAGAGCAATGCTTGTGTGTCACACGGAATCTAACTACATAGACAGGGGCTGCGACAAGTAGAGAATGGCGGTGTACCTATTTTTTTGATGGGATGGGAGAGAGACCAATAGACATGGATCGTGTGGAGAGGTGTGTGTGTTCCGAGGGAGAGGGAGGCATGGACCTAGATACTGAGATGGGTGTTCATGTGTATGTTTTAGAGAAGGAATTTTCTAGCTAGTAGCCATGTGATGGCGACCCAATCTTAAAATGAGAGTGGGGATAACTATTGATTTGGTGGATTTTGACTTTGACGATCCAACTATATCGTACGCGATGATATGAATCGACAATCGCTAAATTAAACCAATCTCCCATAGTCACTGATCTTGATGTATGCATGATCAACCTGAATAACGAGATCGAGTTCCTGCAAGCAACCGAAGAACCGACAAGAACTAAGATAATGCAATCTAAATTTCTAATATGAATTAATTAAGGATAATGGTGGGGTTCCTAATAGAGGGTCTGAACAAGGCGGCAGTCCTACACATCTCGTAGATGCAAATTGTAGCGAAGCTAAACAATGTCTAAACAAAAACGTGAGTTTTAATACAGAAAAAAGGTAGCTATATATCTATATCTATAGACTATAGTACTATATTTTTTATTTCTATATCTATATCTATACTACTCCTTCCATTTATTTACTCGGCATATAGCTTTGACATGTAGTCAAACTTTATAAACCTTATCCAAGTTCATAGAAAACAATGTGAACATTTACACTAACTAATTTACATGATGTGAAAATATATGCAATGATGAATCAAATGATATATATTTCGTGGTGTATATGTTAATATATTTTTCTACAAACTTGCTGAAAGTATAGAAAGTTTGACTTTAGAGAAACCTAATATGCAATATTATGTATTATATATTATATATTCATTATTTTTATGTAGTCAATGCGTGCATTTCCACGTATACGATATAAACCATTGATTGATGTTGATCCAATGGTCCGGGTGGCTGGGATTCGGATCTACTATAACCTAATTGTACCCAGACAGATTCTTCTCGAACTAGCAGCGCGACAGTGTGATCGATCCACACAAGAAGCTCACAATAAGACCTCCAGATGTGCCATGTGGCTTCATGGGTGCCCCCCACATCATATTATTCATAATACATTGACTGAGAAAAGAGAGAAATCACCCGAAACAAGATCTTGCCCAAATTTTGTTCCTACGAAGTTGTGCCGTGCACGTACCGGAGTACTAGTACTCTAGTAGTATAACTTTAGTACAGTAGTAGTTGTATAGTGGTAGTAGTACAAACTAGTACGGAGTGCTCCTACTCTATCGACACGACTCCCATCTAACACCAAATTTCTTGGCGTCCGTGCTACAGCTAGCTCTTCCCCTCCTTGTTTCTTTCTTCCAATTCAAACTCAGCCAACGCGCGGAAGGAGGGGTGGGGGTTTGCCGATAGTCCGTTTGCTCAACTGTGGTTTTACATGACAGTGAAAATGGTAGGCAACACGCCTTCCCTAGCTATGCGGCGTGCCGGACCGACCGTGGAGTACTCCCGAGTACCGACCGTGTGGGCGTGCGACGCGAACGCCGCAGGATATTCATTTTAAAACTATATAGTATGAAAATACATTTCATGGTGCATCTGATCATATTGATTTCACATTGTGAATGTTGATATTTTTTAATATAAAGTTAGTCAAACTTTACAAAGCTTGACTTTGAACAAACTTTATATGCAGACTAAAAAAACCGAGGGAGTATAAATTGTAACATTATTTTTTTAAAATATAAATTGTAACATGTGGTTCTGCTCCTTGGCGCGATCAATAGATAGAAATGACGATTGAAAACGCTAGGGCGGGGCTTTTCCCGCGCGGTAAGCGGGGGAGTTAGCCAGTTTGGCGCATCGCCGGTTTCCTCACATGCGGTCCCACATGTTAGTGATATATGCCTAGCCAATGCGCATTGACCGTCGGGCCGGAACGACGGTGTGGAATGCGATGCGAACGGGACAGGCTTGCTGCACGACTAGTGTTGAATTTATAAGTTCTGTCGTAGTTTTTAATTTACGAGTAGTTCGGTAGGTTGGATCAAGCATCGTACGTAAATTACGAAGTTGGTGCAAAAGGTAAGCACAACGTCCGTCCTGGTTTGTCGGTCCCCTTTGTGCCATATTTTAACCATAGATTTAACTAACAAAAAATTAATGCATGTCACCAAAAAATATATCATTGGATTCGTACTTGAACATAGTTTCCAATGATATTATTTTGGTGAAATGCATTAACATATTGTTATTTAAATCTAAAAGTCAAAATTTGGAATAATACATGAAGGTGACCAATAACCCAGGACGGAGGTACTACTAGAAACAGTGATGCATATAATTGATGCCAAATGTGAGCAAAGGGATCACACATGTCTTTATCGACTGGAATGAGAATGCGATACAATAAGAATTAAGGCCACGACGACGTGATCGCAGTGGTGGTTACAGGAGGCAAGAAGAAAGATGCATCCATCAACAACCTCCTGCTCCTCGACTCAGTGCGCCGGGCCACCGACCGGCGGTTGAGGAGCAGCGACTTTTGTGGCGAGGTCAAGGTGCTTCTGAACAAAGGTGTCCAAGGCTTCCAGCCGGTAGATGAAGGCCAACATCGTAGCATCCTCACTGGCCTTGTAGAGGCCTACATACACGACTAGCTCGTACACATGGATGTTTAGGTCGACGAATGCTTGCAGGGCGAGGCGCCTAGCAGCGAGCGCGATCTCGAGGTGGACATTCTTCGTCACGTCGGTGGGCAGTCGCAGGGCAACCAGTGCTTGAAAGAGGTTCTCACCATGGAGGCCGATTAGGGTGGCAGGCAACGAGGAGCCTGGGCACGCGGGATGGAGGAGTTCAGCGATGTCATCCGTGAGCTTCTTGAGGATGGTGAACTTGTTGATGGTGTCGACGATCATCTTGTCCAACTAAGAGTCATAGCTGGCGTCGATGCAGGCCATTAACCAGCCGTCCCAAAGCACCGGCTCGAGACGATCCGCGGTGCCGTGCCGCAGGCTGGCATCTTGGACCATCTAGCATAGCCACAAACCGCTCGCGCGCATCGCCGCCATGGGTCTGGCTTCTGGTCACTTGGTTTGGGAATTGGGGTGAGCACTGTTGCGCTTAGTGTAGGTGCGTACGATCTGGTAGATGCATTGGAGTGGAGGGACGCCTTTATATGAGTGCAAACTGCGTCGCATTCACATCGTGCTGCCTCCTTTCTGTTTCTCCCATTAATTATTTCCCTCAACATGCTAATTGAAGGAGGATGCATCATTGGCCGTTCAACATTTTGGGAACCGC
The DNA here is from genome assembly GCA_039707655.1 of Elymus sibiricus. Lineage (NCBI taxonomy): Eukaryota > Viridiplantae > Streptophyta > Magnoliopsida > Poales > Poaceae > Elymus > Elymus sibiricus. The sequence continues at coordinate 307,143,576 of CM077672.1, forward strand.
TACCCTCTCCCTCATCTGAATTCAAGCCATATCGGGAACTGTCCTGGCTTACTAGTTTACCGTCCATTTCTCAACAACAAAAATACTGTCCTGGTTTACTAGCTGTAAAGTACTAGTAAAGTGGTGCGCCGACCGAGGGCGCCGCCCGCTGCACTCCGAGCTGAACACGCCTCCATTAAACCCACGTGGATGCTTAGAAACCTACTCCTGCCACACGTCCGTTCATGAGCGGGCCGGCATTAAACGCAACACCGGCCGAGCTCCTCCCGTCCACCCTCTATTTTAACTGAGGCCAGACGACGGGAAAGACTCGCACCCCTCCGCCGCTCCCCCATCTCCTCCTTCACCATTTTCTCCACTCTTTTGATGGCTTCCAAGGAGAAGTTCTCCGACACACAAGCCGGCTGGGTGGCCCACCGAGCTTGCCGGATATGAGCGAGGCAGCTCGCTGCTCCACTTCCCTTGCCTAGCCCGACGGAGCCAGTTGCCGCCCCAAGCCGGCGCATGGTTCAGCAACTCACCGCTCGAGGCCAGCTCGATGAGGAGTGGCGACTTGCTCCATGCCGGCACAGGAGTCGTCGCTCCCGTGTTTGTGGCCGCGCCTCCCGTTCCTGTGGCCGCACCTCCCGTGCCTGCGGCCGTGCCATGCAGGCAGAGACAGAAGCCGGGTGCACGGAGAGTGACGAGTTGGTGGCCAGCGCATCCGCGTCTACCGCCATCATCGAGGAGAAGTAGAACACGGGAGGCCGCCACCGCTTGGGTCCCATGAGGGCCACCGCCGAGGTGACTACCGCGTACACAACCGGTGTCTTTCCCGGTTCTTCTCTTGCGAGGATCCGTCGACCCCGTAAGTGTCTTGATCGGGCTGCCGGACATGAGGACAAAGGGATCCGCGGGCGACCATTTAGATTAGGTATTAATTATACCTCCAGAGCCGGACTAGCACTGCTTAGTTGATGTAAATGTAATGAAATCTGTCATGTTTATATGAAAATCCGGCATTTTTATATGAAATATGTCATGTTTATATGAAATCCGGTCGTGTTTGCATGAATTTTGTCCGGTTGGTTTGAGTTGTTGTCAAAATGTATGCGGCTAGCGTTGGATGTCGTCGTGTTCGCGGACGGATGCTGGAGGAAATTTGCTGGTTGCCGTTGGAGATGCCCTTATGTTGGAAATTATAGAGTCACATCAAATCCATGTGAGTTAATTGCATGTATGATTCTGAAAAACAAAAATTTAATTGCATGTATAGTACATGAACTTGTACGGTGGGTACAGATTCGTACAAAAAGTAAAAAAATGAAACAAATCAATCCTTAAAAAATTAGTTCAGCGATTCGGTGCCCAGGCTCGTCTGCACCTAGTCAAAAAATAATCCACAAAAAAAATCAAAAAATCACAAATTTTTTTTGCACGGTAAATAATTTGTTGCGTGAGGTTCGCTCCAATTTTCATATCATTTGGACATCTGAGTAGCTCTCAGCAAAACAAGACAAATTGGGTCAGAACAGTACATGAACAGTAAACTTTTTACAGACCCCAAATTTGTCTTTTTTGCTGAGAGCTACTCAGATGTCCAAATGATCTGAAAATTGGAGCAGACCTCACGCACCAAATTATCTACCATGCAAAAAAATGGAATTGTTTGAATTTTTCTAGTATTTGTGTTCATTTTTTTCTTCAGCGCGCTGGGCTCAGAAATGAATATTCCAATCCCTAAACTTGTATTCTAAGTACTCTCTGTTAAATCCGCCTACGTAGCAAGGTGCCCGCTCTCGTTTTATCTGTGGGTTCCACTGTCAGTAGGGTAGAGAAAAGAAGTATATATAATATAAAAACATATAAGAAACTAAAGTTTCCGACAGGATTCAAACTCAGGACAACACGTTGCCAGCATCGAGCGCTAACCACTCCACGTGATGTTCTTTCTCGAACAAGCAAGAGATATCTGTCTTTTTATAGTTACTATGATAATTGGTTTAAAGTGATATATTTTATGTCTGCCCCGAAGGATCTCGAATTCATTAATAACAAAGAAAAGAGTTGCCCGGTTAATTAAAAGAAAACCAGGTGAAAACCATCACATCAGGCCCGTAAAAACAAGGCACAATGGGCGAGCTGGCTACACACACAAGAACGCACACATGTTGTTGAAGAGAAAAGCATCGTCGAGGTTGCAATTCGGCGTCATCGTCATTACACCTCTGCGCGCGCTAGTACGACCCCACCATCAACGACCATTATGAAATCTACATATCTATAGGGGCTACGGAGAGAAAGACATATCGAGAGTGTGTGTGTGAAGCACAGACACACAACTAGCGAGTGTGTGTGTGTGTGTGTTTGAGAGAGAAGCCAATAGATAGATTAAGATCAAGATCGAGGTGTCACCCTGCTCCTGTCTTTGTTGGGAGGGGGCGGGAGAGTGAGAGAAAGGTGTATCGAGAGTGTGCATGTGCTAGGCACAGAGACACAACTAGCGGGTGTGTGTGTGTCTGGGAGAGAAGCCGGTAGATAGATTAAGATCAAGATCGAGGTGTCACCCTGGTCCTGTCAGTGTTGAGAGGGGATAGGGTGCCAGAGTTAGAGAGAGAGAGAGAGAGAGAGAGAGAGTTTGTGTGTTACAGATCTATATTTGGGGATAGGTAGATAGCATGTGTGTGAGGCATGCCTAAAACATCAGAGAGATAAACAAGCGGGTGTGCATGCAAATGCCCGAAATAAATGAAGAGAGAAACAATGTGTGTGTGTGTGAACGAACTCTTCTCTAAATCTCAAAACAAAAGGTGCTCAACTGGAATCCCATTGTATGGATTCATATGGTTCAGGGGACTCGAGTTAACCTTAGGGATATGTGTGCCAGATGTAGTTATACTTTGAGACATGAGTGGCGGTGGGTGGGCGGAATTAAAGGGGTGGTCATGTTCGACAGAGAGTGTGTGTGTGTTTTTGTGTGAGAGACTTGTAGGACGAGGTAGAAAGACGATTTCTAACCTTGACGGAGGGAGAGAAATAGACGGAGCGCGCGTGTGTGATTGAGATGCCCACGGAGAAGGGAGATTTGTATGTGTGTGAGAGAGATTGCACAATTCATTCTTGTATCACTATGTAACGGTCGAGGACGTGCCTCACTTGAACATAATCAATATCTACTTCGTATCGTGGCCGAAGATACAATATCGATTCAACGCTATAAAGAATGGACACTCACATATCGCATAAGTTAATGGTTTTTTCAAATAGCCTTTTTCAATCGTGCATGCCAAAGTTATAGTGATATTTCTTCAAACAACCACTATAGTTATCATGTACATGCACCATTGTTAGTGCTGCATTCAAATTCATTAGTTTTGGATGATTTAAGGTTCTATTATGAAGTAATATACATAATATTCATATATGAATTCAACGGGTACTGCAATTTATGAAATGGAGGCCATGTAATCATATGAGGTAACACTTTTAAGTAGCGGACTATAATATTCATTTCTTTTGCGCATCTATATTATCCATTTGTTACTGTACAATATAATTGAAATTAACACGTCAATGCATTGTGTTTAAAATAAATAACCAATGGCACAAAATTACATATTTACATGAGAAATACATAGGCTGAGCGTTTGCCCCATTTTTTATGAACGCGCCTCAGTTACACCCGTACGATCGGCCGCGCTCGTGTGATCGTAACAAGTTATCGGTGCATCATCTGGGTTATTGTCTTTTTTCTGGGGTCGACTTCAAATGAGTTATTGCTGACGTGTGCGCCGTGTGCACAGTCGCGTATCACCGGCTTCCTGCTAGCACTGTCCAAAATTAGTTGAAACTGGATATGAACGATCCCACGGGCGGCAAAATCTCCCGCCTACTTCTAGAATTTCCGCGAACTAGTCTGGAGCATGCGAAATTCTCCTTTTATCCTTGGTGCAAGGAGAACAACACAGCCCTCATTTACATAATAGGTCGAGGTTGCTTTGTTAACTTCTGGTCTCCCCCCACCACACGGCACCCCCGTTTCCTCTCCCCTCCCGCAAAAATGACTACTCCACAGCACCAGAGCATCTCATAGCATGCCGTCCGTACTTCATCAGTGATTCTACCCCCTTCCCTCTCGAAACCCTAGACTGCTCATCCACCGGCGTACAAGAGCCTATTGACCGTCGGCATCGTCCACCTCGCCGGATCTGCTTCCGAGGCCGCATCTACCCCTCCCACCTTCCCTAGAAACCGTAGACTGTGTCGGAGATGGGGCTCCGGTAACCCTAGTTCGAACACTGGGGGCTGATTCGCAACCTACGGCTTGACAGTGACTACGGCGAGCGGAGCACGGCGGGAACATGCACAAGCACAGAGCACGGCAGGGACACGAGGAGTTACCCTACTCCTGCTTGTCTGGGATTGCAATGGACTAGTGAGTTCTCGTGTACAAGGTTGAAGACAGAGGAATCATCCCTCCTCTCTACAGTGGCAGCACTGCCCCTTTGATAGCCGCCTCGGTCCTCTTCCCCGAAAATATTGGCGGGAAGGGTGGCCACAATGCCGCGGTTCAAAGGGGGACAGGCGCACAGTATTATCCCGACTAAAGTGGTCTTCGCCTGCAAAAGGCACCGTCCATGACGCGCTCGTGGGCTCGGCGATGACCTCCTCCCTGGCGCGGTCTTGGTCACCTTGCACCAAACATGCAAGCTTTGGGACATGCTTTGGGGGAGGGCAGCTGGCGCTGCCTCTTTATCACCAAAGAGGAAATCCTCCCTGACTGCACCTACCAGTACGGCCTCTGCTGCCGTTGTCACCAAGCACGTCACCAACATGGTGGGCGCACGACCACGTGGCTGGCACCGAGCAACTCCTCGCGCAGTGGCTTTGGGAGACCGCCTCAGGAGGCCGCTGGTGGTCTTCGATGGATCCGCCCCCTGAGAAGGGAGTCCTCGTGAGGCCGGAGCCTCGCGAGGTGTCTTGCTTCACGGCGCCCATGTCTGGACCGCCTCTTGGGCCTGTCGCCAGGCGTTGCTCCCTGGGCCGCAGGCAGACGGCCCATGGTACCCAGGTTTCCAATGGGCTAACAGACTGCTCATCCACCACTATACCACGGCCCATTCAGTGTTGGCCTTGTCCACCACGTCGGATCTGCTTCGCCGGTGCTCTCGTCAACCGCAGCACATCTGCATCGGCTCCTTCCTACACCGCACCGGAGCCGCTTCGTCCACACCCCCGGAGCCGCCTCACCGACTCCCCCATTGACGGCCTCAGATTTGCTTCATCGACACGTCCTCAACCCTACCGGAGCCGCTTCGCTGACACCATCCTCAACCCAACCGGAGCCGCTTCATCGACGCCCAAGTCCACAGCCTTAGATCTGCATCGTCGACACAATCTTCCACCCTACCGGAGCAGGTTCCTATGGCGCCCCGCCTGAATACCATTGTAGCCAGACGGTCCCCGCACATACCACCCTAGGAAAATCACTCTGGCATGCGCTTTTACAACAACTATCATGAACACAGACATTTCTAATAATGAAATATATCAGTCTTACATGATATATTACAAGGGGGATGGCAGCGGAAAGGCTCTATCTAAGGCAGCATGGTCCTGGTGCGGCTCCAATCCACAGGGATCTGACTGGGTTACTCTTCTAGCCCGCGAACACTCCGGCTCCTTGCTAGGGGACGTCGAATCCATAGGTGAACCTGGCCACATTGAAGGCCGCTGAGTACTTTTGAAAGTACTCACAAGCAAACCAATCCAACATATGCACCAAGCAAAGCAAAGCATGGCATTCAAGCATGCACTTGTTATCTTAACAGTATTAACTATCATGTTATGATAGGATTATCTAGCAAGATTAATCATCTAGCAACATTAATCATCATTTTATAGCAGGATTATCTAGCATGATAATTACTGAAGTAAATGCAGTAAAGTAAAGTATATCAGGTAAATGATCCGAACTCCGAATATGCTCACGATCCAAATCTGATCCAAGCTTTGCGGTCACCCGACCACTCATCTCATACCCATCTCATGGCTAGCATTCGAACCTTTGACATCATCTGATGTTCATGCATCTACACTGCAAGTCTGACAAATCATACCTTTCTCTGGTTCAGTTTTAACAATACATTATATAGTTTGTTCCTCCAGACTCGACACAGACCAAATAGGGGCCTATACGAACTGTCCATGACCGAGGACGCGGCTATTCGAATAGATTTACACTCTGCAGAGGTTGTGCACTTTACCCACACCATGGAGCGCCTGGCCTCTTACTTTAGTACATGTTCCCATTCGGGTGGACCAGAGCTGCTCCAACAAAACCTTGTCTATTGCCTGGCACTCTTACGGTCCCTCCGACAATCATACCCTCCCAGGGTCATGTCCTGGGTGGCCCCTGTGTCACCCCGTGACACCTGCCACCGTCGTGGCCAAACAAAACTATCCCAAACGGGGACCTGAGCTCAAATAACTTAACTGGGCTCACAAGGTTATCGCCGCCTACCAGGCCAGGGTAGCACGCACGCGTAACCTTCCCTAGTTGGAGGTACCGACAAGAGGCAGGACAATAGACCAAGCTAGGGCCTCCCCATCCAGGCAAATGTGGTTGCACGGGTAAGCTCGGATAGGTGACACTATGACTCGATCCAGCCGTTGGAGGAGGTTGTTATCATTAAGTCACATTCTTTAATATTTCAATAATAGTAACCATGCATGATGTAACAACTATGAAAGCATAACAACCTATCTCCATACAATATCACAGCGAGTCATTAATGAGACAATATTTAAATGGCAAATTATCACTTTACAAGGCTTAGCTGTAAGTGACAACCATCTGAACCCTTGCATGAAACCGACAAATAAACCAGTAGCCACCAGAACGGTCTTTACAACTCAGATCTGGGACGTTACCGGAATAACTCAACCCCGGCTCAAGACGGCTGAAAAGCAGCTCAGAGCATGAGACGGTGTTGATAAAAAGAGTGTAGCGGTTCCCTAAGACGGCCGAAAAACAGCTCAGAGCATATGGTCACCGCTACAGAAAGAAATTCAACAGCTGTCCGAGACGGCTGAAAAGCAGCTCAGAAGACGGGCCAGTTGTTGAAAAGAGAAATATAAAGTCGGTATCCACCCCGGACGGCCGGAAGCAGCTCAGAACACAAGCGTGGTGCCGTCATCAAAGAAAGGCAAACAAGGGTTCACTGGCGTCACATACAACTCACCACTATGCACACAAGCATAAGCATATTAATTTAAACACGCAAGAATAACACAGAGCAATGGTTTAGGGCATATATCAGATGGTCGGCTTGCCTGGGGGCGAAGGAATACTCCGGGAGAAGTGCGATCGCCTCACGGAAAATTCGCCGGAAAAGGTTCTCTCTCGGAGGGGCTGAATAAAGGGCAGGGGCAAAATGGGCATTTTTAGAAAGTGTCAACATGGCTAAAGTGATACCAACAGATCAAGCTCGACGAGACGAAGACGTGGGCTTTGGAATCACCTGATTTGGAGTTACGGTCGCGGAGATACGGGCGTTTGAAGTCCAGGGACCAATCTGTAAAAGAATCTTCACAAACAGGCCCTTGGCTGAGAAACAGAAAATGCCTTCAGGAGAAATACGCCTTCTGCACAAGAAAGCTTATTTTCAGCTGCAGAAGAATGAAAATGCGCTTTCAGAAGTGGAAAACATATTTTGGAAAAGACGTCTCCACTTAAACCGAATGGATAAGTTGGTAGAGGCTGACGAGTGGGGTCGGGGGTGATGCGGGGCCTGCCTGGCCCTGTCTTCTTCCTCGCGCTGCTCCCCCCGACAGAAACAGAGGAAGCAGGGGAGGGGCGTGCCCGGCGACGGGCTCCGGCTGTCTCCAGCCAGGGCAAAGCCACCGGCGGGCTCGGGGACGAGTACCGCACTCGCCTGATGCAAAAGCAGCGCCGGGGAGGGGCTGGGTCGTCGGCGACACGAGGTGACCGAGAGCAACGGCGGCGGCTGATCTTGGGGCACACGGCCACAGCAACTCCGGCGAGGAATGGATGGGATGGGGAGGTGCGCCGGCGAGTGGGGCTTCTACTGGTGCACTCAAGAGGAGGGGGGAGGGCCTGGCTAGCTCGTATTCGAGCAAGAGAAGGCGGCGGCCATGGTGGCAGTGGGCGGCGGGGAGTGGTCCTCGAGCTAAACCGAGAGACCAGGGAGGTAGCTGGGAGGGAGATGAGGCCAATGGTGAGCTCGGGAGGGCCGGGGAACGGCTATTTATAGCCCGGCCAGGGAGGAGGATAGGGATGGCCGCCGTGGCGAGCTTAGCCGCGCACTGGAGTGTGGCGCCCCGCCTGATTACCACTGTAGCCAGACGGTCGCCGCACACGCCAGCCCAGGAGATCACTCTGGCGTGCGCTTTTACAACAAGTATCATGAACACAAGCTTTCTATTAATGGGTATAAGTCTTACATGGGATATGGCAGCGGGAAAGCTCTATCTAAGGCAGCATGGTCCTGGTGCGGCTCTAATCCACAGGGATCTGACTGGGTTACTCTTCTAGCCCGCGAACACTCCGGCTCCTCGCTAGCGAACGTCGGATCCTTAGGTGAACCTGGCCACATTGAAGGCCGCTGAGTACTTTTGAATGTACTCGCAAGCAAACCAAACCAACATATACACCAAGCAATGCAATCCATGGCATTCAAGCATGCACATATTATTTTAACAGTATTAACTATCATGTTATGATAGGATTATCTAGCAAGATTAAACATCTAGCGGCATTAATCATCATGTCATAGCAGGATTATCTAGCATGATAATTACTGAAGTAAATGCAGTAAAGTGAAGCATATCAAGTAAATAATCCATACTCCGAATATGTCATGATCCAAGTCTGATCCAAACTTTGCGGTCATCTAACCGCTCATCTCATAGCCATCACATGGCTAGCAATCATACCTCTGACATCATCCGATGTCCATGCCTCTGTACTGCAAGTCTGACAAATCATACCTTACTCTGGTTCATTATTAACATCTTATGGTTTGTTCCTCCAGACTCGACACAGACCAAATAGGGGCCTATACGAACTGTCCATGACCGAGGACGAGGCTATTCGAATAGATTTACACTCTGCAGAGGTTGCGCACTTTACCCACACCATGGAGCGCCTGGCCTCGTACTTTAGTACATGTTCCCATTCGGGTGGACCAGTGCTGCTCCAACAAAACCGATCTATTGCCTTGCACTCTTACGGTCCCACCGACAATCATACCCTCCCAGGGTCATGTCCTGGGTGGCCCCTGTGTCACCCCGTGACACCTGCCACCGTCGTGGCCAACTAAACTGTCCCAAACGGGGACGCCGGCAAAATAACTGAACTGGGCTCACAGGATTATCGTCGCCTACCGGGATAGGGTAGCACGCACGCATAATCCTCCCTAGTTTGGTGGTACCGACAAGAGGCAAGACAATAGACCAAGTCAGGGCCGTCCCATACCGGCAAATGTGGCTGCACGGGTATGTCCGGATAGGTGACACTATGACTCGATCCAGTCGACGGAGGAGGTTGTTATTATTAAGTCACATTTCATAATATTGCAGTAACAGTAACCATGCATGATGTAACCATTATGAAAACATAACAACCTATCTCCATACAATATCACAACGAGTCATTAGTGCGATAATATGATGAGCATTAACAACTAATGTAAATAACAAATTCAATCTAGCAGGAGTTTAATTACTACTACTAACACAGGCATATTTATTAATTAAACACGCAAGAATAACATAGAGCAATGCTTTAGGGCATATATCAGATGGTCGGCTTGCCTGGGGGTCGAGGAACACTCCGGGAAGAAGTGCGATCACCTCGCAGAAAAAATCGCCGGAAAGGATTCCCTCTCGGAGGGGCTGAATAAGGGCAGGGGCAAAATGGGCATTTCAGAAAGTGTAAACATGGTGAAAAGGATGCCATCGGAACGGGCTCGATGAGCTGAAGAAGTGGGCTTTGGAATCACCTCGATCGGAGTTACGAGCGAAAAGTTGTGGCCGTTCGTTGTTTAGGCAAAGAAATAAACAGAAATTGTCCATTTCTGGCCTTAACGGACAAACGTTCACTAAATAAGGGTTTCGGCAGCCGGCTGGAGAGAGGAAGCGCCTTTCTGTGAATACGCTTTCGAGCAGAGAAAACGTAATATTGCTTAAAGCAGAGCTGGAGTACGCTTTCTCTGAACTGAAAACGCATTTTGAGAAATACGCTTCCACTTAAGTCACCGCGGGCCCGGGGCTGAGTGGCTGACGAGGGGGGGGGCGTTGACCTCTCTCCCTCCTCCCACGCTGCTGCTCCTACCCCCGAAGAACGCGACCGCACCGAGGAGGCCGCCGGCGCCGTGGCTCGTCCGGCCGATTTCGGCCACCTCTCGAGACGCCTCGGGTACCGGCGAGCTCAGGAAGGAGCCCCGCATTCGATGGCGGGTAGCATGGACGGCGGGGATGGCTGGTAGTGCGGCAAGGAGGGGAGGCAGAGGGCGGCGGCCGCAAAGAATGGGAGGACTCCGGCGAGGGTTGCCGGCCGCTCCGACCGTCTCCCGCAGCGCTCGGCTTATCGGCGTGCTCGGGAGGCCAAGCCGCGTCCATCCCAGGGGTGCACGGACCTCGAGGAGGACTAGGGCGACGACGGCTTGAGCGTCGGCGGCGGAGGCAGTCGGCCACTGATGGCTTCGAGCGCACGGGCTCTCCGCCGGTGAATGAAGGATACGGGGAGGCTAGCCGAGGTGGATGGGGATCTCTGGTGGAGAAATGAGGAGGGAAGGGAGCCGGGCTTGCTCGGATTTGAGCAGAGGCCGTCGGCGGCAATGGCGGCCGTGGGAGAGGAATTGAGCACGGGAGCTCGAGGGCTGGAACTTGGGGATGCTGGGAAGGGAGAGGATGCTGGTGTGAGCTCGAGGGGGGGCTTGGGCTGGCTATTTATAGCCGCCCGGCGCGAGAGGATGAGCACGGCCGAGGTGGCGATCTTATCGCCGTCCTGGTGCTGGAGGCCACGCGGAGGGAGGAGGCGATGTCGGCAAGGGTTCGGGGAGGGTGGAGAAAGCTCGGGCACATTCGAGAGGGCTCAGGGTGGAAGGAGACAGAGGGGAAGACGACGGCGATGGTCACGGGCGGAGCAGCACTCTGGCGAGGTTCGGCGCGGCGCGGCGAGGAAAGGGACGGAGGGGAGATGACCCGAGAGGAAGAAGCGGACGACGGGGAGTCAGGTCGGCATGCTCGGACAAGCGGAGGCTGCTCGAGCTGTCCTGCCCGACGCGACGAACGCGCAGAGCGCTGTTCCCGTGTGCAGCTCACGCGGTCACCACGGGCATGTCGTGTTCTGGCCCTCCTCTGGGTGCCAAATCTTGTCAAACAGGATGTTCACTGATCATTTAGATAGAATGTGACAAGATATGGGCTAGGACGGCTCTAGAGTGATCGAGAGGAGCCAGAAAAGTTTCTGGACAGAAACTTGGTCAAGAAGTTTTGGTCAGAAAAAATGTGGCAATGAGCTAGATAAGTTGTCACGGGGAAATGTGGTAGGAAGGACTAGGTGCTGACAAAATTTGAAGGCATTTGGATCAAGTTTGAATGCACTTCCTTTGAAATGCTAAATCTGGTCCAGAAACTTGACCTTGAAGCTGCACTCATATGGCTTGGTGGAATGAGCTGAATTTTGGTGGAGATTGATTATTTGGAGGAATGAAGGTTCTGGGAAAATTTCAGCTCATTTTGAAATGCCAAAGTGGTACTTCCTTCACAGAGCTTGAATCTGGACAGAAACTAGATGGAATTTTTGGGAGAAATTGGCTAGATAAAATGATGTGGATTTTTGCATACTCACATCATATAGTAAATTTGAGGTCCTGGATTAATTTGAGAATTTTTGAAGCAATATAAAATATAGTTGCTTCACAACCTCAAAATTGGTACAGAAACAAGAATTGGATGATGCTATCAAAATTTGAACTATGGAACTTGGGATCTTGATGGAAATGGTGAAGATATGGATATGATATGCTCCACAAATTATTTGGGATTTTTCCTGGCTACCAAAATGGTAGCTCCTTTAGAAAGTGCCCAAATTGCAGTATTGGCTTTAAATAGGAAAAGGAAATTTCCCTTATTTAATTATTGCCAATATTTTTATGGGAGCTCAATATGATCACAAATAATATCTCCACAAGTTTTCATGAACTTTGGAGATGGATATATATTTTCCTGGATTTAATTCCTTTAACGGGCAGAAAAGGAATTAATTTTAAATGAAAAATATTGCAAATGACTTGGCAATATTTTTGCATATCCAGGGTTTAAAAAGATAGGATGGTCACTGGGAGAAATTTGGGAGGCAAAAGATCAAAGGAAATTGGGGTTCCTTTGTAACGGAAGGAATTAGGGTTTCCCTTCCGGTAGATCGGAGAGTAGGGTTTCGGTGGCAAAATCTTGAGGAAATATCTTGGATGGCAAGGTTGGGTTGGAGAGAGTCTCTGGTTGGATAGGAAAGGCAAGGCTAAATGACCATCTTCATATACCCAATGGCAAGAGAAAATCCAACAACATCGAAAAAAGACGGGAGTCAAATCCCGCAAAGGAAAAAAAACAAGGAGCGAAAACCTGGGTGTCACATGGAGCTCGGGGGAGATGTGGCTGGCTGGTTCTCGGCGTCGGGGAGCGGCCGACCTGACGAGGGGCAGCGGGAGGGGACGGCTCAGGGAGGAAGAGGACAGCAGGGAGGAAGACGACGGCGGATCACGGGCGGACAGAAACTTGGCGGCGATCGTCGTGACGTGCAGAGGAAGAAAGAAGAGGGGAGAAGGGCCTAGAGAGGGGTACGTGGATGCCGCGGAGTCGTTTGACATGCCGGGACACGCCGGAACTGGCCGGAGTGAGCTGCACGACGAGAACAGTGCCGCAGAGCACCGTTTCTGCCTGCTGTCCACGCGGTCACCACGTGCATGGCTTGCTCTGGCCCGCTTCTGCCTGTCACACCTTGTCAAACAGGTGCACCACTGCTCAAATGGAGGAGATGGGTCATTGGATAGACCAGGAAAGGTCTAGGTGGGTCGAGGGAATCCAGAAAATTTTCTGGACAGAAACTTGGGGAGGAAGTTGTGGTCAAACAGAGGTGCCGATGAGCTGGAAAAGTTGTCACAGGGAAATGTGGTAGGAAGGACTAGGTGCTTGCCAAATTTGAGGTCATTTGGACAAGTTTTGCATACACTTCCTTTGCAAATGCAGATTCTGGTCCAGAAACTAAACTTGGAAGATGCACTCATATAGCCTGATTAATTGAGCTGAATTTTGGTGTAGGGTGATGATTTGGAAATATGAAGGTACTGGGAAAATTTCAGCTCAATTGGAAATGCCAAAGTGGGACTTCCTTCACAAAGCTTGGATCTGGACAGAAACTAGATGGAATTTTTGGGAGAAAATGGCTAGGTAAAATGATGTGAATTTTTGCATGGTCACATCATTTAGGGAATGTGAGGTCCTGGATTAATTTCAAGATTTTTGAAGCAATATAAAATATAGTTGCTTCACAACCTCAAAATAAGTCCAGAAGCAAGAATTGGATGATGCTCTCAAAATTTGATCTGTGGAACTTGGGTTCTTGATGGAAATGATGAATATATGGATATGATATTCTCCACAAATTATTTGGGATTTTTCCTGGCTACCAAAATGGTAGCTCCTTTGGAAAGTGCCCAAATTGCAATATTGGTTTTAAATAGGAAAAGGCAATTTCCCTTATTTAATTATGGCCAATATTTTTATTGGAGCCCAATATGATCACAAAGAATATCTCCACAAGTTTTCATGAACTTTGGAGATGGATAGATATTTTCCTGGATTTAATTCCTTTAACGGGCAGAAAAAGGAATTAATTTTAAATGAAAAATATTGCAAATGACTTGGCAATATTTTTGCATATCCAGGGTTTAAAAAGATAGGATGATCACTGGGAGAAATTTGGGAGGCAAAAGATCAAAGGAAATTGGGGTTCCTTTGTAACGGAAGGAATTAGGGTTTCCCTTCCGATAGATCGGAGAGTAGGGTTTCGGCGAGAAAATCCTGAGAAAATATCTTGGGTGGCAAGGTTGGTCTGGGGAGAATCTCTGGTCTGATAAGAAAGGCAAGGCTAACTGACCATCTTCATATACCCAAAGGCAAGAGAAAACCCGATAACATTGAAAAAAAGACGGGAGTCAAATCCCGCGAAGGAAAAAAAACAGGGAGCGAAAACCAGGTTGTCACAAACCTACCCCCCTGAAGAAAATCTCGTCCTCGAGATTTCCGGGCTTACCTCCCGGCTAAGGGGAACTTACCTGTGTGCGACTTGGATCCATCAGCTGTCTTGTCTTCATTTGTTTACTGATCTTTTAACTGCCTCTTTTGATGGCTCAGGTGCTGCCTTTTTCAGGCGGCTGTATTGAATCCTTCTCTTTCCTGTCAGGTTTGGGTTGGCTGGGGTTGGTGGGTAGCTCCGAGTATTGACAAATAGTCTGGTTTCCATGTTCTGAGACTAGCTGCTTCGGGTGTTATCCCGATATTTCGTACCCTGACTGCCAAGGGTGAGACATCTTTTCTTGACACAGGGCTCATGTGCTCGTATGGCCTCGAGTGACTGGGGATGGCTTTCTTTCAGTCTGACTGTGGGTTCCGTACGAGGTGTTCCCTTCTGTCTCTTGAATTCTGACTTCACCCTTAGGTGATTTCCAACTGAAATGTCGGGCCTGCTCACAAAGTAATCATAGACGGTAATCTCTGAGATGGCTCTACCATATATAGCCTCTGTGGTCCTTGCTATGACCACTAAGCTGACATAGTATGGCTATCATTCCTTGCATTCTTCGGAGCATAACCTCTGATCTTGGCTGATGGCCCGTATTCACGATGACATGCTGGCTGCATTGTTGTGGCCGTATATGCAAGAGTCTGACAAGGATTGGCAATATCACCTTGTTTGTGGAGCTTTACTTCATTGACCGTCGCGGAGATTGTTTATTCAAGACTTCCTTGTTCTTGGGGTTCCTTGTTGGGGAACTTGTCATGACCTACCATCATGGCTCCTTGGTCATATCCCAGCTTGTTGGGCTTGTATTCACAATTTACTCTTGCATATCTCGTAAGGATTGCTGCGTTCATATCCTTTTTTTGAAATATGGGGCCAATGTTTCTCTAAACACAGCCATTCCTGTGTACGAGTGGCTCGCATGAACTGATCCCCTGGACTACATGCTCACAACATATGCAGGGGGTAGGATAAACCCCTTTCATAATCACTGAGTTCTGAAGCGGACGTGTGTCTGGACTAGTTCGTGCTTCTGGCAAGATTGTTGTGGACACGGTGGTGTGTTGAAAAAGGTTGAATACCTTATGCTCGAAGCTTCTGCCAAGGTAGTGTGCTGAAGAAGGCTGGGTATCGTACCTCAGAAGCTTTCCCTCATGTTGCTTACTGCGGAAAATCAAGTGCCTTATGCTGAAAGCTTTCCGCGGTAGCGGGCTGAGGAAGATGGGAGTGCCGTATCCCAGAAGATTTTCGCACCAAGTGGTGTGGCGAGGAAGGTTGGGAGTCTTGCATCGCAAGCTCTTTCCGATAGCTTGCGGAGGAGGGTTGGGTTCCTTGTACCAAAAGCCTTGCACTGTGATAAACAGTCGGACCTTGATAGAAGATATTCCGTTGGTCATGCACACCACTTGTCCTTCTACTGATCTGATCATTGTTGCTATAGAGGTTGCACAATTGATGCAGACTTCATGTTGGTAATTAATTCGGAATATCCTTTGTATCCAAACCAAGTGTTACCGGTAGTAAATAGTTGGCGGATGATTCCATTCAATTTGGCTGAGCTTCCAGGTGTTTGGAATCCTCATTGTTTTTGGGCAGACGTGAACTTATCCATATACCTCGCAAACCTTGTTCACAGTGCCCGGAAAATTTGTATATGCATCGAAGAGTTCCAGAATATGCTTGGAAATTTGTATCAACATACCAGAGTTTTGTTGTTGCTCTTGGCACCTTCACATTCTTGAAATATGTCTTTGGTGTCCATTCCTGATAGCTCATCTCGCTGTTCCTTAGGCGTCATTCGTTCCGAGGCAAACTTACTCAGGTATATTCTAGCCTTGTCTGTGGCACGCAGAGTCTGCTTCTGACCCATTCTTTATTCTTATCAGATCTGGTGTTGATGTTCCGAATATCAGGCAATTGGCTTGACTTGATTCTTACTGAATTTGGATTATTGGGTATTATCCAAGTTGTATGTTGGTCTTCTTAACAGCACTTGCGGATGGATCCAGTCGGAGCAGCAGAACGGAATCGAGAAAAGAAGCAAAACCGCAAAAAACCAAAAAGCAAATAAAGCTCAAATTTTGCGGACCTTACACATGTGGCCGAAGATTCACTAGTATAACTATCCTAGCGCACTCGATGCACCTCTAAGGATTTAGAAGCAAAACCACACAATGTTCCTGGTAGCAATTGGTGTCAAGCTCCTGCTACTTCCTTAGGGAACATCAGACTCGACGCATGACCATAGCCAAAGTGGCTTAGCCAACGATCCTAGGGTTGTCGGGGAAAGATAGAATTTATATGCATTTCCCAAAGGAAACTAGATTTGAGAAGAGAGATGCCATGGTTAGCAAGCAAGGTAGGGATATCTGGTTTACCTAGGGGTTCAGGCTCACGGGTCATTGCCTGGTGCGGACATTTCACACCGGAGGGAAAGGCCACGAGAGTTGGGGGTCTGATGGAGCCAAAACCTATGGGGGTTGCCTTATGATCAATAGTAGCCGTGCCTGTCCGGCAAAGATGGCTGAAATCCATCTGGGCTTTCTACTGAGCACAAGACAATGAAATCTGGCTAGGGTAACCTACGGTCAGCCTGGCTCTGATACCATCCGTTGTGGCGCCCCGCCTGAATACCACTGTAGCCAGACGGTCGCCGCACATACCAGCCCAGGAAAATCACTCTGGCATGCGCTTTTACAACAAGTATCATGAACACACACATTTCTAATAATGAAATATATCAGTCTTACATGATATATTACAAGGGGGGTGGCAGCGGAAAGGCTCTATCTAAGGCAGCATGGTCCTGGTGCGGCTCCAATCCACAGGGATTTGACTGGGTTACTCTTCTAGCCCGTGAACACTCTGGCTCCTCGCTAGGGGACGTCGAATCCTTAGGTGAACCTGGCCACATTGAAGGCCGCTGAGTACTTTTGAATGTACTCGCAAGCAATCCAATCCAACATATGCACCAAGCAAAGCAAACCATGGCATTCAAGCATGCACTTGTTATCTTAACAGTATTAACTATCATGTTATGATAGGATTATCTAGCAAGATTAATCATCTAGCAACATTAATCATCATGTTATAGCAGGATTATCTAGCATGATAATTACTGAAGTAAATGCAGTAAAGTAAAGTATATCAGGTAAATGATCCGAACTCCGAATATGCTCACGATCCAAATCTGATCCAAGCTTTGCGGTCACCCGACCACTCATCTCATAGCCATCTCATGGCTAGCATTCAAACCTTTGACATCATCTGATGTTCATGCATCTACACTGCAAGTCTGACAAATCATACCTTTCTCTGGTTCAGTTTTAACAATACATTATATAGTTTGTTCCTCCAGACTCGACACAGACCAAATAGGGGCCTATACGAACTGTCCATGACCGAGGACGCGGCTATTCGAATAGATTTACACTCTGTAGAGGTTGTACACTTTACCCACACCATGGAGCGCCTGGCCTCGTACTTTAGTACATGTTCCCATTCGGGTGGACCAGAGCTGCTCCAACAAAACCTTGTCTATTGCCTGGCACTCTTACGGTCCCTCCGACAATCATACCCTCCCAGGGTCATGTCCTGGGTGGCCCCTGTGTCACCCCGTGACACCTTCCACCGTCGTGGCCAAACAAAACTGTCCCAAACGGGGACCTGAGCTCAAATAACTTAACTGGGCTCACAAGGTTATCGCCGCCTACCGGGCCAGGGTAGCACGCACGCATAACCTTCCCTAGTTGGAGGTATTGACAAGAGGCAGGACAATAGACCAAGCTAGGGCCTCCCCATCCAGGCAAATGTGGTTGCATGGGTAAGCTCGGATAGGTGACACTATGACTTGATCCAGCCGACGGACGAGGTTGTTATCATTAAGTCACATTCTTTAATATTGCAATAATAGTAACCATGCATGATGTAACAACTATGAAAGCATAACAACCTATCTTCATACAATATCACAGCGAGTCATTAATGAGACAATATTTAAATGGCAAATTATCACTTTACAAGGCTTAGCTGTAAGTGACAACCATCTAAACCCTTGCATGAAACCGACAAATAAACCAGTAGCCACCAGAACGGTCTTTACAACTTAGATCTGGGACGTTACCGGAATAACTCAACCCCGGCTCAAGACGGCTGAAAAGCAGCTCAGAGCATGAGACGGTGTTGATAAAAAGAGTGTAGCGGTTCCCTAAGACGGCCGAAAAACAGCTCAGAGCATATGGTCACCGCTACAGAAAGAAATTCAACAGCTGTCCGTGACGGCCGAAAAGCAGCTCAGAACACGGGCCAGTTGTTGAAAAGAGAAATATAAAGTCAGCATCCACCCCGGACGGCCGGAAGCAGCTCAGAGCACAAGCGTGGTGCCATCATCAAAGAAAGGCAAACAAGGGTTCACTGGCGTCACATACAACTCACCAGTATGCACACAAGCATAAGCATATTAATTTAAACACGCAAGAATAACACAGAGCAATGCTTTAGGGCATATATCAAATGGTCGGCTTGCCTAGGGGTGAAGGAATACTCTGGGAGAAGTGCGATCACCTCGTGGAAAATTCGCCGGAAAAGGTTCTCTCTCGGAGGAGCTGAATAAAGGGCAGGGGCAAAATGGGCATTTTCAAAAAGTGTCAACATGGCAAAAGTGATACCAACAGATCGAGCTCGACGAGACGAAGACGTGGGCTTTGGAATCACCTGATTTGGAGTTACGGTCGCGGAGATACGGGCGTTTGAAGTCCAGGGACCAATCTGTAAAAGAATCTTCACAAACAGGCCCTTGGCTGAGAAACAGAAAATGCCTTCAGGAGAAATACGCCTTCTGCACAAGAAAGCTTATTTTCAGCTGCAGAAGAATGAAAATGCACTTTCAAAAGTGGAAAACGTATTTTGGGAAAGACGTCTCCACTTAAACCGAATGGATAAGGTGGTAGAGGCTGACGAGTGGGGTCGGGGGTGATGCGGGGCCCGCCTGGCCCTGTCTTCTTCCTCGCGCTGCTCCCCCCCCGACAGAAACAGAGGAAGCAGGGGAGGGGCGTGGCCGGCGACGGGCTCCGGCTGTCTCCGGCCAGGGCGAAGCCACCGGCGGGCTCGAGGACGAGTACCGCACTCGCCTGATGCAAAAGCAGTGCCGGGGAGGGGCTGGGTCGTCGGTGACGCGAGGTGACCGAGAGCAACGGCGGCGGCTGATCTTGGGGCACACGGCCACGGCAACTCCGGCGAGGAATGGATGGTATGGGGAGGTGCGCCGGCGAGTGGGGCTTCTACTGGTGCACTCAAGAGGAGGGGGGAGGGCCTGGCTAGCTCGTATTCGAGCGAGAGAAGGCGGCGGCCATGGCGGCAGTGGGCGGCGGGGAGTGGTCCTCGAGCTAAACCGAGAGACCAGGGAGGTATCTGGGAGGGAGATGAGGCCGATGGTGAGCTCGGGAGGGCCGGGGAACGGCTATTTATAGCCCGGCCAGGGAGGAGGATAGGGATGGCCGCCGTGGCGAGCTTAGCCGCGCACTGGAGCTCGGAGGAGACGTGGCTGGCTGGTTCCCGGCGTCGGGGAGCGGCTGACCTGACGAGGGGCGGCGGGAGGGGACGGCTCAGGTTGGAAGAGGACAGCAGGGAGGAAGACGACGGCGGATCACGGGCGGACAGAAACTTGGCGGCGAACGCCGTGGCGTGCAGAGGAAGAAATAAGAGGAGATAAGGGCCTAGATAGGGGTACGTGGATGCCGCGGAGTCGTTTGACATGCCGGGACACGCCGGAACTGGCCGGAGTGAGCTGCACGACGAGAACAGTGCCGCGGAGCACCATTTCTGCCTGCTGTCCACGCGGTCACCACGTTCATGGCTTGCTCTGGCCCGCCTCTGCCTGTCACACCTTGTCAAACAGGTGCACCACTGCTCAAATAGAGGATATGGGTCATTGGATGGACCAGGAAAGGTCTAGGTGGGTCGAGGGAATCAAGAAAGTTTCTGGACAGAAACTTGGGGAGGAAGTTGTGGTCAAACAGAGGTACCAATGAGCTGGAAAAGTTGTCACAGGGAAATGTGATAGGAAGGACTAGGTGCTTGCCAAATTTGAGGTCATTTGGACAAGTTTTGCATACACTTCCTTTGCAAATGCAGATTCTGGTCCAGAAACTAAACTTGGAAGCTGCACTCATATGGCCTGATGAATTGAGCTGAATTTTGGTGTAGGGTGATGATTTATAAATATGAAGGTACTGGGAAAATTTCAGCTCAATTGGAAATGCCAAAGTGGGACTTCCTTCACAAAGCTTGGATCTGGACAGAAACTAGATGGAATTTTTGGGAGAAAATGGCTAGGTAAAATGATGTGAATTTTTTCATGGTCACATAATTTAGGGAATGTGAGGTCCTGGATTAATTTCAAGATTTTTGAAGCAATATAAAATATAGTTGCTTCACAACCTCAAAATAAGTCCAGAAGCAAGAATTGGATGATGCTCTCAAAATTTGATCTGTGAAACTTGGGTTCTTGATGGAAATGATGAATATATGGATATTAGATGCTCCACAAATTATCTGGGATTTTTCCTGGCTACCAAAATGGTAGCTCCTTTGGAAAGTGCCCAAATTGCAATATTGGCTTTAAATAGGAAAAGGCAATTTCCCTTATTTAATTATGGCCAATATTTTTATTGGAGCCCAATATTATCACAAAGAATATCTCCACAAGTTTTCATGAACTTTGGAGATGGTTAGATATTTTCCTGGATTTAATTTCTTTAACGGGCAGAAAAAGGAATTAATTTTAAATGAAAAATATTGCAAATGACTTGGCAATATTTTTGCATATCCAGGGTTTAAAAAGATAGGATGATCACTGGGAGAAATTTGGGAGGCAAAAGATCAAAGGAAATTGGGGTTCCTTTGTAACGGAAGGAATTAGGGTTTCCCTTCCGGTAGATCGGAGAGTAGGGTTTCGGCGACAAAATCCTGAGAAAATATCTTGGGTGGCAAGGTTGGTCTGGGGAGAATCTATGGTCTGATAAGAAAGGCAAGGCTAACTGACCATCTTCATATACCCAAAGGCAAGAGAAAACCCGATAATATTGAAAAAAAGACGGGAGTCAAATCCCGCGAAGGAAAAAAAAACAGGGAGCGAAAACCAGGGTGTCACAGTTCCCGACGCCCTCATCCACGGCCGCATATCCGCGTCGTCAACACCATCCTCAACCCTACCACCGGAGCAGCTTCACCGACGCCCTCGTCCACGGCCTCAGATCCGCTTCATCCATACTGTCGTCCACACTACCGGAGCCGCTTCACAAACACCCTCGTCCACGGTCCTAGATCTCCTTACCAGACCCCGACAGCCACCGCAGCATCATCACCCTTGACGTTTCTAACCTGGTTCCCACCGTCTGGCACGATGCCAAGCACCTGCCACGACCTAGGTACTTGTCACCTTTAAACCCGTCCAGCATCACCTGCCAGATGTACTTCAAATATACTTATAGGTCGCTGTTACATGTTATGGAGCTGGCAAGAGCCACAAGGACGATGTTTCTTTTGGATCTAACACCTTGGCCAACCAAACTCTTGGACTGAAGCATTGCTATGATCTTGTAAGTGCTCTCTCTCTTGTATTGTTGTGTGCCTGCCAGCGTGCTTTGCTAGGATTTTTTACCAGTAATCCCTTTGTGTAGCGAATGATTACCACTACTGGCTGCTAAATTAGAGATATAGACGTCATACATTACACAAAGTCATAGGTGGCATGAAGGAATGCCAGTGCACTAAATTAGGCTCCCTTAGAGTGCATGCAAGTCCAGTACACAGAGTCATGGCTAGTTTATGCGACGCACACAATCGTTAATTGGTGGTTTAATTATGTGCAAGGGATATGCAATGTATTATCATGTAGAGATGTCTCAAATTAGCTGTGCCAACTTGCAGATGGGGCACAACAATGAAAAAGTACAAGATTTCTTAGTACAAGATGTATGGGGCAATGGTATGGTAAGTCACTCCATTGCAATCACCATGAAATGTTATTTGTTTGGCATTGCTGTTGGCCAGGGTTCTTAGGGCCAGTTATTTTGAGCTATCCTATGAAAATAAACTCCTGTGAATATAAGCTCAAGATAATAAGCCAATCAGTTCTTTTCATTGCTTGCTTTTTTAGATTATCTGTTGTATGATCAGTGAAAAGTCTATTGCATTATATTTTGTCATTTTGCTACCCATATGAAAATAAATTTGACTTGCAAACATCACAAATTGAACCCATCACAGTAATTAGTATGATAGGAAAACAGACCATCATTATTTGTTCAAAATGCAAATACAAAGATACCATCTACTTGGCACAATCTACTTTGGTCAATGTCTTCCAAACAGAGGATAATTGCCTAAATTTATATGATTAATCATTATCTATCAAAATTCCATGGTCCAAGTGGCTGGTTTTTATCATATAGCAGCACCACCTGAAAGCATCATATAGCAGCAGCAGCTCATAGCAATTCATCATATAGCAGCAGCAGCTCATAGCAATTCATCATATAGCAGTAGCAGCAGCTCATAGCAATTCATCATATAGCAGCAGCAGCTCATAGCAATTCATCATATAGCAGCAGCTCATAGCAATTCATCCAATAGCAGCTGCAGCTCATAGCAATTCATCATATAGCAGCAGCAACTCATAGCAATTCATCATATAGTAGATTAGAATAAAAATTTGGCAAAAAAATCAGAGGAGATTGACACGTCTCCGTCGTATCTACTTTTCTAAACACTTTTGCTCTTGTTTTGGACTCTAATTTGCATGATTTGAATGAAACTAACTCGGACTGACGTTGTTTTTAGCAAAACTACCATGGTGTTGTTTTTGTGCAGAAATAAAAGTTCTCGGAATTGGACGAAACTTTTTGGAGATTTTTTGTGGAATATATAAAAAAAATACTGGAACAAAAATCTACTGGAGAGGGGCCACTTGTTGCCCATAAGGCAACAGGGCGTGGCCACCCCCTGGGCGCGCCCTGTTACCTTGTGGGGCCCACAGGCGGCTGTCTGACCTAATTCCAATGCTATAAATTCCGTTTCCCCGAGAAAAAAAATAAGAGAAGAAGCTTCATTGTGTTTTACGATATGGAGCCGCCGCCACCTCCTGTTCTTTATCGGGAGGGCTATTCTGGGGTCCGTTCGGGGCTCCGGAGAGGGGGATTCGTCGCCATCATCATCATCAACCATCCTCCATCACCAATTTCAAGATGCTCACCACCGGGTATGAGTAATTCCTCCGTAGGCTTGCTGGACGGTGATGGGTTGGATGAGATTTATCATGTAATCGAGTCAATTTGTTAGGGTTTGATCCCTAGTATCCACTATGTTCTGATATTGATGTTGCTATGACTTTGCTATGCTTAATGCTTGTCACTAGGGCCCGAGTGCCATGATTTTAGATCTGAACCCTCTATGTTTTCATGAATATATTTGAGTTCTTGATCCTATCTGTTAGTTGTATGCACTTGTTATTGTTCTGATCCGTAGACCCCAAAGTGACAATAATTGGGATACTCTCCGGGGATGACTGTAATTCGAGGAGTTCATGTATTCACCATGTGTTAATGCTTTGTTCCGGTTCTCTATTAAAAGTAGGCCTTAATATCCCTTAGTTTCCTTATGGACCTCGCTGCCACGGGAGGGTAGGACAAAAGATGTCATATAAGTTCTTATTACAAGCACGTATGACTATATACGAAATACATGCCTACATTACATTGTTGAATTGGAGCTATTGTGTATCGCTCTAGGTTGTGACTGTTACATGATGAATGTCATCAAACATAATTATCCATCACTGATCGAATGACTATGCTTTTTGCATATTGATCTTTGCTAAGTTACTTTCGCTACTGTTCCTGTTACAATCACTACAAAACTGCTACTGTTACTGTTTCCGTTACTATTTCTACTGTTACTACTGCTATCAAAACTATCATACTACTGTGCTACTAAACACTTTGCTGCAGATATTTAGTTCTTCAGGTGTGGTTGAATTGACAACTCAACTGCTAATACTTACAAATATTCTTTGGCTCCCCTTGTGTCGAATCAATAAATTTGGGTGAAATACTACCCTCAAAGACCACCGGTGCAGCGACGTGCTATACAAACGGTTTTTACCCCCTTTTTGCGACAGAGTTTTAAACTGTCACCTTGCCTGTGTGTGCGATAGGGGGGGGGGGTCTTCCCACACGACCCAGAAACCGTCAGCGATAGGGAGCGCTCAAGCATATGTTTTGTAGAACTAAGCGTATGCGATGCCCGCATCTTTCCCAAACGCTCTGTCCTTGCTACTCGTGTGTGCTCGCATTACCATCGCACTCGGTATTCTATGGTGCAACATTTACGATGCTCGCCCCATCACAAACAGTTCATGATTGTACACCGTATGCGAATCTTGAATATATCCCACACATTTGTCTATACATAAACGTTTGAGATGTATAAAATGTCCCAAATGATTCATCCGTATTACCCGTGTCGGATGAAGGCCTATCGCACACATTCTTCTACGAACAAACGCTTTCGATGCACACAACATCATAAACAGTTCATAATTGCCTAGCGTGTGTGATAAGGTGACTTTCACAAACATTTATTAAGAAGGAACTGTGTGCGTTGTTGTTGTTAATTTCACACGTTTTTTCTTGTCTGATCATGTGTGCAGTAGAGTTTCATCGCACACGTACTGATCTGAGAAACGTGTCTGATCTTGATGTTTATCATAGATGTTTTGCTTTTGCAAAGCATGTGCAGTGTAATGGCCTGCAGAGCATAATTTATCCCTAATTTAATCCCTGCATTTAAAATTCATAGAGTTTGAATTTGAAACAGATTTTCAATATGAAAGTAGGCAATCACTTATTTCATGTCGAACCATGTTTATTACAAATACAAGTTCAAGGACGAATGCATAATTCGATGCACATGTACATATACTGAAGAACTACAGAAGCAGCAGGTAAAGAATGATGAACCACAGTTGTACTAAAGACTGTAAAGAGAGAGGTGGAAGACATTTTGGTTGCTGGAGAAGGTGAAGCGGAATGCCCATATTGTGCCCTCCTCCATGCCTAATGCGCGCATGACTCTAGGCCAACCCCTTGTGATGGCCGCCCGCCCATCCTTCACTTTCTTCATTAGGATTTCTGATGCTCATTGTAGTCTTGATGAAATACTTTAACCTTCATTGCATGTCCACCAATCATGTACTTTGCGAGGTAATCTTGAGTAAACTGCTCTGGGAACCACTGCAAACGAAAAAGATTCAGACATTGTTGTCCAACAATTTATTATGGGCAGTAAAAGGAGAAGGCTACAGAGTTCGTAGTTACCTCCTACAGCTCACTGTTGTGTTGGATAGAGCGTAGACTAATAATTTAATTGCCATCATTCATATCTTTTTGCTAATAATTCTTATCAGTTTCCTCACTTGATGCTGGTTCATGAATATCTCATTGCCCCATACGCAAAAAGTGTCCAGCAGTGGATCTGTATGCACTACATTATGGAACGGAGGCAGTATAAGCCAAGAGTGAAACTAACCTTGGTTGAAAATGCTGGCCACTCCCGTTGTTGTCCTGCATAAGTACATGGAAAGGCGCGATAAGTACTACAGGCTTAACATCAACCAAATATAGCCATGGTAAACAACATCTCAAAATGATAGCTTGAATGTATTGGTTTCAGCATGTTGTTAAAGCAGATAAAAAATGGAAGGGAATGTTAACTACAATAGGCTTAACAGGGACCAAATATTGTAATTCAAACTGGTATTGTTGAAAATGAATAGAACGTAGCTCATGCTTAAACATCACACTGCATAAATGTGTAAAACTGAAAAAAGGGCATGTGTTAACTTCACCAGGCATTACAGGAACCAAATATAGCCGTTCAAACTGGTATTGACGAAATCGAACTGCACAGTTCATACTTGCACATAATGAACATCACATTGTGAATAACTGAAATAAACAAGGCATATGTGCTCACTATAACAACCTAATATAGCCATTGAAAACTAGACAGAGGCTCACTGCAACCAACCTAACAAGCAAATATAGATAAATAAGGCATCTGCTTGAAAACTGGACAAAGGCTCAGTGCAACCAACCTAACAAGCAAATACAGATAAACAAGGCATCTGCTTGATAACTGGTCAAATGCTCACTCCAACCAACCTAACAACCAAATACAGATAAACAAGGCATCTGCTTGAAAACTGGGAAAATGCTCACTACAACCAACCTAACAACCAAATATAGATAAACAAGGCATCAACTCACTATAAACAACCAAATATAGCCATTCGTGAAACTGAAGTGGACAATTCATACTTAAACATCAGATAGCCCTATTGAACATTACATTTTTTGCATAATTGAAATAATTAAACATGGCACATTTAAAACATCTCATGGCAAAAGCTACTACAACAATGGGTACGAGTTGGCTAGCTAGAAAAAGTAATATTTGCTTATAGAATATTGCCTCACTTGTCATGGACGGGATACTTCCACTTGGAAGAGCACAGACCCAGGGTCCGCTCCCTGATGCCGCAGATGGTATGTTTCACCTTGGAAGAGCCGTAGTGGGTGCCCTTCGTGTGGTCGTGGTCGATGAGATCTGACTTGGCAGCTGAGGATCCCAAGCCACCGCCGTAGAACATGTCCTTCAGAAATGACATAATGGGCTCGATGACATACAAAGACCGCAAATCCTTGACCGCGAGGTGGAGGAGATCAGCGGCGGGGCCTTCGAAGAGATTGACGGCGGTTGAACCAGAGGCGTTGGGGATGGACCACTTAACCTGTGACATGGCCCGCGTGAAGCCTTCGCTGTCGATGAGCTTGATGTCGTAGCTGGCTGTCCTGAGATACAGTAATACGCGAGCCCGCTGACGTGAAGCCTTCGGCATGGAGACGTAGTCAACATCCTTACCGGCTTCCGCGGCGAGGTGTTCCTCTGGGATCGACAGGTCGGCATGAACGGCGGCCACCTCGACATCGTCCGGCGGAGAGGCCATGATAGACCTCCTTTTGGCTGTATGCTCCACGGGCTCCCCGGGATATGTGGTCGGGCTTAGGCTGTGACTCTCTGGAGTAGGGGATGGGGATCTGGGGGGAGGGACACCGCAGGCCTCATCTAAAAACTCAGGGTGGCGAGGGTATGGGAATTGGTGGGTAACCTGAACTTATCTAAGCTAGGAGGCACGGGCAGACCGGCAAGGGTTGGTGGCGGCGGCGGCTTCGGCGGCGGCGGCGAGCTAGGGTTCGAGCGGGGGGGGGGTGTAGACTGTGGAGAGGGGGCGGGGTTAGGTCGGGTGGTGTTTAAGGATATGCCATGGCTACAGAAAATTTTAGTAATGGTGGGTGGAGATGGTGGTGGACGAGGGAGGGCGACGGTTCAAATGCCTCGGCTACTGGAATTTTACTATAAGGTCGGTGGTGGAGGAGTGAGGGCGACGGTTGAAATACCGCGGCAACTAAAATTTGGGTAAAGGAAATGAAGCGGGGCGGGAGCAACCAAGATCGCACACGGTCCAAACATAATAATTGTGTATGATAATAAGGAAAAGCCGTGGAACCACCAATTTTTGCATCGCTCAAGGCGGGTAGCTTTTGTTGAGATTTCTAGCTAGCTGGTTTATCGCACACGGTTAGTCCTAATTTTCAGACGCATACGTGGATCTCATCCTAAATATCCTGTACACATTACCCCTTCACCCTTGCTGGCGCTTCCGAAGTCGTGGCGATTTTACAGGGCACGAGCTTCACACACAGTTAAGCCAGTGCACCCGTGTCCGTTGCGTGTAGACAGTTTTTCATCCGAGGCGTCTGCTATTTTATATAGCACCATTTGGCAACAAAAAAACACGAGAGAGGATTACAACACAACCACACCAGCATGTGGCCCAAATATATATGTATGAAAAGGGTGGTGTGTGATGTTCAAATTCCCAATGCACAACTTTGACGCGCGGGCCCACGGGTGGGCGTGTCGTCGAAGATCGGGTGAGAGGGGTCAGAAGAGAACAACCACCTGAAGGTGGCCAAATATACATAGGGATAAAGGGTGTGATGTTTAAATACACAATGCACAACTTTGATGTGGCACCTCCCTCGCAAACCGGAAAGCCCCCTTGGATATCTATAATGACAGGTTAAGGTCGTAGCTAGGGTGCCTGCCCCACCCCCACTTCGTGTCGGCGGGACGCATGCACGTACTCATACTTTGGTCGGACATGCATGTCACCATGACCTACCATAAGACGGACCAAGTGAATCTATCTTGGTCAAACGACCACTGTTGTTGTTGGTCAAAAAAGGGATATAATAGACCGCTCGGGCCCATAGATTGGACCATCACCGTAAACCACATGAGAGGGGCCACAAAACCAGCACCACCTGCATGGGGCCCAAATTGATGTACATTGCAAGGGTGATGTGTTTGAAATACCCAATAATGTACAATTTTGATGCGCCTACCTCACAAAATGGACAACCCCCATGAAAGCTAGGTAGTAATTAAGGACGATGTCGACGTACGTAGGGTGTCGATCCAACCCACCAATTCGAGCGCATGTGAGGGAATCCTGAGAATGCATGAGCTCGAACTTTGCTCGGACATGTCACCATGACCCGCGGTAACACGAACCAGGAGGAATCCATTCATGGCCAAACCCCCTCATTGTCGGCCAAAGGGATGATATATATATATAGACCAGGCCCACAGGTAGGCGTGTCGTTGAAAACAGCACATGGGAGACGGGGTCGATCAGAAGACCCATTACCCTTCATGCAGCCCAAATATATGTATGGGTGGTGTGTGATGTGTTCAAATCCCCAATGCTCAACTTCGATGGGGCACCAGCTGCATTACAAACTGAACACTGTACCCCCAGGAAACCAGGTTACGTATGATGCCGGTTCCCCAACTTCGAGCCGGCGGGAGGGAATCCAACAAATGTTCCCAAACTAAATTTGGTCTGACATGCCACGATGACCTATACCAAGAGGAACCCGTCATGGTCAAACCCTTCTCGTATGTTGTGGGTCAAAGGATAGAAGGTGCGGGGCCACAGATCTCGAATGTTGTGGGTCAAAGGATAGAACGTGGCCGGCCCAAAGATCGTTCTCGATCATTCTCCGATTTTTCAAAACAACAAATAACAAAAAAACATCATTCTCCAAATTTTCAAAACAAGGATCTCAAGGTTTATTTAATCGACATGACAGGTCACTACAGAGACATTTAGATGCTAAATGTCTGTAATGACCGTATCATGGTGCTTAAACAAAGCTTGAGATATAGCAACTTCCCACCCGGTCACCCATCCTTAGACTGCTCCAGCCCCAGCATGCTTAACTCATGTGTTCTATTCGACTAGGCCAGCGGATGGGAAGCCGACCCTTGCTGATAAGCTTTGCCTCCTAGTGTTTAAGGCGTTTACCGATGGTCACCGTGTGGGACCTACTCCTTACTATCACACATGTTTGTGCCTTTAGAAACTGTGTGCAATCTTTACATACTGGGCCACTTCCATTCTAACTTACATTATTTTTTACTTAAAACTAGCCGGAAGAAGCAAAAGCTTTGCCTTTCCATTAATTAAGAACAATATAGTTGCCCGGTTAATTGTGAAAAACCGGGCGAAAACCGGTACAAACAGGGCCTAAACCTACGGGAACTCTTGGCTAAGCATGAACTGGTATAGGCCTTCGTCCACGCGTCTAATATGCTCGCGGAACTGCTGTACCGCAATATCAATCTTCGCCCAGGATATTTCATCGGTGACAGTCAATTCCAAGCCGCGACGAGCATTTTGCTCTGCTTCGTCGTTGGCGGCACCTGGGGGGCCGAGGAGGTCGAAGAGCCAATCGACCAGCCCGTTGGCATCGTGGCGGCGGATTCTGGTAGTGCGTACGCCGTCCGGCGTAATTATGGCGCTGACGGCGGCCGCCCATTCCTGGCGGGGAATCGGAATGCTTACCGGCCATGGAAACGGCCTCTCGAGTGATTGAGTCAGCAGGATGCTGACACAGCTCCGCTCAGATAGTGCGGCGCACCGCACCTGATGCGTGGCGGCGTTCTCCCGCTCTTACGCGGCAGCGCTTTCCCACTCTTTCTCTGCTCCGCTCCATGGGCGGCGACGAACACATGTGTACACATTGGCCCGCTCAAGCATTGGGGCGCGATGATACCGCTCACGCTCGGTGGCGCGCTGCCTCTCTTGCTTGGCGACACACGGCTGTTCTGGCTCTCTGGCCTGCTCCGGCTCATTGTCCTCGTCGAGGAGGTTGATGACGGCGGCGGCGCTTCGCCGGATTGGCATGCTTGGGATGGTATACAGCGGTATGGCCGGTGTGTCGCCGCCTAGCTAGCCTTCTATGCCCACTGACACTGGTAGCAGGAAACCGATGGGGGGGGGGAGTGGCGGGAAACCGATTGAGGGGAGTGGCGGGAAACCGATTGTGGAAGTGGCGGGAAATGGTAGCGTGTTTGGATATATAACACCATTAATATGGAAAACTTGGGAAAGAAGGAAGCGCGAGCTAGCATGACGTGTGCGCATAGTGCTTACCCACGGGTGCCAAACGGTTGAGCATAACTGCTTTAAATTATTCAGGGTTCGTTTGGCATTTTTTATAAATTATAATAGAGTTTTCTAGGCAGTGCATAATTCAAATTTGAACTAAAAATACATGCTCCAGTGCACCAAAATGGCTTCAAAAATCATACATGTGTCCTTGGGTGCATGTTTGGGTCCCATGCAAGAAATGGGGATGAATTACAAACATCTCGGCGTAGTGGCTCAGCCTCAAACATAGAGAATCTTGGTTTTTAAATCCCCTTAAATCCAAAACTAATCCGAAATTCATGAAACTTGGCATCGTATCATGACATGTTACATATATGCCATGGTAAAAAATTTGTCCAATTTGGGCAAGTTTTGGTACAATCCTCTTACAAATCGGAGCTTCTGGCAAGAAGCCTCGTGGTTTCGATAGGGAACGTGTCACCCTTGTGCGCGAAACGACAATCGCTGCCTCTTCTCGCCTTGTTGATAATCTCGGTTTTTAAATCCCCGTAAATCCAAAACTCACCCGAAATTCGTGAAACTATCATGACATGTCACATATATGCCGTGGTAAAAATTTTGTCCAATTTGGGGCAAGTTTTGGTACAAGCCTCTTACAAACCGGAGCTTCTAGCAAGAAGCCTCGTGGTTCCGATAGGGAACGTGTCACCCTTGTGGGCGAAAACGACAATCGTCGCTGCCTCTTCTCGCCTTGCATTTTTTTCTACAGGCAACATAGACCAACAGGAGATTTGTGCTGAAATATGGAATTATTCAGGGTTTGTTTGGCCTTTTTTATACTTAATTGAGTTTTCTAGGCATGTAATGTCCATAATTCAAATTTGAACTACAAGCACATGCTCCAGTGCACCAAAATGGCTTCAAAAACCATACATGTGTCCTTGGGTGCATGTTTGGGTGCCATGCAAGAAATGGGGATGAATTACAAACATCTCGGCGTACTGGCTCAGCCTCAAACATTGAGAATCTCGGTTTTTAAATCCCCGTAAATCCAAAACTCATCCGAAATTCATGAAACTTGACATCGTGTCATGACATATTACATATATGCCATGGTAAAAAAATTGTCCAATTTGGGGCAAGTTTTGGTACAAGCCTCTTACAAACCAGAGATTCTAGCAAGAAGCCTCGTGGTTTCGATAGGGAACGTGTCACCCTTGTGGGCGAAACGACAATCGCTGCCTCTTCTCACCTTGTATTTTTTTTCTACAGGCAACATAGACCAACAGGAGATTTGCGCTGAAATATGGAATTATTCAGGGTTTGTTTGGCCTTTTATACATTAATTGAGTTTTCTCGGCATTTAATGTCCATAATTCAAATTTGAACTACAAGGACATGCTCCAGTGCACCAAAATGGCTTAAAAACCATACATGTGTCCTTGGGTGCATGTTTAGGTCCCATCCAAGAAATGGGGATGAATTACAAACATCTCGGCGTACTGGCTCGGCCTCAAACATTGAGAATCTCGATTTTTAAATCCTCGTAAATCCAAAACTCACTCGAAATTCATGAAACTGTCATGACATGTCACATATATGCCGTGCTAAATTTTTTGTCCAATTTGGGGCAAGTTCTGGTACAAGCATCTTACAAACCAGAGCTTCTAGCAAGAAGCCTCGTGGTTCCGATAGGGAACGTGTCACCCTTGTGGGAAAAAATGACAATCGTCGCTGCCTCTTCTCGCCTTGTATTTTTTTCTATAGGCAACATAGACCAACAGGAGATTCGTGCTGAAATATGGAATTATTCAAGGTTCGTTTGGCCTTTTTATACATTAATTGAGTTTTCTAGACATTTAATGTCCATAATTCAAATTTGAACTACAAGCACATGCTCCAGTGCACCAAAATGGCTTCAAAAACCATACATGTGTCCTTGGGTGCATGTTTAGGTCCCATGCAAGAAATGGGAATGAATTACAAACATCTCGGCGTCCTGGCTCAGCTTCAAACATTGAGAATCTCGGTTTTTAAATCCATGTAAATCCAAAACTCACCCGAAATTCATGAAACTATCATGACATGTCATATATATGCCGTGGTAAATTTTTTGTCCAATTTGGGGCAAGTTTTGGTACAAGCCTCTTACAAACCGGAGCTTCTAGCAAGAAGCCTCATGGTTCCGATAGGGAACGTGTCACCCTTGTGGGTGAAAACGACAATCGTCGCTGCCTCTTCTCGCCTTGTATTTTTTCTACAGGCAACATAGACCAACAGGAGATTTGTGCTGACATATGGAATTATTCAGGGTTCGTTTGGCCTTTTTATACATTAATTGAGTTTTCTAGGCATGTAATGTCCATAATTCAAATTTGAACTACAAGCACATGCTCCAGTGCACCAAAATGGCTTCAAAAACCATACATGTGTCCTTGGGTGCATGTTTGGGTCCCATGCAAGAAATGGGGATGAATTACAAACATCTCGGCGTACTGGCTCGGCCTCAAACATTGAGAATCTCGGTTTTTAAATCCCCGTAAATCCAAAACTCATCCGAAATTCATGAAACTTGACATCGTGTCATGACATACTACATATATGCCATGGTAAAAAATTTGTCCAATTTGGGGCAAGTTTTGGTACAAGCCTCGTATAAACCGGAGATTCTATCAAGAAGCCTCGTGGTTTCGATAGGGAACGTGTCACCCTTGTGGGCGAAACGACAATCGCTGCCTCTTCTCACCTTGTATTTTTTTTTCTACAGGCAACATAGACCAACAGGAGATTTGCGCTGAAATATGGAATTATTCAGGTTTTGTTTGACCTTTTTATACATTAATTGAGTTTTCTAGGCATTTAATGTCCATAATTCAAATTTGAACTACAAGCACATGCTCCAGTGCACCAAAATGGCTTAAAAACCATACATGTGTCCTTGGGTGCATGTTTAGGTCCCATGCAAGAAATGGGGATGAATTACAAACATCTCGGTGTACTGGCTCGGCCTCAAACATTGAGAATCTCGGTTTTTAAATCCTCGTAAATCCAAAACTCACCCGAAATTCATGAAACTGTCATGACATGTCACATATATGCCGTGGTAAATTTATTGTCCAATTTGGGGCAAGTTCTGGTACAAGCCTCTTACAAACCGGAGCTTCTAGCAAGAAGCCTCGTGGTTCCGATAGGGAATGTGTCACCCTTGTGGGCAAAAACGACAATCATCGCTGCCTCTTCTCGCCTTGTATTTTTTTCTACAGGCAACATAGACCAACAGGAGATTCGTGCTGAAATTTGGAATTATTCAGGGTTTGTTTGGCCTTTTTATACATTAATTGAGTTTTCTAGGCATTTAATGTCCATAATTCAAATTTGAACTACAAGCACATGCTCCAGTGCACCAAAATGGCTTCAAAAACCATACATGTGTCCTTGGGTGCATGTTTAGGTCCCATGCAAGAAATGGGAATGAATTACAAACATCTCGGCGTCCTGGCTCAGCTTCAAACATTGAGAATCTCGGTTTTTAAATCCACGTAAATCGAAAACTCACCCAAAATTCATGAAACTTGGCATCGTGTCATTATATGGCACATATATGCCGTGGTAAATTTTTTGTCCAATTTGAGACAAGGCGCACACGTTAATAGCCAACGTAGGCATTTTGGAACAAATAGATGACACGTTACTATCGCAAATGGTTGTATTGTTTGAACTGTGTGCGTTCTACTAACCATTTACGTGTGGCCACGTGTCCCTCTTTTTATTGGACAGTACTACCTCAGTCCTGGTTTATTGGTCCTCTTTGTATTTTGTGCCGAAATTTGACCATACTAGGTGGCGTGCGTGCAGCTGTTTGATTAGACGGGACGAGTGCAAGAAGTCCGCCGCGCAGGCTCGACGGGACGCGTGCCAGCAGTCCGCCACGCAGGCTTGACAGGACACGTGCGAGCAGTCCGCCACGCTAGCTCGACGGGACGCGTGCGAGCAGTCTGCCACGCAGGCTCACCGGGAAGCGAGCTCTTTGACCTCCACCCGCCGCCTCGCTTCCAACTTCTCCATTAATGGCAGCCGAGCAGGCTCATCGGGACGCGAGCTCTTTGACCTCCACCCGCCGCCTCGCTCCCAACTTCTCCATTAATGGCGGCCGAGCCGCTGTTTAACATGCAGTTAATGCACCTGGACAGAGGGTGTTATCTTGTAATCCCACGGCCCCGCTCAACGCTAGCATTGTTTTGTTCGTGCCTCGCTGATAACTTGATTTTTAGCCTATTTTCGACTCGTATACATGTACCTATGAGGTTACGAACAAAATAATACGACGACAAATTTACAATGGCAACGGATAATAATTGTCTTACATATCCCGGATAATTTAAAATGCCACATGCGGCAACGCCCGGAAGACACAGGGGCAAGAGAAGAAGGAAGTCGCAGACAATGATCTGGGTCGCTGCTCTCTACTTCTCGATGGATCGCTGGGCGAGGAGTTCCTCCAGCTCCTTCTTCACATCCTCATGACTTTGCTTGACAGCAGCCACGGATTCCTCCACCTACAGCTCGCGCTCGATGCGGAGCTTCTTCAAGTCATCCCTAAGTTCATGGACGATGACTGTTAGCGTCATCCGTGAGGCACTACTCTTCTCATACAACTTCTTCCAGCCAGCGGCCTCCTCCTTCTGCTTGTCGAGCTCCTCGTGGAGCTTTGCATTGTCACCCATGAGTTGCACGACAAGGCTGATCGCCTTATCAACCGAGGCATCGCTAATCTCGAGTAGCTTCACCAAGCCGGCGACCAGCTCCTGCTGGTTAATTAGGCCAGCGAGAATGTCGTCATCGCTGGCTAAGGACTTCAGCCCCGCCAGCTAGTCGAGTTCACCAATGCGGCGAGTGCGCTTGTGAGAGCCCTCACCTGCCCGTGAGAGCTCGTTCAAGGGCTTCGCGTCGCGGCACTACATTCCTGCTGCGGCTGCCGCGTTGCGGCGGGACCTCTCTAGTTCTTCCATGGCCTTGGTCTTTGCTCCCTGGAAATATGTTGACCGAGAACTCCTCCTACCAGCCATGGCAAACGCAAGGAATGACTTAACATGAAAGACCTGTTTTTTTGGTGATGAGGAGAGGAATGTGCAGTAATTTTTGAGTGGGGAGTTTTTATAACCCAGTGCTAAGTGGGAACACGTTTAGGTTTGATCGGTGTGAACAGATTTGCATTACTTATTGCGTGGTAATTTGGAATGTGACGGGAAACAAGCTCATTATTTATTGATGGTTTTGGGTTCGAAGCCCGAAACGGTTCCCGGATGGCTTACGTATGCCCGCATTCTTGGATGTGTACGTGTTTATCCAGTATCACAAACAGTCCAGATATTGTCAGTGTGTCCGATGGATGGGCCGTCTCGCCTCTCACGCGTGCCAGACGGTTGACCAGAACTGCTACACGTAGGTGGTTGCTCGCCGTTAAGGCGGCCGCGGCGCGCTCTGCTCGCGTCCCTTCATGCGCTCTGCTCGACGTTGAGGCGACCGCGGCGCGCTCTCCTTGCGTCCCTCCGCGCATGCTCTTTCAGTGGTTGGGGCTGGCGCACGATCACGTTTTGGGCGCCATATGCATGTGGTTGCGTCCGCGCGCATCGCCATGATGTAGTTAATACGTGCGGCACGATGCAGTTATGCGCTGCAACAACTGCCATCCGCGCGCGCCGATACCCCAGGCCGTTTGGCCTCCCTATTTATTCCCTCGGCCATTATAACCTTAGTCTCTTCAACCTTTCGATCGCGCCCCACAACAAAACAAGCACACACACGACGACACATAGAGAGAGGATATCCAGCGGCGCTCCAATGGAGTTCGGCGTGCATCGTGTGGACACCCACGTGAGGGGCAAGGACCTCTCGGTGGTGTACACCATCGACCTGGCCATGGTGGAGGACTCCATCAACACCATGGAGCAGTTGCTTGCTAAGGACAACAAGTACAAAGTGGTTGGCTTCGACCTCCAGTACACAGTCGGTCGTCCCGGGATTGATCAGACGGTTGTTGTCGCCTAGTTGTGCGTGGGCCATAACGTCCTCGTCTACCACTACTGCCTGGCCACAAGGCCTTGCGAGCGTTTCGCCGGGTTAGTCAAGAGCCCCAACTACAAGTTCACTACGGTGGACACCGCCGACAATGTAAAAGCACTCCAGATTTCAGGCTTGGCCTGCCCGAAGCTTGTCGACATCCGTGGACACTACAGGGTCTGGGGCTGCACTAAGGACTCCCTGGTTGAACTCGCCGCGGCCATCATCAACCCCTACTACGAAAACATGAAGGAAGGTGCCAAGAAAAATCCTACATCCTGGCACGGTGCCTGGGTGCGGAGACTGGATGAAGCTCACCTCAAGTTTGTAGCCAACAACGTGTACACATGCTACGAGATGCACAGGCGGATCGTTGACATGAGGGAGTGCCTCCTTCCTGTAGACGACGAGGGATTGAGCCATCAGCAGAGCAGCAGCGGCAAGCGTCACAAGAAGTAGATGATGATTAGATATGATCATTTATCCTAGTTTATTATGCATGTAATTGTTTACTTTGGTGTGTGCAAATGTTATGTGTGTAGTCAGTTATGTAATTGGATGTTTAATTTGGTTATGCAATCATGTCCTTATAAGTATATATGTTGTTGTTCTGTAGACAGAGCATAGATGTTGTGCCGACAGAGCAAATCACATCGCCCACGGGCTAAACTAGGGAACCCGTCGGTGATGATTTCATCGATCGCTAACAATTTTATACCAGCAAGCGTTTGCCCACAACACACACGGGTTATTAGCAGGAATCGTCCGTGTTGTTATCTGTCTTCCCGCACATTTCGGATTACTGATCTATTTGCCGCGTATCACACACATCTTGTTAAGTTGAACCGTTTCTGTTGTGCTGGGTAATCGCAAACGGTTCATCCGAGTGAACTGTATGCTGTGTATCGCACACACCTTGATCTGTTTGACTGTTTCTGTTGTGTTAGGTAATCATAAACAGTTCATCCGAGTGAATTGTATGCCTTGTATCGCACACACCTCGAACTGGCTGCCCGTTTCTGTTGTTCTGGCTCATCGCAAACAGTTCGTATGGATCGACTGTATGCCACGTATCGCACACGCGTCTCTAATTTGAATCATGCTTGATGTCTCCGCCATCGCACACAGTTCGTCTTATTGGTGACGGTTTTATTACAACACCATTTACGATTCATGCAGCGCACACAGTTTGGTTGTGGGGTCTCTGATTCATGTGTCGCGTTAGCGGTCGCCTACAATAGTGGACTGTCACGATCCCCTATACTTGTGGGTTATCAAGACCTTTTTCTGGCACCGTTGCCGGGGAGCATAGCTCTATTTGTTGAGTCACTTGGGAATTATATCTGTTGATCACTATGAAGAATCTGAAAGACGCTAAGACCAAGATCGTACCCTCTAAGACGAGGGGAGGTAAGGAACTGCCATGCAGCTCCACACTTGATTCACTTCTATTTTGAGTAGGCTTGCGACACCACCACCTGTTATTCATTCTGATATGTCGCAAGTAATTGATGATGCTACTTCTGCTATAAATGAAACTTGTGATGATGCTAGTACTATGCTTGATAATATTGTGACACTAGGTGAATTTCTTGATGAATAAATTGCTAAAGCTAAAGAAATTGAGAATGTTGAAACTTCTGAAAATTATGATTCACCTATTATGCCTAGCCCTCCTACTAGAGTTGAAATGCCTGAGATACCTGATGGTTATGTTATAGATGGAGAGACAACTAGGGAAATTTTTGCTTGTAATGATACAGATGATGTTAAGAAATTACTGGTTAAGCTAAAAGAAAAGTCTATGATGGAGAGAATTAAATATGATCCTAAGTTTGCTACCTCTCCTATCATTGTTACCCATAAGGATTATGAATTCTCTGTCGATTCTGAGTTAATTACTTTGGTTGAATCTGATCATTTTCATGGTTATGAAACTGAAACTATTGTGGCACACCTTACTAAGTTGAATGATATAGCCACCCTATTTGCTCATGAGGAAAAAATTTGTTACTATTACATTCTTAAGTTGTTTCCTTTTTCATTAAAGGGTGATGCTAAGAAATGGTTTAATACTCTTGCTCCTGGTTGTGTGCGTAGTCCCCAGGATATGATATATTACTTCTCTGAAACATATTTTCCTGCTCATAAGAAACAAGCTGCCTTACAGGAAATATTTAACTTTGTGCAAATTGAGGAAGAGAATCTCCCTCAAGCTTGGGGGAGGCTTCTCCAATTACTTAATGCTTTGCCTGATCATCCTCTTGAGAAATATGAAATACTTGATATCTTTTACACTACTGGGAAAGGGCTTATAGGTGAACCCCCATTAGTGACGGGCGTAGTCTAGCACCCGCCACTGCTAATCTGACAAATTACCAGTGACGGGCGCTAAAATCCGCCTGCCACTGCTATTGGCTTACCAATGGCGGGCGCCAGTTTGCGACCGTCACTGGTAACAGATGTCCAGATTTTCCATGGGACAAATGTTAGCAGTGACGGGCACAAACTGATTCCCGTCCCTGGTATTTGGGTTACTAGTGGCGGGCACGTATTTGTGCCCGTCACAGGTATTTTTTGATACTGTGACAAATCTGTCAAAAAATGACAGTGGCGGGCGACAATGTGTGCCCGCCACTGATAACACAAGAATAGCTGTGGGCGGGCGCTGTTTTGTGCCCGCCACTTCATTTAACCGTGGCGGGCCAGAAGTCACACCCGCCACTCGAAATTTTTCCGACCCGCGCCAACAAGCCCAGCAAGACCCGCCAAAATGAAAAGTTAGAGCTAACCCTATCCTCTTCCCGTCCATCTCTTTCTCTCTAGTGCCGCCGCGCCTCATCTCTCTCCTCCCGATCCCCTCATCTTCGTCTGCTAGATCCACCGCGCCCCCCTCCCCATGGCATATCTCCCTCCCGCCTCTGCTCTCATCCGGTCGGCGCGCCGCCGCCCCTCGCCTCTCCAGCCAGCCCCCCTCTCCACATACGCCACCTGATTCTGGTGAGACCCGGCGTCTCCCGCCACTGCGCAGCACAGCGCTGAGCTTGCCTCGTTCTGCTCCATCCTCTACTCCGGCTGGATTCACCGCTCGCGGCCAGCACCGCTCACCCACGTCCTTGGCCCGTGGTTAGGGTTTCGGGCATCGGCTCCGACAACGGCGACCATGTTCGGTGAGTTCATCCCCTCCCCCTCCTTCCTCCTATCTCTCTTTCTTCCTCTCTTTAATCTCCTATCCTGTCTTCTTTTCTTTTGTAGTAGCAGAGAAGTGGGTGGGGAAGTACTGAATCACCAACGCCATGGAGGTTATGCTCGGGCGACCCTACACTGCAGCCGAGGCCATGAAGGTCCTCCCTCGCCCCTCTTCTACTCTTATCCTGCAGCTCCTGATGTGCTTCAATTCTATTTGGAGTTCATTTCTTATGTTAATTATAGGTTATACTGTTAGGTTCCTAGGTTCAACAGTTTACAGATTTTGCATGTGATTCAGATATGGCAGCATGAATTTTACCTGTGATTCAAACAGGGCAACATGGATTCAAACGCGAGTTCACATGCCACTGTCAAAATAAAAGGTCTAGAGTTTCATTATGAACTAAAAAGCAGCAAGTTTGTTGGTGGACAAACAAATATAGATCTATATATTTACTTGGATGTCTTGGATTATTGGCGTTTCATCAACTGTACATAGTCTTCACAAGTTTTCTTCTCTTTGAGTGCACTTTCAGGACGTACACAACTAAATTTAGCATGCACTTTTCTTGCATTTATGCTAGATTGTTGTAGAACTGATGTAGGCCAACCCACGCTCCTCTGTTAGTTTCCAACCAATTTTTTAATGCACCTATAAATCATTAAGCCATAAAGTCTCATTTCTCAATAGCCTGGTTTGTCTTAATTTCATTTTTAACTTTGGTGCATGCCATACCTACAAATTCATATGTATTCTAGTACTACTACTACAGATATATGTACCAGCCAATTCTGTGTGTACGCTGAACACATAGTTGTTGATTGCAGGGCCTAGTTGCTGATGATGGACCGTCCCCTGGTTGGCTGCAAGGTCGCCACTAACCATACCTGACGAGGCTGCGACGGACGGCTACTCGGCGAGGCCATGAGGATTGAGTATATTTTCACTCGTATGTTCTGAAGTAATTCCAATCATATGTACTTGTCTATAGGTTCTAATTTCTCCGCACAAGAACATTGTTGGTTGTACCACTGGTGAAGCAATCCATTGATTGGCCGCTGTTCCGTATTGTGGCCTGCGGATATCTTCTATACTCATGCTTACAAATAATCTTCAGTTATATTTAGTGTTTAATCTTTATTGTTTTCCTGTATGCCCATCTCATATTTTATATCATGTAATCTGCTATATCTGTAAAAGCTTTACATAAGACAGATGTATCCCAAATAGTTCTTCTCTAGGTTGTGCAAGGTTGCAAGCTAAGCGATTGATGTATTGTTTCTCACAAATGATGTCGATGTTGGTGTTTAATCGCAGCAAAATACCAGGGTTTTTTCTGATGATTGGGAAGAAATTATCAAGTGTGTTGGCAGTATACTACTACTCCAATTTTCCCAAGTAATAACTAGTCTTGCTACGTGAAGGAACCAAACTTGTCACTGAGTTGAATGTTGATTGGCTCATTTTATTTATTCATGTTCTACTCATATGTGATGCCGCCCTGGCTGCCTGGTTAATTGGAGATAAATACACAGAGGATGCTACTGTCCACTTTTTGTCAAAAAAATCTTTTCTTGCAGACGCTAGCCATCTCTTTCTCGAAGATGATACTCTTCATGACTGGGATCATGCCGCTGTATGGTAGCCTCGTGTCTCCTTCTTTGACTGCTTCGTCGGCATCGCCATGGGCAGGACCTGCACCACCGTTCACTATAAGTGTAAGCACATACCTTCCCCTTCCATGGTTGTTTGGCTGCCTGTTCGTTGTGTAAATCAGAGTGCCTAGAAATTTGACTTGTGAAGCACACTAAAATGCTACCGAGAGATTTACTTAGTGACATGTTTCTATTTGTCAGCATCTGTTGGTGTCATTGTTGTTGGTGCTAATTGGATATTTCTATGAAATGCTGCATGGGGAGGTGAAGACCCAGGACATTGCAACAATGGGGAAATGGTCACCTACAGCAGCAGGTTAGTTACTCTAGTTGTAGTATTTGCTCTTTGCTTCTCCAAATTATCTCCTGGTCCATATATGATCGAGGAAAAACTCTTTCCTCTGATTAACATATATGAAATCTAGTCAAATTCCTGTAGCAGTGGATCCACAGCATATTTGTTTCTGTAGAACAATGATACATTGAACGATCTGACCTATACACACACACACATGCTGACGTATATATATGTGTATACAACAATGATACATTGAACGATCTGACCCTTATGTCATTCCTTTATGCAAGTTTAAGAGTAGAATCTTCTTTATCACAAGTTGAACACATTTTGTGTTTTATGCTTATCTAGCTTTCCTTAATTGTGATCGATTTGAATACTTTGCAGTACGAGATGCGTATGCACATGGCACTGATGTTCCCGACCATGGAAGGCCATGGTGGAGAAGCGGCTCGAGGCCAAGGACCAGAAGATCCTGAGGAGCAGGGGCATGAACTGGGCAGTTTGGGAGTACCTCAGGACTTTGACATCAACTCCAGTCACTACGGGAAGATCGCATCACTGCACGTATGGTCCATTGGTTCGGTAGTTTATTTTGTTCAGCTTGTTGTGTTCTGTTTAGAGATATCCCTGAAAAGAGTAGACTATTGCCTTCTATAGCCGGGCTGCAAGGAAAGGGCAAATTAATCTCCATGTGCATGCTTAAAGTCTCTGCCTATGTAGTGTTTCTAGCATTTTTGGATTCATGCTCAGAGTGATGGATATGAACTGGATGCAAAGTGTGTGTATGTACATATGAATAATACCGGATGCAAACTCTGTGCATGAAATGTACTGTGTACATCACAGTACAGTGCCTCTTTTTCTTAAATTCGAAAATCTCTAGCAGTGGCGGGCAGAGCATAGTGCTCGCCAGTGGTGCATCTTGCTTCGGTGCAAACTTGCTCTGGTGCATCCTTTAGTAGTGACGAGCGCTAGTAATTGCCCACCACTGCTAACCAGTTAGCAGTGGCGGGCCTCCGCCCGCCACTGGTGGCCTTTTAGCAGTGGCGGGCTGGCCTGGGCCTCTAGCCCGCCACTGATGGCCATTTTGCACCTGCCACTGCTAGGCCTTTTTGCAGTAGTGTTATAATGGACTAACCGATGTTTCTTGGGACTACCTAGATAGTTGTGCTGGTTGTGTTTTCAGGGAACGAACTGTTGGACAGGCTGAAGAACTATTGAATAATATATTAAAGAATGCCAATGATTGGACACTTCCTGAACTACCGCCCAAACCAACTCCAAAGAAGAGAGGTGTTCTATTCCTCAGTCTTGAAGATATGCAAGAGGCAAAGAAATCTATGAAAGAAAAGGGTATTAAGTCTAAAGATGTTAAGAATTTACCACCTATTGAAGAAATACATGGGCTCGACACCCCGACACAGGTAGCAGAGGTAAATTCTCTTACTAGATTCGATGAAGGTGATATTCCTTATAACAAATCTGCTAGTCAATGCTTGTATGAGTTTGATAATTACATCATTAAGTAAGACCACTTTAATATGTATGTTAGCAATCAATTAAAATGAAATGCC
The DNA here is from genome assembly GCA_039707655.1 of Elymus sibiricus. Taxonomy (NCBI): domain Eukaryota; kingdom Viridiplantae; phylum Streptophyta; class Magnoliopsida; order Poales; family Poaceae; genus Elymus; species Elymus sibiricus. The sequence continues at coordinate 307,187,246 of CM077672.1, forward strand.
TTCATGATAGATCATTTGAGTGATTTGATGTTTAGAATTGCTAATGATGTTAGAGGCTTAAGTAAACATGCTCCTATGGTTCACACCCAGTTAGAACAAATTGCTAAGTCACAAAATGATTTGCTTAACGAGATGAATAATAAAATGAATGATCATGATGTTAGAGTTGTTACTAGAGGAGGTAGAATGACTCAGGAGCCTTTGTATCCTGAAGGACACCCTAAAAGAATTGAACAAGATTCTCAGAGAAATAATACTGATGTGCATATTTCATCTAAGAAGAAAAAAATAAAGAAAGATGATAGGACTTTGCATGCTTCTAGTGAACCTAAGATTAAAAAAAAACCTCATGAGAATCATAATGATGTTTCTATTTCTGATGCTGAGACACAATCTGGTAATGAACACCCACCTAGTGATAATGATAATGATGTTCATGTTGATGCTCAACCTGATAATGATGTGGAAATAGAACCTGCTGTTGATCTTGATAACCCACTGGCGGTGTCCTGGATTAGGGGGTGCTAACCTAGCCGGCCCGTCTCTTCGGTTGGGCCGTTGAGCTCTCGTGTGTGGTCAAGGTGGACTCCGGAGGGCATGTACAGGAGGTGTGATCGAGACTGTCTCCACCGAAGACTTGACGTATACTCCAAGATCTCTCCTGCCGCCCTGCTCCTAGATACCGACCTTGTAACCCTAGGTGCCCTCCCCGGCGTGTATATAAGCCATAGGGTTTAGCCCGTGGAGGGGACATCAACGCAATATCATTCACCTAGCCCTAGAGTTAGACACACATTACGATCTCGAGGTAGATCATCTCTGTACTTGATACATCTTCATCAATATAAACAGAAGCAGGACGTAGGGTTTTACTTCCATCAAGAGGGCCCGAACCTGGGTAAACATTGTCTACCCTGTTCCTGTTACCATTGATCCGAGATCCACAGCTCGGGACCCCCTACCCCGAGGTCTGCCGGTTTTTACACCAACACTGGTGCTTTCATTGAGAGTTCCGTTGTGCGATCACCAGAAGAATCGATGGCTCGCCTGCAGATCAACCGCGCCGATGGCCATGGGGACATTTACGGCCCCGGCCAGCTCTTTGTTTTCGGCAGCATGGTCTTCTGCGCCGACTCGACGGGTCATCTGACCCCTGTCGAGAACTACGCCCCAGGTCGGATCGTGACCTTCGATGGCCTCGAATACACAACGGATTCCCGCGGTGAACTCGTCCTATCGGGATGGACTCCCGGCCAAATTGAGAACTCGTTCGGCTCTGGAGGCTCGACTCCGGAACCGAACTCCGTCGCGGCGCCTTTAGAGACCCCGGATGCGACCACTCCGGCCAGTTTCCTTCCGATCGTCAGTCCGGACATAAATCTGGCTCCCACCTTCGAAATTACGTCAGTACTAGAACTGACTTCGGCGCAGAACCCGAAATTGTGTTTGGATTCCCTTCGCGCCGAAGACGCGTCAAGTTACACGCCGGGCATGCTTCGAGTCAGCCCTACTCATGGCGCATCATTGAATCCCGAAGAGCTATCTCACCTCAATGAGATGCTTGACCGCATCCAGAGCATGTCCATCTCGGACGGCAAGACTTCGGTTTATAATCAGATCGGACTTAAAGCCGACGATCGGGAAATTTACATCCCACCCACCACCCACCTAGTCGCCACCGTCGATGATTTAACCGACGTGCTAGACTATGGTGAGGCCACAGACATGGATGAAGATGCTGATGGCCCCATCGTGAACACCTTGCCCCCGGTAAACGCGGGCAGGTGGACCGCCACATCCACCTACGATGTTTACATGGTGGACACCCCCAAATCCCCTCCAAGACGTCGGCGAAGACGCCGAAGAGGTAATAACGGGGAACCCAGTGGCAATAACGCGACAGCCAATAACGGCGACGCGGAGGACGGTGATGCCGATAACCATGAAGAGGACGTTCAAGCCTCCCCAGTAAGGAACGGCACACCTGACCGACTCCTCAGGGACTCAGATCCCGATGACCTCTTTGAAGGGGCCGACGACAACTACATGCCAGAATCCGAGGAGGACGAGAGCCTCAGTACCGAGGACTACATCGTCCCCGACGACCCTTTTGAACAAGAGCGCTTCCGGCGGCGCCTCATTGCGATGGCCCAGAGCATGAAACGCAAGCAGTAGCAGCTACCGGCCAATACCGACGCACTGAATGAAAAGTGGGTCGAAGTGCTCTCCGCCGAGAAAGACATGGAAAACCGGCGCCATAGTGCGCCGAAATCATACCCACGTAGGCGTCTCTTGCCGGAGTTCGATTAGGAGCTCGCTGACGACCACGAGCGACCCCCTAGAGGCCGGGACAGGCCAAGGCGAGAAAACCTCGACGACCGGCCACCTCCACGCCATTATGGCAAAGACCCCGTGGATTACCTAGATCCTCACGACGCTAGACGTCGCATTGTGGAAAACCGGGCACCTCCTCGATCCATCTATGAATCAAGGGGACGTGCGCCCGCCGGGCTTGACGGCTACGATGCCTGGATGGACAGGAACGGCCATGCCCGAGATCAGGCCTACTCACGGCTCTCTCCCGATCTCCGACGAGATGCTCCTCGGTTCCAAGGTCCGGCTCACCCAATCTGCTTTACAGACAGGGTGATGGAACATCAATTCCCAGAAGGATTTTAGCCCATCAACATAGAATCATACGATGGCACTACCGACCCAGCGGTATGGCCTTCTCGACATACACATGGCCAACGAAGATGACCTCCATGCCATTAAATACCTGCCACTCAAGTTAAAGGGGCCGGCAAGGCATTGGCTTAACAGCCTCCCTCCTCACTCTATTGGCAGCTGGGAGGCCCTAGAGGACGCTTTTCGAGCAAACTTCCAAGGCACATACGTCCGACCTCCAGACGCTAATGACCTCAGCCGTGTCACCCAGCAGCCAGGCGAATCAGCCTGGAAATTCTGGAACAGGTTCCTTACCAAGAAGAACTAGATCATAGATTGCTTCGAAGCCGAGGCCATCGCCGCATTTAAGAACAACATCCGAGATGGATGGTTTGCCCGTCAGCTCGGCCAAGATAAACCGAGGACTATGGCAGCCCTCACCTCACTGATGACTCACTTTTGCGCGGGGGAGGACAGTTGGCTCGCCCGTAGTACTCACAACGACAAGGCAGGCACCTCGGAAACACGCGACGCCAATGGAAATCCTAAGCGTAACAAAAATAAGCGCAGGTATAAAAATGGTGGAAGCGACATGGAAGACACTGCGGTCAATGCGGGGTTCACCGGACCTAAGTCCGGACAGAAAAGAAAACACTTTAAAGGGAACAAGGATGGACCTAGCCAGCTTGATAGACTCCTGGACCGCCCATGTGGAATCCATGGCACCCAGGACAAACCAGCAACCCACACTAACAGGAATTGTTGGGTCTTTAAACAAGCCGGCAAGTTAGCGATAGAGGGTCAAAATAAAACCCAAAATCACAGCGCTGACGAGGAAGAACCTCGGCGGCCTAACAATGGAGGCCAAAAGAAGTTTCCTGACGAGGTAACAGAGGTCAATATGATCTATGTCACCCACATCCCCAAAAAGGAGAGGAAGCATGTGCTTCGGGATGTATAGGCGCTAGAGCCAGTCCCCCCGAAGTATAACCCATGGTCGGCTTACCCGAACACATTTGACAAGCATGATCATCCGACCAGCATCAGGCATGGCGGATCGGCGGCGCTCGTCCTAGACCCCATTGTTGATGGTTATCATCTGACACGTATCCTCATGGACGGGGGAAGCAGCCTCAACCTCATTTACGAGGATACGGTTAGGAAGATGGGCATCGACTCATCCCGGATCAAGCCAAGCAACACCACCTTTAAGGGTGTCATCCATGGCGTCGAAGCCTGCTATACTGGAACGGTATCCCTGGAGGTAGTCTTTAGTTCACCCGAGAACTTCAGAAGCGAGGAATTAATCTTCGACATCATCCCCTTCCGGAGCGGATACCACGCGCTTCTAGGGCGCACAGCCTTCGCATGCTTCAATGCAGTCCCGCATTATGCCTATCTCAAGCTCAAAATGCCAGGACCCAATGGTGTTATAACAGTCAATGGTAACACCGAGCGCTCACTCTAGATGGAGGAACAGACCGCGGCTTTCGCGGCCGAGGTACAGGAATCTGAGGAGGCGGCCCGAAGCGATAAACGCACTGCTAGCTCTTCAAAGCGCACCCGGGCCGCACAGGTCGACCTCGGCCACATACCCCCGCACCCCAAATAGGGATGCGGGCTCCTCGTGCGCCCTCTCTGGATGGGGCACTACGTCCCCAGGGTACACAATTTTGCACTCAAGATTCCCTGGGTCGCCAAGGAGCCAATTTTTTTTAACACGTCGGCACGATTCGACCAAGCAATGACGTGGCTTTGAGCCCCCACACATGCAAGTCTCTGTCAAAGAAACAGCCAAACATGACTACGTCAAGGTGGCTTCAACCACAGCATGGACTGCGGCAACGCCTCCTTTAAGGAGCTCGGTCAATCAAACGCATTGAGCACACGAAGGGCCGGAAGGGCTTCGGCCTCCGTGAGTCCCCACCATTAACAGTGAACGGCTGGTCAACCGCTCGGAAGCACAGACGTGCGGCAAGAAGCGGCCCGGGTTCCTAACAATCCGATGACAAGTATCCGCCCTGTTTTCTTCCTCCTTCTTATTTTTTACATTGTATTCTTTCAACTCCTCTCGTTGCAGCTGGGCATGAAAACGCTTGAAATCATGAAATAAAAAATTGTGCCCCTTAAAGGTCCCTATCATATTTCTTTATAAGCATGGCCCCTGTGATACGAAGAATTTTTCTAAAAAAGATACAATTGTCCCACAAGTCCGAGGTATTCGGCGTCTCGGATTTCAGCTTTATATGCATCAGTTTCGAACCTAGATTTTGGTCAATAGTTGGGTTGCCCGGCTCCTATGTGTACCCCTTACGTTCTCGATGAATTCGGCTAAGGGCATAATGGGAGAACCACTGCGATTGCGCCGCCAGGTCAATTGGCATAGCGCCTTAGTGGAGAAAGCCGAAAACTGACTATCTAGGTAGGCGCAAACTGGTCCGCCATCCGTAGACCGCGTTAAGCGATGTGACGATAGAGATCACCCGTGTCAAACGAAGGGCTTTCATTTCTAGCCGAAGTGTGTTATGGCCTAGACCTCGGCCGACCAGGCTGACCGCTTCCCACACCAGGGGCTGGTCATCAACCCCCACAGTCAAACTCCTATGACTAAATGAAAGTCATAAAGCCACTATAGTCTGATTGCCTAGTTCCTATAAGCACCGACCACCTCCGGGTACCGAGACGTCGGCTAAGGGTCGAGAGTGCCGTAAGGAACACCCTTTGTATGATCTACATTGGGGCTGAAGCCGACGACTGGCCACTCTCATTTTAAAATAGTCATACAGGAGGTAAAATTAATTAAAAACAACACACATGGAATTTAAAACATATTCATTCAATCAAAAGATAAAGTTTTGTACATCATACACTTCAGCATTCCGAAGTACCATTTAGAAATACAAAGTGTCCATTGGACACATGGTTTCTGTGACACGAGCTCCCTCTTCCACCTCGGCGAAGAACTGCTCGGCGGTGCACGGCTTGTCGGCAGGAGGGCCCGTGGCACATGTCACCGCATCAACCTTTCGGAAGTGCGTCTTCACGCAGGCGTATGCCCTCCGCGCTCTTTCAAAGCACGCAGACCTCCTCCAGCAGTTCACGCAGGGCACGACATCTCGGAGATGGGCCGTCAGACCGAAGAGGCTGTTGGGCATGGCTTCGGCAGGCCACAACGCAACACAGAGGTCCTGGAGCGCCGGCCTTGTCATGGGAAACAACTCCACCAGCTGCATCACTCGATGATTTAGCAGCTGTGCCGACGGTGACCCCGAGAACTGCCCCCAAAAGGCCTTCTCCGCCTCGTGGCCCGCTAACTGGCCGAAGTACGCCACCGCATCCGCCGTGCTCTGTGGAAGATCCGCAAAGACCTCTGCGGAACGCCATAACTGGGTGAGCTCGGTACACCCTTTGCTGCCAAACATACACTGCAGCAGAAATAGCTTACCCGAGGTGATTTGCTCCACTTGCTGGAGCACCTCGCGGTCAGCCCGGGCCGTGGTCTTGAGCTCGGAGTGGGCAAGTTGAAGCTTCTCGAGCTCCTCCTTCATTTGCCGCCCCTCCGCCTAAAGCTTGTCGCGTACTTCAAACATGCCCTTCAGGGTCTCTTCGTCCTCAAGGACCCAAGCCCGATCCTTGTCCCCGGCCACCTTCTCATCGGCTCGAGCCTTCTCCGCCTCGACGGCCGCAGCCTCATGCTGCTTCACCTCCTGCCGAGCCCTTTCGAGCTCGGCCTTGAGCGTCTCAAGCTCCGCTAACGCCGCTGTCATTAAAACAGGTCGGCCTTAGTTTTTCCAATAAGCAAAACCTATCATAAACTCTTTTTGTACCAAGTATAATACAAGTTTAACTTGCTTACCTCGAGACTGCTCGAATTTTGTGTTCACCAGGGTGAGCTCCTCCTGGGACCTCTCGAGCTTCCGGTTCATCTCCGCAATCTCCTTGGAGACGGGGTCCGGAACCGAGGTCAAAACCTGGCAGTAAAGATCCTTATTACAAAGGGAACAGTTGACTTACTACAAGGTTCCAGGACGGCTGCCTCGAGCAGCGCCTTGGGGGCTACTTCACCGGCTCCTACTCAATCAAACGACCCCAATGCCGGTTTCTTGAAACCGACTTCAGGCTCGGGGGCTACTCCCTCACTAAGCCGTTTAGCAGGCTGTGCTATCATGTCCTCGGACAAATACGTAAATCAAAAAAGCTCAAATGAACAAGTTAAACTTGGTGCAAGGATAGAAGCATACCTCGAAACTCGCTACGAGGTTCTTAAAAACCTCGTGCAGGCCGACCTCTGCGGACCAGAAGCCATGCAGCGCCGCGCCCATCAAGGCACGGTGCTCTTCCTTGATGGAGGAGCCCCTCAGGGTGTCCTCCATCTCCTCGGTCCACCCCGCGTCAGCCCATCCTTGGGCAGTTGGCGGGGGAGGAGGGATGACCCCGGATGTGCTGATCCGAACAGCTTCCACCTGTGGCGGAGGAGCTAAAGCAGATATCGGCTGGACCAATGACTGGCCCAGCCCCTCCTCGACGACCTCGGGATGCTTCTCCCCCAGGTCCTGTTGGGTCGAGGTATTGACCTCGGCCATGACGGCCGCCTCCCCGACCCTTGTCGCGTCGACTTCGGGAGCTAGGGTGGATGTCGCCTCCCCTAGCCCGTCATGCGCTGGGGGAGGAGCAGCGGGCTCTGGAGTCCCGCTGGCAGACAGCAACCCACTCGAGGAACCGCTGGGGATCACCCTCGGCGGACTGCGAGAGAAGGGACGCTCTGTGAGTTTTCCCTTGCCAAGATGAACTTATCAAATTGAAAGACGGGATCTAAAGACGACGGCTTACCCGTGAGGCGTCGGTTTCTTCCTCCCCATTGCGAGGAGGTCTTCTTCTGAGTCACCGGAGATCTCGGCTCTCTCCGACAACTTGTTGGCGGCCCCGGACGAGGTTCGCCTCGCCCTCTTCGGGCCCTTGGGCGGCATGCCAGCTTCGGTGTCCTCTGACGCCGACCTCTTCCCCTTCAGGAGGGGGACCTCCTCCTCCTCACCCTCCTCTGCGTCACCGTCATGGGCAGCGGAGGTGTGCGTGTCTTCGGACCGAGTGACCGAGGTCTCCCGAGTCCAAGCACTTGACTTACCCCTCTGGGACCTCGTCCCTTTGGGGGCCACCATGTGCGGCTCCTCCGTCAGGAGCGCCGAGAGTAAGGGAGTTGGGGGCTCCTCCGGCAATGGAGCTAAGCACCGCACTCCTTGTACCCAGGCCAGCCACTTCTGCAAAACGGCAGGCATAAGGATTCATTAGAGCACTACTCCTCGGTGCGACGGACAAAAAATGATAATTGGTGGGCAGGATCACTTACCGGGGGGGCTTCATAGCCGTGCTCGAGGCCGCGGTCCTCCCCTTCCTTGGGGATCTTGTCCTTGGCCAGCTTCATGAGCTTCGTCCACATGGCAGCCAAGATGGAGCGGAAGAAGGCGGTGATGGTGTCCATGCCGTCGGGATTTTGTGCCCACATCGGGGTAGCCCGAAGCTGGAGGGGGAGTATGCGGCGGTTGAGCATGACATTGATGATGTCGGCAAGCTCGACCTTCCTCGTGGTGGACCACCATTTGACCCTCTCGACCAGGAGCTCCACCTCCTTTGGGTTCCCCCAGGCGACGCCCTTCTCCTTCCAGGACTTGAGCTTCTTTGGAGGCCTGGCCAAGAAGGCGGGAACCTTGGTTTGACCAGGGGTGAGCGGTTCAGTGATGTAAAACCACTCCCGCTACCACTCCTTCACCGTTTCGATGAAGGTGCCCTTGAACCAGGTGGCCCCCTGGTTTTTGCTAATCATGGCCCCTCCGCACTCCACAAGGTCGGAGCCACTAGACTTCGGCTTGATCCCAAAGAGCTTCAGCCATAGGCCGAAGTGGGACTCACAACGGAGGAAGGCCTCGCATACCATGATAAAGGAGGCGAGGTGAAGAATGGAGTTTGGGGCCATATGATGGAAGTCGAGCCCGTAGTAGTACATCACCCCGCGCACAAAGGGGTGCGGCGGGAATCCTAGGCCTCGGATGAGGTGGGGGACGAAGACTACCCGCTCCCCGGCATTGGGAGCGGGCACCTGCTGGCCGGCCGCCGGAGCGCGGGCAGCAATGGCAGGGGTCAGATACCCCGCATTGCGCAACTCCAGGATGGTGTCCTCCGTCACGGTGGAGCCACCCCAGTGCCCTTTGAGGGTGTCGGCCATGGCTGGTGGTGGAGGTTGGGCTCGCGAAAGGAAAAAGGAGTAGGATGGGATTTGGGCGCTGGAGCTAGACGAAGCAGTAGAAGGAGAGAATGGGAGCGTGGTCGACTGTGCTGTCCTCCTTTTTGCTCTTATAAACCTGTGAAAGGCTAAGAGTCCCCCTCGCTGTGCCGATAAACTCGCCGCTCCCATCAAAGATGCCGTTAAGCATATGGGGGAAACAAAATCGTAATGATATCCCTAAGAAAACGGGCACGATCTCCGCCTTGGTGGGATATGCCAGTAAAAAGGCTGCCTCGAACCGCGATTTAAAGGAGGCAGTAACTGCCTGACCTGTCGTGAGGCGTGCCGCTTCGATAAAGTTGTCAGGCCGGATTGGACCTTTCATACCTAGACGACAGGCCTTCGAGGCTAAGGTATCTACCCTCTTTGGGCAGGGTACAAGCCCGGTTGGGCCTCGGATTACATCACTCCTCTAAAAAGGAGTAAATTATAAAGGGGAACTCGTCTGTCAAGCCAAGGACTCCGGATCCGAGGTGACGTCCGTCCTCGGCATAGAAGACCAGTTCGGGGGCTACTGACTGTGTCCTGGATTAGGGGGTGCTAACCTAGTCGGCCCATCTCTTCGGTTGGGCCGATGGGCTCTCGTGTGTGGTCAAGGTGGACTCCGGAGGACGTGTACAGGAGGCATGATCGAGACTGTCTCCACCGAAGACTTGACGTATACTCCAAGATCTCTCCTGCCGCCCTGCTCCTAGATACCGACCTTGTAACCCTAGGTGCCCTCCTTGGCGTGTATATAAGCCAGAGAGTTTAGCCCGTGGAGGGGACATCAATGCAATATCATTCACCTAGCCCTAGAGTTAGACACACATTACGATCTCGAGGTAGATCATCTCTATACTTGATACATCTTCATCAATATAAACAGAAGCAGTACGTAGGGTTTTACCTCCATCAAGAGGGCCCGAACCTGGGTAAACATCGTCTCCCTTGTTCCTGTTACCATTGATCTGAGATCCACAGCTCGGGACCCCCTACCCCGAGGTCTACCGGTTTTTACACCGACACCCACCTCCTAAGAATAAAAGGTATGATAAAAGTGATTTCATTGCTAGAAAACATGGAAAGGAAAGAGAACCATGGGTTCAAAAACCCATGCCTTTTCCTACGAAACCACCTAGAAATAAAGATGAGGAAGACTTTGAGCGCTTTGTTGAAATGCTTAGACCTGTCTTTTTGCGCACTCGCTTGACTGATATTTTGAAAATGCCTCAATATGCTAAATACATGAAAGATATTGTCACTAATAAAAGGAAAATACCCGAGGCTGAAATTTCCACCATGCTTGCAAATTATTCTTTTAAGGGTGGAGTTCCTAAGAAGTTAGGAGATCCTGGAATACCCACTATTCCTTGCTCCATTAAAAGAAGTTATGTTAAAACTGCTTTATGTGATCTAGGAGCCGGTGTTAGTGTTATGCTTTTCTCTTTATATAGAAGACTTGATTTGAATAAGTTGAAACATATTGAAATATCTTTTCAAATGGCTGATAAATCAACTACCATACCTACTGGAATTTGCGAGGATGTGCCCGTTGTTGTTGCAAATGTTACTATCCTAACAGACTTTGTTATACTTGATATGCCCGAGGACGACAACATGTCGATTATCCTTGGAAGACCCTTTTTGAATACTGCAGGGGTTGTTATTGATTGCAACAAAAGCAAAGTCACTTTTCATGTCAATGGTAATGAGCATACGGTCTATTTTTCAAAGAAACAAAGTTCAGTGAATGGTATTAACTATATTGAAAAAGTTTCGACAATCACTATTGGAGGATTTAAATTTCCTCTTCCTACCGTCAAAAAGAAATATGAAACTCTTATTGTTGGGGAGATGCATATCCCCATTGAGGTAACTTAGTGTTATATGAAAGTTCATCGGTTTCATGCTACTCAAAAATAGTTTGTTAATAAGACTTGATCAACCTTATTAATGGATTCTTTTTGAGGGGCATGTGGTCGATGAATTTAGTAAGCACAACTTTCTGTAATCATAGTTTGATCTCCGTTATTCATAGTTTAATAAAGTAAAATGCCGTGATTATCCTGTTTTCTGAATTATCCGTGCAATAAAAAATGACCCAAAAATAAAAGTGCTCAGAATGCTGTAAAATTTTAACATGATTTTTTCTAGAATATTTATGAATTTTTGGCACTGAAAACAACCCAGGGGGTGACCCTGTTGCTCACAAGGCAACACGGCGCGGCCACCCCCTGGCCGCGCCAAGATGCCTTGTGGGTCCCATAGGGACCCACTCACTTGTCCCTTTAACCCACTTCATCTCCTACCTCCAGAAAAAAAATCGTGGTAGCTCTCTCCCTCGTGTTCTTGCTCCCAAACCTGAGATTTTCGATCTCTTTGCTCGGAGCTCCATTTCCGAAACTATTTTGGGGGATTGCTCCTTGGTATGTGACTCTTCCATTGCTCCAATTAGTTTTTGCTTTAGTGGATTATATTTTGCATAAATTGCTGCTATTGGTGCTACTGAAAATGAGCTCACATGTTGAATTCTTGGAGTTCTAAGTAGTTTGAATGCTTGATATAGCCTCTAGGCACTTGTATGAGTAGTTGCTATCCGTCATGATGATTATGTGCTTCCCAAGATTTATTTAGACCAACAATCCATGACTGATCACCACATCATTGATGAACCTGAGCCCCCTCACTACATTCGTTATAACTTGGTATTTTGTGAGAAAACTCGTGAGATTATTTCATTGCCTGCACCTTCTCCGTTTGATTCTCATGCCAGGAACGGATACTCCATCCTGCCACCGGATATAATTGCTTACAAGAACGAGTTGGCCGCGACGGAGAACGAGGCCCAGCCTTGGGACGCTCGAGTGCCTCCTCCTCACCAATTTCCTACCGGACCTGATGGATTTAACGGATGGCAGTAGACCAAGTTAGGCCAAAAGCCTAAGCTTGGCGGAGTACATATCTCTCACCGACATTACATTCATGTTCACACATTCATTCTAGTTGTCGGTGTTCATCCTATTTCGTTGTATATCCATGTTAGTTTTATTTTCGCTTTCTTCTTGTGTGTTTGAAAAACTTTGAAAATCCAAAAATATTTCTCGCTTCTTTTCGGTTTTTCTTTCTTGTTTAGTAGTTCGTAATATTAAAAAGAAAACCCAAAAATATTTCTCATTTCTTCTTTTCTTGTTTGTTAGGAGTTCTCCCGTGTAAATAGTTTTTCTCGCTTTTCGTTTTTCTTCTTTAATTTGCTTTCTTAAGAAAAAACTAAAAACTCCAAAAATATTTCAGTGATTTTCTTTGAATTTCTTTTCTTTTTGTTGAGTTTTCGTAGGGAGAAGACCACGATGGAATTGTTGAGTGGCTCTCACACTACTGCAGGCGACCGCTAACGCGACACATGAATCAGAGACCCCGTGACCAAACTGTGTGCGATGCATGAATCGCAAACGGTGTCGTCAAAAAACTGTCCCCAATAAGACGAACTGTTTGCGATGCCGGAGACATAAAAAATGATTCAGATTAGAGATGTGTGTGCAATACGTGGCATACAGTTGATCCATATGAACTGTTTGCTATAAGCCAGAACAACAAACACGGTTAGCCAGTTCATGGTGTGTGCGATACACGGCATACAGTTCACTCGGATGAACTGTTTGTGATTACCCAACACAACAGAAATGGGCAGCCAGTTCGAGGTGTGTGCGATACACGGCATACAGTTCACTCGAATGAACTATTTGTGATTACCCAACACAACAGAAACGGTCAGACAGATCAAGGTGTGTGCGATGCACGGCATGCGGTTCACTCGGATGAACCGTTTGCGATTACCCAACACAACAAAAATGGTTCAACTTAACAAGGTGTGTGTGATACGCGGCAAACAGGTCAGTAATCCGAAATGTGTGGGAAGACGGATAACAACACGGACGATTCCCGCTAATAACCCGTGTGTGTTTTGGGCAAATGCTTGCTGGTAAACAATTGTTAGCGATTGATGAAAATCATCACCGACGGGTTCCATAGTTTAATCCGTGTGCGATGTGATTTGCTCAGTCTGCACAACATCTACGCTCTCTGTCTACAGAACAACAACAAATATACTTATAAGAACATAGTTGCATAACCAAATAAAACATCCAATTACATAAGTGACTACACACACCAAAGTAAACAATTACATGCACACTAAACTAGGAGAAACGATCATCTAATCATCTACTTCTTGTTGTGATGACGCTTGCCATCGCACTGCTTCCGGCTGGATCCCTGGCCGTTTTGGGGAAGAAGGAGGCACTTCCTCATGTCAACGATCCGCCTGTACATCTCGTAGCTCATGTACGCCTCATTGGCCGCGTACACGACATGAGCTTCGTCGAGTTTCTCCATCCAGGCCGAGTGCCAGGCATGCTTGTCCTTGTTGCAGGAATCCTTCATGTCTCTGTAGTAGGGGTCGATGATGGCCTCGGCGAGGTGAACTAGTGAGTCCTTCTCATGCTTCTTGCTGCCCCAGATCTTGTATTGGCCCTAGATGTCGACAAGATTCTGGCAGGCGATGCCCGAATTCTTGAGCACCTTTACATTGTTGGTGATGTCCACCGTAGCGAACATGTAGTGGGGGCTATTGACAAACCTGGCGAAACGCTCGCAAGGCCTTGTGGACAGGCAGTAGTGGTAGACGAGGACGTGATTGCACATGCACATCTGGGCGACGGCGACCTTGTGACGAGACCCAGCACGAGCGCGGGTGTACTCGAGATCAAACCCGACCACCTTGTACTTCTCCGCAGCAAGCAACAACTCCATAGTGTGGATGGAGTTCTCCACCCAGATGGGGTTGTTGGTGTACACCACCGAGAGCTCCGTGAACCTTCTGTGGGTGTCCACTATGGCATGCATGGTGAACTGCCGCTCGTCATTGGTAGCCGCTGGGACTGCCATTGGAGCCGCGCAGGATACCCTCTCTGTGTTTGTCATCGGGACCTTTGTCGTCGTGGGTGTGCTTCTTGCAATACTGGGGCGCGATCGAAAGGTTGAAGAGACACAAGGGTTAAATGGCCGCTGTAATAAATGGGGGCCGGACAGCCTGTAATCGTCACGTCTTGTCACCGCGTTCCTAGCGGAGGATTCCAGTGCACGCTTGAGCTGTTGAGCACCCCACACGCGTTTTGTTTGACCACGCGTGGGCTCGAAGAGGCGGCAAGTTTACCCGTGGGTGATGAGGTCAAAGTTACACAGACGGGTAATGATGGACACTCGAGTGCGATAATTCTGGGCACACAGTTGAAGATCGCTGTCGTGTCCACAATATAGATCGTTTGCGATTGAGATCAACAGGGGAAACACATTCGAGAATGGTAAATAAAATCAAATCCATTGAGGTCCAGATATTAATCGTCCATTGCATATGAATGTCAAAATAGTACTATCAATATACGAGTCTCATACGATGCCATTTCAACGATTGTACCACAAAAGCCCGAAATATTACAAGGTTCAAATTCCAGAGTTAGAAGGCTCAAATTCGAAGATTAATTACAAGGTTCAAACTGATATTATAAATGAAATTCAGCTCATGCAGCTGCAGACGCCCACGCTGATCAGCTGAAATTGGACATATGAGAGGTTCAAACTGATATTACAACTTGTAACACCTGTTTTGAAACCTCAACATTTCTGCAAAGGGATCAGCCACTGACAAGTCATGTATGGGCTTGACATAATGACTTCCGATTACTCTGTCAGCTGAACTTCCAAAATGAAATTCAGCTTCTGCAGAGCCTTTTCCATTCTGCCGTAGCCGCCGGCGCTGATCAGCAAACCATTCAGTTTTGCAAATCAAATGTAGGGCAAACCTCATTACCTTTAGCACCCTTGCTCTCACATCAGAACCTGGCGAATATAATCTCTGGTAAGGTCCCTCTATAGGAGTTCAAAGTAATTTCTGAGAGATGTAGATCAAGGCATTCGATGTGGTTGTTATATTGTATCACATTATCCACTACCGGGCCTAATCTTATCTGCAAAAGAAGAGAACGTATTAGTGCCTACATGCAGTTTTTAACACTACTAACTACATGCCTCTTTGATTTGCAGGATTTCTAAAATACAGGAATAGAGTGACATGCCATCTTCGATCATACATGATTAACATGGGCATTTGATTACAATCTAGAAAAACGTTGGCTTCTTACGAAAACTAGTACAGATGAATCGAAAGGAGAAATGCATATGGATTGTAACCTTATGAATGAAGCAACCACTATAGGGAAAAACATCAATGTACTGTCATCCTCCAAAATTCCTTCAAAAATCATACTACATTCGTCATTGTAAACTTGGGAAAAGGTACCAAAAAATTCAACTCCCTTATGGTTAACATTTAACAGGAAAGGAGCATCACCTCAATATATAGCTTCTCCAGGCACGGAAAGCATCTCAGGAAACTGACAACTTCGTCCAGGTTGGGACCGATAGATTCTAGTGCGAAGACCTTCACTGTGCGTAGATACGTTGTCAAGCTTGTCGAGTTCATTTTCTGGATAACAGACGAACATACATCTTCAAAATTAGAAAAAAATGTTAATTCAAGAAGGAGAAGAAGAAGGCGACTGTTGGACCTGAACGGTTGTGGATCCAGTAACAAGTTCGGAGAATTTGAAAGACGAGTAGCCCACCACTGTCAATTTCGGCGCAGAAATGACACTGATTCTTGTTGGACCTTGTTGATCAACTACAAGTAATCTCTCAAGTAAAGGTGTGTCCTCAATGACCATACTGTGAGACACCTTCTGTGATCTCCTGTTGCAGCACCAGCAACACACATAAATTGTTCAGAGAGTCATGGAGGTGATGTGGAAGCTACTCAACCCATTGATCGCCTGAAGACGAAGGTACTCAAGTGCAGTACAGCCGCGGAGCAGGCGCTCCATGTCATCCTTGGGGATGCAGACGGCGATGAGCTCGAGGTGCTTCAGTCGAGGGAGAAAAAGAGCGGGCGCGTCATTAATCGGGGGCAAATGGCAGTTCATGAACCTGGCGACCCGCAGCATGGGCGCGAGGCAGAGCGCGGACGGTGGCAGCAAGCGCATATGTCCATCATTAAAACTGAGCTCCTCGAGGTGATCTATGGCGGGGGATCAGAACCACTCATCAAGATTGGCTCGGTCCTTGCCATTGGAACGGAACTTGCCCGTGATAAGGCCTCTGATTGGGCCAAGGTGCCTGCCGAGGATCTGGGACAACGTGTCCAAGCTTTTGCGATAGCCATGGCAGAGCTTGTGGACGTCGATGAGGTCGAGAGGGGTCGAATGCCATAGGGGGCGCCACCACCGGGAAAAGACGGTTGTCCGCGCGCCATATTTGATTGGGAGGTGGGAGATGATGACGATCAACATATCATCAGGGAGGCTGCTGATGAAGTGTAGGCCCGCCGGAGTCGCTTGCGGTTCTTGCTCGACCCGCCTCTGCTTGTTGGCAGCCTCGTCCTCCACCTCCGGAGTCTCATCGGCGGCGACGCTATCTGATAGGACTAGAGGAGTGGGAGGATAGGGAATATTAAGTTAGAACAGGGCAGAAGAAAAGTGTATTGGTAACTAGAAGTTACTAGGTAGGAACAGACTTAACATAGTCAGAAAATGGAATCCCTATTGGTTGCTTAAATACTACACAATTACTTTGATATTGCTAGGTAAGTCAACATGTAGATACTTGAAAAGAACACTTACTTGGAACAAAGTACGGACGGATGATATCGTCGGGGAAGTTAGCATATATCATATGACCATGCTCTTTTAGGTGCAGTTCAATTTTAGTGCCAGCTTTCACTACATAAAACTTAGAAATTTCTGTCCAAAGGCCCGCGCCAAAATAGGAGTGACCATGTTCATCAAGTTTTATAGAAGCAATGACTGTAAATCCATGGTTTGTGTTCAATATGACATTCCTGGAGTCTTCAGTTATGTAAAGGCCAAGATTGTGTAGTACAATTGCTATTGCAAAGCAAGGGATGTACTGCAGGAAATGATAAGATTGTTAAAGAATAGGGTAACATGCAAATATGGGAGTAATTGAAAGAACAGTACACAGCAGTTGAAATCAAAGGACACAAATTTATAGTTAAACAGATAGTGTAACCATGATGTCATGCAAATATGAGAGTAATCGAAAGAACATTACAACATTAATTTGCCTAGTATAGAAAGAAGAAAAATCCCCTTTGACGTATATACTGCATGTGGCACCTTTTATCCAAATTTAGCAATATATACTATATGTTCAGAAAAGTAGATCATGCCAACCGAGGTAGGGTGAGATTGAACATACCGTGCGATTCCTGAAGCCAGCTGGTACGGTGAGATGGAACTTCTCTGCTGTCTGGCCGAGGCCGCATAGGCCTGATGTCTCCTTGCACTGTACACTCTATGAATGAAAGAAAACCCTTGAATCAGCTAGAAGAAAAATGAATCCACGGCGATTTTGGCCAGGTGATTAAAAGGGGCAGACGGACTGGGATAAGAGATGATCGAATATTTCAGTAAATTAGTTACCTGGTTCTCCATGAGAAAAAAACCCAATACCGCAGAATCCCCAATCGGGCGGAGCTGGGTCGACGGCGAGCCGCGTCGAGAAAGTCGGTGGCGATAGGCGGCGGCAAGCGGCAGTGGCGAAATGCGGTGGGGTTTGCCGGCAGCCGGCGTCGGCGACAGGCATCGAGCTAAGTGGTTGCCGCGGCGATAGGCGGTGACATGCAGAGCCGCGGAGGATTGCAGGTGCGACTGGGGACGGGGAGGGGGGGAGGTGGCGGGCGGGTGTGAGGGTTTTGTGACGTGGGGGGTGGGGAGGGTTTTCTTTTTTCCTTTTTGAATTGGGTGGTGAGGGTTTTCTGTCTCAGAGGCCAGAATGCGTTTCGGAGGCAACGGTTTGGTAGACTCAATCGTGTGAGATTAACATCACTCTGTGTGTGATGTGGGCAATCATATGTTTGTCTAAGAGAAGCATAAAATTCCATCAACCAGACTGATTGCATACTCATCCCACATCTAGACTTAAGTAAACATACATACATACTTAGGCATAGATAATAAGCGTACTCAAGCATTGTTCAACCATAGTTCAACCGATATTAAGCATACTCAAGCATAGTTATAATTCAGACACTACATAGCCATAGTTCAATCCCACATCTCATCAACCTGCACAAAGGTGAAGCTTCTCCAGGTACCCAGCATACGCGGCGTGCACCACCCTGCGAGAATACTTCTGCTTGAAGGAGCCAACGGCTCGCCCTCTTGCATGTGCCAGAACACTTTCATACTCGGGATGAAGCTTTTGGTTACAAAACGGGCATCCAAAGCCCCCATTCCAGGTCCTCACACGCCTGTTATGCAGTCCCGCATAAAGCTCCCTGAACTTTTGCCTCTTGTACTTCCTCTGGCCATCTTCGTCCTCGCAGTCGACATAGTCAGATAGCACCTATACTTATAGTAAAAAATGTGGCGTCGGTATATTTCATAATAATGCGAATTCAGCAGGCAGAGTTTATGAAACATAATATACCCTATGACAGCGTGAACCCTAAATCATCAAGTGATCTTGATGAAAGAAATGCATAAATAGAGAACACACAACTTAGTGCAACAAAATTAAGAGTCTGATTGGTTTGCTACCAACATTTGGCAGAATCAAAAGTTTGGTTTGCTACCAACAATTGGCAAAATCAAAAGTTGCCAACACTTGGCAACCTTTTGTGAGATTGGCAATGAAAAATGAAAAGCAAACTAATCTCTAGCAAACATTTGGGAGTTGCAAAAATTTGGCATGCCAACGACTTTTGGCATCAAACCAATTTACATGCCGTATAGTAGGATCAAAATTTGGCATGCCAACGACTTTTGGCATCAAAATCAATTGTCAAGATCTGGCTAGGAATTATTAGCAACACTAACCATAGTCGGATTATTTTTTTAGAAGAACAGGGACGCTCCTCCCCGGTTCCATTACTCGAATGAAACCCTCATAGTGTCATACATCAGCTCACTAAGAGGAGATGTTCAAAAGCAACAGCTAAAGGGAAATACACAACGACAGACGTATGAGGACTACAAGTTATCTTGCGCCACAAATCATTTGTACAGAAGAAACAATTAATCACTTATCATTTGTACCATTCAAACAATCAATACACTACACGGTTCTATCGAATCTAACTCAGATTTCATGGACTGAGAGAACATAATCATAGGATTTCTATTCCAAAAAGGGGATGCAGGACTAACCAGAGAAACGCTAGGATATATTTGCCACATAAAT
The DNA here is from genome assembly GCA_039707655.1 of Elymus sibiricus. Lineage (NCBI taxonomy): Eukaryota > Viridiplantae > Streptophyta > Magnoliopsida > Poales > Poaceae > Elymus > Elymus sibiricus. The sequence goes on from CM077672.1 coordinate 307,206,486, forward strand.
GGGTATAGATGACTAACCGGTTCTCCGTCGTCGTCGGAGTCATTGCCAGAGTGGTCCTCGGAGTCGTCGCCGGAGTCGCTGTGGACCTCCGGCTCCGGCAGTGGAAGCACGACACCGTCGCCGTCGTGCTTCTGCCCGCGCGAGACCTCGTCGGCGGCGACGGCAACCTCTGTCTCCAGCTTCACGCCGTGCTCAGGTGCTTCAGCAGCCCCGGCATCGCCACTCCATCCGATGGTGCACTTTGGTGGCATCCTCATACACTGACGGCTGTGACGACTGAGAGTGGCGTCGAGGATGCAGGCGGAGAGAGAGGATTGTGTGTGTAGCGAGAATGGGGGGTGCGGCCGCCTTTTATGACCAGCGGCTCAGGCGAGCCATTAATATGGAGCAGTGGGAGCGAGGCGGGCGGCGGTCAAAGGGCTTGCTCGCCTCCCGGTGAGCCTGTGCAGCGGACTGCTTGCATGCCTACCTTCATTTCACACAGCTACTCGCATGCCTCCCAGTGACACTGCGCAGCGAACACGCCTCCCGTCAATTCACACACCTGCCCGCACGCCTCCCGGTCTGCCTGCGCGGCGGACTGCTTGCATGCTGTCGGGCCCATGGAACCCGAGGTATCCAAGCCCGTCTGCCTTTGGCCCAGGGCGCGACGCCTGGAGTGTGCCCGGTGGGCCGTCGCCACCAAGTGTCTCACCATGACCCCTCATGGGGTCCTAGCCTCCTGAGGCCCTCTCCTCAGGGAGTAGCAGGCAACGCTCAGCACCACCATAAACGGCCTCGCGAGGTCCCCTCACGAGGCGGCTTCCCGAGTGGCCTCACAAGGCGGCTTCCCGAGGTGGCCTTCCGAGGCCCCATCCCGCAGGCGCTCGAGGAGAAGACCGTTCGGCGTGTCGCGCGGACTGGAGCCCATCACGTGGGTGACGCGCACGGCGACGAGCAGCAGCAGAGGCCGCGCCAACAGGCGCGGGTGCAGATGGTTTCCTCTTTTGTGCTAGGGAAGCAGGGCCAGCTATCGACTCCCCAAAGCGACCCCAAAGGTTGCCCGATCGGCGAAGGAAGACCAAGATGGCGGGCGCGTAGGGTGGAGGTCATCACCGAGCCCACCTGCGCGTCATGGATCATGCTTTGGTAGGCGAAGACCACCTTTAGTCAGGATAGCCTGAGCGCCTGTCCCCTTTCAAAACCGCCAAGTGTGGCAACCCTTCCCGCCTAAGTTTCGAGGGGGAAGAGGACCAAGGCGGCATAAAGGGGACAGTGCAGCCACCATAGAGGGAGATGGATCATCTTCAACCTTGTACGCAGGAACTCCCTCATCCACGATAATCTCAACCACAAAGCAAGAGTAGGGTCTTACACCGCAAGGTGGCCCGAACCTGGGTAAACCGCTGTGCCTTTGCCCGTCCTACGCTAGCGCGCTCTCGCTGTAGTCTCGCCGTAGCACTGCCGTGGTAGGGGAAGAAGTAGTAGAATGAGCTCACCCCAGTGTTCGAACCTTTGGGTCCCCGGAGCCCCACTTCTGACATTTGGCGCGCCAGGTAGGGGTGTGCTACTGTTCCTCTGGTCGACCTTCAGCTCCACCAGTCCCATGGCGGACGCACGTCGCGAGCGTGCTGAGCGCAGGGCTGGCCGCGTGGCCCAGACGGAGCCGGTGGCCCGCGGCAATCGCCGCCGCCCCAACGCCGAGGCTGCCGCCGCCACCGACCCCGCTGCCGCCGCCACCGACCCCGCTGCCCGCGAGCAGCAGGCCTCCTCCCTGCACCCCTCCGTGCGGGCGGATGGCCACACCGCCACGGCCTCCTCATGGCGCGCGAGCTGCTCCGCTACCGTCCTGATGACGCCGGCTACGACGCCTGGCTTGGTCGCATCACCGAGCTCGTCAACGTCGCTGGGGACGCTCCGGCGCCTTCTCACTCGCTCCGCCCTCCACCGTCTCGTGCCGGGGACCCGGCGTACGGCGCTCCCCTGCCGCCGCCTCTGCGTGACGAGCACGCCGGGGCCCAGCGCGGCGCACGGGCTCGTGAGCCGTCCCGCGGCGCGTCCTCTCCGGACCACTGCGAGCCCAGCTGCCAGATCATCCGCCGCGCGCCCCCCGACGCGCGAGTGCTCCTCGAGCGCCAGCGCCAGCGCCACGACCAGGTCGCTCAAGACGTTGCAGTGGCTGGGCGTCAAAACCGCGCCGCCCTCGCTGGCGGCGTCCCCTCGAGCGGCGTGGGCTGCCGTGCCTTCACCCGCGAGCTGCGCCGCGTGGTCTGGCCCGCGAAGTTCAAGCCTGAGCTGCCTCCGCGCTACGACGGCACCCCCAACCCCACGGAGTTCCTCCAGCTCTACGCGCTGAGCGTCGAGGCCGCGAACGGCGACGACAAGGTCATGGCGAACTGGTTCCCCATGGCCCTCAAGGACGGCCCGCGCTCCTGGCTCATGAACCTCCCCGAGGCTTCCATCTCGTCGTGGGCCGAGCTCTGCAGCCAGTTTATCGCCAACTTCAAGGGCACGCAGGACCGCTCCCTCACCATCAACGACCTGCGGCGCGTTCGACAGTGCCCAGACGAGACCCTCCGTAAGTACATCCAGCGCTTCAGCCAGGTGCGCAACAAGATCCCGCGCGCTTCCGACGCGGCCGTCATCTCCGCGTTCTCCACCGAAGTCACGGACATCAAGATGCGCGAGAAGCTCGCCATCAACGCTGAGCTTGAATCCGTGCTCGAGCTGCTCGACCTCGCCGACAAGTGCGCCAAGGCTGAAGAAGGCCGCCTCTTCGTCCCCAACGACCCCGACGCGGCGCTCGACGGCACCAAGGCCAAGAGCAAGGACGTCAACCGCAAAGGCCCTGCCGTGATTGTGGCGGAGCCCAAGCAGAAGCGCGGCCGCGACCTCGACGAACCCAGGAAGGACAACCGGCCACTCTGCGCCTTTCACAATGTCCGCTCCCACACCACCGAAGACTGCCATGAGCTCAAGCTACTCCATGACGAGCGCCAGAGCCGCCGAGACGACCGCAACGGCCGTGGCGCCTGCCGCGGAGGTGGCCGCAGCGGCAACCGCTGGGACAGCCGCAACAACAACAACTACTACCGCCAGGGCTGGCGCGATCAGCCTCGTGAGGCCGCCTGGCACGACCAGCCTCGTGAGGCGAATCCTCAGGCTAATGCCGCTCTCCCGCCGCTGCCTCCGCCTCCTCGGAGGAACGACGTCAACCAGCCTGACGAGGGCGCTGGGGGCTACCAGGAGCCTCGTGCGGTCGCCTGCATCCTTGGCGGGTCCCAAGCCCCCGCGTCCGTCCGCCACTTCAAGCAACTCTCTCGCGAGGTGTACGCCGCCCTCCCGAGGCCTGAGGTCACGCGGCCCCTCAAGTGGTCGCAGTACGCCATCACCTTCGACTCCAAGGACCACCCCAAGTCCATGGCCTCCACAGGCGCGCTCCTCATGCTGTGCACTCCCACCATCAGCAACGTCGCGGTCACCAAGACCCTCATCGACGGGGGTGCCGGCCTCAACGTGCTCTCCATCGAAACCTTCGAGATGCTCCAGGTGCCCTACGACCAGCTGATGCCTACCAGGCCTTTCTCCGGAGTGACCGATGGCTCCACCATTCTGCTGGGGCAGGTGCGCCTCCCCGTCACCTTTGGCACCCGCAAGAACTACCACACCGAGCTCATCGACTTTGACGTGGCGCACATCGGCCTACCCTACAATGCCATCTTGGGCTACCCAGCTCTCACCAAGTTCATGGCGGCCACTCATCATGCCTACAACGTCCTCAAGATGCCCGGCTGCAGCGGCATCATCACCGTCGCCTACGACGAAAAGGATGCGGCCAGCACCCTCGAGCGCGCCTACAAGGCTGCCGCTGTCGCGCACCCAGCCGACGAGGACGCGGCCGAGCCTTCCGAGGCCGCACCGGCGAAGAAGAAGCAGCTGTTCTCTCAGGACCGCGCCGAGACGAAGAAGGTGTCGGTGGACGGCAGCGGCTCCGGCCCCGCCTTCACCATCGGCATAGGCCTCCCTCCTACATAGGAAAGCGCGCTCGTCACCTTCCTTCGGGCAAACTCGGATGTTTTCGCCTGGAAAGCATCCGACTTGTCCGGTGTGCCGAGGGAGGTGATCGAGCACCACTTAGCGGTGTGCCCCAATGCACGCCCGGTCAAGCAGAAAGCACGGCGCCAGGCGCCAGAGAAGCAAGAGTTCATCGTCAGTGAAGTTCAGAAGCTCCGAGAAGCCGGAGTCGTTCGTGAGGTGCGCCATCCCGAATGGCTCGCCAACCCAGTCGTCGTGGCCAAGAAGGGCGGCAAGGAGCGCATGTGCGTCGACTTCACCAGCCTCAACAATTCCTGCCCTCGTGACCCTTTCCAGCCGCCACGAGGCGGTCAGGGCATTGGTCCCACCGTCGGCGGGACGTGCATGCCCTTCGGGCTGAGGAACACCGGCGCCTCTTTCCAGAGGCTGGCCCCCTTCGCACCAGGGCCTCGTGAGTCTCCCGCTCCTCGTGAGCTTCCAGCGCCTCGCGAGCCGCCTGGCTCCGAAGGAGTAGACTCCCTTGGCGCGCCGCGCCGAGTGGTCTGACGTCACTACAGTGCGGTCCTGCCGGGTGCGCCCGGCGCATCGTCCCGTGCGATCCGCACTCCTTCCCGCCGCGCCTCTCGAGCTTCGCTCCCGGAACCTTATCCTTTTGGTCGTGTAATGGATATTACTGATTTTTACTTTGATGAATTATATTACCTACTCAATTGCCTGCTAATTTCTATGATAATTCGATGCCGCCCGAGAGCGCCTCACGCTCGCGACCCCTCCCCTGACCAATTCCGTGAGCGGGGGCTTGGCACGGTGCATGTGCTCGGGTCCGTCCCTGCAGCGCTGCCAAATCCATGCGACTGAGCTCTGGCTCGCGGGCCTGCTCCCGCGCACGTCACCTCACCAAGGTCCTTGGTGCCTTATCTCCTCACGCAACGGCCACGGGTGAGTTAGCAAGCAAGCGCCGCTCCCCCTATCGTGAGATTTTTCGACATACAGCCCTTCAGGAGTCGAGCCGCGCGAAGGCCTCGCGGGCAGTCTCTCACGAGCCGGCTTCACGAGGCAAAGGCACTTCGAACGCCGAGCTTTGTGCGCGCGGCTCGCGAGCGCGCCTCGTGGGCGCAGCTCGGGAGCGGCAAGGGTTGGCTCGGCGAGTGGCGGTCCGTGCCATGTCCATCCGCGCGGCGACAAGCGAGCCCACCGGCGAGACCCCCGCCTTCCTCGCCTACGGCGTTGGCACGGTTCCCCTCTGAAGTTACGCACGGTCCCCCGTGAGCCCTTGCCTTCGACAAGGCGCGTCAGGACGGCTCGCGGGAGGCCGACCTGCCACCCATTGAGGAGGGCCGCCGCCAAACCGGCCTTGCGCCCCCATTATAGCCGCGGCGTCCGTCCTTGCACCCTCGAGGTCGGTGGCCTCGTCCTGCGCAGGATCCTCTCCAGAGAGGGACCACACAAACTCCCACCTATGTGGGAAGGCCCTTTCGGGGTTACGCATGTCTCCAGGCCGGAGACGGAGTACGGAGTTCCTGTGCCTAACGCCTGGAACATCCAACACCTCCGCAAGTTCTACCCATGATCCTCACGAGTACGAACGAAATGGGGCTGTACACGCCCCGGAGCCTATCATTGCGTTCGCCTGATGGGCCCGCGAGAGCTCCTGCCCATGCCCCAGTGGAAGCCCCATGCTCCGCGCTGGCGGAACGATCGACCCGCGATTATGCCCACACCCCTGTGGAAGCCCCATGCTCCGCGCTGGCGGAACAATCGACCCGCGATCATGCCCACACCCCTGTGGAAGCCCCATGCTCCGCGCTGGCGGAACAATCAACTGAGGGCGCCCCACGGGTTGCACCAACCTCAAGCTGATCCGTGCCGGACACGGCAGCCGCATCTTGCTTTAATTATGTAACGGGTCGCTATCTTGCTTCAGCAAGCTCAGTTTTATGCATGGCATTCCGCCTTGTTCTTGCCTCACGAGCCCCGCGCGCTCATGACGTCCCTCATGAGCCTCACGCGAGCGGGGGCTGGACATGGTGTCTGTGCCCGGATCAGTCCCGGCAGCGCCGAAAAGCCCAAGCAGCAGGCTCCGGCTAGGCTCTAGCTCACGGGTCTGCTCCCCACGCACACCACCTGGCCAAGGTTCTTGGTGTCTTATCTCCTCGCGTGATGCCCATGAGCGAATCGACAAGCATGCACCACTCCCCTGTCGTTGAGTACGCTACATGCAGCTATCACAGGAACAGGTTCATGGAGGGGCCTCGCGAGGTGGCCTCGCCGGGCCCCCAGCATGCATGCAGGCTCCGTCTCGGGAGATCGGGTGAACGGAGCCCTCACGACTCGTCATACCGGCAGCGATTATGGCCCGCTCGGGGGCTAGGTCCTAACAGCGCAGAGCGCCGTGATGAGCAGAAAAAACAAAATGAGCTACGAGGGCGCGGGCGTTCGATATAGTCAAGAACAAAGCACTTAAAATGCAAAAGCACTGTCCTCACGCCCCCACGGGGTCACAATCAGCTATATGCAGGATATGGGGAGGGACCTAAAAAGACATGTCGCCATCGCCGCCGCTGCCACCGTCATCGTCACCCTCCTCGGCTCCGCTCGAGCTCTCGCCAGGAGCGAAGTGCTCGTGCAGGGCATCCACATAGTCCTCCACCGCCTTCCCAAGGGTGTCACAGACCTCCTCGGGGACAGGGACTATCACCTTGCCGAAGTCAAAGTTGGGGTCGGCGTTCAGAAGATGGCTGAAGATGCGCGTCGCGGCCTGAGTGAGGAGGTCGCGGCTCTCCTCCTCGACGATTCCGCCTACCTTCTTGGCGCCCACCTCGAGCCGCTCCACGAGCTTGGTGAAGAAATCGAGGTAGCTGCCGTCGTGGGTCTCGAGGGGGCTGCTGACATCCTCCTTGCAAATGGAGCCCAAGGCGCGGTGGGCCCGGAGCTCGAGGGTGCGGAACATCTTAGAGCGCTGGAGTTACCGCCCCCGCGCGTGGGCCGCCTCGTCCCGCGCTTGCTCCACGACCGCAGTAACACCCCCCACCTGCTGTCGGAGGGAGGACAGCTCGGCCTCGGCGTCGGCCTGGGCCTTCAGAGCAGTCTTCCGCCGCCCTTCAGCTTCGGCTAGCATTTCCTTAAGGCCCGCGATCTCATGCCGGAGCTCCTCGCGCTTGGCCTTGAAGCGGTCCTCCTGCCATTTCAGCTTCTTGCTGTTCTCGTCCGCAAACGCTGCGCGGCTCTCCGCGACCCTCCTGTCGGCGTCCTCCTGGATCTTCTCCGCCGTGGCCGCCAATTTGGCGTTGGCCTTGTCTAGGCGCTCGTTGTAGGAGTTTTGGGCAGCGGACACCTCTCGCTCCAGCGTCTCCAGCCGCTCGCGCTCCAGGTCCTGCGCAGATGCCGACCGTGTGAGCTCCCGCTCACAGATGTCAAGGTCTGCCTCGCGGGCCGCCAGCCCCTCTTTGAGGGCGGAGATGGCATCCCTTCGTGCCTGGAGTTGTCGCTCCAGCGAGGCGTTCTGATCCTGGAGCTCCTTTTCGCGGGCCTCCGCCGCCTCGCGCCGCCTGTCGGCCTCGCTGGCCTCCCGGACAGCGTTCTCAAAGATCTCCTTCGTGTCCTGGGTGGCCTTCTCGCGCTTCTCCTGCGCGGTGTCGTCTTGGCAGCGGCTTAGTTTGATGGCCACATCAAGCTGGTGCCATCTCTCCACGAGGCGCTGATGCTCCTCGATGATGCGCGCTTCTTCCGGCCGAAGGTCTGCTTCCAGCTGGTCAAGGGCAGCCCTGGCGCCTTGCAGGGCCCCGCGCTTGAGCACGGCGCTGCCGCTCACGAGCTGCAGGGCCGAACCGGTGTGCGCCCGAGCGCTGCCCTCTCGCGAGGACCCGCCGCTGCCGGCCGGGAGCGAAGGACTTGCAGGGGTCCCCTCCTCGTTCCGACGAGGCGACGCGCCCCGGGGGCTTAGCGACGCTCTGGCCTGTGGGGTCCCACGCACCGCCAAGCCCGGTTGACCTCCCGCGACACCGCCGTCGACAGCGTCCCGGGGGGTGGAAGCCGGCGCCTCCGCTTTCGTCGCTGCGTTTTTCGCCCCGGCGGTGGGCGCCCCGGGGATGGCGGAGCCGTCCCTCGACGACGCCTCCGATGGCTCGCTGGCTTGGGTCCCCCGAGCCGCGTCCTCCTGCGGGTCAGGAGGCGCCGCCTCCTCTTCGGCCCCCATGAGGTCGGCCCCAGCGGCGAGGCTGCTGGTGCCCTCCGTGCGCCCCCCGGTCCTAGCAATCGGCGGTGAAGCTCCCGCCAGGACGGGGGGCCTCTCCTCCTTCTTCTTCTTCTTGCTCGAGGAAGTCCTGGAGACGGAAAGAAAAGCAAGGACTCAGATGCGCGCAACACACAGGGCGCAAGAGAAAGGAAAGCGAGCGCTTACTGGTCCCTGGCAAACCACCTCCTCTTCTTCAGCGGCCACGGAGGCGCGTTGCTGCCACCGCCTTCGCCGGGCCCTCCTTCGCGGTCGACCCCTCTTTCGGGAGGGCCGCGGGACCCGCCTCCACCACCGTCTCCGGGACCCCGCGACTTCGCAGCTGCCGCGTGGGGGCTTCCCGCGCCCTCCGCCCGGACGGACGCGGCAGGCAAGGCCGCAGGCGGGGTGGTACCATCGTTGTTTCCGAGCTCGTGGACGAGTTGGCGGCGGGCCGGACGAACCAGGTGGCCTCCGCCCCCCACTGCGCCCGCCGAAGCCGCGGCGCTGCCGTGCTCGCCTGAGCCAGGGACCACCAGAAAAGGGTTGTCACGGGGCCCCTCGAAGCCCTCTGGGAGCGGTCCCGACTGGTCGAAATGCGGCATTGAGCCCGCTAGCGCCTCCTTGTTCCTGTAGCGATACAAAGGAAGCCCGTCCCTTGGTGGCTCACTCGCTTCTTCGCCAGTCCGGGTATGGAGCATTCCGTTCAGCACCTCCGGCAGCAAGCTGTCCACGCTCAATCGCATCGGATCCTATGGGCTGGTGAAGGCCCACATCGAGCGGGAGTGTCGCTGCAAGAGGGCTATGCGGCGCCAGAGGAACTCCCGCATGATCATGACCACCGTCACTTTCGCAGCCCTCAGCTCGGCCAAATTCTTCCATACCCGCGCCAGCCGCGGGTCGGCGAGCCTTTCGTGCCCCCACCCGGAGCTTCTCACGGCCGGGGATGTCGGCAGCTGCAATAAGGGGCTGAATTGGGCCGCGTCCACGTACAACCATTGCCGCCTGAAGCCCTCGACCTCTTTGGTAAGCCTCATGTCAATAACGTCGCCTGCAATGCGAAACGAGACGCACCCGGAGCACTGGTTCGCTGCGGTCAGCCGCAGACTGAAGAAGTGGCGGAAGAGCGCCACCGAAGGCGTCACGCCCAGGAAGGCCTCGCATAAGAAGGCAAAGGCGGAAAGAAGGAGGACGGAATTCGGCTCGAGATGCAGCGCATGGACCTGGTAGTGGGAAAGAATGGCGTTGAAGAAATCGGAGAATGGAGGCAGCAGGCCCGCGAAGAGCGCAGGAAGGAAGAGGACGGCAGAGGTGGCATCGAGGTCAGCGATTGGGCGCGAACCGGCCAGATGCGAGTGGCCCCCCACTCGTTGGAAGCGGCCGCGGTCATCGGAAGCACCTTGTCGAGCCCCTCGGCGTTGACGATTGTGGGCCTACCCAGAGCAGGCTCTGGCACCACTTCCGCGACCGCCGTGTCCGCCTCTTCTTCCACCCTGCCGATGGGTGCCATGGCGGCACAGCAAGGGGTTAGGGCGGCGGAGCTTGGGAGAAGTAGAAGAAGTCGTGCGTAGGAAGGAAGGCGTAGGGAGGCGGAATGTGCAAGGGAAGGCAATGATGGTCTCGCGCCGCCTGCGGCAGATTTATGTCAGCGCGGCAGTTCCCGAGGTGTCGTGGGGAAGTTGGGGCGTCGCCCGTCGCATCGTGCGCCACGCGTCGCGCCTGGCCGCAGGCGGTTAGGGCCCGCGCCATTTCGCCCCTCCATAGGCGGGAACATGCGCGCCGCGGGCCCGGGGGTTACTGTCGGGCCCATGGAACCCGGGGTATCCAGGCCCGTCTGCCTTTGGCCCAGGGCGCGACACCTGGAGTGTGCCCGGCGGGCCGTCGCCACCAAGTGTCTCACCATGACCCCTCCTGGGGTCCTAGCTTCCTGAGGCCCTCTCCTCAGGGAGTAGCAGGCAACGCTCAGCACCACCATGAATGGCCTCGCGAGGTCCCCTCACGAGGCGGCTTCCCGAGTCCCCTCACGAGGCGGCTTCCCGAGTGGCCTCACGAGGCGGCTTCCCGAGGTGGCCTTCCGAGGCCCCCTCCCGCAGGCGCTCGAGGAGAAGACCGTTTGGCGTGTCGCGCGGACTGGAGCCCATCACGTGGGTGACGCGTGCGGCGACGAGCAGCAACAGAGGCCGCGCCAGCAGGCGCGGGTGCAGATGGTTTCCTCTTTTGTGCTAGGGAAGCAGGGCCAGCTATCGACTCCCCAAAGCGACCCCAAAGGTTGCCCGATCGGCGAAGGAAGACCAAGACGGCGGGTGCGCAGGGCGGAGGTCATCACCGAGCCCACCTGCGCGTCATGGATCATGCTTTGGCAGGCGAAGACCACCTTTAGTCAGGATAGCCTGAGCGCCTGTCCCCTTTCAAAACCGCCAAGTGTGGCAACCCTTCCCGCCTAAGTTTCGAGGGGGAATCGGACCAAGGCGGCATAAAGGGGGCAGTGCAGCCACCATAGAGGGAGATGGATCATCTTCAACCTTGTACGCAGGAACTCTCTCATCCACGATAATCTCAACCACAAAGCAGGAGTAGGGTCTTACACCGCAAGGTGGCCCGAACCTGGGTAAACCGCTGTGCCTTTGCCCGTCCTACGCTAGCGCGCTCTCGCCTTAGTCTCGCCGTAGCACTGCCGTGGTAGGGGAAGAAGTAGTAGAACGAGCTCACCCCAGTGTTCGAACCTTTGGGTCCCCGGAGCCCCACTTCCGACACATGCGTCCCTTCAACTCACGCCTGCTCGCATGGCACACGGGACGCGTGGCAGCACGTATATTGTTTTGCCTTTTTGATGATTAATTATGCCGCTTTATTACTTAACCGAAGCATGGCATGTGCATTGTTGGTCTAACGCCCACGGTACGAATAAATAATCTGTTTGCGATATTGGTTGCCAATTATTAATAATCTCCCGTTTGTAAAAATAATATATCAAAACTTGTCTCAAATTTGAAAAAAAAATACAACATCACAGTCTATTGGTGTGCATATGACACCACGATAAGTTTCATGAATTTCAACTAAGTTTTGGATTTACTGGATTTTAAAAATCAAGATTCTCAATGTTTGAAATTTCTTGCATGGGGACTGTAAACATGCACCCAGAGACACACATATGAATTTCCAATCCATTTTGGTGCACTATCACGTGTGCATGTAGCTCAAATTTGATTTTTGCACATTATATCCCTAGGAAATGGATCAATGTATAAAAACGTCCAAATGACGATCTCTGATTTTTTTCATCCAAATTTTAACACGACACTCCTTTGGTCACATATGTTCACCGCGGAAATTTTTTAACATGCCTCGTAGTGGCGGTGGTGGTGCGGTGTGTGTGTATCGGGGGGGGGGGGGGGTGGGGTCCGGTAGTACAGTGCGAGTCGTGAGACACCGTGAGGGGTTGACCGTTTTGTGAGGCAGGCGCCACATCAAAGTTAGTTATTTAAAACATTACACGGCCCTTTCATACATACATGTTTGGGCCACATGCATACATGGTGGTCCTCAGACACTCCCTCGTGCGGTTATCAGCGATGCGCCAATTCGTTAGCCCGTGAAGGGTTATCACGTTTCACCGACATCGAGAGGTATTTGACCAAAGGTGGATTCAACTTGGGATGAGTTACGATGTGGATCATGGTGAGGTTCCAGATCAAGGTTCGAGCGCGTGTGCATACACATGAATCTCTCCCACCGGCTCGAAGTGAGGGGGACTACGACACATCGTGAACCTCTGTGTAGGGCATTTCCGGTTTGCGAAGCATGTGCCACATCAAAGTTGTGTAGTGGGTATATTCAAACATCATACAACACCTCTTTGGGCATGTAGGCGGTGGTTGTCCTAGGACACTCACTCGCGTGTGACGCTTTCTGTGGGCCTGCGAGGTCGTCGTCTGTCACTTTAACCTATAGCGAGGAGAGGTTAACTTGACCAACAAGGATGATTCTTTTTGGTTTGTGTGTTACGGTAGAAGTATATAGTACGCGTCGAAGAGGAGGGGGAGGGGACCAGCATATACTACGCGTCATGAACCTCGCTCTGTGTGGGGACTTTACGGTTTCCGAGGCAGGTGCCACATGAAAGTTGTGCATTGGGTATTCAAACATCACACAACACCTCTTTGGGCCACATGCAGGCGGCGGTTGTCCTACAGGACACTCACTCGTGTGTGACGCTTCCATCTGTGGGCCCGCGAGGTCGTCGTTCCATCACTTCGACCCAGTGAGGGAGGTTAATTTGACCGACAAGGAGGATTCTTTTTGGTTTGTGTTACGGTAGGAGTATATAGTGCGCGTCAAAGAGGGGGTGGGACCAGCATATACTACGCATCATGAACCTCGCTTTCTGTGGGGACTTTACGGTTTCCGAGGCAGGGTGCCACATCAAAGTTGTGCATTTTGGGTCTTCAAACATCACAACAACCACACACCTCCATACGTACATATGTTTTGGCCCACATGCAAGCGATGGCGGTTGTCCTCTGGCACTCTCATTCACACGGTTATCGGCGATATTGATGCTTTCCATCTGTGGGCCCGCTTGGTCCATCACTTTGACCGACAGCGAGAGAGGTTAATTTGACATAGGAGGGGATTGATTTTTGGTTTGTCTTACGGTATAGGTCATGCTATGAGATTACATAATATATTTTGAGCACATGCATGTGTACTCATGCATGAATCCCTCCCACCGGATCGAAGTGGGGGGGGGGGGGGGGCTGCACACGACGCATCATGAACCGATCTCGCTCTGTGTGGGGATTGTACGGTTTTCGGTATGGGCGCCACATCAATGTTGTGCATGGTATTCAAACATGCATCACCTCCATACATATGTTTGGTACACATGCATGTAGTGGTTGTCTTTGGACAGTCCTCTCCCTCGCGTGGTTATCGGCGGCAAGCCTGTATATTCATGGGCCCGCGTGGACGTCCATCACTTCGACCGGCAATGAGAGAGGTTACCAGGGTGGATTCTTCTTCTTTGGTTCATGTTACTATGTAGTAGGTCATGGTGAGATTCCAGACCTAAGTTTGAGCGCATGCGTACGCATGAATCCCCGTCACCGGCTCGAAGTGGGGTGACATACATAGTACGCGTCGTGGACCCTCGCTCCATGTGGGGACTTTCCGGTTCCAAAGCACAGTGCCACATCAAAGTTGTGCATTGGGTATATTCAAACACACCAGACAAACACTTTCATACATATATATATGTTTGGGCCACATGCAGGCAGTGGTTGTCTTCGGGCACTACTCCCTCGCATGGTTATCGGCGAGCTAGCACCCATCTGTGGGGTCGCATGGATGTCCATCACTTTGACCAACAACAAGAGAGGTTATACGACCAAGGTGGATTCTTCTTGGTCTGTGTTACACTACGTCTTGGTGAGATGCCCTCTCCCACCGACTCAAATTGTGTGTGTGTGGGTGGGGTGGGGGGTAATTCGCACTTCCTGAACCTCCGCGGGGTGGGGGATGTCCGGTTAATTTGCGAGGCACATGTGCCACATCAAAGTTGTGAATTGGGTCTTTAAATATCACACCACCCTTTTCATACATATAGTTGGGTCACTCGCAGGTGGTTCGTATGTGGTCTCACCCATCTCGCGCCACAAGCACACATTTGTGGGCCCGCACACGGTCCACCTTTGACCGGAAGCGAAAGGGGGGTTTGACCATGATGGACTCCTATAGGTTTAGTGTTACGGTAGGGTGTGATATGTCAGACCTAGCTATTTGGGGGCATGCATTCATATATAGCTAGGATTCCCCTCCCGCCGACATGAAGTGGGGGGTGGCTTACTAGCAATAATGTGTGCTTTGTGAGACAGGTGCCACTTCAAAGTTGTGCATTGGGTATTTGAAACATCAAACCAGCCTTTTCATACATATATTTAGTCCACATGCAAGTGTGTTCGTGTTCTGACCCTTTCCCATGTTTTTTTAGCCACGCAGCACACACGGTTCCCTCAGACTACCCATGTGCCACGTCCGTGCCCCTGTCACCCACATCAGCACAGTAGATTGGGCTCCACGAGGCTTCCCTCGCAATCTAAAAAATATCTACCCGCTTGGAGGGTTTTTCTGTTTGATAGCACACGATTATTATGTTTCGACCGTGTGCGATGGTGTTTGCCCCCAACCCCCCGCTCCCGCCTGCATCCCTCAAAAATATCTATCCGTGTGGAGGGTTTTTCTGTTTGATAGCACATGGTTATTATCTTACGACCGTGTGCAATGTTGTTTGCTCCCGCTCCCGCCTGCATCCCTAAAAAATATCTAGCCGCCTGGAGGGTTTTTCTGTTTGATAGCACACGGTTGTTATGTTTCGACCGTGTGCGATGTTTGTTGCTTAATCCATTCATCCAAATTTTTAGTAGCCCCGGCATTTTACTCCCGCCTAGTAAAATTTTCAGTAGCCGTGTCATTTCCTCAAACACCACCTTGCCCCCCCTCCACACACACACCCCAAAAACTCCGCGTGCGTGCACACACACACACACACACCACCCCGCCCTCGCTCGAAACCCTAGCAAGGTCGCCGCCACCGCCACCGCCGCCACCGCCGCGCCGCCTCCATCGTCAACATCTGCCGGTTTGCCCGTGCAGGTTACCCACCGATCTCAGATGACGCCTGCCAAACGCCCCCTTTCCCACAGATCCCCATCCCGACCCCTCCCCCACTCCAGAGCGTCGCAGCCTAAGCCCGGCTACGCTTCCCGTGGAGCTCCAGGAGCTAATGGCCCAAAATAGGTTTATCGCGGCCTCTTCGCCCAACGTCGGCGAGGTGGCTGCCGAGGAAGCTGACGATGATTACTGGCCGCGGGCTCTCAGCCAGCGGGCTAGAGTATGCTCGCATGTCACAGACGCCGGCTTTGACATCGAGGTCGTCGACAGCGACGGCCTGACGCGGGCTATGTCACAGGTTAAGTGGCCCACCCCCAACCCCTCGGGTTCAACCACCGTCGATCTCATCCATGGCCCTGCTGCTGATCTCCTCTAGCTCACTGTCAAGAATTTGCCATCCTACATCGCCATCGAGCCCCTTTTGTCATTTCTGAAGGACACGTTCTGTGACGCTGGCTTGGGATCCTCAGCTGCCAAGTCAGACCTCATCGACAGCGACCACGAGGAGGGCACCCTCTCCGGCTCTTCCAAGGGGAAAGAGCACATCTACGACATTAGGGAGGGCACCCTACAGCCGTGCTCTTCCAAGGGGAAGGAGCCCATCTATGACAACATGGAGCGCACCCAAAGTCCATGCTCTTCCAATGGGAAGGAGCCCATCTGTGACAAGTGAGGAAACCCATGATTTGTTTTGCCGTGCCTCTTCACAGGGGAGAACCCAAGATTTGTTTTGTCGATCCCCTTTTGTAGTGAGAATATGTCCAATTTTAATTGCTATGTTTGGTTGTTTGCAGTATGCCTTGTTTATTTCAGTTATTCACAGTGTGATGCTCTCTATGTGCAACTATTTACTATGCAGTACAATTTCATCAATACCAGTTTCAACAATACCAATATGAATGACTATATTTGCTTGTTGTTAAGCTTGTTCTTGCTAGCATATGCCTCTTTTAACGTTTTTTGGTTGTTTGGTTGTGTGTAGTTAGCATATGTCCAGTTTCAATTGCTATATTTGGTTGTTCGTAGTATGCCTTGTTTATTTCAGTTATTCACAAAGTGATGTTCTATATGTGCAAGTATGAACTTTGCAGTTCAATTTCATCAATACCAGTTTCAACAATACCAATATGAATGACTATATTTGCTTGTTGTTAAGCCTGTTGTAGCGAGCATACGCCTCTTTTAACGGTTTTTGGTTGTTCGGTTGTTTGTAGTTAGCATATGTCCAGTTTCAATTGCTATGTTTGGTTGTTCGTAGTATGCCTTGTTTATTTCAGTTATTCACAATGTGATGTCCTATATGCACAAGTATGTACTGTGCAGTTAACACACCTTTCCACTTCTTGTTTTGCTTAACTAGCGTGCTTAAACCTGCACACTGAAGCTATCATTTGGAGATTATGTTGTCTACCATGGATATATTTGGTTGATGTTTAGCCTGTTGTGCTTAACATGCCTTTCGATGTACTTACACAGGGCAATATTAGGAAACGACTGCTGTTTTCCATTGAGGTTAGTTTCATCCCATGGCTTATATATACTCACTGTTCAGGATATCGATAGCTGGTACCATATAGGCCGGGGGCTGATAACGGGTTAATCGGTGAATCGGACATTTAATTGAATATATCTGTAACCCATTTATCAGTAGGTTAACTAGGGCCATATCTGATACTCCCTCCGTCCCATAATGTAAGACGTTTTTTTGACACTAGTGTAGTGTCAAAAAACGTCTTACATTATGGGACGAAGGGAGTATATCTGAGGCTACATAGCAACATGCATTGTACTGAATGTCTAAATATGCAATCCTAGGCTACATAGCAACAAGGAAGAGTGTTACCTTAATGTTCTGATGATGTCTAGATATACATAGAAGAGCGGCAACAACAACAACAGCAGCAGTTAACTGCAGTTAATCGGCCGATATTTGTAACAATGTAATAAACTCCCTCCGCCCCATAATATAAGATGTTAATTCATCCAATATGTGAGTATATTGGATGTAATAAGATCTTATATAATGGGACGGAGGGAGTGTTGTACTACATCATTGTGCAATTGCTGTTTAGCTTCTAATATTAACTTGGTGCTTTTAGGTACATATGTCATTGGTAAAGATCCGCGCTTCGGCCCTTTTTGCGTATGGGGCAATGAGATATTCATGAACCAGCATCAAGTGAGGAAACTAATAAAGATTGTTAGTAAAATGGGTCAAAAGATGGCAATTAAACTATTTGTTAACACTTTATCCAAGACAACAGTGAACTGCAGGATGGTAAGTAAGAACTCTGCAGCCTTCTTTTTACTGCCCATAATGAGTTGTGTTAGATGACAATGTCTGAATCTTTTTTCCTTTGCAGTGGTTCCCAAAGCAGTTTACTCAAGATTACCTCTCAAACTACATGATTGGTGGGCATGCAAAGGTTAAAGTATTTCTACCAGAACACAATGACTATCTCGATGTCCTCATGAAGACAGTGAAGGATGGGCGGTCGGCCATCACAAGGGGTTGGACTAGAGTCGTGCGTGCCTTCTGCATGGAGGAGGGCACAATATGGGCATTCCGCTTCACCTTGCTCAGCAACCAGAATGTCTTTTGCCTCTTTCTTTACTGTCTTTAATAGTACAAGTATACAACCCTGGTTAATCATTCTTTATTTGGTGCATATGTAATTCTTTTTTTATGTAAATCTTGAACATATGTACCTGTGAATCGAATAATGCATTGGTTGTTGAACCTGATGCATATTAATAAAGTTATAGCCTACTTTCAAATTCAAATTTGGTACAATTTTAAATAGCAACGATTAAATTAGGGTGAAAAATACGCTCTGCAGGTCATTACGACGCACACGGTCTGTAAAGCAGAACGTGTGTGATATACATCATAATCTGACACGGTTCATAGAGAGTAAATGTTTGCGACCATGCACACAGTTGCCATTTGCAAAGCGTGTGTGATGTCAGACAATATCACAAATGGTGCGAGCAAACTAAATGTTTGTGATAGTCGCCTTATCGTACACGCTTTACAATCATGAACTGTTTCTGATGTCGTATGTATCGTAAATGTTTGCACCACAGAATAGCGTGTGCGATAGTTATCATGTATGACACTGGTACGACAGTCCGACGTTTTGTAATCCTATCCGACACTCATACGATGATTAACTAATCTTCTTAATTATATATCGCATACGGTTCGGGCGAAGTGAATGTGTGTGATAGTCTCCTTATCATACACGTTTTACAATCATGAACTGTTTGTAATGGGGTGCGCATCGTAAACGTTGCACCACAGAATACCGAGTGCGATGGTAATGCGAGCACACATGAGTAGCAAGGATGGAGCATTTGGGATATTCGATAGATCAGAAATAGTTGTGTGACGAGTCGCGTTTGGGATAGATCGGGCATCGCATACGCTTAGTTCTGCGAAAGGTATGCTTGCGTGCTCCCTATCGCGGATGGTTTCTGGGTCGTGTGGGAAGACCCCCCCTATCGCACACACAGGCAAGGCGATGGTTTAAAACTCTATCACGGAAAGGGGGTAAAAACTGTTTGTATAGCAGCTCGCTGTACCAGTGCCATATGCTTTGCAGTTGATCTAACGAAGAGCCAATATTACCTTGTCTTCTTCCTTGAATAAATTGTTTGCAGATTCCAGCTTAGTCCACGGCACTCTTGCACTATTATTATTTTCACATCAGTCGGTCGTGCAAGTGAAAGGCAATAAATACGATGATTTGATGAAGTGACTATGGCAAGGAAAAGCTGGTATGAACTCTTTCTGTTTTTGTTTTTGTAAATATGTTTAACTCGGTACCCATGATTCAGCATATTATGAGTAAACATGTTTGTCATGACAATTAGAGATTATAGTTGCTCATGCCATGCTTAAGTAGCTAGGAGTGGATAATGATGCATCTTGGATGTCAACATGCATTAAAATGGTTATGATGTAGTATGTTAGTATGGTATCCTCCTCTGAATGTTTCAAGTGGCTTGACTTGGCACATGTTCACACATGTAGTTGATTCAAAACCAGTACAGCCTTCACGATATTTATGTTCAGGGTGTTTATATCCTACTCATGCTAGTATTCAATGTTAATTATACTCAATGCATAATTATGACCGTTTTCGCTCTCTAGTTGGTCGCTTCTCAATCTATTTGCTAGCCTTTGCCTGTACTAAGCGGGAATACTGCTTGTGCATCCAAAATCCTTAAACCAAAGTTGTTCCAGATGAGTCCACTATATCTACGTATATGCGGTATTACTCTGTCGTTCCAAGTAAATTTGCATGTGCCATCTCTAATCATTCAAATAAACATATGTTTTGTGTGTTTGTACCGCTCATGGAGCGACAGGGGGCGGTCAATATCTTCCATGCTAAGCGGGTTATTCTCAAGATGAGTGTTTATTCACTTGTCATTGCATGAGAGAGGCCGGTAATTGGGATGCCCAGTCCTATAATCAAAATAAAGAAAAATATAATGAAACAAACTCCCATGGAAAGTTGTTGGTTTGGAGGGCACCCGTGAATTCGGCTAGACATGGCATGTGTTTGTATGGTGGAGGGGAGTAAACTTTACCTTTCCGCTTGGGAACCGCTGATAATGTGTTTAGCATGATGTTGACAGGAAAAGCATACCTCTCAAAAAAAAATCGTCTCTGATTTAAGCTTTGAGCTTTGGCACCTCTACAAATCTCTGCTTCCCTCTGCGAAGGGCCTATCTATTTACTTTTATGCTATTTACTTTCATGTTATTTACTTTTATTGTTGAGTCATCACCTTCTCATTTTAAGCACCAATCCTGAAAGCACTATTGTCATTCTTATGCATTGAGTATAGTTAATGTTGGGTATACCATGAATGGATCTCTTCTACCCTGAATTACAATGTTTAGTCGCCGCTTGAACTTTGGAGGTGCTCTGCATTTATGTTTTGTGGTCTCAGAAAGGGCTAGCAAGATACCATGCTATCATATTATATCATGATTGTTTTGAAAAATTGTTGGCATTTCAGATATGTTATTATTGCTCGCTAGTTGTAACACCCCAAAAAATTTAAGCATGTTTTTAGTAAGTAAATTTTGGCTAGAAATAAAATTTTGATTTATAATAGGACTTTTTATAATTTCAGATTCTTTTCTATTTTGTTTTCCAAAATTCTTCCCACCATATAGAAAATTTTGGAAAAAATATTGTGGGCTTTGGTAGTTTTCTTAAATAATTTCATTTATATTTTAAATAACAGTAGGAAATATTTTCATAATAAAATTTACCCAAAATAATTCTTTTAATAGCATTTTCAATCTCTGAAATGCTTCTGTTGCACTGCCACTATTTTAAATAATTATTTTAAAATTCCACAAAAATTATGAGGGGTCATGTGATGCCTATAGATCACTTTTATGCAAAAATCCAACCTGGTCTTTTGAAAATTTTGAGTAAAACATCCTCTTTTCAAATTCTGTCCCATTCTGAGTTATAACTACAACCTCAATTTTTCTTGCTCCAAAAAATCTGAAAATTTTCCCACTCATAGTTCTTCCAACCAAACACTTAAGTCCAGAAGCTCAGCTCCAATTGCATCTAGAAAACCCACCAAATAAATCCTCCAATTTTCTATCCAGAACTGAAACTCTTCCAAACTTGCACTAACAAGTTTTTCTTTTTACCAAACCTACTCCACCATCATATCTATCATCTAATGAGACATCATCCTGGCAATTTTCAAAGTCAACAAAGATGCCTCGATTGCCTTAGCATTTTGTCAAGCAGGTTGTGTGCATGACAGAAATTTTGCCTCCTCCTAAACTGCATTGAGCACTTGGTCATTTGGCCAAACTAGCATGTCCAGAGTCCCTAGCATTTCCACGAGCCCAACCCTGTCAAGTTTCATTTGCAACAAATCCATCTAGGCCCACTTAGCATTTTGACAAACACCCTATGGGCACTGCCAGAGCATGGCCAGAGAGCGCGTTTGGCACTGTCGGCATCGCCGCCACACCGCTTCTCCACTGCCACTCCAGCACGGGAGCCACCCCAGCTAGCTTCGCGAGGAAGTAGCGAACCTTGCCGACATCCTCGTTTGGCCCCTAGCACTGACAAGTCGCCGGCGTCATCACCTCATCAACGCCGCATCGGTTCTCTGCCACTCGTCGCAACCATGAGCTCTCGAGCACCCTGAGCTTATCAGCCCGCCCCCGCGGCCATGCCACATCGCACCGACCTATCCACCGCCCTCACCGGCCTCGCCGCCATCCAAGCCGGCCATCAATGGCCTCCACCGGCCTCAACTACCTCGGCCAGATAAGCTTGCCGCAAAACCGCCTCCCCCACCCTATAAAAGGTCACCCCGAGCACGGCATCGTCAGCAGAACCACTTCTCTTCCCTCTACCAGCCCTCCCAAAGCAACGAATCAACCGGGGACGGTCGTCTTCTTCGCCTCCGATGAAGACAGCCGCCGCCGGCTCCTGTCAAATTTGTCGCCTCCCGAGCCTATTCCTCTCCATTCTCTTCACCCACAGATCCCTCATGACCCCACGAACCCTTTTCGCCCCTCAACTCTGCTCGGGAAAGTAATCTTCCCCACCTACTGCCTATCTTGCCGCCGCCACCTCTTGGGTGAGACCGAGCTCTCCAGTGCCTCCCCTCCGCAAGTGACCACACCAGCAGACCCACACCACCACCACATATCCTTCCCGCGCTCCAATTTCCCCTCCCCGAGGCCGAGTTGAGCTCGGCAAATCCAACCATAGCCGCCGTCCGCTGGGATCGCAACCACCGGAGCTCCGACGCTCGCCAGAGTCCGTGGCATAGCTCCGGAGAATCGCCAGGAGTCCCTGAGCATGGCGGTGTGCTCACCTTCTGGCGCCGCGTCCCCAATCGCCAGTTAGGGTCGCCGGGAGCCTCGCCTCCGCTCGGTCAGAGGAGGGAGAAGGCCGGTTTGACCAAGGTCAAACCTGACCGAGGGGTCCCGCTCGTCTGTGAATGGAGATCATGGCCCGCGGCTGTAAGTGAAGGCGTATTCTTCTCAATATGCTTTCTTCTCTGGAAAACATATTCTTCAAATACGTCTTC
Source organism: Elymus sibiricus (assembly GCA_039707655.1). Taxonomy (NCBI): domain Eukaryota; kingdom Viridiplantae; phylum Streptophyta; class Magnoliopsida; order Poales; family Poaceae; genus Elymus; species Elymus sibiricus. Next base: position 307,228,476 of record CM077672.1, read on the forward strand.
GACATCGACAGCTTCTCCGCGTGGCCGAGCGGCTGGGCCTGGCCCAGTGGCACCGTCCAACTAAATCGCGCTCAGGGCGCGCCTCTGCCCTTTTCCCTTTTCTTTTTCAGCAATTTTCAAATAATTACACATCAAGCTTTTCAAAACCAAATTTTATGATTCAAATTCCTAGATACTTCTAAATTCATGCTCTATTAATCAAGCTAGGGTGAACATTTTTCCTAAGCCTTGTCTCTGTTGGATCTATTAATTAGTCCATTTCTTCATTTATTTCAACTTAGAAATTCCCTAGGAAAATCATATGAGCTCCAAATCATTTGATTTTTTTTCCGATATTCCTCATTTTTCCTCTAGTTTATTTTAGTATTTATTTCAAAACTTTCCAAACAAATTTTTAGCACTGTTTTGGCTTTATGTGGTAATTGCAACATTTTGAAAATAGGAAAAAGGAGGGAAGAGGATTTTCAAAACTTTTGGAGTGCTCCTAATACTTCTGCATACTCAAGGCAAGCATCTTGAACACTTGATATGGTGAATGCATAGTTGTTTATTTGCAAGAATAATTGGGTCATGAATATGTGGAATTCAAATAAAATTTGCATATTGCTAGTTATGCATGCATGATCCCTTGAAAATGTTTTATTTTCATTTAAGCATGAAGTATGAGTGAGTATAGTTATTTTCACATGTCACATATGCCTATGTTGGTCCGGACTAATCTACAGGAAAGAATCAGTCACGAGAAAAGTGACCGTGAGACTGAAATCTCGTTGTGACGAGGATGGTCAGTGAGGGCATGTTGGGACATGCCAGAGGGTGACCCAATTGGGTACTACCAAGGAATTATATTGTGCTAACCACTATAGGAAAACTTAAACCTCCTGAGTCGACCGTAGATCGAGTCTTGTTCCGGTAACCCCCATACTGGATTCGTGCTGCCACTTGTCCCTGCCACAGGTAGGGTATAGTTTAGTAAGTTGATAACCCCTTTCCGTGCACACACACCGTACAGAGAGGCCATGGTGAAAGATACCAGAGGTCTCTGGTAGGCATGTCACCTGGTCAGGGGGCATGGGTGTTTCCGGCTGGGCCGAGAGGGGTAACACCCCTTAGTTTGCGCACGATATAAATTTTGTGATCCCATGCTATTCGAGATTGTAGTCTCCCCATCTTAGAGTTTTTCTTGGACGATGCCTTGGGTGATTCCGGGTATCGGGAAAGTTAAGCTGGTGTGTGCTGGTCAGGTGTGTTTTCAACCCAAAGACCGTAATGGGAATTAGTCAGCGTCTTGGTGTTGACTAAAGAAATCCTTTACTTGTGGGTAAAGAGTACACCCTCTGCAGAGTTATACCTATTCGAATAGCCGTGTTCGCGGTTAAGGACTACAGTCTGGGTTGGTCAAGTGTCGGTCTTAGTGTCGGTCTCCGGAGGAAATAATTAAATTGATCATGATTCATTTTTGCAGGATAAATATTGCTATCATGAATATTATTGCTTTCATGAATATTATTGATATCATGAATATTATTGTTAACATGAATATTATTGTGGACTAACCTTTTCTTTTATGTGAAATCACTAAGTATCACCTGGGATGGTTAATCCACCTGAGATACTCATTTCTTTTCAAGACGTCTCGAGGCGTCGCATTCAGACACCCGATTGGCATTTCTTTTCAAGACCTCTCAATGTGTCACATTTAGACACCCGATTGGCATTTCTTTTGGATTCTCGGGCGGTCCTGTCTCGCCCGATTCTCCACTTTTTCTTTTGGATTCTCGGGCGGTCCTGTCTCGCCCGATTCTCCACTTTTTCTTTTCGATTCTCGGGCGGTCCTGTCTCGCCCGATTCTCCACTTTTTCTTTTGGATTCTCGGGCGGTCCTGTCTCGCCCGATTCTCCACTTTTATATTTTCTTTTGGATTCTCGGGCGGTCCTGTCTCGCCCAATTCTCCACTTTTATATTTTCTTTTGGATTCTCGGGCGGTCCTGTCTCGCCCGATTCTGCACTTTTATATTTTATTGGATCTACGGGCGGTCTAACACCTGAGTCCACCCTTTTACTTTTCTTAAGATTCTTCTGGGATGGCTGCACCAGCTAAGAATCAATGTTTGTTATTATGATCACTAACCCTTTTCTCTGTCTTATTACTTATGCCATATTATTTACACTACCTGAATATCGCACCATAAATAACTTGGTTGAGCATACGCATCATTGTTAATTTAGCTGCTTACTTTGGTTGACCTCATGCCATAGCAATACTTGACCTGTTGAAAATTTAATTGCATGCATTCTGCCTACTTTTATTATATCTTTTGTTCATGATGTTTGCGAGTACATTCAAACATACTCACTGGCTTGTCCCTGGCTTTTAATGTGGCCAGGAATAGGAGATCCTAATTATGGAGAAGAGTGCCGAGGACGCCCTTGCAATTTAGGAGCCTGAGGTAGCGACCACGTGAGATAGGAATTATCCCGGTCAACCGTTCCTATGGGATTGGAGCCCCACTAGAGTTGGAGATCCGTTACCCGCTTTCGCCATCTGCTATTAGAAATCACTGTTATATCATTCAACCTTTATGGTCCTATACTCAATTCTTGTAATCGCTTGGTAATCTGTATCAAGGACGTGTCCACCAGTAACAATGATCTTGGGGCTAGTGATGACACGAGGGGTTAATTTCTGGGATTACGTGTCCCGGAAATCCGGCCCCGACACTAGTTGATTATGCCATTGATATGAGTAAATGTAAATTCTAAGTGTTATCATTTGCATGGTTAGTTCATGATCTTTTTTGAAAACTTGGGTGCTATTTAAGCTTATATACGGATACAAGAACAAAAGAGTTCGTAAAAGTTTTTCTTTATCACTTTCAGTTTGTCAACTGAATTGCTTGAGGACAAGCAATGAGTTAAGGTTGGGGGAGTTGATACGTCTCTGTCGTATCTACTTTTCCAAACACTTTTGCTCTTGTTTTGGACTCTAATTTGCATGATTTGAATGAAACTAACCCGGACTGACGCTGTTTTCAACAGAACTACCATGGTGTTGTTTTTGTCCAGAAATAAAAGTTCTCGGAATTGGACGAAACTTTTTGTAGATTTTTTGTGGAATATATAAAAAATACTGGAGCAAAAATCCACTGGAGAGGGGCCACTTGTTGCCCACAAGGCAACAGGGCGCGACCACCCCCCTGGACGCGCCCTGTTACCTTGGGGGCCCACAGGCGGTCGTCTGACCTAATTCCAATGCTATAAATTCCGTTTCCCTGAGAAAAAAATAAGATATGAAGTTTGATTGTGTTTTACGATATGGAGCCGCCGCCACCTCCTATTCTTCATCGGGAGGGCTGTTCTGGAGTCCGTTCGGGGTTCCAGAGAGAGGGATTCGTTGCCATCATCATCATCAACCATCCTCCATCACCAATTTCATGATGCTCACCACCGAGTGTGAGTAATTCCTCCGTAGGCTTGCTGGACGGTGATGGGTTGGATGAGATTTATCATGTAATCGAGTCAATTTGTTAGGGTTTGATCCCTAGTATCCACTATATTCTGAGATTGATGTTGCTATGACTTTGCTATGCTTAATGCTTGTCACTAGGGCCCGAGTGCCATGATTTCAGATCTGAACCCTCTATGTTTTCATGAATATATTTGAGTTCTTGATCCTATCTGCTAGTTGTATGCACTTATTATTATTCTGATCCGTAGACCCCAAAGTGACAATAATTGGGATACTCTCCGAGGATGACTGTAATTCGAGGAGTTCATGTATTCACCATGTGTTAATGCTTTGTTCCGGTTCTCTATTAAAAGGAGGCCTTAATATCCCTTAGTTTCCATATGGACCCCGCTGCCACGGGTGGGTAGGACAAAAGATGGCATGCAAGTTCTTATTACAAGCACGTATGACTATATACGGAATACATGCCTACATTACATTGATGAATTGGAACTATTGTGTATCGCTTTAGATTGTGAATGTATGCCTACGCTTTTCGCATATTGATCTTTGCTAAGTTACTTTTGCTGCTGTTGCTGTTACAATCACTACAAAACTGCTACTATTACTGTTTCCATTACTATTGCTACTGTTACTACTGCTATCAAAACTATCATACTACTGTGCTACTAAACACTTTGCTGCAGATATTAGTTCTCCAGGTGTGGTTGAATTGACAACTCAACTGCTAATACTTACAAATATTCTTTGGCTCCCCTTTTGTTGAATCAATAAATTTGGGTGAAATACTACCCTCGAAGACTGTCGCGGTCCCCTATACTTGTGGGTTATCAGAGATCCTCACCTTGTTGGATGAGCTCATCCCGCAACAGCACCTCATGGCCATGGCCTAGGAGGAGGGGAGGGGAAACGAGGGGCCTTCTGCCGGAGTGGGGCGTCGGCCGTAGTTGGGCGGCGGCCGCCGGAGTGGAGCGTTGGACGGACCATAGCGGAGCAGCTGCTGGGGACCAGCAGAGTGAGGGGCAGCGCCAATGGTAGGACCTGCCGGGGAGATGGAGCCCTACCCGCAGGCCATGGAGCCTCGCTGGAGAGAGCATCATCGAGGAGCAGGGTAGATGGGACCGGTGGAGGCGGCTCGTAGGAGGAATCCTAGCACTGCAGGCAGGGGATCGAGGTAGAGGGAAAGGGGAGAGGAGATGCGGGCGGGCAGGGGAACGAATGCTTGCGTGTTTGTTTTTACTTGGGGGTCAGGTGTGATGCGGGTCTGAGCAGTGGCAATTTCAGTGTAATATGGGCAAACAACAGAGTCATTTCGCTATACCCCTTCAATTTTAAGTGAGCTTCCATGGGAAGCAACCCCCCCCCCCCCAAGCTTTTTCTCATTGTGAAGGAATGGGTGGTGGAAATAAGTTAAGCCCAAGCCCATAACTCAAAAACGAGTTCTTTAGAGCATTTATGGCTTATTTTGACAATAAGGTCTCAAAAGGTGGAAAAGAACTGGCTCTTAACCTGCAATTCAATTGTGCGTGCAATGATGAATCACTCCCGCCTGCTATAGTGTAGATTTAGGCATCATATATGGCATAACCTAATACATGTGCATTTCATTATAGAATCTGAAATATGCAATGTTTGTGCTAGTTCGTACGTTGCACATGATGTTTAAATGCCTCCTAAATCTAGTCAGTCAAGTGATGGTCTTTAAGCATCCTTCTATGCTTGTTTTCTTGATATGTAATTCAGTGTTGTGCAAGATTTGCTCACACATGTGTTCAATTGCTTGTTTATATCAGCCAGCCATACTAGAACTGTTTGCTTTGATTACTTGTTGTTCATGACCTAACGGAGCTTGTCAATGATTTAAGGGACAATTGCATTTTTATCCCTAGTTGGTTCCTACCCACGGGTTTTGCCCTTACTTTTCGAGCTTGCTCAGTTTTGCCCTTACTTTTTCCGTCGAGGTCCCTCGAATGCCCTTTGACCGTTTGACCAATACTTTAAAAATTTATAGCAAATTCATATGAACTCAGAAAAATGCAAATAAGATATCAAAATGTTCTGATAAACATTACCTTTATGTGCATATCATTTGCATTCAGGACAAAAGCACCGTTTAAACTACCCGAGGTTATTAATGTTATTAACATTATTAAAAATAAAAAGGTATAAACAATACTTTTTTCATGAATAAAAATTACATGCAAATGTAGGTGATGTTTTCTGAACATCCTGATATCTTATTTGCATCTTTCTGAGTTCATATCAACTTGTTATGAAGTTTCCAAATAATGGTCAAAGTCGTTAGAACATTCATAACAAGTTGATACGAACTTAGAAAAATGCAAATAAGATATCAGGATGTTCAGAAAACATCACCTACATTTGCATGTAATTTTTATTCATGAAAAATGTATTGTTTATACCTTTTTATTTTTAATAATGTTAATAACATTAATAACCTCGGGTAGTTTAAACTGTGTTTTTGTCCTGAATGCAAATGATATGCACATAAAGGTAATGTTTATCTGAACATTTTGATATCTTATTTGCATTTTTCTGAATTCATATGAATTTGTCAAAGGGCATTCGAGGGACCTCGACGGAAAAAGTAAGGGAAAAACTGAGCAAGCTCGAAAAGTAAGGGCCAAACCCGTGGGTAGGAACCAACTAGGGATAAAAATGCAATTGTCCCATGATTTAAACACTAATGGCTACTGTAGTGGGGGCTTGTATAACTCATAGGTGACATAAAGGTTTGCCTGTACACTAAGCTAGGCTCCACAAGAGTAGGCGGAGGTCCAGTTCACGAAGGTACACCTAGTTTATACATAGCGCACACATAGTAAATGCTCATTTGAGTGTGTGCTAGAGATGTGGCATGTTTAATTATGTGGTGTCATTTTGTTATAAACTAATGCTTTGGTGTTGCCCAGAGACTGGAAAGTATGGATATTTATCTTCCATGTAAGGAGACTTGTAACTAGTTTGTGTCACCTTGTAGAGGGGGTGCAATGAAGCAAAGATTCAGGATTTCCAAGTACAAGATGTTAGGAAGGAGCCTTGTAAGAGAAGGAGGAGCAGCGCTGAGCCTATACACCCAGTTAAGGTAAGTCACTATATTACAATTACTAGGACATCCTATCTGTCTGACATTGTGCTTGCGTAGGGTTCTTCACCTGTAACCCAGTCATTGGGCCATTAATTAATACTCCCTCCGCTCACTATTATAAGATAAGATGTTCTAACTTTTTCCTAAATCAGATGTATGTAAACACATTTTAATGTGTCTGTTCACTCATTTCAGTACGGATGTAGTCTACATTTAAATATCTAAAACATCTTATATTAGTGAACAGAGTGAGAAACTCCTTCCTGCTATGGTAGAGTTCTCGATGTCATAAATGTCATAACCAAACGCATGTTCACATCATTAGCCTCCCTATCATTACTAGGATCTTGAGTACATACTAGTCGAGATACTTCATAGGGGGGCAAATAATGTTACATTACTTGTTCCATTATATAGAAGATACACCAGTTGATTCAAATGTAGCCAGGCCAAGGACGTTATTGAGGCGTGCATGTATGCATGCTGCCAACACAACAGTTCAATTGCTTGTTTGCTTCAGGCAAAATTGCTCTTTTCAATTGCTTTATTTGTCCTCGGTTAACTAGATGCCCAAACAATGATGTCTGATGTAGGGTACTTGTATAACTATTAGTTGACATAATTAAATGCCTTACCATTTCATTACTCTGGCGAAGTGTGCCTGAAGCTTTGAAGTCCATTAACCAACTATTACTGCATGAGGCTCACAATCTAGTTTATACGAGGCTAATTATTGCATAATTTTGCTTGCTGTAGTAGGTTTGTATGAATCCCTCTGTAGTTCATTATGCTCCCTAAGACTCTTTTGAAACATGGCACACAATGTTCCAGCTAGTTAATATGAGCTACACAATGGCTAACCGCTTGCTTACTTGTACGCAAGATATATCTAATGTTCAGTAGCTGCGCGTGGTTTAAATTTGTAACCTGTCTGTGTTTTGGATTTGGCCCCAACATCATGCTCCTTTGGTGAGCTAAGAGAGATTTCTGTATGCGGCCTGCACAAACTACCATCTTTATACTTTTTAAAATATCACCTGCTTATGCTTCATGATGTGTGCATTATTGTTAGTCCTGTTTTGCCATGTACAAGATAGTCTGTCTTGCTCGCTTCACTGTTGTAACTATATTTTTGTTGTAGTCATGTGTACTTACAGAAACGTCTCAGGATAAAGTGACATCAACACAAAGCTCTCAAAGCAGTGCGGCATGGCCGTTACCAAATGATTATGGATTGGAATTGGAATGTGCTAATGTTCTAGAGCATCAACTAGAGGGGGCAAGACAGCATGCATATGAGTCTCAAGATTTAATCAACATGTTGAGATTGGAGGTGCAGACAAAAGATGCAACAGTCAAAAAAATGAAACAAGAGACTGAGGAAACCACAAAGAAAGTGGAGATTTTGCAGACTGAAATTTGTGCTATCTGAATTCGGCCAATTCTATTTTCTAAAAATATTATAGTTCAAATGGTAAGTTGTGTTGATGCGCATCCATGATGTATGAGCTGTATGTGCCCAGTGTATGTAATTTGTTGTTTGTTTACACTTTATTATCATTCTTGACGAACTATGATGCCAAGTGGATGTAATCTGCTATAATTTCTTTATTGTATAGTGTTGGATTATTATTCGTTTCTATGCCTTAATCTCTTTATTGTATAGTGTAGTTTTTTTGAGGGGATTGTAGAGTAGGATAATTCTTTCTTATTATATATGCTATCGTTGAAACGGGGTCCAATAGGCCCAATCTACATGGGCCCATAATGGCTTGGATGGTCCAATCTATGAGGCCCATTACAGTCATGGGCCGTCCCGTGGCAGAAATGGATTTTGGGCTCGAATGTGGGCCCCTCGTAACATGGGCTCTTACTAGGCCATTAACAGGCCGAACGCTCGATAGGGCCACAATAATGGAAACGAGCCCACGGTCCACTAGCAGGCCGAAATGAACGTCAGTTGAGGCTTGGCCCATTTCCATGTCGGGCCTTTAACAGGCCAAAAGCCAATCGGGCCATAAGTTGGCCCATATACAAAACGGGCCTTTAACAGGCCGAAAGTCATGTCGGGCTGGAATTGGGCCATGGAGAACATGGGCCGCTAAGAGGCCGAAAGTCAGGTCAGACTGTAAATGGCCCAACTACGGCGTGGGCCGTTAGCAGGCCAAAAGATACACCGGGCTGGAAGTTGGCCCAAATCCCTAATGGGCCGCTAAAAGGCGAAATATGTACCGCCTGGAATTTGGCCCATCTCTATAATGGGCCTCTAACAGGCCGAAAGACGTATAGCCTGGAAATTGGGCCATCTATAATGGGCCTCTAACAGGCCGAAAGAACCTCGGGCGGCAAATGAGCCCAAAGACATAGCAGGCTGTTAACGGGCTGGAACGGACGATGGGCCGCAATGGTGTCAAATCATTAACGGGCCTTTGACGGAATGAATTAGCTAAACTCGTATGGGCCATTTTTGTTAATGGGCCAAACGAAAGTAGGCCGTAAATGGGCCGGCCCGCTAACTTTGACTAGGCCGGCCCTTTTAACATAAATGGGCCACTGTTGGGCCATGCCACGTGTCACTATTCCATAGGCGCGTATCATCTAGTGGATGGATGACATCTGTCGCGACATCGAGCTGACACGTGGATCTGTTGGCGAATGATAATTTTACACGTGGAAATCGCCATTGGTCAGGGCTGTTAACGGGTTATCGGATCCAAACCCGCACCCGATAGCTTAATGGCGACCCGTTACGATGGATGCCACGTGTCGGTTACCCTTGACGAAAACACTTCCATGACACACCATTTATCGTCATGGAAGTGGACACTTCCGTGATGATAATTTGAGTATTGTCATGGAACACTTCTACGATAGCACAGGTATGACTATCTTGATTCTATCATAAAATCGTCACGGATGTACATGCATGACAACGTGACCTGCTATGACAAAGATGTATCATCATGGAAGTGTTTTTTTTGTAGTGCATAAGGGGCAATATAAAGTGACGTTCCTTTACATTAAGAGTTTGCACATCCAAACATCAAAAGCGCATGACAACCTTTGCTTCCCTCTGCGAAAGGACTATCTTTTACTTTTTAGTTTTTACTTTTATGTAAGAGTCAATGGTAATCATCTTTATTCCATTCTTATTTATTCTCCACTTGGCAAGCATCATGTGGTAGGGAAAGATCTAGGCACATATATCCAGTTGGATGTAGGTAGTCATGAGTTATTATTGTTGACATTATCCTTGAGGTAAACAAGTTGGGAGGTGAAAATAATAAACCCCCATCTTCCTATGTGTCTCACAGAAACGTCTGCTCCCAAAAATATGCTTTGAGTGTTAGCAATCATAGAAGACTATATGATAGTTGAGTATGTGGACTTGCTAAAACAAAAGCTCTTACATAGAATCTTCATGGAAATATGATGAATTGTAATTGTTTCAATGACTGAGAACATAGTTTGTTTATTTTCAAGAAAGTTTATGCTTTGTACTTCGGTATTGTGATGAGTTGTCACTTTATTATGAGAAGTTATATGATGAATAATTGCTGCTATGATAATAACCATGATGCAACCATGTCCGTATTTTTTTTATCGACACCTCTCTCTCTCTAAACATGTGGTCATGATTATTGAGTTCGGCTTTCGCTTGACGACAAGCGAGGTCTAAGCTTGGGGGAGTTGATACGTCCATTTTGCATCATGTTTTCCTACTATCATATATAATGTTTTGGTTCATTATTTCACTTTATAATGCAATTCTAATGCCTTTTCCCACGACCTAAAAGAGCTACAACAGAGATAGCTATTCTACGGAGATCCAAATGACCTAAAACTTTACGGAGTTTTTTATTGAATATATAAAAAATATTGGAACGAAGATCCACCGGAGGGGGGCCACCTGCTGCTCACAAGGTAACAGGGCACGCCCAGATGCCTTGTGGGGCCCACAGCTGGCCTCTGGCCCCATCCTTCTGCTATATAAAGCTATTTGCCCTAAAAAATTAAGAGGAAGACTTTCGGGATGAAGCGCCGCCGCCTCGAGGCGAAACCTGGGAAGCAGCACTTTTGCTCTCCGGCGGAGCGATTCCGCCGGGGATACTTCCCTCCGGGAGGGGGAAATCGAAGCCATCGACATCACCAACGATCCTCTCATCGTGGGAGGACCAATCTTCATCAACATCTTCACCAGCACCATCTCATTTCAAACCCTAGTTTATCTCTTGTATTCAATCTTTGTCCCAAAACCTCAGATTGGTACCTGTGGGTTGCTAGTAGTGTTGATTACATCTTGTAGTTGATGCTAGTTGGTTTATTTGGTGCAAGATTATATGTTTAGATCCTTAAGCATATTCAATACACCTCTGATCTTGAACATTAATATGATTTGTGAGTAGTTATTTCGTTCTTGAGGACATGGGAGAAGTCTTGTTATATGTAATCATGTGAAGTTGGTATTCGTTCGATATTTTGATGATATGTTTGTTGTTCTTCCTTCAGTGGTGTCATGTGAACGTCGACTACATGACACTTCACCATAATTGGGCAAAAGGGAAGGCATTGGGGAGTAATAAGTGGATAATGGGTTGTGAGAGTGACAGAAGCTTAAACCCTAGTTTATGTGTTATTCCGTAAGGGGCTGATTTGGATCCATATGTTTCATGCTATGTGATACGTCCATTTTGCATCATGTTTTCCTACTGATATTTATAATGTTTTTGGTCATTATTTCACTTTATAATGCAATTCTAATGCCTTTTCTCTCTTAATTTGCAAGATTTGCATGGAGGGGGAATTACCAGCAGCTGGAATTCTGGATCTAAAAGAGCTACAACAGCGAGAGCTATTCTACGGACCTCCAAATGACTTGAAACTTTATGGAGATTTTTTATTGAATATATAAAAAATACTGGAAAAAAGAAATACCAGAGGGGGGCCACCTGCTGCCCACAAGGCAACTGGGCGCGCCCTGATGCCTTGTGGGGCCCATAACTGGCCTCTGGCCCCCTCCTTCTGCTATATGAAGCCATTTACCCTAGAAAAAAATAAGAGAAGACTTTCGGGACGAGGCGCCGCCGTCTCGAGGTGGAACTTGGGCAGGAGCACTTTTGCCCTCTGGCGGAGCGATTCCGCCGGGAATACTTCCCTTCGGGAGGGGGAAAACGAAGCCATCGACATCACCAATGATCCTCTCATCGTGGGAGGACCAATCTTCATCAACATCTTCACCAGCACCATCTCATCTCAAACCCTAGTTCATCTCTTGTATTCAATCTTTGTCTCAAAACCTCAGATTGGTACATGTGGGTTGCTAGTAGTGTTGATTACATCTTGTAGTTGATGCTAGTTGGTTTATTTGGTGGAAGATTATATGTTCAGATCCTTAATGATATTCAATACCCCTCTGATCTTGAACATGAATATGATTTGTGAGTAGTTATGTTTATTCTTGAGGAGATGGGAGAAGTCTTGTTATAAGTAATCATGTGAATTTGGTATTCGTTCGATATTTTGATGTTAGGTATGTTGTTGCTTCCTTTAGTGGTGTCATGTGAACATCGAGTACATGACACTTCACCATACTTGGGCCTAAGGGAAGGCATTGTGGAGTAATAAGTAGATGATGGGTTGCTAGAGTGACAGAAGCTTAAACGCTAGTTTATGTGTTATTCCGTAAGGGGCTGATTTGGATCCATATGTTTCATGCTATGGTTAGATTTATCTTAATTCTTCTTTCGTAGTTGCGGATGCTTGGAAGAGGGGGTAATCATAAGAGGGTTGCTTGTTCAAGTAAGAACAGCACCCTAGCACCGGTCCACCCACATATAAAATTATCAAAGTAGCGAACACGAATCAAATCAACAAGATGAAAGTGACTAGACGATAATTTCATGTGTCCTCGAGAACGCTTTGCTTTATATAAGAGACTGTTCCGGCTTGTCCTTTGCTATAAAAAGCATTGGGCCACCTTGCTGCACTCTTGTTACTATTGTTACTTGTTACTTGTTATGAATTACTTTGCTACAAAACTATCTGTTACCGCTACTTGCAGTACTTGCAGAGAATACGTTGCTCAAAACCACTTATCATTTCCTTCTGCTCCTCGTTGGGTTCGACACTCTTACTTATTTAAAGGACTACAATTGATCCCCTATACTTGTGGGTCATTACTATTGTTAGATTTATCTTAATTCTTCTTTCATAGTTGCAGATGCTTAGAGAGGGGGTAATCATAAGAGGGTTGCTTGTTTAAGTAAGAACAACACCCTAGAACTGGTCCACCCACATATCAAATTATCAAAGTAGCGAACATGAATTAGCTAAACATGATGAACGTGACTAGACGACAATTCCCATGTGACCTCAAGAATGCTTTTCTTATTATAAGAGAACGTTCCGGCTTATCCTTTGCTATAAAAAGGATTGGGCCACCTTGCTGCACCTTGTTACTATTGTTACTTGTTACTTGTTATGAATTATCTTGCTACAAAACTATCTGTTACCGCTACTTTCAGTACTTGCAGAGAATACCTTGCTGAAAACCGCTTATCATTTCCTTCTGCTCCTCATTGGGTTCAACACTCTCACTTATCGAAAGGACAACGATTGATCCCGTATACTTGTGGGTCATCACCCACCTACGACCGCGCACCCACTGACAGATGGCCCCACCGGAGGTGTCCCACAAGTTAGTATATGCACCCACCATCTACAAGCGCGCAGCCGCTGATAGAGGCGTCCCACAAGCCAGTATATGCGCCCACCATCTTCGAGCGCGCAGCCACTGAAAGGGGTGTCCCACACATTAGTAACCGCGACAAGTAACGGTCAAAGACTTTGACCCAACGGCCAACCCCCATTTGGGCTTTTGTGAGGGTGGGCCGCGCGGTGGAGGGGAAAAGTGAGGACTGCCAAAGAGCGTGGGCAAAACTGAGGAGAACTAATAAATGAGGGGCATGAAAATAGAAATCCCTAGTTTCAATGGTGAACATCTCCATGTTGATCATATCATCCATATGACTCATGTTTAACCTTTCGGTTCTCCGTGTTCCGAGGCCATGTCTATACATGCTAGGCTCGTCAAGTTAACCAAAGTATTTCCGCATGTGTAAAACTGGCTTACACCCGTTGTATGTGAATGAAGAGTCTATCACACCCAATCATCACAAGGTGCTTCGAAACGATGAACTTTTAGAACGGTGCATACTAAGGGAGAACACTTTTATCTTGATATTGAGTGGATGGATCATCTTATAATGCTACCATCGTTCTAAGCAAAATAAGATGCATAAAAGATAAACATCACATGCAATCAATATGTGACATGATATGGCCAATATCTTCTTGTGCTTTTGGTCTCCATCTCCAAAGCACCGGCATGATCTCCATCATCACCGGCATGACACCATGATCTCCATCATCTCTGAGGTGCCATCATGTGGTTGTCTCCACCAACTATTGCTTCTACAACTATTGCTAACTCATAGCGATAAAGTAAATCAATTACATGGCATTTAATGATTGACACGTGGGTCATACAATAAATTAAGACAACCCAATGGCTCCTACCGGTTGCCATACTCATTGACATGCAAGTCTTGAACGAATTAAAAAACATGATCATCTCATACATCACATATATCATATCAGATCATGGCCATACCACATCACATCACATGCCCTACAAAAACAAGTTAGATGTCCTCTACTTTGTTGTTGCAATTTTTACGTGGCTTCTAGGAGCAATCTATAACAACTGTTCTCATCTACACAAAGCCACAATGGTGATATACAAGTTGCCTTTTAGCCTTCTACAAGGATTGTCATTGTCAAATCAGATTCAACTAAAGTGGGAGAGACAGACACCCGCCTACCACTTTATGCAATACAAGTTGCATGTCAATCGTGGAACCGGTCTCTTGTGCGAGGACAAGTAAAGTTGGTCCTGGCCGCTTCATCCCACAATACCGCCAAATCCAAAAATAACAAGGGATGTAAGCAATCTGAACATCAACGCCCACAACCAATTTGTGTTCTACTCGTGCATAACATCTACGCATAGACCTAGCTCATGATGTGTCGGTGTACCAAGACTGTCAGGACCCCGATCCTAAGTCACACCGATCTAGCATAAGACACATCATATCACTTTGCGGCCTCACGCACGGTAACCCATGGCTACCGCCTTTACCTCGGTCGGGACCGTTTGTGTCTTTCGGCTCACATATATGATTGTGATGCTAGCATCCATATGATAGAGAACCCGGGCCGACATGACTAGTCATAAACCAAGGTGGCACAAACTTACAGGGAGAGGCATACATGACCCAGCAATGCATGTGTCGGCCATCAGCGTATGAACCCAAGTCGTAGCAAGCTACAAGGACTTAAAGGAACACCGCGTGACATTTCCCTGTAGGGACAGACACAGGAGCAAAGAAGGTCACATGCCGATCAATCCATGTGTTCTGGGTGGAAGCACTAGGAGTTATTTCCCCATAAAGAAGGCTACCAAGAATAAACAACTAGGTGTCGGATCCCACACATACCCAAGCATTTCAATAACATACACACAATATGCTCGATATGTGTAGATACAACATGGCATCACAACATAACTCTATGACTCAAAGTATTTCTTTAAGAGGCTCGGAGCAGCCATACATAGCATGATATTACAACCATGGGTCTCATGACCCAACATACAAAGTCATACAAGAAACGGAAGCATAAACCTGTCTGAGTATAGACAGCTGAAAAGAAAGAAGGCTGGAAAGCCTGACTATCTACAAGACCCTCCATAGGAACCAGACCTCTGTCTGGGATTCCCAAACTAATCGTCGAAGCCCACGTACAACTACTAGTGAGACCGAAGTCTCCTCTGCAAAACATAAATTAGGCAAACGTGAGTACAATTGTACTCAGCAAGACTTACATCAGAACTAACTACATATGCATCAGTATCAACAAAGGGGTTGTGAAGTTTAAGTGTAGCAAGCCAGCTTTGACTCAGTGGCTATCCTGTACTACGACTACCAGTATTTTCCTTGAGGTGAGAAAACACACACGAGTCCACATATTCACCATATCAATACATCACTATGGATCCGCTCCTGTCTCCCTACGAGAAGGCCATCCATAGCACTCACGCTTATCTTGCGCATTTTAGAGTATCCACTTCCAGTTATCTACGAACCATATAAGCTTCCAAGTAGTCCATATCCGCGGACGCGGCTATTCGAATAGATCATTAACCCTGCAGGGTGTACTTCTTCACACACGCTCTCACCACTTACCACCATGTACACGTCATGTATCTTGGCAACCTTCAAGCGGAAGCCTGGCGAGGGTGTCGGCCACGACCTGACTAACCACACAAGACTCTAGTCCAATTTTATCGCCTATTTGAGGTTGTATCCGCAAAGGAAGTCTGGCCGAAGTTTCTATCATGGCCCCAAACGATGAGTGCAGGGTTCCCAAGAGCACCATTCAGGTGTCACTTGGTACACCGTGCTTCGGTGTCTCTACCACATCATAGCCCACCCCTAAGGTCAGCGCTATGCACGGCCGCCAACACATATCCTACAAACACCAGAAACTAGTTGCAACTCCTGGACAGAGTACAGGGCGATCAATAAGTCGAGAGGGTCCATTGGTTTCGGGCCCAATGCATGGTAGTAGCTAGTCTTGGATCACAAACACGGAACTCAGTTCCTGAGGACGGTCCCAATGAGACAACCAACCATGTACTCCTACATGGCCTCTCATCGCTACCTTTACCAAATCATGTTCACACACTTAGCTCTCACACAGTAGGACATGTTCACCTCCATTCCAATCCATCCCAAATGAATCAGACCTGACACAACTCTAAGCATAGCAGGCATAACAAGCAAGCATGAATGAGTAGGCACATCATGGCTCAAACAACTCCTACTCATGCTAGTGGGTTTCAACTATTTACTGTGGCAAAGACAGGTCATGCAGAGGAATGG
This sequence comes from Elymus sibiricus, assembly GCA_039707655.1. NCBI lineage: Eukaryota > Viridiplantae > Streptophyta > Magnoliopsida > Poales > Poaceae > Elymus > Elymus sibiricus. The sequence goes on from CM077672.1 coordinate 307,245,058, forward strand.
GTTCAACTACCGCAACAAGTAACAATTGAATCGTGTTGTCCTAATGTAGTAAAAGAGAGCAAGAGCGAGAGAGTGGGATTGTATCAGAATGCTCAATGGGGGTTTGCTTGCCTGGCACTTTGAAGCTAGTAAAGCTCTTCATCGGTGTCAACGATCTTTATGTCAGAATCGTCAGCTACCGAGGAAGAACAACACCAACAAACAAGAAGAAACACAATCAATGCAATGCAATAATATGATGTATGATCATGACATGGCAATAGTGGTTTGGGCTAATGCAGCTAGCAACAATTTGGATGGAGCTGGTTTGAATCAAAGATTCAAATTCAAACTCCACATAAGACATTTCAAATGCCATTTATTCAAATTGTCATGTACAGTAACTTTAAGTTGTTCAAACATGCATGTAAATGCCATAAACAGATTCTTCATATTTTTCTGATAATTTTTCATATATAAATTATTTCAATCCGAGTTACCGTTGAATTTATATGAATTTTTGAAGTTTATAACATTTTCTGGAATTTCCTGGTTATTTTAAATTAACTTAAATCCAGAAAATGATTTACTGCGTCAGCATTGTGTCACTGTGAAGTCAGCAGGTCAACCGGACCGGTCCAGGTCAAACCTGACCAGTGGGGCCCACTGGTCAGTGACCCATTTGGTTAACAGCGTCAGTTAGTACTAATTAATCCTAAACACTAATTAGTCAGGGGGCTGGCCCCACATGTCATTGACCTAGGGGAGGTCAAACCCCTGGTCAACTGGTCAAACCCGCTGGTCAAACGGGGTCAAACCCACTGGCGTTTAGCCACCGGCGGGGTCAGACACGGCGGCGAGCGGCGGAAAACGGCTACGGGGCATCGTTCGAGGCGTGGCTGGGCTCGTTGGAGAGCTCTCGCCGGCGTGCATCGAATGGGGGTGGTGGCCGGTCCAGTGGTGGCTGGAGCTGACGGCGACGAGCTCGGCAGTGGCGGCCGGAGCTCGAGCGTGTGCGCGGTTGGCGTTGCGGTGCGCAAGCGGGCAAGGGGAAGCGCTAGCGAGGCTCTACGCTAGGCGGCGACCACGTTGGGCATGCCGGGGTGGCCATTTGGTTGCCGGAGCTGCGTCGGCGACGAGCTCAGGCGGCGGCGTGCTCGATCTCGGGTGAGGCGGCGGCTCCAGCGTGCGAACGAGACAAAGGAGAGGGGGGTTCGGGGGAGAAGCTCACGGCGGTCACGGCGAGCAGCTCAGCGGGCTCGGGGAGGGGCTGGAGACGATGTGTGGTCGCCGGCGATCTCGGCGGCCGACGGGAGGTGATGGCGATGCAGACGGTGATGCAGAGCATCCGGCATCGCCTGGGTCGATGGGAAGGCGTAGGCGACGGGGACGGAGCTCGGGGACACGTCGAGGGGTCGAGGGGGAGGTGGTGGCTACGCGTGCGGCGACGGCGAGCGAGCGGCGGCTTCGGCCATGGCGTCCAGAGGCGAGGGAGAGAGCGAGGGGGGGAATGGAGAGGTCCGCTCGATTGGGACGGCACCGAGGAGGTCGACCGTGGCGTCGCGCTGGCCGGGGACGCAGGCAGGCAGCCTGGTGGCGTGGCGCGCTGTGCGTGCGCGCGCGTCGGCCACGCGCTTGGCCGACTGGCGCCAGGAGGACGACGACGCTGGTGGGCTGGGCCGGCCAGGTAAGGCCCAGGTAAGGTTCCCTCTCTCTCTCTCTCTCTCTCTTCCATTTCTGTTTCTGTTTTCTAATTTCCTTTTTCGTTTTTGACTTAGTAAAAGTACTAAACCTTTCTGAAAAATCCTGAAATAAATTGTGGGCACTTTTGAAATATTTTCCAACAGCCCTCAACTATTTTTAAGATTATTTGAGCTTTAAAATATTTATAGCATTTAAATGCCCAAATCCAAATACTTTATGATTTAATTCAAAAATCCAGGATGACCTAGAAAAATGTGCACCATTTTTGGCACAGGTTTTCAACCAATTCAAAAATGATGAACTTTTCTGAAGGGCATTTTGGGTTTATCGAAAATATTTTCAGTTCATCCTAGTTTTCCAGAGGGGTGCTAGGGTTTGTTGAATCCCCATTTCAAATTCATTTGAATTTTTAACATGGTGCTGATGCAACTATTTACAAACAAATGCTCGGGCTGTGACAAAGACGTGGGTGCCTTGGTACCCTGACTTGTGCATAGGCAGTTGTAGCCTTCCCGACGACAGGGCTTGCCGAAGGACTACTACATACAAGACTCAAGACTTGGCTTGCTAGACCATGACGAAGACCTCCAAACAGGTCATTGAGAAGTACTAAGTTAGTACTGAAGATGAAGATTTCACTTGCCGGCAAGCGAAGCACGGCATGCTCCGTGCCGGCAAGCTCCCATCACCTGCCCACCGCTCCACCTCAGCGACACGCCAGTCGCCTGTCAAGTAGGTGTCGAGCGGGCAGGCAGTTTGGTGAGCTCTATCTGGGCACGTGTCAGCTCACCGCCAAAGATACAACTTTAATGACACTCATCCAGGAGGCGTGTCAAGACAATAAGAGGTAGCTGGGCGAACGGCACAGAAGGAGAGACAACCCTTGCCGGCAAGCCTTACCAGCGTGACACCTCACGACGCATTTAATGCCCTTGTCCTAACCCGTCAGAGTTAGGTATGGTAGCACTGTAGCCACTGTTTATAGTATGTAATTACCAAAATGCCACTATGGTGACCCCTTTCTCTATAAAAGGAGGCCCATGGCTACCTTTACAAGGGTCGACACTTTGCTCAATTGCATGTGTAGCTACACTTCCCGCGCACCCTTGTCGGCAAGTTGCGCTCCTTGTAACTTGAGTTCAAACACATCCAATATAAACAAAGCAGGAGTAGGGTTTTACACCTCAAGGTGGCCCGAACCTGGGTAAAACGCTTGTGTTGATTGCTGAATCTGCTCTTTGTGCTTGCGCATCCCCACAGTTGAACCGCAAAGGGCTCTTTTTGATCCCATAGATCATCGTACGCATGACATCTTTGGCGCGCTAGGCAGGGGGTTCGCTTGGACGAATCTGATTCAGCAGTCTACGCGTCAGCTTCATCATCATCTTCGATGGCGTCCAAGAAGAAGGGCGCGACCGCAGCAGCTCCATCGACCTCCAAGCTTCCATTGTAGACGTCCACGGGTGGCACAGGCAGTGCGGCTGGCGCGGGCGGTGCGGGAGGCGCAATCGACGCGGGCAGCGCAGGCGGCACGGCCAGCGCAGGCGGAGCAGGCGGAGCAGGCGGAGCACACAACGTGGGCACTTGGCTTCCTCACCGTTCTGGTGACCGAAGCCACGACACCGGAGGAGGCGCTGACGGCCAACTCCCACCTCCTTAGCGCTCTGGCGAGCATAGTCGCCAGAGCAACATCGTCCGGATCGGCGTGAGTCACGATCCAGCTGCTGCGACGTCCAAGGACGGAGCAGCGGCGTCCAAGGATGCCGCGATGGGACGCACACCACGACCATCGCAAGATGGGCGCGACGCTCTCCATCATGGCGCCGACAGCTCCGGACGACGACCACATGGCAAGACACCTATAGATTAGCCGCCAGATCTTCAGGCACCACTGCCACCGCGTCAACACGCCGGCGGACATGCTCCGCGGCAGCAGGCGCGGGATAAAGCTCCTTCTGGTTCGGCCAGGAGTCGAGCGACATCTCACGCTTCGCTGCCGGCCATGCCAACCACGACGGCGGAGGCCATGGCATGGGCATAGATACTGCGGAACTTTCCGCCACTTCCTGAGAAGATGGACGAGTGGAGGGCCACTATCGAAAGTCTCATTGGGTTTGCTAAGGCTAGCAAATCACAGCAGGCGGGACCTTCGCAGCGGCCACTCACGGTGCCGGCAGCTCAAACTGGTGGCCGTGTCAGAGATGCTGTGCCAACGGTGCAGTCACCTCCACGATAACAACCACAACAGCAGCCACGACAAACTCATCGATCCGTCGAGCCTGACGAGGTGTCGATGGCCTCTTCGGATCCGCGGGCGCGGCAAGACCAGCGCCAAGTGTTGCGCGACAGGTGGGTGGAAGACGCCCACACCACCATTGAACGGCGCCGGGAGGTGCGCCATCAATCTGACGTGTGCAATGGCCCAGTCGTTGATGAGCCAACGATGGGGGTTGGCGGGTACTTGCCTTATGAGGTTGGGTGCCCGGCCTTCACCCATGAGCTGCGGCAAGTCCACTGGCCATCTACCCGGGCCTTCAAACCAGAGTTGCCAGAAAAATATTTTGGCAAGCTCAACCCGGCAGAGTTCTTGGGCATCTATACGATCGCCGTGCAACAAGCTGCCGGGGGGGCGAGACGAGAAGGTTCTCGTCAACTACTTTACGTTGGCGTTCAAGCCCAACGTGAGGTCTTGGCTGATGAACCTGCCAGAGGGATCCATCTCTTCATGGTCTGATTTATGCAACAAGTTTATTGGTGCTTACACTGGAGGCCACAAGCTTCCTGGTCAACCCAGTGACCTGCATGTAATCCTGCAAAGAGATGGCGAGTCCTTGCGGAAGTATATACAGAGATTCAGCCGTGTGCACCACAACATTCCCGATGTTCACCTTGCTGCTGTGATCGCTACCTTTCACACGAATGTGTGCATTCGCAAGATGCGAGAGGAGATGAACATCCAGCTAGTCAAGACCATCAATGAACTCTACGCGTTGGCAAACAAATGTGCACGTGCTGAAGAAGGGAGGAGACTTTCTGGGGAGGACGCTGGCACCAAAGTCGATTCCGAAGATGACGATGCAACCACCCCGAAGAAGAAGGGCCAAAAGCGCAACAGGAAGCGCAAAGGCAAGGCAGTGATGGCCGTCGAGGGCTCCGGCAACGCCAACACCGCCAAGAAGCCCAAGATAGAGAGCTCTGGCAAGGAGGTTGCCAGATGCGCTGACTGTCAGGAGGCTGCGGCAGGCGAGAAGACCGGCAAGACCGATGGGCCATACTGCAAGATCCACCGCACCAAGGGCCATGATCTCCAGGAGTGCCGGCAAGTAGAGCAACTTGCCGAGAAGCAGAAAGCTGAATATGAGAAGTGCGACAAGGAGAAGGGCCAAGACGGTGCTGGAGGGTCCAGCAAGAAGGGTCGTGGTGGCCGAGGAGGCCGCCGCGGTAAGGCAAAGCAGCAGAAGGAGAAACCTGCTCGAGGCTGTGAGAAGAAGGAGGAAGATGAAGATGATGATGAGGACGAAGAGGAGTCCAGTGAACAAGAATTCCAGAAGGCAACCGAAGCCATGTGCATTGACGGAGGCGCATCTTTGCACTCCCCTCACTGCCAACTCAAGCAGTGGGCGTGTGAGATCAATGCGGCGGAGCCGGCAATAGAAGCTCAGAAGCCACTCAAGTGGTCTCACACGCCGATCATCTTTGATGCCGAGGACCACCCTGATCGCACAACTGCGGTCGGGTGTTTGTCGTTGTTGGTTTCACCAACAATTCGCAACCTCAAGGTCACAAAGATGTTGGTTGCTGGTGGGGCCGGCTTGAACTTGATCTCACCAGATGTGATCAAGAGGTTACAGATTCCCGATGAAGATCTCAAGCAAACGGGCACGTTTCAAGGGGTCAATCCAGGAAGGAGCCAACCCAAGGGGAAGATCACCTTGTCGGTGACGTTTGGCAGTGAACTGAACTACAGGACAGAGAAGATTGTCTTCAACGTTGTAAAAATTCCGTTGCCTTACAATGGAATCCTTGGTCACCCAGCCTTGGAGAAATTTATGGCGGCATCCCACTACGCCTATAACACGCTCAAGATGCCAGGGCCGATGAGTGTCATCGCCATCCACTCTGACAAAAAGGACGCAGTCATCTGCGCCGACAAGCTCTACCGAGAAGAAGTTGCAGCACCTGCCGCCAAGGCACCTGCTCCCGCCAGCAAGAAGAAAAAAAAGAAAACCAGCAAGACTTCTGACAAGGACTTCGGGAAGCGCACCTCTTCGGAGTGTTGCGCACCTGTTGAGGACGTGTCGGAGAGCTCTACCAGCAAAAGCAAGAAATCCAGGGCAGCTCCACCAGCAACCAAGAAGGTGTCGGCAAAGGGAGACGGCACGGGCGGCACTTTCACCGTAAGTGCCACCCTTGGCGACAAATAGGAAAGCGCGCTCGTTGCCTTCCTGTGGGTGAATGTCGATGTGTTTGCATGGCAACCATCTGACATCCCCGGTGTTCCCAGGGAGGTAATTGAGCACCACCTCGCCGTCTGTCCTCACACGCGGCCCGTCAAGCAGAAGGTCAGGAAGCAAGCTCTGGAGCGGCAACAGTTTATTGCCGAAGAGATCAAAAAGCTAGAAGCGACAGGCTTGGTTAGAGGAGTACTCCATCCAACATGGTTGGCCAATCCAGTTGTAGTGCGCAAAGCAAATGGGAAATGGAGGCTCTGTATTGACTATACAGACATCAATAAAGCTTGTCCAAAAGATCCCTTTCCTTTGGCGCGCATTGACCAGATTGTAGACTCCACTGCCGGCTGTGATTTACTCTCTTTGCTTGATGCCTATTCTGGTTACCATCAAATTTTCATGGCCAAGGAAGATGAGGAGAAAACCGCATTCATTACTCCATGTGGCACATACTGCTTTGTGCGTATGCCTTTTGGGTTAAAGAGTGTTGGTTCAACATTTGCAAGAGCAGTCCAGATTGGTTTTGAGCCCCAGCTGCACAGAAATGTGGAAGCATATATGGATGATATAGTGGTCAAAACTAAGGACAAATCAAACCTCATTCAAGATTTAGAAGAAACATTTGCAAATCTGTGCAAGATCGACTTGAAGCTCAACCCCGAGAAGTGTGTGTTTGGCGTTCCATCCGGCAAACTTCTCGGGTTCTTTCTATCTCAGCGAGGAATTGAAGCCAATCCCGACAAGATCAAAGCTATTGAGCAGATAGAAGGGCCCAAGCGCGTCAAGGATGTGCGACGTCTTGCCGGCTGCGTAGCTGCACTAAGCAGGTTCATCTCCAAATCTGTTGAGCGTGCCTTGTCGTTTTTCAAAATTTTGAAAAAGGCAGGTCCAATGAAATGGACTCCGGAAGCAGAGGCCGCGCTGCAACATTTGAAGAAGTACCTCCCCTCGCCACTAACACTAGTTGCACCTAGGCCACAAGAGCCGTTGTTGCTGTACTTGGCAACAACAAATCCAGTGGTTAGTGATGCATTAGTGGCAGAGAGAGCAGCTGACGAAGAAGAAGTAGCAGTTACAGAACCGTCGAGCGACAAGCCGGAATCTTCTCCGGCAGAGTCTGATGCCGACAAGTCAAAGACAGAGCAAGCAAATGAAGCAAACCAGCAAGTGGTGCCGAAGAAGAAAATGGTGCAGCGCCCAGTTTACTTTGTCAGTTCTCTTCTATAGGGGGCTAGGTCAAGGTATTTTGGTGTGCAAAAATTGCTTTTCGGCCTTCTCATGGCCTCGAGAAAGCTACGCCATTACTTCCAAGCACATCAGATTACCGTCGTCACTCGCTTTTCGTTGCAGCGTATCTTGAGAAATCCAGATGCCATCGGCAGGATAGTGGAGTGGGCGTTGGAATTGTCAAGCTTTGCACTCAAGTTTGAAAGTACATCAACTATTTAGAGCAGAGCTTTGGCAGAGTTCATTGCAGAATGGACGCCAACACTAGATGTAGAGATTCAAGAGACCTCTCTCCCCGGCAAAGAAACAACTCAAGAATGGATCATGTATTTTAACGGTGCCTTCTTGCTGCAAGGCGCCAGTACCGGAGTGCTGTTTGTCGCACCCACTGGAGAGCACCTCAAATATGTGATACAGATGCACTTTCCCAGGGAGAAAGCTACTAACAACACAGCTGAGTATGAAGGACTACTTGCCAGTCTCAGGATCACAGTGGACCTTGGGATCAGAAAGCTGATCATCAGAGGTGACTCGCATCTTGTTGTGAAGCAGGTCAACAAAGATTACCAGAGCTCATTGATGGAAGCTTATATAGATGAAGTGAGAAAATTGGAAGAGCACATTAACGGATTAAAAATAGAGCACATTCCTCGTGCGGAAAACAGCATTGCTGGTGATTTGTCAAAGCATGCCGCCCAAAAGCTACCTGTGGAACCAAGGACTTTGGTGATCCATTTGACTCATCCATCTGTTACACCATCGACGCGGCCAAACAAAAGAAGAAAGTTGAACACCGGTAAGTACTTTCCGGCAGAGCTCCCAGAAGCCGCCGACAAGGAAGTTGCCTAAGACAACACTAAGCTTGCCGGTGAGCAGCAGCCTCCAGCTGGACCTGAAAGCACATTTGCTCCCTTGGTGGTTCTGGTAATTTATAACAACATATATCTCATTGAACTAATAAACATTCAAGTGAAAGATTTCAGGAAGTTCAATGATTGGCATGGCAGGGACTAGGAATGTGGACCCCCTCAAAATGCTAAGGACATGGATTGGCAAAAGCTCAAGATTCTACATTTTTGGTTTAGTGATCCAAGATCACATTGAGTCCATAAGAAAGCCAATACTATTAAAAGGGGATGAGGTTTTGATAATGATCCATTTTCTCAAGTGCTCAATGATATTGCTCCAAAATCCTCAGCCACTTCCTTCTTTCAAATCTGTCCAAAACCCTAAAAGCCAACTCGGTTCCACCGAATCACTTTCATCTGGACCCACCGAGTTCATCAAGACAGTGCCACAAGCCAAACCCTAACAAATCGGATCCACCGATATGGATCTCAGTCTCACCGAGATGGGTGACCATCTTTCTATTACCTAGTTGCAATTCTTTTGGTCCCACCGAGATTGCATTCGGTAACACCGAGATGGAGTGACCAAGTTTCTGTTGCCAAGTTGCATCATTTCGGTCCCACCGAGATTATGCAATCGGTGCCACCGAGACTAGGTCTAGCCCTTACCATTGCACATTGGTTGCTCTGAGATGTTCCATCCGGTCCCACCAAAACTTCAAACGTTCATATCTTTGCTCAAGTCGGTCTCACCGAGATTCTTGTTTTGGTCCCACCGATTTTGGTCAAATGTGTAGCGGTTGGATTTCATGTGAAGGCTATTTATACCCCTCCACCACCCTCTTACCAAGTAAGAGAGCCATCAGAACATGACTACACTTCCACCATACATTTTCTGAGAGAAAACCACCTACTCATGTGTTGAGATCAAGACATTCCAATCCAACCATTTGAACCTTGATTTCTAGCCTTTCCCAAGTTCCTTTCCACTCAAATCTTTCTTCCACCATAGCCAAATCTGTGAGGAAGTTCTTGAGTGTTGGGGAGACTATCATTTGAAGAAGAAGAGCAAGGAGTTCATCATCAACACACCGTCTATTACCTTTTGGAGAGTGGTGTCTCCTAGATTGGTTTCGTGTCACTTGGGAGCCTCCAAGATCATGTGGAGTTGAACCAAGGAGTTTGTAAGGGCAATGAGATCGCCTACTTCCTGAAGATCTACCCCAAGTGAGGCTAGTCCTTCATGGACATAAGCCATGGTGGAATAGGCAAGGTTGCTTCTTCGTGGACCCTTTGTGGGTGGAGCCCTCCGTGGACTCGCGCAGCCGTTACCCTCCGTGGGTTGAAGCCTCCATCAACGTGGATGTACGATAGCACCACCTATCAGAACCATGCCAAAAATCATCGTGTCTTCATTGCATTTGAAATCTCTGATCCCCTCCTTTACTTACATGTGCAATTGCTTACTTTCCACTGCCACACTCTTAGAACTGCATGTGTAGGGTGTCACTTGACCTGTATACTTGCTAAAATCTGCCCACAACTAAAATTGGGAAAAGAATAGATTTTTATTTGGTCAAGTAGTCTAATCACCCCCCTCTAGACATACTTCCGATCCTACAAGTGGTATCAGAGCTTTGGTCTCCATTGCATTGGTTTCACAACCTAGGAGAGTATGGCGTCTAGTGAGGGAAACTATCACCATAGAGGTCCATATTTTGATGGTACAAACTTTGCTAGTTGGAAACATAAGATGAAAATGCATATTCTTGGTCATAACCCCGCCATTTGGGCTGTTGTTCGTGTTGGCTTGCAAGGTGAATTCTTTGAGGATGGCAAGGAACCGGATCGTGAAGCAACCACGGAAGAATTGAAGATGTTGCAATACAATGCTCAAGCTTGCGACATTCTCTTCAATGGTTTGTGCCCCGAGGAATTCAACAAGATCAGCCGCCTCGAGAATGCAAAGGAAATTTCGGATACTTTGGTTGATATGCATGAGGGTACTGAGTCCGTCAAGGAATCTAAGTTGGATGTGCTTCAAAGTCAACTTGACAAGTTCAAAATGAAGGATGGTGAAGGAGTCGCCGAAATGTACTCTAGGCTTGCTCTCATCACAAATGAGATTGCCGGCTTAGGAAGTGAAGAGATGACCGACAAATTCATCATCAAGAAGATCCTTAGAGCTTTGGATGGAAAATATGATACCATTTGCACATTGATCCAAATGATGCCAAATTACAAAGATCTCAAGCCCACGGAAGTCATTGGAAGGTTTGTTGCTCATGAAATGTCACTCAAGGACAAAGAGGAGCTACACAACAGATCAAGTGGTGCTTACAAAGCCTCAACCGATGCTCCCACAACTTCAAGTGACACGCTAGTATCCAATGAAGAGATAAGCCCAATGGTGAAAAGATTCAACAAGTTTTACAAGAACAAAGGAAAAGAAAGAAGCTCTAGCTCAAGACACTATGAGAGAAGATCATCAAGTCGTGACCGAAATTGTTACAATTATGGAAGACCCAGACACTAATCCAATGAGTGTACGGCACCTCACAAGAAAAGAGACGAATCACCAAGAGGAAGACATAGAAGAGATGAATCACCTCACAAGGAGAGAAGGAGTAGAGATGATCGTTATGAACGAAGACCCTCTCGAGGAAGCAATGATTCGGAAAGGAAGGACAAGTCATCCAAGAGCTACACAAGAAGAAGACATCAAGCTCATGTTGGTGAATGGATTTCCGGCTCCGACTCCGACAACCACTCCGAGAGAAGTTATTACTCCGACTCCGACTATAGTCAAGATGAAGGTGTTGCCGGACTTGCTCTTGTGTCATCCAACTCCTATGATCTATTTGATTCACCAAATGAAGGAATTGGAAGATGCTTCATGGAAAAAGGCCCCAAGGTATCACACCCCGAATACTTTGACTTCAATATTGATGAGGATGATTTGCTTGGTGATGATGATTTACTTGTTGATAAGGCTAGTGATGTGAGCTATAATGAAAATGCTAGTAATCATGATAGTCAAGAGGAAACGAATGACAATGCTATGAAGGAGATTGAGCGTCTAAATAAAGAACTAAATGCTCTTAAGTTAGCTCATGAAACAACTCAAGAGGATCATAGAGAACTTCTAAGAACTCATGAGAAGATACGCTTCGAGAAGCTAAATTTAGAGCAAGAACATGAGCTTCATAAAGCTATCAATGATGATCTTTGAAATAAGAGTTCTTCATATCTTGCCAAACGTTTACTCTTGTCTACCTTTATGCCACATGTTAAATCTAAGCAAACTAGCAACAAGGGTAAAAAGGGTTCTACTTCTAGTAGTAACAATAACAATGCTATATCCAATGTTGTTGCTTCTAGTAGTTCTATTGATTCCACTAATGATTCTCTTAGCCAAGTTACACTTGAGCAAGAAAACAATCTATTGAAAGGAATTATAGAAAAAGGTGTCTACAAGAGCCTTGCCGGGAGTAAGCAATTTGAGGAAATTGTGCGCAAGCAAGGAAGGCACCGGCAGAACCAAGGTGTTGGTTTTGAACGAAAGTTCAATGCCAATGGAGTTGAGTGGGAAGAAGATCAATACCCCAAGACGAAGTTTGTTCCTCAACAAGAGAAGTATGATCCTACTTCCTTCAAGGGAACACAAGCTCAAGATGATCTTCCACCACAAGACCACAAGCTAAAAGGCAAGGACAAGCTTCAAGAGGAGATTGACTCATTTGAAGAAGCACCTCAAGCCTTGGTCAAGTGGGTTCCCAAGACTTCATCAAGTTCTACTTCTTCAAGTGCTACTACAACTCCAAGGATTCCCATCAAGTTGATGTGGGTCCCAAAGAAGAAGAACTAGAGAGTTCTTGAGGGTGACTCCACCAACAAACTTCACTCACATTCATTTATGGCAAGCACTTGTGTAACCAACTTCAACATCTTGCACTAGTTCATGGAGTCACAAACCCTCTTGTTGGTAAGGCAAGGGACAAGGTATTCAATGCATTCATGGACATCATCACATGTGTACTTCACTCTATGTCTATGGATATCTTTGTATGTTCCTTGTGTGGGACTAACCCATGTAGGCATTGAAAGCACAAAATTCCAAGGATTGCTCCCAACTCTTGATGATCTACATCAACATTGAGCATCCACATCTTCAACATCTACCTGAAGTCATCATCGACAAAACCCAAGGTTAGTTCATCCCTCCTTGGGGGGTTATCACATCTAGGGGGAGCTTTGCTCTAAGACTTGAGTTAAAGCAACTCTAATGGTGTGAACACATCAATGCTTTATGTAAAAGTGGTAACCCCACTTGTGCTTAAACGATGAGTATGACCTATGATCAAATGTTCTCATTTGGCTCCTAAGTCAATATACTCATATATAGATGACTATGTCATCGCCCATTGCTTGATAGATGCATGAATTGGTTGTGCATGTTTGACACATATTTCATTTGCAATCTTATTGTGTGAGCATGTTGCTATGCATATTTTTCTCATTGAAGAACATCCATTTGTTGTTTTGCTTGTCTTGGTTTTTCTGGCCAAGTGGATGTACAAGAATGCCTAAGCACCTTCTCTAGCTATCTATTCATTCTTGTCTCAAAGTATATTCTTGCTATATCACAAAATTTGAACAAGTCATTTTCGGACCCTCCGGGTGAGGTGCACTCGGAGTCACCGATCTGAAAGGGCTGAACTCCAAAACCTTCAAATGTGTTTCGGTGTGACCAATCCATATTCACTCAGACTCACCAAAATCATTTGATTGATCTAAGTTTTGATCTCGGTGTAACCGATTTGGATCAACTCGGCGTCACTGATTTGCTGTAACCGCTCACAGTTACACGTCTCGGTGCCACCGATTTTATCCACTCGGTGCAACCGACAGCAGTTGGGTATATATATCCAGCGGGCCCGAACGATTGAAATTTGTCAAACTCTTTCGTTCCCGCACCCCTCTGCTGCCGTCGCCCCTGTCTCCGGACTTCGTCGTTGCGTCCAGCGCACCCTCGCCGTTGGACTCCGCTGCCGTCAACGGAAATCTTCACCGCCGTTGCCGCCGCAGAGAGTTTTCGCCAAGTTAGGGTAAAACTCGACCCCCTTGTGCTTCTAATTCTGATTCAATGCACTAGGGTACTCGCCATGATTCATGCCACGATTGCAATGCTCTTACCTCATACCAAATTCCGTAGAATAGATTCGAGCAAAAAATTTAGGGTTAAGTTTCCGCAGAACCAATCTCGGACCCACCGATTTGGAATTTTCAGAGTCACCGATTTGGTTTAGGCCATTGCACTAGTACGTCTCGGTTCCACCGAGTTGTACTAATCGGTGAGACCGAAAAGAAGTTTCAATGAAACCCTAGCATCTCAGCAGGACCAAAACCCATCTCGGTCTGACCGAAGTGGTGTGCCATGTCTCTGTCTTATGCTTCGGCTTCACAGAAATGTCCAACTCGGTTGATCCGATATTAGTTCTGTGAAAACTTGAAACTGAAGTTTGAACTCAATTTTTTCAAAAATTAGCTGCATTTTGTGATAACTCTTCCTCTCTGCCTATACCTACTCTATTCACAGGTCAGCTTGCAAGATGTCAGATGCCAGTGACAGTCAGAATGTGTCAGAAAGGTCAGCTGATTTGAGTGCAGGGACAAGCCCTAAGGAAAGCTTCTATGAAGGAGAAAGGAGTTCTCCTGATCTGCCCAAGGCTGCCACTAAGTCCAGAAAGAAGAGGAATTCAGATGATGATGATGAGGACTTTGCAGCTGAGGAGGCTACCTCCAAAAAGAAGAAGCATGCTATTGTAAGCAAAGAATATGAGAGTAAGCAGCAGAAGAAGGGAACCAGAAAAATTCCAGCATCAACTGCAGCCAAGAAAGGCATGACTATCACTCTTGAGGAGCCAACTGGCTCAAAGTCAAAGGCAAAAGCTCCAGGGAAGAAAAGGGAAAGAAAACAAATAGCACATGTCATATTCAAACCAACCTCCATGAGAAGAGATAGTGCTACTGAAGATGAGGAAGAACCAGCAGCAAATCCTCCTCCTGCCAAGCAACAAAAGCTTATGGCAGATGCTCTGAAATCCAGCACCTCCTCCAAAACTAAGAAAGCTACAACTACAAGACCCAAGAGAACCACTAGAGATGTCTCAGCCAAGGAGAAGAACAAGGCCTCAGTGCCTGAAGCAGAGATTGATGATGAGCCACAAGTGCTCAAGAAGCTAAGGCCCAAGTTGCCTGAACATGATGACACACATCCTATTACAGAGGATATGAAGGCAGGAAGGGACAATGGTCTGAGACAGTGGAGACTGAATGACCCCTATTCCATCAGAAGAAAGACTGCTTGTGACTACATGTTTCATACAAGAGAGCAACAAGATTTCTATGAGACAGTGCTGCTAGACAAGAAACCCATAGTCAGTGACATGAGATGGGTCAAGTGGGACTATATTGATGAGAATAAGGACAATTTTCCTCATGTGCATGAAAGTTTCAAGCTTGCAGGTGTGGACACTTTTGTTGGAAGGAAACTCACATCATGGAATGATGAGATGGTGATGCAATTCTATTCCACTGCACACTTCTATCCAAATGGGAAGATTGTGTGGATGACTGAGGGAGAAAGATACCAGTCTTCAATCACTGAGTGGGTTGCACTTCTAGAAGCTCCACAAGAAGAAGAGGACGATATTGATGTATATGCTAAACCAAAGATGGATCACAACTCTATGAAGAACATGTACAATCCTATCCCAGAGAAGGACCTTGAGGCACACAAGCTTGGATCTGCGAAGCATCTGCTACCTGGATTGGCCACCATCAACACCATATTGAGGCACACATTGATGCCCAAGTCTGGAGATGACAAGATGATTCGTCGCCACTCCATCAACATGCTACATTTGTTTGATGTTCCTCAGAAATTCAAGGTGATGAGCCTGATTATTGAAACAGTGAAGAGGATAGCAGCTGACCAGAAGAGGTCATGTGGTTTTGCTCCACACATTCAATTGCTTATCAATTCCAAGATTCCAAAGAACACCTACCATCTTGACAGAGAGCACCTTCCACTATTTCCTGAGTTGGAAGATAATGTAGTGGTGATGGATCCTTCTCACCCTACATCTGCTGAGGCACAAGCCAAGATGGAAGCAGCAAAAGCAGCCAAAGCAACCAAAGAAGCATCAGCTCCTAGCTCATCTACTGCTCATCTCAAGACTAAGACTGATCAAATGGCATATCTGCTTGAAGCCACCCAGAGGATTGAACAGGGTCTGACCAATCTTGACAAGAATCAGGCAAGCCTAGAGCGGATAGTGGAAACAAAATTCTATAATCTTGATGTCAAAGTCATAGAGATTCATACCTCAGTGGAGCAGCTTCAGAGAGATGTGGATAGAGTTAGAGAGTCTGACAGTGGTGATGAAATTCCTACCACCAACAGGTTTCATACTGTGCCTAGGGCACCAAGGTCTGCTGCTGTACCCACTGCAGATACAAGAACTACAGCCTCTGCTCCAGCTACAGCACCATCAGTTCCACCACCAGTATCCACTCCTCCAGCACAGCAGACATCAGCTGAAGCATTTGCAGATGCAGTCCTCTCTACACCGTCTACGCACACTGGAGCTGCCAGCCAGAGATCTTCACCTCCAGGAGCTCCTGCCCAGAGTGACGTGTAGCTCTATACCTATTCGAGCTTTTTGGTACTTGTTGCCAAAGGGGGAGAATTTGTATAGATCTTTAGCTTCGAGAGAGAGAGTGTTTTGCTTTTTTGCGTCGCTTGTTTTTTTTGAGAGATTTGGTGTGTGCTTGATACTTTGTTTGTGATTGTTTGAGACTATGTTGGTTGTGTGTTTGATCATACTATGCTTCATATCTATGCATATTGATTGTCCTTATCTTTATCTATGTATGATCATTCCTGTATGTTGTTGGTGATGAGTGCTTGTATTCCATTCATATCATTTTGTGCGCTCCACCAAGTTGTATGTGACATGGAAGAGTGACCTATGATCCTAATCGATTGTGCATTTGCATTCAAACGCAAATTTTAAATAATGCACAAATTTAGGGGGAGCTCTTACTTATCACATACTTCTCAAAGCGACGATACTATTCATTGATTATATCCTCTATCGAAGCTTTGATCTATATGTTGTCATCAATTACCAAAAAGGGGGAGATTGAAAGCACATTTGATCCCTTGGTGGTTTTGGTAATTTATAACAACATATATCTCATTGAACTAATACACATTCAAGTGAAAGATTTCAGGAAGTTCAATGATTGGCATGGCAAGGACTAGGAATGTGGACCCCTCAAAATGCTAAGGACATGGATTGGCAAAAGCTCAAGACTCTACATTTTTGGTTTAGTGATCCAAGATCACATTGAGTCCATGGGAAAGCCAATACTATTAAAAGGGGATGAGGTTTTGATAATGATCCATTTGCTCAAGTGCTCAATGATATTGCTCCAAAATCGTCAGCCACTTCCTTCTTTCAAATCTGTCCAAGACCCTAAAAGCCAACTCGGTTCCACCGAATCACTTTCATCCGAACCCACCGAGTTCATCAAGACAGTGCCACAAGCCAAACCCTAACAAATCAGATCCACAGATATGGATCTCGGTCTCACCGAGATAGGTGACCATCTTTCTGTTGCCTAGTTGCAATTCTTTCGGTCCCACAGAGATTGCATTCGGTAACACCGAGATGGAGTGACCAAGTTTCTGTTGCCAAGTTGCATCATTTCGGTCCCACCGAGATTATGCAATCGGTGCCACCGAGACTAGGTCTAGCCCTTACCATTACACATCGGTTGCTCCGAGATGTTCCATCCGGTCCCACCGAAAACTTCAAACGTTCATATCTTTGCTCAAGTCGGTCTCACCGAGATTCTTGTTTCGGTCCCACCGATTTTGGTCAAATGTGTGTAACGGTTGGATTTCGTGTGAAGGCTATTTATACCCCTCCACCACCCTCTTACCAAGTAAGAGAGCCATCAGAACGTGCCTACACTTCCACCATACATTTTCTGAGAGAGAACCACCTACTCATGTGTTGAGATCAATACATTCCAATCCAACCATTTGAACCTTGATTTCTAGCATTTCCCAAGTTGCTTTCCACTCAAATCTTTCTTCCACCATAGCCAAATCTATGAGGAAGTTCTTGAGTGTTGGGGAGACTATCATTTGAAGGACAAGAGCAAGGAGTTCATCATCAACACACCTTCTATTACCTTTTGGAAAGTGGTGTCTCCTAGATTGGTTTGGTGTCACTTGGGAGCCTCCAAGATCATGTGGAGTTGAACCAAGGAGTTTGTAAGGGCAAGGAGATCGCCTACTTCGTGGAGAAATACCCCAAGTGAGGCTAGTCCTTCGTGGACGCAAGCCATGGTGGAATAGGCAAGGTTGCTTCTTCGTGGACCCTTTGTGGGTGGAGCCCTCCATGGACTCACGCAGCCATTACCCTCCGTGGGTTGAAGCCTCCATCAACGTGGACGTACGATAGCACCACCTATTGGAACCACGCCAAAAATCATCGTGTCTTCATTGCGTTTAAAATCTCCGATCCCCTCCTTTACTTACATGTGCAATTGCTTACTTTCCGCTGCCACACTCTTAGAATTGCATGTGTAGGGTGTCACTTGACCTGTATACTTGCTAAAATCTGCCCACAACTAAAATTGGGAAAATGATAGATTTTTATTTGGTCAAGTAGTCTAATCACCCCCCCTCTAGACATACTTTTGATCCTACAGGACCTCAGGTCCTTACCGTCGAGACAAGTGCTCCCGCAACTGAAGAGATGCCTTTAGTCCTTGTCGTCGAGCCACAAGCTCCGGCATGGGCGCAGCAGATCGTCTACTTCCTTCAAACAGGAGAACTTCCCGATGACCAAGAAGAAGCTGAGAAAGTAGCCCGTTAGTCAAGTATGTATTAGTTTGTTGATAACATTCTGCACAGAAAGAGACCAAATGGGGTGAAATTGAAGTGGATTTGCCGGAACATGGACTGAAGCTGTTGGCGTAAATACATGGAGGCATATGTGGCTCTCACATAGGATCAAGAGCCCTTGTTGGCAAAGCTTTTCGGCAAGGCTTCTATTGGCCCACTGCTCTCCAGGATGCAACGACACTAGTAACCAAGTGTGAAGCGTGCCAGTTCCATTCCAAGAATACACATCAGCCAGCTCAAGCCCTTCAAACAATCCCTCTCTCCTGGCCCTTCTCGGTCTGGGGGCTCCGTATTTTGGGCCCTTTTCCCCGTGCTACCGGGGGCTTTGAGTTCTTGTACGTCACAATCAACAAGTTCACAAAGTGGCCTGAAGTAGAGCTAGTGAGGAAGGTGATAGCACAATCAGCTGTCAAGTTCTTCAAAGGATTAGTTTGTCATTTTGGTGTTCCTAACAGGATCATCACCGACAACGGCACACAGTTCACGGGCCGCACCTTCATGTAATACATCCAAGGCTTTGGAAGCAAGATCTGTTTTGCGTCTGTTGCTCACCTGAGAAGCAACGGTCAAGCAGAGAGGGCAAACGCTAAAGTGTTGTGTGGCCTCAAGACAAGAACTTTCGACATGCTGCCTAGGTGCGGAAGGCACTGGATTGATTAGTTGCCGGCGGTTCTTTGGTCACTCAGAATGACACCAAATCGAGCCACCGGCCAAACATCCTTCTCCCTAGTCTATGGTGCAGAGGCGGTGCTCCCCACGGAACTCATGTACGGGTCACCTCGAGTGCTTGCTTATGATGAAGCTGAGCAAGAGCAGCTGCAGCAAGATGATGCCATGCTCCTTGAGGAAGATCATCTTCGGGCTATTGTGCGAGCTGCACGCTACCAGCAAGCTTTTCACCGCTACCATAGCCGCAAAGTTCATGCCCGGAGTCTTGAGGAAGGCGACCTTGTTCTTCGGCGGATCCAGTCCGCCAAGGGATCAAACAAGTTGACGCCAAAGTGGGAAGGCCCTTATCGGGTAGTACGAGTCACCAGACCTGGCGCAGTTCGTCTGGAGACCGAAGATGGCACTCCAGTGCAGAACTCATGGAATATTGAGCATCTTCGCCAGTTCTACCCGTGAGGCACAGTTGCCAAACCCCCCGGCAACCCCTTTTGTACGAGTCTTGTCGGCAAGACATGTAATCCTTTGTACAAAGCCAGGTGCAGACCCTGTGCATAAGTGAAATAAATTTAAGTGTTTCACAACTCTTTGTCAAAGTACATATTTATTTGTGTATGTTGCATGTGATGTTGTGTTACATTTTGCCCTGTATGAAATGATTAATGAGCCATCAAGGTCTCCAGCCTCCTCTTTTCTCTTCTTTCTTTTTGTCAAAGGACAGAAGGGTTCATCGCGTGCAAGTTTCCCGGGGGGAGTGATGGTGTGGATACCACCAAGTGACATTCAAGTGATCATTTTACGACAAGAAGTACAGCGAAGAAAAAGCTAAGTTGAAAAACTTTGAAACAAATTCTTTGTTGTAGTTACAATTTCCCCTTTGAACGATTTTGGCCTTTGTATGAGAAACCTGCACACTAAGGAACCTTGTCATAATCAGCTGCGCTCTTACTTTGTTTCGAGTCCGCTCAACAACTTAAGTAGCTGCGTTATGACCATCAAGCGTAACCTTGCCGGCAGCGGTACTTTCGGCAAGCTGCTAAGGATCCGTTCCTCAAGCGCTCGCGGCAAGAGTACGGGCACCGACAAGTTTCCGGCAAGCGTAGGGTACAAAAATCATGCAAAGGCAGAATAAAACAAGGGGAGATAGCATACATCCATTCATCAACACAAGTTATATTACATCACAAGCCAAGTGCAGTTCTAACTTAAGATAAAATCTATCTTTTACATGAACCACTGGCGACAAGAAATTGCAAGGGGGTAATCTCTGTGTTGAACCTCGGTCCTTGGAATCTGGTTAACCTTGTTGATGATCGGGGCAATGAGCTCTTCGGCGATTGAAGTATCAGCTCCCTGTGGCAAGCTCTTGAAGGCCTTGGAGACGTCAATGCCAGGATTCCGGTAGACAATCTTGATGAGCACTTTGGAAAGGACGTCACTGCAGAACTTGCGGGATTCATTGGCAAAGTGAGCAGCTCTCTCACCATGATATTTCTCCAATGCCTTGACAAGACTTTTGAAGAATAAAGTGAGTCTAGCGCTGGTGGCGTCCCTTTCATTGGTGGAGAAGTGGCATTCCGGCAAGCCCATGGTGGATAGCTATGCGGTGAGGTTTTCCGCAGTAGCCACAAGGCGCTCAGTCCAAAGCTTGTAGGTGGTTTTGAGCTCGTTGAAGGAGTTTGCGGCACTTTCAAGCAAGGCCTTCTCGTCCTGGAAGTCCTTCGTCAAAATATTCTCACGCTCCTTGGCGTCGTCAAGAGACTTTTCCAAGGTGGTCAACTTGAGCTTATGATCTTCAATAATGCATGTGGCCTGAGTGAGTTCTTGGTTCTTGGTGGATATTGAAGTTTGCAGCTTTGCCAAGGTGTGAGTTGCCTTCTCTATGTCTGCTTTGAGCGCCAAGATCTCCTTGCCGTTGGCAGCAAGATCTGCTTCAAGTTTCTGCACTTTGTTCTCCAGCCCATTCTTGGCGGCCTCTGCAGCTTCGGCAGCATCGATGGCCTCCTTGATTTTGCTAGCATGATCTGCAACCTGAGCTTTGATTACTTCCTTGTGCTTTCACTCCAGCTCCAGGGTCTTCTATGCAATGAGAGCTTGAATCTCATCATCTTTACTGCGAAGTGTAGCGGCAAGCGCTACTTCGCGAGTGGCAAGCTCTTCTTCATGAGCGTCAAGGCCAACCTTGCGCTCATTCAACTTCACCTCAGCTGCCGCTATTCTTTGCATAGCCTCCTCTTGTGCCTTCTCGGCTTCAGCCTTTTCTAAAATGAACTGCTCCTTCGCGATGGAAAGTTGAGTGTGGCATTCGTGGAGATCCTGGAGGCACTCTGCATACCAGGTTTGCGTCTCCTCCACACGCTTCTATAATTCTTCTTCTGCCTTGCCGAGGACGGCAGCTCTGGAGTCCAAGCTTTCCGTTCGGCTGCGGTAACACGCCTAAAGCTTCTAGAAGTTCTCACTCATGGCCTTGAGGAGATGCTGCTCTTTAGACTCATTACTGCTGGCGCGCGGTTCATCGACAACTTCAAGCCCAGCAGCAGTAATGACCTCATCATCAAACACTTCTCTCCAGTAGGCGTACTGAGGCTTGACGTTCCAGGAATGCTGACAAACAAGTTATCGCCAACCTTCAGATATTTGCTTGAGGGAGGCGCTTCAGATGTCGAAGGTTGATCATCAACAACTGCCTTGCCGGTAGTGATCACCCTCATGGCTGAGTTAGCGCTTGGTGCTCCTGAGACCGAAATGTCATCAGTGGCCTCAGCACTCTTGTTGCCGCCCTCCTCGGCACTATCCGTAACAACATCCTCATGGGTGGCCTTGGAGGCTTCTTCATCAGCAATCCTGGTGGCCTCCTCAGCGGCAATTTTGCTGGCCTCATCGGCAGCGTCCTTTGCGATCCCCTCAATAACGATATCAACATCCATCTCGTCAGTTGGGGGTGGATCTAAGAAGGTGAAGAAGAAACAAATCAAATTCAAGATCAAGTTCAAGAAAACAAAAAAGAAGATTAAAGAAGAAAAGTGCTTGACGGCAGAAGACTTACGGATTGGGTCTATTGAGGAGGAACAGTTTCTTCTCCGACAACCTCGGTTGTCGTCGCCTGGTTGCCGGCACTTCATTAGTGCGAACAGCTCATCGGTGGAGGTCCTTGCCGGAGAGCTGCTTGCCGGGGCAGCGGATGACGGAGACGTCATAGTTGGATCTGCCTCCATGCGTTCCTCTTCGTGGAGATCTTCTCCTACTCCCTTGCTGATGTCAGCGGTGAATATTTCAACACCAACATTTTCCAAAGGAAAGTGAGTAATGGCCTCACGCTGGGGGCTGTGCTGAGGGCTGATAGCCACAACGTCGTCATCTGGCGCTATGCTTGCCGTTGGTTCGTCCTCTGCCGTGGTCCTCACATTCTTGGTCATCCCTTTGCGCCAAGGTTTGCTCGTCGCTGTTAAATCAAGTCAAGACGGAGCAAATCAGATTAACAACAACGAGAAATCAAGAATCAATGAAAGTGGTTGAAGACACGTACTCTTCTTCCTCCTCCTCGTCACTAAGGATGGAGAGATCATATAAGCTCTCAGGTCTAGTGCTGGAGGCAGGAAGCGGGGTAGAAGTTCTAGCCCGCTTGGTTGCTGCGGGCGCGGTAGGTCGAGAAGACCCGGCTACTCCGGCAGCCAGTGTAGCTGTTCACCTCATAGAGGTACGCCACACTTGTTGCTGTTAAGGAGCTTGGCGTCGAGATCCTTGCCGTCCGGTGGCCTTGGCGGCCACTTCCTTGTCAGCTACCACATCACCTAAAGGTGGGAGATGGACTGGCTCTCCGGAGGCAGCTTTCCGGAGGACACGAGGCTTCCTTGCCGGAACAGCAGGAACATGGGGCTCCCTATGCACTTCCTCCTCGGCGGTTTCTTCGCCCTGTTCCTGATACGTCTCCAACGTATCTATAATTTTTGATTGTTCCATGCTATTATAGTATCAATCTTGGATGTTTTATATATCATTTACAGCAATTATATATCATTTTTTGGGACTAACCTATTAACTTAGTGCCAAGTGTCAGTTGCTGTTTTTTGCCTATTTTTGGTTTTCCAGAATATCAGTACCAAACGAAGTCCAAATGCCATGAAACTTTTTGGAGATTTTTTTCTGGACATAAGAGACACTAGAAGCTTTGGGAGGAGGCCAGAAGCCAGAGGAGGTGGCCACGAGCCACTAGGGCGCGCCTGGGGGGCAGGCACGCCCTGGTGCCTCATGGGCCCCTCTCTGGTCCTTTTGACCTAATTCCACCTCTATAAATTCTCAAAAATCGGGAAACCAACAGAGGAGTCCACGAAATACTTTTTCCGCCGCCGCAAGTTCCTGTTCTCGAGAGATCCCATCTGGAGGCCTTTTCCGGCACTCCGCCGGAGGGGAAATCGATCACGGAGGGGCTCTCCATCAACCTTGCTACCCTTCCGATGATGCGTGAGTAGTTTACCACAGACCTTCGGGTCCATAGTTAGTAGCTAGATGGCTTCTTTTCTTTTTTTGATCTTCAATACAATGTTCTCCTCGATGTTCGGAGTTCTATCTGATGTAATCACTTTTTGCGGTGTGTTTGTTGGGATCCGATGAATTGTGAGTTTATGATCAGATTATCCATGAATATTATTTGAGTCTTCTCTGAACTCTTTTATGCATGATTATTATAGCTTCGTATTTCTTCTCCTATCTATTGATTTGGTTTGGCAAACTAGATTGATTTATCTTGCGGTGCTCAATCCCAGTGACAGAAAGGGACATGACACGTATGCATCGTTGCTATTAAGGGTAAAAAGATGGGGTTTATTCATGCATGAGTTTACTTTGTCTACATCATGTCATCTTGCTTAAGGCGTTACTCCGTTCTTTATGAACGGAATACTCTAGATGCATGCTGGATAGCGGTCGATGGGTGGAGTAATAGTAGTAGATGCAGAATCGTTTCGGTCTACTTGTCTCAGACGTGATGCCTATATACATGATCATTGCCTTCGATATCATCATGATTATTTGCTTTTCTATCAATTGCCCAACAGTAATTTGTTTACCCACCGTATGCTATTTTCTCGAGAGAAGCCTCTAGTGAAAACTATGGCCCCCGGGTCTACCTAAATCATATATTAAAAATCCTAAAAATACCTTGCTGCACTTTTACTTTATTTATTTTATTTTGTATTTTTGTTCGATCTATCTATCTATCTATCATCATACAATTTAATCTTGCAATTTACCGCCAAGGGATTGACAACCCCTTGTTCGCGTTGTTGTTTTCTGTGCAGGTGCTGCTAACAAGTTGTTGCGTGATTCTCCTACTGGATTGATAACCTTGGTTTCATAACTGAGGGAAATACTTATCTCTACTATACTGCATCATCCCTTCCTCTTCGGGGAAATACCAACGCAAGCTACAAGTAGCAGTTCCCCGACAAGTTCTTCCGGTGGCTCCTCTGACGTTTCATCCTCAGCTTCTTCATCAACATTGGCTGCAGCGGATTCAGAGCCGTTGGCACCTTCAGACATTCCTGCCTCCGCCGCTCTACTGGCAATGTGCTCCAGTTCTGCGTCGGTGGTGTCCCGGATGAGGTCTTTCTCCTCCCTGACGGCCCTCTCCACCAGTGTATCAAACCATCTTCTCACCACGTCTTCGGGCGGTTCTTGCCAAGGTCCTTCGACGCCATGGGAATTGCAAGCTGGCATCATTGCAATGATGCCATCCCTGGCGGAGTTATTGCACAAGGGCACAACACTTGCCGGCAGCTTGAACTCGCCGGTGGCACGGAAGAGCTGGTGGCAGAGTATTGTATGCTGCAGTACTGTCAGATTGGCGTGAAGCCCAGTCCGCACTCACATGATGTCAGCCGTGTTCTTATAATCCCAGGTGGGCCTACCTTTATCTTGAAGGGGAGCAATGCGGCGGCGAAGAATATCAGCCCCCACCATTTCAATGGTGTGGCCGGCAACCTTGAGGCGGAGGATACGATCCGTGGCGATTGTGAGCTTGTCGTCATTTGCGTCAAGACAGCTCCAGTCCTTGCCGCGTTTCACCGTTGTTGTTCTGGGCTTACAAAAATCTGGGAATTTGTCATCCTTGATCCAGCACCATTCTCCGCGCCATTCATTCCATTTCAAGTGGAGTAGCCCACCAAGATAGGCTTCCTTATCCCTGGGAATCCAGGTGATACCACCGGAAAGGGCATCTGCTTCGATGCGTGGGGTGAAGTAGTGACAGAACAAAGCTACGTTGGGCACTACTCCAACAAAGTTCTCGCACAAATGTGCAAAGACAGCCATACAGGTCATGGCATTTGGTGTGAAGTCTAAAAGACGGAACCCGTAGGTGTACATGATCTCAGAGAAGAAATCAGAGAAAGGGGGACAAGACCCCAATAAAAATATGCGACGAAGAAGGGATACTTGTCCTTGCTAGATTTGACGGAGCCGTGAAGAACATGCGGCGTGGAGTGGGCTTTCGTCTCCTTCCCCCACATGATCGAGTACCGCTCCACCAAGTCGTGCTCCTTCAGCACCGGCGTGAAGACGACGTTGTTCCTCCGTAGCGCCGCCAGCTCCTCCTTCCTCGCCTCTACGTTGGGTTTGACTACCTTCTCTGACTTATCTTGGTTCTTCTTGGGGGCCATGATTGCTTTGAGGAGGGCGGATTTGGAAGCAAGTGGGGGCGCGGTGCGGCGGCGGAAGAAGATGCGCTATGTTCTTGCGCAAGGATGAAGACGAAGCGGGCTTGCTAGATTGGAGAAGAAGGGGGTAAATGAGCAGCGCCCCTCACGGTTTCCTTTTTATGGGGAAGGCGCGGGGGCTGGCTCTTTACTGTCCTACGTGGCTGCGCTTTTCAGGTGCACTACCCCTGGCAGTCGTTTCAATCCACCTCTCCCACGTCCGCATTTAATGCACGTCGTGGAGGCGTGGTCAAAGAGAAGATTACATCAGTTACCCTCTACCATGCATGCATGTGCACTGTTTGGGCCTAGCCCAACGACGCCTCACATGCGTGTGTGGCCCAGGCCCGAGGGCTCCTGTCGGTGTATCAAGACGTGGGTGCTTGGTACCCTGACTTGTGCACAGGCAGTTGTAGCCTTCCCGACGGCAGGGCTTGCCGGAGGACTACTACATACAAGACTCAAGACTTGGCTTGCTAGACCATGAAAAAGACCTCCAGAAAGGTCATCGAGAAGTACTAAGTTAGTACTAAAGATGAAGATTGCACTTGCCGGCAAACGAAGCAAGACAAGCTCCGTGCCGGCAAGCTCCCATCACATGTCCACTGCTCCACCTCAGCGACACGCCAGTCGCCTGTCAAGTAAGTGTCGAGCGGGCAGGCAGTTTGGTGAGCTCTGTCTGGGCACATGTCAGCTCACCGCCAAAGATACAACTTTAATGACACCCGTCCAGGAGGCGTGTCAAGACAATAAGAGGTAGTTGGGCGAACGGCACAGAAGAAGAGACAACCCTTGCCGGCAAGCCTTACCAGCATGACACCTCATGGCTCATTTAATGCCCTTGTCCTAACCCGTCAGAGTTAGGTATGATAGCACTGTAGCCACTGTTTACAGTATGTAATTACCAAAATGCCACTGTGGTGACACCTTTCTCTATAAAAAGATGCCCATGGCTACCTTTACAAGGGTCGATACTTTGCTCAATTGCACATGTAGCTGCACTTCCCGCGCACCCTTGCCGATAAGTTGCGCTCCTTGTAACTTGAGTTCAAACACATCCAATATAAACAAAGCAGGAGTAGGGTTTTACACCTCATGGTGGCCCGAACCTGGGTAAAACGCTTGTGTTGATTGTTGAATCTGCTCTTTGTGCTTGCGCATCCCCACAATCGAACCACAAAGGGGTATTCTTGATCCCATAGATTGTCGTACGCACAACATGATGCCACTGATGGGGAACATTGCATGGAAAACAAAAAAAATTCCTACGAAACAATTCTATGGAGATGCTAGCTGATACTTCTCCAACGTATCTATAATTTATGAAGTATTCATGCCATGTTAGCAATAATTTTATATGATTTTGGTGCACTTTTATATGACTTTTATATGATTTTGATGGACTAACATATTGACCTAGTGCCCAGTGCCAGTTGCTATTTTCTGCTTGTTTTTGGTTTTCTAGAAAATCCATATCAAATGAAGTCCAAACGCAGCGAAACTTTTTGACGATTTTTTCTGGAAGGAAAGAGACACAGGAAGCTTTGAGGGAGTACTAGAAGCCCCACAGGGACCCCACAAGGCAACAGGGCGCGCCCAGGGGTGGCCGCGCCCTAATGCTTTGTGGGCCCCCTATGGCACCTCTTTGCATGATTCCAACGCCAAAAATTCTTATATATACAGAAACCCCCGAAAGTTAACCGAGATGAGTTTTTCCGCCGCCGCAAGCCTCTGTTCCGAAGCGATCCCATCTGGAGCTCCAT
The DNA here is from genome assembly GCA_039707655.1 of Elymus sibiricus. Lineage (NCBI taxonomy): Eukaryota > Viridiplantae > Streptophyta > Magnoliopsida > Poales > Poaceae > Elymus > Elymus sibiricus. The sequence continues at coordinate 307,272,376 of CM077672.1, forward strand.
TCCGGCACCCTGCCGGAGGGGGGAAGTCATCACCGGAGGCCATCTTCATCATCCCCGCTGCTTCCATGATGAGGCGGGAGTAGTTCACCCTCGAGGCTGAGGGTATGTACCAGTAGCTATGTGTTTGATCTCTCTCTCTCTCTCTCTCATGTTCTTGATTTGGCACGATCTTGATGTACTGCGAGCTTTGTTAATATAGTTGGATCATATGGTGTTTCTTCCCTCTCTATCTTCTTGTGATGAATTGAGTGTTTCCCTTTTAGGTTTCATTATTGTCGGATTGAATACTTTGGATTTGAGAACACTTGATGTATGTCTTGCATATGGATACCCGTGGTGACAATGGGGTATTCTATTGAGTCACTTGATGTATGTTTTGGTAATCAACTTGTGGATTCCTGTGACCTTGGGGTAATCTAGGCATATGAGTTGGTGCACGCTTTCATCTTCCTTTCTCAGATAGAAACTTTGGGGCACTCTTTGAAGTTCTCTGTGTGGATTGAATATTATGAATTTGAAGTTGTTTGATGCATATCGAATAGTTAACTCACGGATACTTGTGGTGACATTGGAGTATCTAGGTGACATTAGAGTTAATTGATATGTATCATATGGTGTTATTTTAGTACAAACTCTAGGGTAGTTTGTGACACTTATAGGGATGGCTCAATAGATTGATCGGAAAGGATAACTTTGAGGTGGTTTCGTACCCTACAACAATTTCATCTTATGTTCTCTGCTAGTAGGAACTTTGGAGTGATTCTTTGTCGCACGTTGAGGGATTGTTATATGATTCAATTATGTTAGCAGTGTTGAGAGATTGCACTAGTGAAAGTATGAACCCTAGGCCTTGTTTCTAAGCATTGCAATACCGTTTGTGCTCAATTTTACTACTTGCTACCTTGCTGTTTTTATTATTTCAGATTGCAAAAACCTATATCTACTATCCATACTACACTTGTATCACCATCTCTTCGCCGAACTAGTGCACCTATACAATTTACCATTGTATTGGGTGTGTTGGCGACACAAGAGATTGTTTGTATTTGATTGCAGGGTTGTTTGAGAGAGACCATCTTCATCCTACACCTCCCACGGATTGATAAACCTTAGGTCATCCACTTGAGGGAAATTTGCTGCTGTCCTACAAAGCTCTGCGCTTGGAGGCCCAACAAAGTCTACAAGAAATAAAGTTGTATAGTAGACATCAAGCTCTTTTCTAGCACCGTTGCCGGGGAGGTGAGTGCTTGAAGGTATATCTTTAGATCTTGCAAATGAATCTTTTAGTTTCTTGTTTTTCTCTAGTTTGGTTTATAAAAAATTACAAAAAAAATGGAATTGAAGTTGCATCAAATGCTTTACCTTTATGAAGTCTTTCTTGAAAATAAGGATTCCGTTAGTTGTGCTCAATTGCTAGAGGAAGAATTTAATAAACGGTTTAATGTGAGTCCTTTGAATGATGAGCATGATTGCAATGTTGTTAGTACGTTTGCTATGAATATCCATAATGCTAATGATGATTGCACTAGTCATGATAAGAAGGTTTCTTATAAGCATGTCAATTTTTGTGGAGTGCATAAACTTTGTGAAGACATGCCTTACAGGGATGATAGATTTTGTAAGAAGCATAAACATGATAAAACCAATTGGTGGCTTAAAGTGATAGATGAATTTTCTACAAAATTATGCTCTCTTCATCCCATTACTTATGAACTTTGCAATAAGATTGGTCATCTTAATTTCCAATGCATAGTTTTTCATGATCGAATCGTGGCCAAATATTGTAATAATTTGATTACCCTTGAACTTTATAATGAACTTTGTCTATTTTTGGGGTGTGAAGAATTAACACATAAAAATAGTTGGTTTGAAGTATTCATTCTCACAGACAACATTGAAACTAATCTAAAGGAAATCTATATGTTTTGTGTGGTAAATTGCAATGAGAATGCTTATATAGCCAATTATAGAAAGATGGGAAAACCAATATAAAAGGAATACTAATGGAAGGGTAAAGATACCCCCTTTCCCTCCTATTTTCTCTCATGATGAAACAGGTAACGAGGAGGAGCTTCCTATCCAACCAATCTCTTCAATAAGGAGCTTGGAAAAATTAAATAAACCCACACATAATGTGGAGAAGAAGAAGAAAAGAAGGAAAACCAAAGGAAAAAAGGTATCTCTCCCAAATAATGTTGCTCCTATTGTTGTGTCCCATGAGCATGAATTAAAAATAATTGTGGAAGAAGATACACTTGATGGTATTGTTTCTTGTTCTTATGGTACAATGTCCGAAGGAATTATTGAAGATGATTTTGTTATGCCTATTACTTGTTGTGATAATTATGATTGGGAAGATAATGCTACTTTTTATAATCTTGAAAATCTTTTTGGCACCAGCTTGGGAAATTATGATGATAATAATTGTTATACTATTGGTGCTATTCATACTATTGATGATAAGAGTGATTATGCTAATGATATGCAAACCCACAAGCTTGGGGATGCTATGTTTGACGAGAATGACATGTTTGAGAATTTATTTGCTGCAAATAATGTTTATCCTAAGCTTGGGGATGCTATGATTTATGAGGATGATATTTTTAGTCCCCCTACTTTCAATGATCAAAATTATTATGATGATAGCATGTCTCCTATCTATGATGATTGCAATAATAATGAAAGTGGGTTTGCAAGAATATCAAATTTAGGTAATAATTATCCCACTATTTTGGAGGGTGTTCAATCTTATAATAATGATAAAATTGGATTTGGAGAGGTCATCACTTTATTTAGTGTTGAATCCGCTACTTTGGAAGAGGTTTCAATTGATTATGATGAGAACAAAATTGCTACTTATGATGATTATTGTGATGATACTTATGTTATGAAAAGTAGTGATGATTATTCTTATAAAACTTGTAATAAGTATGAATACCCTTTTACTGAACATTACTCTTTTAATGTGGAAACAATTTATAGTATTCAAATTTCATATGATACTCCCACTATTATGAATGAGAAGAAAATTGCTTATGTGGTGAGTAGTAACTATTCTATGCTTGTGGATCATGAAAAGAATGCTTTGTGTGATAGCTATATTTTTGAATTCATTCATGATTCTACTGAAAATTATTATGAGAGAGGAACATATGCTTGTAGGCTTCTCAATAATATTAAGTTTCATCTCTATGGGTTGAACGTCTTGGAGTCATGCTTGTTTTGCCTTCCTATGCTAGTTGATTCTTGCTCCCATAAGTTGTTTGCTCACAAAATACCTATGCATAGGAAGTGGGTTAGGCTTAGATGTGCTAGTCATATGCTTCATGATGCCCCCTTATGTGTTTCAATTCTTATTTCTATGTGAGCATCATTAGAATCATCATGCCGAGCTAAAAGGCTTTAAAGAAAAGCGCTTGTTGGGAGACAACCCAAAATTTACCCCTACTATTTTTGTGTGTTCACATGATTAAGATACTGTAGTATTCATGTTTTATATCTTTTATTTCAATAAAGTGCCAAGTAAGACCATTGGGATAGTGCAAATGCTTGTTGATTTGATTCTGTGCAAAAATAGAAACTTTTGCGTCCAGTATTTGATTTTACTTTTTTGCTGGAGCATCAAAAAATTCTGAAATTTTTACAAAGTATTGGGTTACAAATTGTTTAGTATTTCCTAATTTTTCAGAATTTTTGGGGTTACAGAAGTATGGTTATAGTTCAGATCATTATAGACTGTTCTGTTTTTGACAGAATCGACTTTGTTTGCATAGTTTGCTTGTTTTAGCATTTCCATAGCATATATTGAGTGATATAAATTGTGGAAATGATAGAGTAAAGTAGGAATTATGGATCTTGTCTTGACAGTACCAAAGTGAATGCTTTATTTATTATCATACTAACCTACCTCGCGAGTTCCGTTAAGTTTTGTGTGATTGAAGTTTTCAAGTTTTGGGTGAGATATCAATATGAGGAGAATAAGGAGTGGCAAGACCCTAAGCTTGGGGATGCCCAAGGCATCCCAAGGTAATATTTAAGGAAGACTCAAGCATCTAAGCTTGGGGATGCCCCGGATGGCATCCCCTCTTTCGTCTTCAACATTATCGGTAACCTCACTTGGGACTATATTTTTATTCGTCACATGATATGTGTTTTGCTTGGAGCGTCAATTTATATTGTTGAGATTTGCTTTATGTTATTAATAATCATGTTTGTATCTTTTATCTCAATAAAATTGACAAGTATAGCCTTTAGCATGCTCAGGTTGCAAGTCTATATGTTGTTGTATGAAAACAGAAAGTTTGCTGTTATGTCTTGAATATTCCTGAATAGTTAGAACATGATAAAATCTTGAATTTTTTGCACAGTAAGTTATGATAAATTTTGTACAGTGTGATCATTTTTCAGAATTTTTGGAGTTAATTAAGTATGAATTTTGCTTCATCCTTTACAGACTGTTCTGTTTAGACAGATTGCTGTTATGTTTGCATTGTTTGCATATGTTTGCTTGTTTAATAGTTCTATTTGAGAATAGGAGTATTAAATATGCAGAGGCATTTAGTATGCAATGTTTAATTATAATTTAGTGATTTGTTATAGTAGAGAATGATAAGGCTTTGAGTTGATTTATACTAACTTATCTCACGAGTTCTTGTTGATTTTTGTGTGGATGAAGTTTTTAAGATTTAGGAGAAACCGTGATATGAGAGGAATTAAGGAGACACAAGAGCTCAAGCTTGGGGATGACCAAGGATCCCCAAGATAATATTCCAAGAAGTCTCAAGCATCTAAGCTTGGGGATGCCCCGGTAGGCATCCCACCTTTCTTCATCAACAACTATCGGTTAGTTTCGGTTGAGCCTAAGTTTTTATTTGTTCACATGATATGTGCTATTCTTGGAGTGCCCTTTTATATTTGTTTTCTGTTTGAATAAAGTACTTGAATCTGAAATCTTTATTTGTAGAGAGTCTTCACGTAGCTACTTCATTGTTTAACTACTCATTGTTCTTCACTTATATCTTTTGGAGTAGTTTGTCATTCACTCTTGTGCTTCACTTATATCCTATGAGTGAATTGTGTCGGAATCGAGGCTCCGGGGACCCTGGTTCGAACACTGGGGGCAAGCTCACGCTCTCCTACTCAATGGTGACCATGGTGAGGCCACGGCGAGAGTGCGCGGAGCGGAACAGGGCAAGACAGGGGACACAGCGAGCTACCCAGGTTCGGGCCACCTTGCGGTGTAAAACCCTACTCCTGCTTTGGGTTGGGATTATGGAGTGCAAGATGGTCTCGCGTAAAAGGTAGAAGGAGGAGGAAAATCCAATCCCCTACAATGGAAGCACTGCCCCTTATTTATAGGCGCCCTGGCCCTCTTCCCATGAAAATCTCGGCGGGAAGGGAAACCACACAAGGTGGGATTTGAAAGGGGACAGGCGCTCAGGTTATCCTGCCTAAAGTTGGTCTTTGCCTGCAAAAGCACGATCCATGACGTGCCGGTGGGCTCGGCGATGACCTCCGCCCTGCACGCCAGTCCGTCCTGGTCTTCTTTAACCAAACTGGCAGTCCTGGGGACTTGCTTTCGGGAGGGGCAGCTGGCTCTGCCCCCTTAGCACCAAAGAGGAAAGTCCATACTGCCGCACCTGCTGGCACGGCCCTGCCACCGCTCGTCGCCACGCGCATCACCCACATGGTGGGCACAAGACCGCGTGACCCGAGCCTGGCGGCGCCTTGACTTGGATGTCTTCGGGAGGGTGCCTCGGGGGGCAACCTCGGGAGGCTGCCTCGCGAATGATCCTCGCGAGGTCGTCTTACACTGCAGAGTCCTTGGCGAGTCCGCCCCTTCGGAGAGGGGGTGCCCCGCGAGGCTGGCACCTTGGGCTGAGTCCTTCTTTCGGGGCGCCCGCAGATGGGCCACCTACTGAGCTTCCGCCAAGCGTTGGCTCCTGGGCCGTAGGCAGACGGGCCGTGGTACCCTGGTTCCCATTGGCCCGACAGTAGCCCCCGGGCCTGTGGCGCGCACGTTCTCGCCCGTTGGGGGCGAAGAGGGGCGGGCCCTAACAGACTGTGGCCCAGGCGTGACGCGTGGTACACGATGCGACGGGGGACGCCCCCACTTCCCCCGTGATGCCTTGGAAACCGCCTGCGCTGCCATAAAGCCTGCCCACGCGCAGTGCAGGGCCATCATTGCCTTCCTCTGCTTCTCGATCCCAATGAAGAAGGAGGAACGGCGGGGAGGCGCCCCCACTGGGTGCCATAAAAGGAGCGGGGATGGAGGCTTCGCCCACTCATCCTCTGCCCTCGCTTCTCCCCTCCTACATCTTTCTTTCCTCTTCGCTTCTTCCGGAAGCCACCGCGGCGATGGCAAGGGGGACAGGCCGAGTCCGCGCATCCACCGCTGGGATGAGGGTTCCCCCCCGGGGCCGATCGCGCTCGTCGGCGGCCGCCGCGGAGGCCGCCCCCAGGGGCCGTGGAAGGGGTGGCGCCCGCGGCCGTGGGGGCGGGGCGCCCGTGGTCGAGGCGGATGCGGCGGGGCATCCACCCTTCCCCCCCGAGCGGGGGTCCACTCAGCGGAGGCGACGCATGAGTTCATTGTGGGGATGCATCATCGGCCCTGCACCTGGCTCCGGCTTCCGTACTCCTTTGGGAGGGCAATGGAGGACCGCGCGCCCCTGGGCCTGTGGCTGCAGGCGGATGGCCGCTGCAACGGCCCTTCCTGGGTGGCGACGGAGTTCACCCCCACTGGCTTCATGTTCTTGAAGCAGGGGTGGAAATCGTTTGCCCTCGCCCACGGCCTGAAGCGGGGGCACGTCCTCCAGTTCAAGTATGACGGGGCCGCCACGCTCTTCGTGAAGTTTTTCGAGGTCTCCGGCTGTCGCCTGGGGTGCTGCGCGGAGAGCGAGAGTGGCAGCGGCACCAACTCCTCCGGCGAGGGTGACAGCGGCAGCAGCTCTGGCTCGTCCAGCGGGGACGAAAGAGACGGCGGCTCCCCTCGCGACTAGGCGCAAGTAGCGCCCGCGCCGGGGTCTTGGGGATGACTGCACCCCGCCTAGGCTTCTTTATTTTTTCTTTTTCCTGCACCAGATCGACGTAGCCCCATGGGGGCGTGACAACAATGGCTTTTGCTTAAGTACTTTATGATTTGCTGTAATGCATGTTTATTTTCCTGTGAAGTCCTCTTGTGAGGCCTTGTTTTCTTTTCTTGTTTGCCATGGTGCTCTACGTCGTCAGGACCCAGCCCCCGAGCGGGCCATAGCCGTCGCTGGTATGTCAGGTCGCGATGCCTGGACAAGGCCAGAAGGTGTGGGGCACTGGGAGGCGGTAAGGGCTCCTGAGGCGCGATGCTCAGGAAGTCCCCCTTTGGTGTGCAAGCGGCTCGCGCGAAGGAGAAAACATCGGCGCTTAGCGAGATCGCAAGAAGAGGGAGCTTGAGAGACGACGAGGGTGGCTCGTGAGATAGTTAGAGTTAGCTTTTTGAGAAGAGTGGCGTCAGGCAAGCCGTTGCTCGCGGGGTGTGCCTCATGAGGCTCCTGCTCGTGAAGCCTCCCGCTAAGATGGTCGCCGCACGTTGGCTCGCGAGGTGGAGCTCGCGAGGCTTCCTGAGGGCCCGAGAGGGGCGTCTTGCTGAGGGGTCGCCTCGCGAGGCAGCGCTCATGAGGCCCTGCGAGTGACTTGCTCCTAAGGTAACTGCGAGAGGGAAAGTTTCACAGACGGGGGAGCAGTGGACGCTCGCCGGCTCGCTCGTGGGCATCACGCGAGGAGACAAGACACCAAGGACCTTGGTGAGGTGACGTGCACGGGAGCAGGCCCGCGAGCCAGAGCTCGGCCACTTGGGTTTTTCAGCGCTGCTAGGACTGACCCGAGCACATGCACCATGTCCAGCCCCCGCTCGCGTGATGAGCAGGAGGGAGTTCGCGAGCGCACACGGCTCCTAAAGCAAAGAGCTTACCAAACACAGAATATAAGGGAAAACGAGCTTTTCTGTAGCAAAATAACAAGTTTCATTACACAACCAAAAACAGATGCGGCTGCCGTGTCCGGCACGGGTCAGCTTGAGGTTGGTGCAGCCCGTGGGGCGCCCTCATTTTCACATCCCAAAGAGAAGAGGCTGCCGTGTCCGGCACGGGTCAGCTTGAGGTTGGTGCAGCCCGTGGGGCGCCTTCAGATGGTTGTTCCGCCAGCGCTGAGCATGGGGCTTCCACTAGGCATGGGCATGATCGCGGGTCGATCGTTCCGCCAGCGCGGAGCATGGGGCTTCCACTAAGACGGGGGTGGGGAGCTCTCGCGGGCCCATCAGGCGTACGCAGTGAGAGTCTCCGGAGCGTGTACAGCTGCACTTCGTTCGTACACGTGAGGGTAACGGGTAGAACTTGCGGAGGTGTTGGATGTTCCAGGCGTTAGGCACAGGAACTCCGTCCTCCGTCTCCAGCCGGGCAGCGCCGGGCCTAGAGACATGAGCAACCCTGAAAGGGCCTTCCCACATCGGTGAGAGCTTGTGGAGTCCTTCTCTGGAGAGGATCCTTCTCAGGACGAGATCGCCGACTTCGAGAGTGCGAGGGCGAGTGCTGCGACTGTGATAGCGGCGCAGGGCCTGCTGGTATCTTGCGGCACATAGAGCAGCCTGGCGACGGGCTTCTTCAAGGAGCAGCAGGTCGGCCTCCCGCGAGCCATCCTGCCGAGCCTCGTCGAAGCAAGGACTCGCGGAGAGCCATGCTTGAGCTTGGAGGTGAGGACTGCTTTGGCTCCATAGACAAGGAAGAAGGGAGTTTCTCCCGTGGGCTTGGTTGCTGTCGTGCGGATGGACCAGAGCATAGACTGGAGCTCGTCGAGCCAGCCCTTTCCGCAAGCGTCAAGCATCTTCTTGAAGCTGCGAGTCTTGAGGCCCTTGAGGACTTCAGCGTTGGCACGCTCGGCCTGGCCATTGCTTCGTGGGTGTGCCACGGAGGCGTAGCAGATTTGCGTGCCGAGGCTGGCGCAGTATGACTTGAAGAGGCCGCTGGTGAATTGAGAGCCATTGTCGGTGATGATGCGGTTGGGGACGCTGAAGTGGCTCACAAGGCCCTTGATGAACTTGATGGCTGATCCTGCCGGGATGGTGCGCACAGGCTCCACTTCAGCCCACTTGGTGAACTTGTTGATGGCGACGTAGAGGTAGCGGTAGCCGCCAACCACGCGAGGGAAGGGCCCCAGGAAGTCCAGCCCCAAGACCGCGAAAGGCCATGAGAGGGGAATCGTCTGGAGGCCTTGCGCCGGCTGGTGGATTTGCTTGGAGTGGAATTGGCAGGCTTCACAGGATTGGACCAGCCCGGTGGCGTCGTGAAGTGCGGTGGGCCAGTAGAAGCCGCTGCAGAATACCTTGCCGGCAAGGGTGCACGAGGAGGAGTGGTGGCCACACTCTCCGCTGTGGATGTCGGCAAGCAGCTCGCGCCCTTGCTCTTCGGAGATGCAGCGCAGTGAGATGCCGTTAGGGCGCCTACGGTAGAGCTCGCCGTCCTGCAAGCAGTAAGCGATGGCCTGACGAGCCACACGCTCTGCCTCTGAGTCTTCCTCCGGGAGAGTGCCGTGGAGCAAGTAGGCCTCGAACTCGGCGGCCCAGCTGTCCGCCTGAGGCTCCAGCGCCAGCAGTAAGCGGGCACCAGAGGTGGGGCCGCAATCGGGTGCCCCTGAGGGTGGAGCAGGCGGGAGTTCTTCGTGAAGCAGTGTGGCGCTCACAGCAGGCGGGGTAGCTAATGGCTTCAGGAGCCTCTTCTCGAAGACACCGGGGTCCTAAGGCTCGCGGCGAGACACCCGCTTGGCAATGTCGTCTACTTCTCTGTTGGTGCCGCGATGGACATGCTGGAGCTCAAGGCCAAGGAAACGCTTCTCGAGCTTGCGTACGTCTTCTAGATAGGCAGCCATGTGCTCATCCTTGGGCTTGTAGCACTTGTTGGAGAAGTTGACGAGGAGTTGTGAATCGCCCTTGATGGTGAGGCACTTGATGCCGAGGGCGAAAGCAACCTTGAGGCCGGTGATGAGGCCTTCATACTCCGCGATGTTGTTGGAGACCTTGTCAGTGTGCTTGAAGCAGAGTTGTATAGCGTAGTAGAGCTTGTCTCCTATTGGTGAAGTGAGCATGACACTAGCCCCTGCGCCCTGCCAGGAGAAGGCGCCATCGAAGTGCATGGTCCAGCCACCCGGCGCTTCGTCTCCAGGCAAGAGGGACTCATCCTCGCGAGGCTCCCCTTGGTACGGGTCCATCCACTCCACTACAAAATCAGCCAATGTCGCGCCCTTGATGACTCTGGTGGTGCAGAACTTCAACTGGAAGGCATGCAGCTCGATGTTCCATTCGGCGACACGGCCCGCGGCATTGGGGCTGCGCAAGACTTGCTCCAAGGGGTAAGACGAGATCACCTTGATGGGATGGCCTTGGAAGTAGTGGCGCAGCTTCCTGGAAGCGATGAGGAGCGCGAGGAGGAGCTTTTGCTGCATGGGGTAGCGCTCGCGCGCATCTCGCAACACTGTGCTGACGAAGTACACCGGGTGCTCGACAAGGCGCACAGTTGCGGTGGCATCTTGCTCTTCTGGTGGCTCATGAGGCTCGAGAGGCTCAAGAAGCTCGTGGGGCTAGGGAGGCTCAGAGGGTTCGGGAGTCTCGGAGGGCTCGGGAGGCTCGGAGGGCTCGGGAGGCTCGGAGGGCTCGCAAGGCTCGGAGGGCTCGCGAGGCTCGGGGGGCTTCTCCTTGGCACGGACGTGCTTTTCTCGTACCGCCACGAGCGCCGCGCTGGCTGTCTGAGGGGTGGCCGCCAAGTACAGGAGCAGGGGCTTGCGAGGGCACGGCGCGACCATGACAGGTGGGCTCATGAGGTACCTCTTGAGGTCTTTTAAGGCGGCCTCAGCCTCGGGAGTCCACTTGAAGGTGTCAGACCTTTTCATGAGCTTGAAGAATGGCAGGGCTCGCTCGCCGAACTTGGAGATGAAGCGCCCCAGCGAGGCCATGCATCCCGCCAGGCGCTGCATTTCCTTGAGGGTCTGGGGAGGACGCATCTTCTCAATGGCCTTGATCTTCTCAGGATTGGCCTTGATGCCACGGTGGGAGACCAGAAAGACAAGGAGCTTGCCGGAAGGACTCCAAAGACGCACTTGTCGGGGTTGAGCTTGAGGTTGACCTTGCATAGGTTGGCAAACATTTCCTTGAGATCCGTGATGAGGGACCTGGCCTCGCGAGTCTTGACTACGATGTCGTCGATGGAGGCCTCCGCGTTTCTACCCATCTGAGGCCCCAGCGTGATGCGCATCAGCCTCTGGAAGGTGGCGCCAGCGCTCCTCGAGCCGAAGGGCATGCAGTTGTAGCAGTAAATGCCGTAGGGGGTGATGAAGGTCGTTCTCTCGATGTCCTCCACTGCCATCTTGATCTGGTGGTAGCCTGAGAAGGCGTCCAGGAAGCACAGCAGCTCGCACCCGGCGGTGGAGTCGACAATCTGGTCGATGCGCAGCAGCGAGAAGGGTCTTGAGGGCAGGCCTTGTTGAGGATCGTGAAGTCGACGCGCATTCATTCCTTGCTGCCCTTCTTGGGGACGACGACTGGATTGGCGAGCCATTCGGGATGGTGCACCTCACGGATGACTCCAGCTTCTTGCAGCTTATGAACTTCTTGGACGATGAAGTCTTGCTTCTCGGGTGCTTGGCGTCGTGCCTTTTGTTTGATGGAGCGTGCATTGGGGCACACCGCTAAGTGGTGCTCGATCACCTCCCTCGGCACACCGTACAAATCCGATGCTTTCCAGGCGAAAACATCCGCATTTGCCCGAAGGAAGGTGACGAGCGCGTCTTCCTATGCGGGGGAGAGGCCGGTGCCGATGGTGAAGGCAGGGCCTGAGCCGCTACCGTCCACCGACACCTTCTTCGTCCCGGCGCGGTCCTGGGAGAACGGTTGCTTCTAATTTGCGGGTGCGACCTCAGGAGGCTCGACGGCGTCCTCGTCAGCCGGGTAGGCGGTGGCAGCGGCCTTGTAGGCGCTCTCAAGGGAGCGGACCGCGTCCTTCTTGTCATAGCAGATAGTGATGATACCGCTGCAGCCTGGCATCTTGAGGACGTTGTAGGCGTGGTGGGTCACCGCCATGAACTTGGCGAGCACTGGGTAGCCCAGGATGGCATTGTAGGGCAGGCCAATGTGTGCCACGTCGAAGTCGATGAGCTCAGTGTGGTAGTTCTTGTGGGTGCCGAAGGTGACGGGGAGGCGCACCTGCCCCAGAGGTAGCGTGGAGCCGTCTGTCACGCCCGAGAAGGGCCTCGTCGGCAACAGCTGGTCGTAAGGCACTTGGAGCTGCTCGAAGGCCTCGATGGAGAGCACGTTGAGGCCCGCGCCTCCGTCGATGAGCATCTTGGTGACAGCGATGTTGCTGATGGTGGGGGTGCACAGCATGGGGAGCGAGCCCGCGGTGCTTGCAGACTTGGGGTGGTCCTTGGAGTCGAAGGTGATGGCGTACTGCGATCACTTGAGGGGCCAAGAAGCCTCAGGCTTCGGGAGGGCGGCATTCACCTCGCGAGAGAATTGCTTGAAGTGGCGATTGGACGCGGGAGCCTGGGCGCCGCTGAGGATGCAGGCCACTGCGCGAGGCTCCTGGTAGCCCCCAGCACCCTCGTCAGGCTGGGCGTCATTCCTCCGAGGTGGCGGCGGCAGCAGCGGCAAGGCGGCGTTGGCCTGGGGATTGGCACCGCGAGGGTGGTCACGCCAGCCTTGTCTGAAGTTGCCTCAGTGTTATGGTCGCCGCGGCGGCCCAAGTGCTCGTCGCGAAGCAGCTTAAGCTCGTGGCAGTCCTCGGTGGCATGGGAGTGCGAGTCGTGGTAGGCGCAGAAGGGGCGGCCGTCCTTCCTGGGCTCATCACGCTCGCGGCCGTGCTTCTCCTCGGGCTCCGCCACTAGCATGGCAGGGCCCTTGCGCTTGGCCTCCTTGCCCTTGGCCTTGGTGGCATCAAGCGCCGCGTCGGGGTCGTTGTGGACGAAGAGGCAGCCTTCCTCGGCCTTGGCGCACTTGTCGGCGAGGTCGAACAGCTCGAGCACAGAATCAAGCTCATCGTTGATGGCGAGCTTCTCGCGCATCCGGACGTCTGTGACGCCGGAGGAGAATGCGGAGATCACGGCGGCGTCGGACGCGTGCGGGATCTTGTTCCGCACTTGGCTGAAGCGCTGGATGTACTTGCGAAGAGTCTCATCAGGGCACTGGTGAACTTGCCGCAGGTCGTTGAGCGTGAGGGAGCGATCGTGCGTGCCCTTGAAGTTGGAGATGAATTGCCAGCAGAGCTCGCCCCATGAAGAGATGGACACCTCGGGAAGGTTCATGAGCCACAAGCGCGGGCCGTCCTTGAGGGCCATGGGGAACCAGTTCGCCATGACCTTGTCGTCACCGTTCGCCTCCTCGATGCTCAGGGCGTAGAGCTGCAGGAACTCCGCTGGGTTGGGGTGCCATCGTAGCGCGGCGGAAGGTCCGGCTTGAACTTCACGGGCCACACCACGCGGCGTAGCTCACCGGTAAAGGCGCGGTAGCCCACGCCGTTGGAGGGAACACCGCCGGCAAGAGCGGCACGGTTTGGCGACCAGCCGCCGCGACCTCCTGGATGGTCCTATCCTGGCGCTAGCGCTGCCGCTCGAGGAGCACGCGCGCGTCGGGCGGCATGCGGTGGATGATCTGGCAGCTGGCCTCGTCACGAACCGGAGAAGACGCGTCGCGGGATGGCTCACGCGCCCGCGCGTCGCGCTGACGCCAAGTGGCCTCGCTGGATGGAGGAGGCGGCGGAGGGACGTCGTGCGCCACGTCCCCGGCGCGGGACGGCAGAGGGTGGAATGAGCGAGAGGGCGCCAGAGCATCTCCTGTGGCATTAATGAGCCCGGTGATGCGGCAAAGCCGAGCCTCGTAGCCGACGTCAGCAGGTCGGTAGCCCAGGAGCTCGCGCGCCATGAGCAGCGCGGCCTGCACGTCCGGCGGGCCGTGACGGGCGAGCAAGGAGGCCGTGGTGGTGCGGCCGTCCGGCTGCACAGACGGGTGCTAGGAGGAGGCCTGCTGCTCCCGCGCAGCGGGGTCGGTGACGGCGGCAGCGTCGATGTGGCGGTGGCGATTGCCACGGCCCACTGACTCTGTCTGGGCCACCCAGACCACCCTACGCTCGGCACGCTCGCGGCGAGCGTCGGCCATGGCAGCGGTGAGGCAAAGAGTGTAGGAGCTAGCCCCCTACCTGGCATGCCAAATGTCGGAATCAGGGCTCCGGGGACCCTGGTTCGAACACTGGGGGCAAGCTCATGCTCTCCTACTCAACGGTGACCACGGCGAGGCCACAATGAGAGCGCGCCGAGTGGAACAGGGCAAGACAGGGGACACAGCGAGCTACCCCGTTTTGGGCCACCTTGCGGTGTAAAACCCTACTCCTGCTTTGGGTTGGGATTATGGAGAGCAAGATGGTCTCGCGTACAAGGTAGAAGGAGGAGGAAAATCCGATCCCCTACAATGGCAGCACTGCCCCATTTTTATAGGCGCCCTGGCCCTCTTCCCATGAAAATCTCAGCGGGAAGGGAAACCACACAAGGCAGGATTTGAAAGGGGACAGGCGCTCAGGTTATCCTGACTAAAGTTGGTCTTCGCCTGCAAAAGCACGATCCATGACGTGCCGGTGGGCTCGGCGATGACCTCCGCCCTGCAGGCCAGTCCGTCCTGGTCTTCTTTCACCAAACTGGCAGTCCTGGGGACTTGCTTTGGAGAGGGGTAGCTGGCGCTGCCCCCTTAGCACCAAAGAGGAAAGTCCATACTGCCGCGCCTGCTGGCACGGCCCTGCCACCGCTCGTCGCCACACGCATCACCCACGTGGCGGCGCCTTGGCTTGGATGTCTTCGGGAGGGTGCCTCAGGGAGCAACCTCGGGAGGCTGCCTCGTGAGTGATCCTCGCGAGGTCGTCTGACACTACAGAGTCCTTGGCGAGAACGCCCCTCCGGAGAGGGGGTGCCCCGCGAAGCTGGCGCCTCGGGCTAAGTCCTTCTTTCGGGGCGCCCGCAGATGGGCCGCCTACTGAGCTTCCGCCAAGCGTTGGCTCCTGGGTCGAAGGCAGACGGGCCGTGGTACCCTGGTTCCCACTGGCCCGACAAATTGTTGAATGAATTGAATATCATAAATCTAAAATTATCCATGTTCCATATGCTTAGTAATATTTCACATTGGGTTTAGAAAGTAAAATCTATTGAAATTAGACAATCATAATATTGGTCATACAAGCAATTCATGAATGATTAGTATATGGAAGAGAAATTTCACATACAAATATATTATCTTGGACATCTTTTATGATTGTGAATACCCATTAATTATTTTCACACTTGATCAAATTAGTTGAAGTTCGACAAGGAACACAACGTAATGAGTTAAGTTTGGGTATATTTGCATAGAAGTTATATTGTTATGGATCCTGCAACATGTGGTGCTTCCATGATCTTTGCTTGCCAAAAACTTCTGTACTAAGCGGGAATACTGCTTGTGCATCCAAAATCCTAGAGCCAAGTTTCTTCCATGAGTGTCCATCATACCTACCTATATATGGTATTACCCTGCCGTTCCAAGTAAATTTGCATGTGCCATCTCTAAAACCTTCAAATAAACATCTGTTTTTTGTGCCCGTACCACTCATTGAGCGACGGGGCGGTCAGTATCTTCCATGCTAAGCGGGTTATTCTCATGATGGGTGTTTATTCACTTGTCATTGCACGAGAGAGGCCGGTAATTGGGATGCCCAGTCCCACTAAATAAAAACAAATAAAAATATAATAAAATAAACTCCCCTGGAAAGTTGATTGTTTGGAGGGCACCCGTGAATTCGGCTAGCCATGGCTTGTGTTTGTATGGATGATGGGGAGTAAACTTTTCATTTTCGCATGGGGACCGCCGATAATGTGTTTAGCATGGAAGATATTGAAAATGTTTGCCGTGACATTGACAGGAAAGGCACACCACTCAAAATGTATTCATCTCTGTTTTAAGCAATGAGCTCTGGCACCTCTACAAATCCATGCTTCCCTCTGTGAAGGGCTTATCTTTTACTTTTCTGTCAATTTTATTTTTGTTTAGTCAACTTCTCATTCCAACCTATTCTCTAGTTGGCAATCATCTTGTGGTGGGGAAAGATCCAAACACATATATCCAGTCAAATATATTTGATCATGAATTATTATTGTTGACAATTATCTCTATGATAAATAAATAGGGAGGCGAAGTATTAAGCCCCTGTATTTCTCGGTGTTCGATGGATGCTAGTTGTTCTAAAAATATGCTTTGAGTATTAACAATCATAGAAGACTATATGATAATTGAGTATGTGGAGCTCTTACTTAGACTTTGTTGAAAAATAAGATGCATTGAAATTGTTTGTTGACTAAGAACATAGGTTGTTAAGTTTCAAAAGAATGCATTGCTCGAACCATAACATGTGAATTGATTGCTACTTTATCATGATGAGTTTTATGAGAAAGAGTTGTTGTTACGATGCTAGAAAAAGTTATTGAAATTATCATTGATCAAACTTGTGCACTATACTAGCATTCACACTTCATAAATTATTTCTTTTATCATTTACCTACTCGAGGATGAGCAGGAATTAAGCTTGGGGATGCTGATACGTCTCCAACGTATCTATAATTTATGAAGTATTCATGCCAAGTTAGCAATAATTTTATATGGTTTTGGTGCACTTTTATATGATTTTGATGGACTAACATATTGACCTAGTGCCCAGTGCCAGTTGCTGTTTTCTGCTTGTGTTTGGTTTTCCAGAATATCCAAATCAAATGAAGTCCAAACGCAGCGAAACTTTTTGATGATTTTTTCTGGAAGGAAAGAGACCCAGGAAGCTTCGAGGGAGTACCAAAAGCCCCACAGGGACCCCAAAAGGTAACAGGGCGCGCCTAGGGATGCCTTGTGGGCCCCCTGTGGCACCTCTTTGCGTGATTCTAACGCCAAAAATTCTTATATATACAGAAACCCCTGAAAGTTAACCGAGATGAGTTTTTCTGCCGCCGCAAGCCTCTGTTCCGAAAGGATCCCATCTGGAGCTCCATTCCGGCACCCTGTCGGAGGGGGCAAGTCATCACCGGAGGCCATCTTCATCATCCCCGCTGCTTTCATGATGAGGCGGGAGTAGTTCACCCTCAGGGCTGAGGGTATGTACCAGTAGCTATGTGTTTGATCTCTCTCTCTCTCTCTCTCTCTCTCTCTCTCTCTCTCGTGTTCCTGATTTGGCACGATCTTGATGTACCGCGAGCTTTGTTAATATAGTTGGATCATATGGTGTTTCTTCCCTCTCTATCTTCTTGTGATGAATTGAGTCTTTCCCTTTCAGGTTTCGTTATTGTCGGATTGAATACTTTGGATTTGAGAACACTTGATGTATGTCTTGCATATGGATACCCGTGGTGACAATGGGGTATTCTATTGAGTCACTTGATGTATGTTTTGGTAATCAACTTGCGGATTCCCGTGACCTTGGGGTAATCTAGGCATATGAGTTGGTACATGTTTTCATCTTCCTTTCTCCGATAGAAACTTTGGGGTACTCTTTCAAGTTCTTTATGTTGGATTGAATATTATGAATCCGAAGTTGTTTGATGCATATCGAATAATTAACTCATGGATACTTGTGGTGGCATTGGAGTATCTAGGTGACATTAGAGTTAATTGATGCGTATCATATGGTGTTATTTTAGTATGAACTCTAGGGCTATTTGTGATACTTATAGGGATGGCTCAATAGATTGATCGGAAAGGATAACTTTGAGGTGATTTCGTACCCTACAACAATTTCATCTTATGTTCTCCGCTAATAGGAACTTTGGAGTGATTCTTTTTTGCACGTTGAGGGATTGTTATATGATTCAATTATGTTAGCACTATTGAGAGATTGCACTAGTGAAAGTATGAACCCTAGGCCTTGTTTCTAAGCATTGCAATACCGTTTGTGCTCACTTTTACTACTTGCTACCTTGCTGTTTTTATTATTTCAGATTACAAAAACCTATATCTACTATCCATACTACACATGTATCACCATCTCTTCACTGAACTAGTGCACCTATACAATTTACCATTGTATTGGGTGTGCTGGGGACACAAGAGATTGTTTGTATTTGATTGCAGGGTTGTTTGAGAGAGACCATCTTCATCCTACAGCTCCCATGGATTGATAAACCTTAGGTCATCCACTTGAGGGAAATTTGTTGTTGTCCTACAAAACTCTGTGCTTGGAGTCCCAACAGAGTCTACAAGAAATAAAGTTGCATAGTAGACATCACTAGCAACGAGAGAGGAGTGTGTCTACATACCCTTGTAGACCGAAAGCGTTAACGATCTAGAGATCGTGGTTGGCTTAGTCGTACTCCTTCGTGATCCAATCCGATCCGAGCACCGCACGAACGGCACCTCCGAGATGTGCACACGTACGGCTCGGTGACATCTCCTCCTTCTTGATCCAGCCAGCGTGGGAGAAGAGGTAGATGGGATCTGAACCAGCACGACGGTGTGGTGGTGGTGGTGGCAGCGGAACTGCGGCAGGGCTTCGCCAAGCATCTGCGCGGAGGAGATGGGAGAAGCGGCGGCCAGGGATGGGCTGGTCCTCCTCCGCTTTATGCCCCTACTATATATAGGGGTGGGGAGGGGGCCGGCCAGCCCTAGCCCCTCCTCCAAGGGAGGGGGCGGCGGCCAAGGGTGGAGGAGTGCCCTCCAAGCTAAGTGGAGGCGCCCTCCCCCTTAGGGTTTTCCCACCCCAGGTGCATGGGCCTTGGGAGGCTGGGGTGCCTAGCTGAAGTAGGCCAGGGCCCCCCCTACAGCCCATGTAGGCCCCCAGGGCAGGTGGACCCCCGGATCCCTTTCGGCACCCCTGGTACACTACCGGCGAATCCCCGAACTTTTCCGGAACCCTGAATATCACTTTCCATATATAAATCTTTACTTCCGGACTATTCCGGAGCTCCTCGTGATGTCCCGAATCCCATCCGGGACTCCGAACTACTTTCGGACTTCACCATATGAATATCCCAATACTACCCTAGCATTACCGAATGTTAAGTGTGTGACCCTACGGGTTCGAGAACATGCAGACATGACCGAGACTCCTCTCCGATCAATAATCAATAGTGGGACCTGAATGTCCATATTGACTCTGATACGTCCATTTTGCATCATGGTTTCCTACTAATATTTATAATGTTTTTGGTCTTTATTTCACTTTACGAAGCAATCCTAATGCTTTCTCTCTCTTATTTTGCAAGTTTCACATGAAGAGGGAGATTGCCGGCAGCTGGAATTCTGGACCTGAAAAGGCTACAACAGAGATAGATATTCTCCAGAGCTCCAAATGACCAGAAAACTTACGTAGAATTATTTTGGAATTAATAAAAAATATTGGAAGAAGAATCATCGGGAGGGGCCCGATACGTCTCCAACATATCTATAATTTATGAAGTATTCATGCCATGTTAGCAATGATTTTATCTGGTTTTGGTGCACTTTTATATGATTTTTCATGGACTAACATATTAACCTAGTGCCAGTTGTTGTTTTCTGCTTGTTTTTGGTTTTCCAGAAAATCCATACCAAACAGAGTCCAAACGCGACGAAACTTTTTGACGATTTTTTTTGGAACATAAGAGACTCCCGAAGCTTCGAGGAAGTACCAGAAGACCCACGAGGCAGTGACAAGGTATCCCGGCACGCCCCGAGGGGCCGCGCTGCTACTTGTAGCTTGCGTTGGTATTTTCCCGAAGAGGAAGGGATGATGCAGCACAGTAGAGATAAGTATTTCCCTTAGTTATGAAACCAAGGTTATCAATCCAGTAGGAGAATCACGCAACAACTCGTTAGCAGCACCTGCACACAAAACAACAAATCCTCGCACCCAACGCAAACAAGGGGTTGTCAATCCCTTGGCGGTCAATTGCAAGATTAAATTGTATGGTGATAGATAGATAGATCGAACTAAAATATAAAATAAAATAAATAAATAAAAAGTGCAGCAAGGTATTTTTAGTATTTTTAATATATGATTTAAGTAGACCCGGGGGCCATAGGTTTCACTAGAGGCTTCTCTCATGAAAATAGCATACGGTGGGTAAACAAATTACTGTTGGGCAATTGATATAAAAGCAAATAATCATGACGATATCCAAGGCAATGATCATGTATATAGGCATCACGTCCGAGACAAGTAGAACGACTCCTGCCTGCATCTACTACTATTACTCCATACATCGACCGTTATCCAGCATGCATCTAGTATATTAAGTTCATAAAGAACGGAGTAACGCCTTAACCAAGATGACATGATGTAGACAAAGTAAACTCACGCATGAATAAACCCCATCTTTTTATCCTTAATAGCAACCATACATACGTGTCATGTCCCTTTCTGTCACTGGGATTGAGCACCGCAAGATCGAACCCATTAGAAAGCACCTCTTCCCATTACAAGATAAATCAATCTAGTTGGCCAAACCAAATCAATAGATCAGAGAAGAAATACGAAGCTATAATAATCATGCATAAAAGAGATCTGAGAAGACTCAAATAATATTCATGAATAATCTGATCATAAACTCACAATTCATCAGATCCCAACAAACACACCGCAAAAAGTGATTACATCGGATAGAACTCCAAGAACATCGAGGAGAACATTGTATTGAAGATCAAAAAGAGAGAAGAAGCCATCTAGCTACTAACTATGGACCCGAAGGTCTGTGGTAAACTACTCACGCATCATCGGAAGGGCAGCAAGGTTGATGAAGAGCCCCTCCGTGATCGATTCCCCCTCCGGCGGAGTGCCGGAAAAGGCCTCCAGATGGGATCTCTCGAGAACAGGAACTTGCGGCGGCGGAAAAATTATTTCGTGGACTCCCCTGTTGGTTTCCTGATTTATGGGTATTTATAGAGGTGGAATTAGGTCAAATGGAGCAAACGGGGGCCCACGCAGCATCAGGGCGCGCCTGCCCCACCCCCCCCCCAGGCGCGCCCTGGTGGCTCGTGGCCACCTCCTGGGTCTTCATGCCTTCTCCCAAAGCTTCTAGTGTTCTTTATGTCCAGAAAAAAATCTCCAAAAAGTTTCGTGGCATTTGGACTTCATTTGATATTGATATTCTGGAAAACCAAAAACAGGCAGAAAACAGCAACTGGCACTGGGCACTAAGTTAATAGGTTAGTCCCAAAAAATGATATATAATTGTTGTAAATGATATATAAAACATCCAAGATTGATAATATAACAGCATGGAACAATAAAAAGTTATAGATACGTTGGAGACGTATCACACGCCAAGATGCCTTGTGGGCCCCTCGTACTCCTTTTCACGCAATTCCAACGCAGAAAATTCTTATAAATAAAGAAACCCCTAGAAATAAACCTAGAACTTCGACTCCGCTGCCGCAAGCCTCTTTTCTGAAGAGATCCCATCTGGAACAATAAAAAGTTATAGATACTATTGCAAGGCATCAAACTTATCATATCCAATGATCTATATGAAAGTTTTTATTATATCCCTCTTGAATATTCATCACTTTGGGACCAAATTCATATCTTGTGCAAATTACCATTACTATTATCAACTCTCAAAAAGATTTAAGTGAAGCATGAGAGTGCAAATATTTCTTCAAAATTTCAATCTTATCAACTCTCAAAATAATTTAAGTGAAGCATGAGAGTTTAAATATTTCTTCAAAATATAGCCACCGCCGTGCTCAAAAAGATTTAAGTGAAGCACTAGAGCAACTACCTAGCTCAAAAAAATTAAGTGAAGCACATAGAGTATTCTATCAAATCATGATAAACGTGTGGCTCTCTCAAATAGGTGTGTGCAGCAAGGATGATTGTGACAAACTAAAAGGCAAACAAAGCAAAGACTCATATAATACACGATGCTCCAAGCAAAATTCATATCATGTGACGAATAAAAATATAGCTCCAAGTAAAATTACCGATGGCTGGTAGAAGAAAGAGGGGATGCCATCCGGGGCATCCCCAAGCTTAGACGCTTGAGTATTCCTTGAATATTACCTTGGGGTGCCTTGGGCATCCCCAAGCTTAGGCTCTTGCTACTCCTTATTCCTTCATCCATCGTGATCTCACCCAAAACTTGAAAACTTCAATCACACAAAACTCAACAAAACCTTCGTGAGATCCGTTAGTATAACAAATAAATCACTACTTTAGGTACTGTTGCAAACCCATTCATATTTTATTTTTGCATTATGCCTACTGTATCCGAACTTCTCCATGGCTTATACCCCCCGATACAATCCATAGTTCCATCAAAACAAGCAAAACAATGCATCAAAAATAGAATCTGTCAAAAACAGAACAGTCTGTAGTAATCTATTTAAAATCCAAACTTCTGTAACTCAAACAATTCTGAAAAATTAGCAAAACGTGGGAAATTCATATATCAATACTGTGTTAAAATTTCAGATTTTTCTAACGCTCCGGTACAGAACTAAAAATCCAACACTTGACGCAAAACTTTCTGTTTTCCGAACAGCATCAATTATACTATCTTCCAAATCATCCTAAAGGCTTTACTTGGCACAAACACTAATTAAAACATAAAAACACAATCATAACAGAGGCTATAATTATGCAAACACTCAAAAACAGAAACAAAAAGCAAAATTTTATTTTATTCATTGGGTTGCCTCCCAACAAGCGCTATTGTTTTATGCCCCTAGCTAGGCATAATGCATAGTTTCAAGTATTGTCATCCTTCAAATTGATTCCATAAGTGGCCCTCATAATGGATTCATATGGTTCTTTAATTCTTTTCCTTGGGAAGTGATCCATCCCTTTCTTTAGTGGAAATTGAAATTTTATATTCCCTTCTTTCATGTCAATAACGGCACCTATGGTTCGTAAGAACGGTCTACCAAGTATTATGGGCCAAGAAGGATTGCATTCAATGTCAAGAACAATAAAATCAACGGGCACCAAATTCCCATTTGCAAGAATAAGAACATCATTAATTCTACCCAAAGGCTTTTTAATAGTAGAATCCGCCAAGTGCAAATTAAGAGAACATTCATCTATATTGGTAAAACCTAGCATATCACATAGAGATTTTGGAATTGTGGAAACGCTAGCACCCAAATCACATAAAGCATTGCACTCATAATTTTTAATTTTAACTTTAATGGTGGGTTCCCATTCATCATATATTTTCTAGGAACTGAAATTTCTAGCTCTAACTTTTCTTCTAACGCTTTCATCATTGCTTCTACGATGTGTTTAGTAAAAGCCTTGTTTTGTTCATAAGCGTTAGGTGAATTTAGCATGGATTGTAACAAAGAAATACATTCAATCAAAGAACAACTATCATAATTAAAATCTTTGTAATCCAAGAGAGTGGGCACATCGCTAGTTAAAGTTTTTACCTCTCCAAACCCACTTTTAGCAATTTTTTCATCAAGATTTTCACCCTACTAATTATGGGGACGCCTACTAACTAAAGTTGACTCTTCTTCAGTCCCCTTTTCATCAAGTTTTATATTGCTAAACAAAGAATCAATAGATGAAACACCAATCATTTTAATATCCTCATCATTACTACGATCAAGATCGGGAGGAATCACTTTTTCTAAAAATTCTCGTTTAGCTTTTAGCATAGCGGTTCTTTTCTAACTCTCATCCATGGAGACATATAAAGCTTTAATTGATTCATTAATATCTATTTTGGGTGGCAAAATTTTAGTATTGAGATTTTCCACATCATGAATAATTCTATTAATGCTCCTAGACATATCACGAAGTTTACTCAATTTTTCTTCTATCGTAGTGTTGAAAACCTTTTGAGCATTAATAAATTCTTTAATATTACTTTCAAGATCAGAGGGCATTCTATTATTATTATTATAAGAATTTCCATAGGGATTGCCAAAATTATTAGAGGAATTTTCAGGAAATGGCCTAGGATTAAAATTACCCCTATAAGCATTACTATTAAAATTGTTTCGCGAGACAAAATTCACATCGACGGGATCATTATTTTCTCAATCAAGGTGGATAAAGGCACATCATTAGGATCAATAGGAGTATTTTTATTAGTAACCAATTTCATAAATGCATCAACTTTATCACTCAAAGTACTAATTTCTTCAACAAAATTAACCTTTTTACTAGTAGGAACTCTTTCAGTATGCCATTGTGAATAATTTGCCATAATATTATCAAGCAATTTAGTAGCTTCTCCCAAAGTAATCTCCATAAAAGTACCACCCGCGGCGGAATCTAAAAGATTTCTATAAACAAAATTCAATCCCGCATAAAAATTTTGTATGATCATCCATAAATTTAAACCATGAGTAGGGCAATTTCTTATCATTAATTTCATCCTCTCCCAAGATTGGGCAACATGTTCATGATCAAGTTGCTTAAAATTCATAATTTGATTTCTAAGGGAAATATTTTCGCGGGAGGAAAATACTTAGTAATAAAAGCATCTTTGCACCTATCCCAAGAATCAATACTATTTCGTGGCAAAGATGAAAACCAAATTTTTGCACGATCCCGCAATGAGAGCGGGAATAATTTTAATTTCACAATATCATTATCCACATCTTTTTTCTTTTGCATATCACACAATTCTACGAAAGTGTTAAGATGGGATGCAGCATCTTCATTAGGACTACCAGAAAATTGTTCTTTCATAATGAGATTCAATAAAGTGGCATTAATATCACAATTCTCCACACTAGCGGCGGGAGGAGCAATCGGTGTACTAATAAAATCATTATTATTAGTATTGGAAAAATCACATAATTTTGTATTTTCTGGAAACATCGTGAATACGCAAACAAAATAACTAGCAAGCAAAGAAGCAAACAAGAAAAAGGCAAACGGAAAATATTTTTGTAAAAAAAAATTAGAAGTGGGGGAGATGAAAACGAGAGGCAAAGGCAAATAAAATAAATGCAAGGAGATGAGGTTTTATGCGTAGGTACTTGATAGATGTTGATGATGTCTCCCCGGCAACGGCACCAGAAATTCTTCCTGCTACTTGTAGCTTGCGTTGGAATTTCCCCGAAGAGGAAGGGATGATGCAGCACAGTAGAGATAAGTATTTCCCTCAGTTATGAAACCAAGGTTATCAATCCAGTAGGAGAATCACGCAACAACTCATTAGCAGCACCTGCACACAAAACAACAAATCCTCGCACCCAACGCAAACAAGGGGTTGTCAATCCCTTGGCGGTCAATTGCAAGATTAAATTGTATGGTGATAGATAGATAGATCAAACTAAAATATAAAATAAAATAAATAAAGAAAAAGTGCAGCAAGGTATTTTTAGTATTTTTAATATATGATTTAAGTAGACCCGGGGGCCATAGGTTTCACTAGAGGCTTCTCTCATGAAAATAGCATACGGTGGGTAAACAAATTACTGTTGGGCAATTGATAGAAAAGCAAATAATCATAACGATATCCAAGGCAATGATCATGTATATAGGCATCACGTCCGAGACAAGTAGACCGACTCCTGCGTGCATCTACTACTATTACTCCATACATCGACCGCTATCCAGCATGCATCTAGTATATTAAGTTCATAAAGAACGGAGTAACGCCTTAAGCAAGATGACATGATGTAGACAAAGTAAACTCACGCATGAATAAAACACATCTTTTTATCCTTAATAGCAACGATACATACGTGTCATGTCCCTTTCTGTCACTGGGATTGAGCACCGCAAGATCGAACCCATTACAAAGCACCTCTTCCCATTGCAAGATAAATCAATCTAGTTGGCCAAACCAAATCAATAGATCGGCGAAGAAATACGAATCTATAATAATAATGCACAAAAGAGATCAGAGAAGACTCAAATAATATTCATGGATAATCTGATCATAAACTCACAATTCATCGGATCCCAACAAACACACCGCAAAAAGTGATTACATCGGATAGAACTCCAAGAACTTCGAGGAGAACATTGTATTGAAGATCAAAAAGAGAGAAGAAGCCATCTAGCTACTAACTATGGACCCGAAGGTCTGTGGTAAACTACTCACGCATGATCGGAAGGGCAGCAAGGTTGATGAAGAGCCCCTCCGTGATCGATTCCCCCGCCGACGAAGTGCCGGAAAAGGCCTCCAGATGGGATCTCTCAAGAACAGGAACTTGCGGCGGCGGAAAAATTATTTCATGGACTCCCCTGTTGGTTTCCTGATTTATGGGTATTTATAGAGGTGGAATTAGGTAAAACGGAGCAAAGGGGGCCCACAAGGCACCAGGGCGCGCCTACCCCCCCCCAGGCGCGCCCTGGTGGCTCGGGGCCACCTCCTGGGTCTTCTGGCCTTCTCCCAAAGCTTCTAGTGTTCTTTATGTCCAGAAAAAAATCTCCAAAAAGTTTCGTGGCATTTGGACCTCGTTTGATATTGATATTCTAGAAAACCAAAAACAGGTAGAAAACAGCAACTGGCACTAGGCACTAAGTTAATAGGTTAGTCCCAAAAAATGATATATAATTGCTGTAAATGATATATAAAACATCCAAGATTGATAATATAACAGCATGGAACAATAAAAAGTTATAGATACGTTGGAGACGTATCACACGCCAAGATGCCTTGTGGGCCCCTCGTACTCCTTTTCACGTAATTCCAACTCAGAAAATTCTTATAAATAAAGAAACCCCTAGAAATAAACCAAGAACTTCGACTCCGCTGCCGCAAGCCTCTTTTCTGAAGAGATCCCATCTGGAGAACTTTTTTGGCACCCTGCCGGAGGGGGAAATCATCACCGGAGGCCATCTTCATCATCCCGGCGGTCTCCATGACGAGGAGGTAGTAGTTCACCCTCGGGGCTGAGGGTATGTACCAGTAGCTATGTGTTTGATCTTTCTCTCTCGTGTTCTTTATTTGGCACGATCTTGATGTACCGTGAGCTTTGTTAATATAGTTGGATGATATGGTGTTTCTTCCCTCTCTATCTTCTTATGATGAATTGAGTCTTTCCCATTGAGGTTTCGTTATTGTCGAATTGAATACTTTAGATTTGAGAACACTTGATGTATGTCTTGCATGTGGATACCGATGGTGACAATGGGGTATTCCATTGAGTCACTTGATGTATGTTTTGGTAATCAACTTACGGATTTCCCGTGACCTTGGGGTAATGTAGCCATATGGGTTGGTACACGTTTTCATCTTTCTTTCTCCGATAGAAACTTTGGGGTACTCTTTGAAGTTCTTTGTGTTGGATTGAATATTATGAATTTGAAGTTGTTTGATGCGTATCAAATAATTAACTCATGGATACTTGTGGTGACATTGGAGTATCTAGGTGACATTAGAGTTGATTGATGCATATCATATGGTGTTATTTTAGTATGAACTCTAGGGCTGTTTGTGACACTTATAGGGATGGCTCAATAGATTGATCGAAGAGGATAACTTTGAGGTGGTTTCGTACCCTACAACAATTTCATCTTATGTTCTCCGCTAATAGGAACTTTCGAGTGATTCTTTGTTGCACGTTAAGGGATTGTTATATGATTCAATTATGTTAGCAGTGTTGAGAGATTACACTAGTGAAAGTATGAACCCTAGGCCTTGTTTCTAAGCATTACAATACCGTTTGTGCTCAGTAGTAATACTTGCTACCTTGCTGTTTTTATTAGTTCAGATTACAAAAACCTATATCTACTATCCATACTACACTTGTATCACCATCTCTGCGCCGATATAGTGCACCTATACAATTTACCATTGTATTGGGAGTGTTGGGGACACAAGAGATTGTTTGTATTTGATTGCAGGGTTGTTTGAGAGAGACCATCTTCATCCTACATCTCCCACGGATTGACAAACCTTAGGTCATCCACTTGAGGGAAATTTGCTACTGTCCTACAAAACTCTGCGCTTGGAGGCCCTACACGAGTCTACAAGAAATAAAGTTGCGTAGTAGACATCAGGGCCCCACCAGGGAGTCACTAGCTCAGGTGGCTCGCCCCCCTGGGGTGCGCCAGGTGAGCTCGTGGCTCCACCAGCAGGCCTCCGTGGCCCATCTTTTCCTATATGAAGCCATTTACCCTATAAAAAACCAGAAGAAGACTTTCGGTATGAAGCGCCGCCGTCTCGAGGCGTAGCCTGGGCAGGAGCACTTTTGCTCTCCGGCAGAGCGATTCTGCCGGGGATACTTCCCTTCGGGAGGGGGAAATCGAAGCCATCGACATCACCAACGTTCCTCTCATCGTGGGAGGACCAATCTTCGTCAACATCTTCACCAGCACCATCTCATCTCAAACCCTAGTTCATCTCTTGTATTCAATCTTTGTCCCAAAACCTCAGATTGATACATGTGGGTTGCTAGTAGTGTTGATTACATCTTGTAGTTGATGCTAGTTGGTTTATTTGGTGGAAGATTATATGTTCAGATCCTTAAGCATATTCAATACACCTCTGATCTTGAACATGAACATGATTTGTGAGTAGTTACTTTTGTTCTTGAGGACATGGGAGAAGTCTTGTTATAAGTAATCATGTGATGTTGGTATTCGTTCAATATTTTGATGATATGTATGTTGTTCTTCTTCTAGTGGTGTCATGTGAGCGTCGACTACATGACACTTCACCATATTTGGGCCTAGGGGAAGACATTGGGGAGTAATAAGTAGATGATGGGTTGCGAGAGTGATAGAAACTTAAACCCTAGTTTATGCGTTATTCCATAAGGGGCTGATTTGGATCCATATGTTTCATGTCATGGTTAGATTTATCTTAATTCTTCTTTCGTAGTTGCGGATGCTTGCGAGAGGGGGTAATCATAAGAGGGTTGTTTGTTCAAGTAAGAACAGCACCCTAGCACCGGTCCACCCACATATCAAATTATTAAAGTAGTGAACGCGGATCAACTAAACATGATGAGCGTGACTAGACGAGAATTCCCATGTGTCCTCGAAAACGCGTTGCTTACTATAAGAGAACTAGCCGGCTTGTCCTTTGCTATAAAAAGGATTGGTACTTGTTATGAATCACCTTGCTACCAAACTATCTGTCACTACGGTTTACAGAACTTGTAGAGAATACCTTGCTAAAAACCACTTGTCATTTCCTTCTGCTCCTCATTGGGTTCGATACTCTTACTTATATAAAGGACTACGATTGATCCCCTATACTTGTGGGTCATCAAGACTCTTTTCTGGCGCTGTTGCCGGGGAGTGGAGCACCTTTGGTAAGTGGAATTTGGTAAGGAAACATTTTTATTATGTGCTGAAATTTATTGTTACTTGTTACTATGGAAAGTAATCCTTTGAGGGGCTTGTTTGGGGTATCTTCACCTCGGCCGGAAGTGGTAAGAGCCGCTCCTCAACCTATTGAAGCTACTGAAAATATTTATTATGAGATGCCCTCAGGTATGTTAGAAAAACTGTTAGCTAATCCTTATGCAGGAGATGGAACAATGCATCCTGATATGCACCTAATCTATATAGTATAAATTTGTCTATTGTTTAAGCTTGCAGGTTTACCCGAGGGTAGAGTAAAGAAGAAAGTATTCCCTTTATCTTTGGGGGGAAAGGCATTATCTTGGTATAGGCTACTGGATGATGTTGGATCATGGGATTGGAAGCAATTAAAGCTGGAATTCCACCAGAAATTTTATCCTATGCATCTGCTTCATCGTGATCGGAATTATATATATAATTTTTGGCCTCATGAAGGAGAAAGTATCGCTCAAGCTTTGGGGAGGCTTAAATATATGATGCATACATGCCCCAACCATGAGCTCTCAAGAGATATGATTATGCAAAACTTTTATGATCGACTTTCTCATAGTGATCGATCAATGCTTGATAGTTCTTCTACTGGTTCCTTTATGAAGAAAACTATTGAATTCAAATGGGATCTTCTGGATAGGATTAAACATAACTCTGAAGATTGGGAAATCGACAAAGGTAATGAGTCAAGTATAAATCTTGAATTTGATTGTGTTAAATCTTTTATGGAAACTAATGCTTTTCAAAAGTTTAGTGCAAAATATGGACTTCACTCTGAGATAGTAGCTACTTTCTGTGAATCTTTTGCTGCTCATGTTGATCTCCCTAAAGAAAAGTGGTTTAAATTTCATCCACCTATTGAATTTTTTTGTAAATAACCTGTTATAGCTAAAACTGAAACAATTATTTATAATGTTGATCCAGTTGTACCTACTGATTACATTGAGAAACCTCCCTTTCCTGTTAGGATTAAGGAACATTAGAGCACCTAAACCCTCTGAACAAATTAAAGTGGAACCTAATATTGCAATGACTAAAGATCTATTGGCTAGTAATATTGATGGGCATGTTATTTACTTTTGTTCTCAAGCTGTTAGAATTGCTAAACCTGCCAAAAGTGAACAAGTTGTATTAGATAAGAATAAGCCCGTAGTGAGCAGTTACGTCTCCAACGTATCTATAATTTATGAAGTATTCATGCCATGTTTATAATAGTTTTGTATGATTATGGTGCACTTTTATATGGCTTTTATATGATTTTTATGGACTAACATATTGATCTAGTGCCCAGTGCCAGTTGCTGTTTTCTGCTTGTTTTTGGTTTTCAAGAAAATCCATACCAAATGAAGTCCAAATGCAGCGAAACTTTTTGACAATTTTTTCTGGAAGGAAACAGACCCAGGAAGCTTCGGGGGAGCAGCAGAAGAGCCACAGGGGCCCCACAAGCCACCAAGGCACGCCACCCCCCCAGGCGCGCCCTGGTGCCTCGTGGGCCCCCTGTGGCACCTCTTTGCATGATTCCAACGCTGAAAAATCATATATATTCAGAAACCCCCGAAAGTTAACCTAGATGAGTTTTTACGTCACCGCAAGCCTCTGTACCTCCACGATCTCATCTATAGCCCTTTTCCGGCACCCTGTCGGAGGGGGGAATCATCACCGGAGGCCATCTTCATCATCCCGGCAGTCTCCATGACAAGGAGGGAGTAGTTCACCCTCGGGGCTGAGGGTATGTACTAGTAGCTATGTGTTTGATCTCTCTCTCTCTCTCTCTCATGTTCTTGATATGGCACGATCTTGATGTATCGCGAGCTTTGTTAATATAGTTGGATCATATGGTGTTTCTTCCCTCTCTATCTTTGTTGTGATGAATCGAATCTTTTCCCTTTGAGGTTTCGTGTCGGTGTATAAAACATGGGTATTTTATACCCTGACTTATGCACAGACGATAGCAGCCTCCTTGCCGGCCGAGACTTGCCGAGGGCCGCCAAGACCAAGATTCAAGGCCCAGTTGCAGAAGCTACTGGGAAGAAGCTCAAGGCACAGCACCAACAAGCACCTAACCAATGCTGAAGTTAAAGACGTTTCTTGCCAGCAAGGCCAAACCGGCAAGATAAAGACCCGGCAGGCTCCATACCGGCAAGCTTCTGTCAGCCCTCCAGCACTCCACCTCACCGGACAGATGTCCGCTAATGTATGAGGTGTCGACCGCATAGGATGGTTGGTGAGGTTTGTCGGGCACGTGTTAGCACGCTGGGACAGGATTTGCCTTTAATGACAGCCGTCCAGAAAGCGTGTCAGGCTAATACGAGGTAGCTGGGCGAGCGGTGCAGAAACCTTGCTGGGGCTACCTCTCCACATGACACCTAACAGAGCATTAAATGCTTTTGTCCTAAACTGGCAGAGTTAGGTATGATAACACTGTTTGCTATCTAATCGCTATGTAATTACTGTTTTGCCACTGTGGTAACCCCTTGAGCTATAAAAGGAGGGCCAGGGCAACAGTTAGTGGGATTCGGACCCCTTTTCAAACACCAGCACGTCTCGCGTAGCTGCTCTCTCCGCACCTTGCCGGGAGAAGCGCTCCTTGTTCTTGTGCTTTCATACAACTAATACACCAAAAGCAGGAGTAGGGTTTTACGCTTCTCAGCGGCCCGAACCTGGGTAAAATCCTTTGCGCCTTCCATTGTTTCTGCTCTTTGTGCACGTCGATTTCCCCTGCTGAACCACAAAGGGGCTAGATGGCCCCATAGATGGTCGTACCCACGACATCTCTGGCGCGCCAGGTAGGGGGATCGCTTGCGCGAACCTGAATCACTGGATTGCGCATCAGCTTCATCAACTTCTTCATCGCCCTCCTCATCGCCAATGGCCCCCAAGAAGAAGGGCATTACGATGATGGCTCCTTCACACGCATCCGCAAGCGGCGCAGGCGGTGCGGGTACCGCGGTCGGCGTGACCAGCGCAGGTGGTGCGGTCGCCGCGCCCACCGTGGTCGGCGCGAGGAATGAGCATGCTGGAGGCGGTCGACTCCCTCGACCCTCTGGCGAACGAAGCCGAGACGGCGCAAGCGGGGTAGACGGACGTCTTCCTCCTCCTCCTCGCCGCGCCGACGAACGCAGCCACCGGAGTGGTAACGCCCGGGCCGGTGCGAGCCAAGACCCCGCCACGGCGGCGTCCGAGGATGCAGCTTCGGGACAGACGTCGCGCCCCTCGCATAACAGGCACGGTACGACTCCGAGCGGCGTCAACGACTCCGGCCAGGGGCGACCTCATGGCAAGGCTCCTGTTGATCAAATCCTAGATCCTCAGGCACCGCCTCTGCCACGGCGACCCGCTGCTGAACATGTGCCGCGGCAGCAGGACCGCGATGGCGCTCCTACTGGCTCTGCCAGGAGTAGAGCGACGTCACACTCTCCGCTTCCGGCCATGCCAGTTATGGCAGTGGAAGCAATGGCGCAAGCCCAGATGCTGCTGAATTTCCCTCCAACGGCAGAGAAGATGGATGAGTAGAGAGCCACCATCCAAAGCTTGATTGGGTTTGCCGAGGCCAGCAAATCACAGCAAGCGGAGCCCTCACAGCATCCGCAAATGGCACCAGTAGCTCCAGCTGGTGGTCGCGTTGACAGTGCTGCGCTAACGGTGCAATCACCCTAGCGGTAACAGTCTCCACAGCAGCAACGCCAACAACCGCGGCAAGCTCAGCAATCCTTCGAACCCGACAAGATATCAATGGCCTCTTCGGATCCGCGAGCGTGGCAAGATCAGCGGCAAGTGCTACGAGACAGGCAGGTAGAAGACGCCCGCACCACCATCGAACGGCGCCGGGAGGCGCGCCATCAATCCGACGCACGCTACGGCCCCATCGTTGATGAGCCTGCGCCAGGGGTTGGCGGGTATCTGCCTTACGAGGTTGGGTGTCCCACCTTCACCTATGAGCTGCGGCAAGTCCGATGGCCGTCCGTCCGGGCCTTCAAGCCAGAAGTACCAAAAAAGTACGACGGCAA
Organism: Elymus sibiricus; assembly: GCA_039707655.1. Classification (NCBI taxonomy): domain Eukaryota; kingdom Viridiplantae; phylum Streptophyta; class Magnoliopsida; order Poales; family Poaceae; genus Elymus; species Elymus sibiricus. Next base: position 307,305,644 of record CM077672.1, read on the forward strand.
GCTGAACCCGGCAGAATTTCTGTGCATTTATATGATTGCCGTGCAAGCTGTCGGGGGAAGAGATGAGAAGATCCTCGCCAACTACTTTCCGTTGGTACTGAAACCCAATGTGAGATCTTGGCTGATGAACTTGCTGGAAAACTCCATTTCTTCATGGGCAGATCTCTGTAGCGAGTTTGTTGGTGCCTTTACCGGAGGCCACAAGGCCCCTGGACAGCCCAGCGACCTGCAGGTGATTTCGCAAAGAGATGGAGAAACTTTGCGCAAATACATCCAGAGGTTCAGCCGTGTGCACCGTAACATTCCAGACGTGCACCCCGCAGCCGTCATTGCTGCTTTTCACACGAATGTGCGCAATCGGAGGATGCGGGAGAAGATGAACGTCAAGCTGCCCAAAACCGTCAACGAGCTCTACACGTTGGCGGATAAGTGCGCACGTGCTGAGGAGGGAAGAAGGCTTCCCGGGGACGACGCCAGTGCCAAGGTGGATTCCGAGGACGACGATGCAGCCACCCTGAGGAAGAAGGGCCGAAAGCGCAATAGGAAGCGCAAGGGCAAAACTATTATGGCCGTCAAAGGCTCCGGCAACTTTGAGTCCACCAAGAAATCCAAGACTGAGAACTCCGTCAAGGAGGCAGCAGTGTGTGCTGCTTGTTAGGAGGCGGCGGCAAATGAGAAGGCCGGCAAGTCTGATGGGCCATACTGCAAGATTCACCGCACCAAGGGCCATGACCTCCAAGAGTGACGACAAGTCGAGCACCTTGTTGAGAAACAAAAGGCTGAGTATGGAAAACATGACAAAGAGAAGAGCCAAGATGGTGCCGGTGGATCCGGCAAAAAGGGTCGTGGTGGCCGAGGAGGCCATCGCGGCAAGGCCAAACAGCAGAAAGAAAAACCTGCTAGAGGCCGCGAAAAGAAAGGGGAAGATGATGGGAGTGAGGAAGAAGAGGACGACGAAGAGTCCAGCGAACAAGAGTTCCAGAAGGCAACCGAGGCCATGTGCATTGACGGAGGGGCATCTTTGCACTCCTCTCACCGCCAACTTAAACAGTGGGCTCCTGAGGTTAATGCGGCAGAACCGGCAATGGGCTCTCAAAAGCCACTCAAGTGGTCACACACGCCTATCATTTTCGATGTCGAGGACCACCCAGATCGCACAACCACGGTCGGGTGTTTGCCGTTGTTGGTTTCACCAACAATTCGCAACCTCCAGGTCACGAAAATGTTAGTTGACGGTGGGGCCAGCTTAAACTTGATTTCTCCGGAAGTACTCAAGAGGCTGCAGATTCCCGATGAGGAACTTGAGAAAACAGGCACGTTTCAAGGGGTGAACCCGGGAAGAAGCCAACCCAAGGGAAAAATCACATTGCCGGTGATGTTTGGCGGGGAATTGAACTACAGGACGGAAAAGATTGTCTTTGATGTTGTCAAGATCCCTTTGCCGTATAATGGAATTCTTGGCCGCCCAGCCTTAGCAAAATTTATGTCAGCATCTCACTATGCCTACAACACATTTAAGATGCCAGGGCCATTGGGCGTCATTTCCATCCACTCCGACAAGAAAGATGCAGTTATCTGCATCGACAAGATGTATAGAGATGCGGTTGCAGCAGAGGCCGCCAAGCCACCAGCTCCCACCAAGAAGAAGGAAAACAAAAAGTCCGGCAAGACCTCTAGTAAAGACTCCGGGAAGCGCACCTCTTCGGAGTGTTGCGCGCCCGTCGAAGACTTGCCGGAGTGCTCTACCGGAAAGAAGTCCAGAGCCACTGCTCCGGCGACCAAAAAGGTGCCGGCAAAGGAGGACGGCACTGACGGTACCTTCACCATCAGTGCCACCCTTGACAGCAAATAGGAAAGCGCGCTCATTACCTTCCTGCGGGCGAATGTCGACGTGTTCGCTTGGCGACCGTCTGACATCCCCGGTGTTCCCAGGGAGGTAATTGAGCACCACCTTGCCATCTGTCCCCACGCTCGGCCCGTCAAGCAAAAGGTCCAAAAGCAAGCTTTGGAGCGGTAACAATTCATTGCCGAGGAAATCAAGAAACTTGAAGCAGTAGGCTTGGTCAGAGGGGTACTACATCCAACTTGGTTCGCAAACCCAGTTGTGGTGCGCAAAGCGAACGGGAAGTGGAGACTTTGTATTGATTACACTGATGTTAACAAAGCGTGTCCAAAGGATCCTTTCCCATTGCCGTGCATTGATCAAATTGTAGACTCCACTTCTGGCTGTGATTTACTCTCCTTCCTTGATGCCTATTCTGGGTACCATCAGATATTCATGGCCAAGGAGGATGAGGAGAAAACCGCATTCATCACTCCATGTGGCACTACTGCTTCGTGCGTATGCCGTTCGGGTTAAAGAGTGCCGGTTCAACCTTTGCAAGGGCAGTCCAGATTGGTTTTGGGTCCCAGCTGCACAGGAATGTGGAAGCATATATGGATGACATAGTGGTAAAAACTAAGGACAAGTCAACCCTCATTCAAGATTTAGAAGAAATGTTTGCAAACTTGCACAAGATCAATCTGAAGCTCAATCCCGAGAAGTGTGTGTTTGGCGTCCCGTCCCGTAAGCTCCTCGGATTCTTTGTATCTTAACGAGAAATTGAAGCAAATCCCGACAAGATCAAAGCAATTGAGCAGATTCAAGTACCGAAAAGTGTCAAAGATGTGCGGCGCCTTGCCGGCTGTGTTGCGGCCTTGAGTAGGTTCATTTCAAGATCTGCTGAGCGTGCCCTGCCGTATTTCAAAATTTTGAAAAAGGCGGGTTCGATGAAATGGACTCCGGAAGCGGAGGCCGCGCTGCAGAACTTGAAAAGGTACCTCTCCTCCGCGCCAACACTAGTTGCGCCTAGACCACAAGAGCCGTTGCTGCTATACGTAGCGGCAACAAATCAAGTGGCTAGTGCTGCATTAGTGGCGCAGAGGGAAGCCGATGATGAGGAAGCAGCCGCGGCAAGCCCATCCAACGACAAACCGGAGTCTTCTCCGGCAAGGCCCGATGCCGACAAGACAGAAACAGCGCAAGCGAATGAAACTAACCAGCAAGCGATGCCAAAGAAGAAAGTAGTGCAGCGGCCCATATATTTTGTCAGCTCCCTTCTGCAGGGGGCTAGGTCAAGATATTCTGGGGTGCAGAAATTGCTTTTCGGCCTTCTTATGGCCTCAAGAAAGCTGCGTCACTACTTCCAAGCACACGAGATCACCGTCGTCACTCGCTTTCCGTTGCAACGCATTTTGAGAAATCCAGAAGCAACCGGCAGGATAGTGGAGTGGGCGTTGGAATTGTCAAGCTTTGCACCTAAGTTTGAAAGCACTTCAACCATCCAGAGCAGAGCCTTGGCGGAGTTCACTGCAGAATGGACGCCAACGCAAGACGAAAAAGCCCCAGAAACGGCTCTCCCCGGCAAAGAGGCAGCCAAAGAATGGATCATGTACTTTGACGGTGCCTTCTCGCTACAAGGCACCGGTGCCGGAGTCCTGCTTGTCGCACCCACCAGAGAGCACCTCAACTACGTGGTTCAAATGCACTTTCCCAGGGAGCAAGCCACAAACAACACTACTGAGTACGAAGGGCTCCTTGCCGGTCTTAGGATCGCAGTGGACCTTGGAATCAAAAAATTGATCGTCTGTGGTGACTCGCGGCTTGTTGTGAAGCAAGTAAACAAAGAATACCAGAGCCCGTTGATGGAAGCATATGTGGAAGAGGTGAGGAAATTGGAGGAACACTTTGAGGGGTTGCAAACAGAGCACGTCCCTCGTGCGGAAAACAGCATTGCTAACCACCTGTCAAAGTGTGCCGCCCAAAAACTGCCTGTGGAACCAGGAACTTTTGTGCTCCATTTGAATCAACCAATAGTCACTCTATCAACGCAGGCTAGTAAGAGAAGGAAGTTGAATACCGGCAAGTATTTTCCGGCAGAGCTCCTAGGAGCCGCCGGCAAAAAAGTTGCCGACGACAACGACACGGTTGCCGGTGAGCAGCAGTTTCACGCAGGATCTTAGGTTCTTGCCGCAGAAGCAAGCGCTCCTGCAGCCAAAGAAATGCCTTTAATCCTTGTCATCGAGCCACAGGCTCTGGCATGGGCACAGCAGATAGTTCGTTTCCTTCAAACAGGAGAACTCCCCGATGAACAAGAAGAAGCTGAGAAAGTAGCCCATCAGTCAAGTATGTATCAGTTTGTGGATAGCATCCTATACAGAAGACGACCAAACGGTGTGAAATTGAAATGTATTTGCCGGGAAGACAGACTAAAGCTGTTGGCGGAGATACATGGAGGCATATGTGGCTCTCACATAGGATCAAGAGCGCTTGCCGGCAAAGCTTTTCGGCAAGGCTTCTATTGGCCCACTGCCCTCCAAGATGCAACTGAGCTAGTAACAAAGTGTGAAGCATGCCAGTTCCATTCAAAAAGCACACATCAGCCAGCTCAAGCTCTCCAAACAATCCCTCTCTCCTGGCCCTTTTCGGTCTAGGGGCTCGATATCTTGGGCCCCTTCCCCCGTGCTGCCGGGGGCTTTGAGTTCTTGTACGTCGCCATCGACAAGTTCACAAAGTGGCCTGAAGTGGAGCCAGTGAGAAAGGTGACAGCGCAGTCAGCCGTCAAGTTCTTCAAAGGATTAGTTTGCCGTTTCGGGGTTCCTAACAGAATCATCACCGACAACGGCACACAATTCACGAGCCGCACCTTCATGCAGTATATCCAAGACCTTGGTAGCAAAATCTGTTTTGCGTCTGTCGCTCACCCCAGAAGCAACGACCAAGCGGAAAGGATGAATGCTGAAGTGCTGCGTGGACTCAAGACAAGAACCTTTGATAGGCTACGCAAATGTGGAAGGCACTGGATTGATGAGTTGCCGACGGTTCTTTGGTCACTTAGGACGACACCAAATCGAGCTACCGGCCAAACACCCTTCTCCCTAATCTATGGGGCAGAAGCAGTGCTCCCCACGGAACTCATATACGGGTCACCTCGAGTGCTCACTTATGATGAAGCCGAGCAAGAGCAGATGCGGCAAGGCAACGCAACGCTCCTTGAGGAAGATCATCTTCGGGCGGCTGTGCGAGCTGCACGCTACCAGCAAGCCCTGCGCCGCTATCATAGCCGCAAGTTGCACGCCCGAAGCCTTGAGGAAGGCGACCTTGTTCTTCTGCGCGTTCAGTCCGCCAAGAAATCAAACAAGTTGACGCCGAAGTGGGAAGGCCCTTATCGGGTAGCACGAGTCACCAGACCGGGCACAGTCCGTTTGGAGACCGAAGATGGCACCCCAGTGCAGAACTCATGGAATATTGAGCATCTTCGCAAGTTCTACCCATGAGGTGCGATTGCCGGGCCTCCCGGCGGCCCCCTTTTGTACAAGCTTTGTCGGCAAGACTTGTAACCCTTTGTACAAAGCTAGGCGCAGATCCTGTGCATAATAAAGCTAAGTGTTTCGCAACTCTTCATACATATTCATTTGTATATGGACACATGTGATGTTGTGATTTACACTTTAGTTTGTATGAGATGGCTGATGAACCATCAAGGTTCCCAAACCGCTCTTTTCTCTTCTTTCTTTTTCTTGAAAGGACAGAAGAATCCCTCACGTGCAAGTTTCCCGGGGGGAGTGGAGATGGGCACCGTTTTAATGAGTTCAAGTAACCATTTCGTACGATGACAAGAACAACGCAAGGAAAAGCTAAGTTGAAATTTTTTGAAACAAATTCCTTGTTATGTTTGCGTTTTCCCTTGTACGATTCTGTGTTTTGTATGAGAAATCTGCACGCGGAGGAATCTTGTCGCCATCGGATTGCGCTCTTATTCTTGCTTCGAGTCCGCTCGGCAAGATATGCAGCTGCATTGTGACGGCAAGTCACCTTGCCGGTGACAGTGCTTCCGGCATGCTGCCAAGGACCCATTCCTCTAAGCGCTCGGGGCAAGTACCTGTACCGGCAAGCTGTCGCGCTATGATCGACAAGTTACCTTGCCGGCAGCGGCACTTCCAGCAGGCTGCTAAGGGCCTGTCCCTCAAAGCGCTCGTGGCAAGTGTGTGCACCGGCAAGTTTTTCCTAACAGCGTAGGGAGCACGATCATACAAAGGCAAAATAATACAAGGGGAATGGCGCACATGCATTCAAGCAGCACAAGTTATATTACATCACAGAAACACTGCAGGTCTAAACATAAGATCAAATGTGTCTTTTATATGCAGTACAATGATGGATGTGACGGCAAACTCAGTCCCGATGATCGCCATGGACTCTAGGGATTTGGAGGACCTTGTCGGCCGCAGTAACATCGGTGCTCGCCAGTAGCCTCCTGAAGACCCCGAAGAGATCAAGGCCGGGATTACGATGGGCGATCTTAAGCAGCACCCTGTACACAATTTCACGTGCAAACTTCCGGGATTCATCAGCGAACGAAGCAGACTTGTCCTCATGATACGTCTTCAAGGCGTCGATAAGGCCCTCGAAGAATTTGGTCAGCCTGACGCTGAAGCCCCAGCTCTTCATGTCCATCACGGCGATTTGGGAGCTGATGCGTTCGGCGGCATTGACAAGCCTGCCGGTCCAGAGGGAGAGGTTCTCGTGCAGTTGGGCGTAGTTGTTCTTAGCCTCCTTCTTCGAGGCCTCCTCCTTCTCCAGCTTCTACGTCAAGACCCTCTCCCTCTCCTTGGCGGATTCTGCAGCTGTTACCACGGTGGCCAATTGGGATTTCAGATCTCCGATCATTTTACCGACGGCATCGAGATCTTGGTTCTTGGACGACAGCTGCGTCTGCAAGTCCCCTAGAGTGCGGGCTGCCTTCAGCGCTTCGTCCTTGAGAGCCTCGATTTCTTTACCATTACCGGCAAGATCCTCTTTCAATCTGGCCACCTGGGACTCCAACTCTGCCTTGGCGGAGGCAGCGGCAGTAGCCTTATCAGTAGCCTCCTTAAGCTTGGCGGCATTCTCCAAGGCCTGGGCTTCGATGGATTTCTTGTGCCCGTCTTCCAGCTCTTGAGTCTACTGCTTAAGGAGCGCTTCGATCTCATCATCTTTGCCACGGAGAGTGGCGGCAAGGGCTCCTTCCCGTGCGGCAAGATCTTTCTCTTTTGCATTGAGCAGCGTTTTGCGCTCTGTCAGCTTGCCGTCACGGATCGCCGCTACTTGTTTGGCAGCATTGAGATTGCGGGCCTGCTGACAGTACCATGTGTGCAGCTCCTCCACCTTCTCTCTCAGCTTCTGGTCAACCAGATCCACAACTTTGTGCTCCTCTTGCACCTTGTCCCACCTCCGACTATACCGTTCTTGAACGCCTTTGAAACCGACGGCCATAATTTCCATGAAGGCAAGGTCTTCGGCACTGTCGGTTGCATCGGTGGATTCGTCGATTCTTTGAGTCAGAGGGAGCAGGATCCGGGCTATTTCTTCATCAAAGTTTGGCCCCGCAGTACCAGATGAACTGGGGGCTCCAAACCCATGTTGAGGGGCGATCAGCGCCAAGATGCATGACGGGACTTGCAAGGTCGGCGCCGTTAGTTTGTTGCTGGGGGTCGGCGCATCGGTATTAGCAGGCGCCTTCTCCACATCCAACCTGGCGAGGTCAGGCGTATTGCCGGAGGGCCTCTCGGATTCCTCGGGGAGTATTCTGGCCTCCTCGGCAACTTGCACAAGGCCCTCTTCAGCGGCAATCTTGGCGGCTTCATCGGCGGCATCCCTTGCAATATCGGCTACCTCCACAAGAACGTCGCCTTCTTCAGGGGAGGTTGGAGCTGTAGATTGGAGCAGGAACAAGAATGAAGTAAGGATTCAAAGTTACAAGCCAAGTTCAAGAAAACAAAAAAGAAATTTCCCCGGAAGAAGCGCGTAAGAGCAAGAGGATTACCCATTGGTGCTTGCTGAGGAAGGACGTCTCCTTCCCCGGCAACTCGCATTGCCGAAGCGCGGTCATCGATGGCCCCGCTCGTCGGGGTAGCCTCCGTGCGGGCAAGCTCATCGGTGGAGGCCCCTGTCGGGGAAGCACTCTCCGGAATGTTGGTTGACGGGGGAACCACAGCAGGTTCCGCCTCTTGACGATCTTCTTCTTGGCGGGCCTCCTCCACCTCTCTATCAGGCTCGGGAGGGGGAACTTCAGTGATGGTGTCGGTGGACGGGATCTGCGCCACGTCCTCACACTGGGGGCTGGGCTGGGGGCTGGTAACAATAGTTTCGGCCATCACAACCCCCTTCCCGACACTCGCCACCGGATCTTTTGCTGTCACGGACCTGGCCCGCTTCGACCGGTGCACAAGCGGTTCTGGGTCCCTGTCAAGACAGAAGGAATCAAGTTAAAATAGCGAACAAATAGAATCAAGGCTTGATAGAGATAAGTGAAGTCACTTACTCCTCCTCCTCCTCGGACTCGCCAAGGACGTCAAAGTCGTACATCACTGGCGGAGGCGACTCCCTCGCCCTCTTAAGTGCCGGGGGAGGTGAACCCGTCTGCTGAGTGGATTGGACTTCCTCGGCAACCTCTTGCCGAGGGGATGGAGGTTGAGTTTGAGGACGCCGGGTTGATTGTCGGCGTACTTCTTCTTGGCGGCCGGTCTTCGTGGTCGTCTTCTTCACCGTGGGGCCAGCTCTTGGTGAAGAAGCACGCACCGGCTCTTGACTGACCGCCCTCCGAAGACGACGCCTCCTCTTCGGGGCTCGAGGGACTTCTTCTTCTTCGGGCTCTCCAGCAGCCTCAGTCCCAGCAACCTCGGCCCCGGCAACCTCAGCTTCGGCAATCTCGTCCCCGGCAGGCTCTTCTTGTTGCTCTTCGGCAGCTTCTTCCTCGGAATGTTCCTCGTCATCATCCTCAGCTGCCGCGGTGCCAAGGCCGCCTACCGCGTCGATCCTTGCGATCTCTATGGCCTTGCTGGCAATGTACGCCAGTTCTTCCTCAGTGGTGGCCCGGATGAGGTCAGTTTCCTTCCAGGAAGCTTTCTATATCAGGTTGGAGGCCCAATCCATTTCGTGCTCCAACGTGGGCAGATCCTAGTCCCCTTTTACTCTGTGGGCGTCGCAGTCCGGCATCACCGCCAAGATGGAGTCCTTGGCGGAGTTGATGTGCAACGGGATGATACCATCTGGCAAATGGAATGTGCCAGTCTTTCGGAACAGTTGTTCGCAGAGGCAGGCATGCTCCAAGACTGACAAGTTGTTGCCGGTCCCAGGGTACAGCCGCATATTATCGGCAGCATTCTGGTATTCCCAAGTGAACCTTTCTCTCTTCTGCAATGGCGCTATGCGTCGCCGGAGGAAATCGGCGCCAACCATCTCAATGGTCAGTTTGGCGGCCTTGAGGCAGGCAATCCTGTTCAGTGCCGGACGAAGCCTGGCGTAAGTAGCACCCATATGGCTCCAATTCTTGCCGCGCTTGACTGCCACTGTGCGCGGTATCCAGAACTGGGGAAAATCCTTCTCCTGGATCCAGCACCACTCTGCCCTCCACTCGTCCCACTTGAGGTGGAGCTGCCTGGCAAGGTACTCGCCCTTGGTTTTTACCCTAGGGATCTAGGCCACGCTGCCGGAGAGTGATTTGTCTTCGATCCGGGGAATGAAAAAGTGACGGAACAGATCCACATTAGGGGCGGCTCCGACGAAGTTCTCGCACAGGTGGGCAAAAACCGCCATGCAAGTCATCGCATTCGAAGTGAAATCCAACAATCTAAACCCGTAACTGAACATCATGGCGCTGAAGAAATCTGAATAAGGAGGGACCAAACCGCAGTAGAAGTAAGCGTAGAAGAACAAATACGAATCTGCGGGGTCCTTGTTGCCTTCGGGAAGAACCACCGGCGCCTTATGGTCCTTGGTGTCCCTTCCCCACATATATGCGTACCTCCTGATCAGCTCGTTGGCATCCAAGGAGCACGGCGAGAAGATCGCATTCTCCCTCCGCCGCTTCTCCAGCTCTTCTAGCGCCTTCTTCTTCTCCTCCGCCTTGGGATCGAGCGGCTTGACGGGCTTCTTCCCCGCCACATCGGCTCTCTTGGGCGCCATTAGGAATGGGGGAGGAAGAAGGCGGTTGAGTCAAGATGCGAAGCAACGACGGCGGCGGCGGCGGAAGCGGTTCTGGTGAGAAGAAGGAGACGAAGCAGGGGAAAACAGGGGCGAATGAGCAGCGCCTCCTCGCGGTTGCCTTTTTATGGGGAAGACACGAGGGGGCTGGCTCTTCACTGTTTACCCCAGCGGCGCCCTTTTTACAGGCGCACTACCGCGAATTAACCGCAATAGTCCAAGTTCCCACGACCCGCATTAAATGCGTGGATTGGACGTGCGTCAGGATAACCATCATGACGAAAATTACGACGGCAGTTTCCTGCCGCGTGTCTGTGCATTGTTTGGGCCTAGCCCAACGACACTTTGGACGCGCATATGACCCAGGCCCAGGGGCTCCTGTCGGTGTATAAAACATGGGTATTTTATACCCTGACTTATGCATAGACGATAGCAGCCTCCTTGCCGGTCGAGGCTTGCCGGGGGCCGCCAAGACCAAGATTCAAGGCCCAGTTGCAGAAGCTACTGGGAAGAAGCTCAAGGCACAGCACCAACAAGCACCTAACCAATGCTAAAGATAAAGACATTTCTTGCCGGCAAGGCCAAACCGACAAGATAAAGACCCGGCAGGCTCCATACCGGCAAGCTTCCGCCAGCCCTCCAGCACTCCACCTCATCAGACAGATGTCCGCTAATGGATGAGGTGTCGACCGCACAGGCTGGTTGGTGAGGTTTGTCGGGCAAATGTCAGCACGCTGGGACAGGATTTTCCTTTAATGACACCCATCCAGAAGGCGTGTCGGGCTAATACGAGGTAGCTGGGCGAGCGGTGCAGAAACCTTGCCGGGGCTACCTCTCCACATGACACCTAACAGAGCATTAAATGCTTTTGTCCTAAACTAACAAGAGTTAGGTATGATAACACTGTTTGCTATCTAATCGCTACATAATTACTGTTTTGCCACTGTGGTAACCCCTTGAGCTATAAAAGGAGGGCCAGGGCAACAGTTAGAGGGATTCAGACCCCTTTTGAAACACCAGCACGTCTCGCGTAGCTGCTCTCTCCGCACCTTACCAGGAGAAGCGCTCCTTGTTCTTGTGCTTTCATACAACTAATACACCAAAAGCAAGAGTAGGGTTTTACGCTTCTCAGCGGCCCGAACCTGGGTAAAATCCTTTGCGCCTTCCATTGTTTTGGCTCTTTGTGCATGTCGATTTCCCCTGCCGAACCACAAAGGGGCTGATGGCCCCATAGATGGTCGTACCCATGACATCTCGTTATTGTCGGATTGAATATTTCAGATTTGAGAACACTTGATGTATGTCTTGCATATGAATACCCGTGGTGACAATGGGGTATTATATTGATTCACTTGATGTATGTTTTGGCGCTCAACTCGTGGATTCCCAAGGTGACATTGGGGTAATCTATGCATAGGGGTTGATGCACGTTTTCATTATCTTTTCTCCGATAGAAACTTTGGGGTGCTCCTTGAAGTTCTTTGTGTGGATTGAATATTATGATTATGAAGTTGTTTGATGCATATCGTATAATCAACTCATGGATACTTGTGGTGACATTGGAGTATCTAGGTAACATTAGGGTTGGTTGATGTGTATCATATGGTGTTATTTTAGTACGAACTCTAGGGCTGTTTGCGACACTTATAGGAATAGCTCAATGGATTGATCGGAAAGAATAACTTTGAGGTGGTTTCGTACCCTACAAACAATTTCTATCTTATATTCTCCGCTAATAGGAACTTGGGAGTGATTCTTTATCGCACGTTGAGGGATGGTTATATGATCCAATTATGTTAGCATTGTTGAGAGATTGCACTAGTGAAAGTCTGAACCCTAGGCCTTGTTTTTAAGCATTGCAATACCGTTTGTGCTCCGTTTTATCACTTTCTACCTTGCTGTTTTTATTTATTCAGATTATAAAAATATATTTCTACTATCCATACTACACTTGTATCACCATCTCTTCGCCGAACTAGTGCACCTATACAATTTGCCATTGTATTGGGTGTGTTGGGGACACAAGAGATTTCTTGTATTTGGTTGCAGGGTTGTTTGAGAGATACCATCTTCATCCTACACCTCCCACGGATTGATAAACCTTAGGTCATCCACTTGAGGGAAAATTGCTACTGTCCTACAAAACTCTGTGCTTGGAGGCCCAACACGAGTCTACAAGAATAAGTTGTGTAGTAGACATCAAGCTCTTTTCTGGCGCCGTTGCCGGGGAGGTGAGTGCTTGAAGGTATATCTTTAGACCTTGCAATCGAATCTTTTAGTTTCTTGTTTTATCACTAGTTTGGTTAATAAAAGTAAACTACAAAAAAATGGAATTGAGGTTGCCTCACATGCTTCATCTATATGATGTCTTTCTTGAAAATAAGGATTCCGATAGTTATGCTGAATTGTTAGAGGAAGAATTTAATAAAATGTTTAATATGAGTTCCTTGAATGATGAGCATGATTGCAATGTTGTTAGTATGAATTCTATGAATATCCATGATGCTAATGATACGCAAAGCCATAAGCTTGGGGATGCTATGTTTGATGTAGATGATATTTTTAGCCCCCCAAGTTTTGACGAGAAAATTTATTATGATGAAAGCCTGCCTCCTATTTATGATGATTATATTGATGAAAGTGGGTTTGGAAGAGTGTCAACTCTAGGTACTAATGATCCCACTATTTTGAAGGGTGTTGAATCTTATGGCAATAATTATGAAAGTGGATTTGGAGAGGTCACAACTTTATTTAATGATGATTCCACTATTTTGGAAGAGGTTTCAATTGATTATGACAACAAAGTTGCTATCTATGATGATTATTGTAATGACATGTATGCAATAAAGAATAATGATAACTATGAAACTTGTCATCATGATTTTAATGATAGTTATTTCATTGAATTTGCTCCCACCACTATAGATGAGAATAAATTTGCTTATGTGGAGAGTAATAAAATTTCTATGCTTGTGAATCATGAAAAGAATGCTTTATGTGATAGTTATATTGTTGAATACATTCATGATGCTACTGAAAATTATTATGAGAGAGGATCATATGCTTGTAGGTGTTGCAATAATGTCAAGTTTCCTTTCTATGTGTTGAAAGTTTTGAAATTTTGCTTGTTTTGCCTTCCTATGCTAGTTGATTCTTGCTCCCATAAACTATTTGCTCACAAAATCCCTATGCATAGGAAAAGGGTTAGGCTTAAATGTGCTAGTCATATGCTTCATGATGCTCTCTTTATGTTTCAACTCTTTACTTTTATGTGAGCATCACTGAAATCATCATGCCTAGCTAAAAGGCATTAAAGAAAAGCGCTTGTTGGGAGACAACCCAATATTTATACCTACTGTTTTTGTGTGTCCACATGATTAAGCTACTGTATTAATCATGTTTTATATGTTTTCTTTCAATAATGTGCCAAGTAAAGCCTTTGGGATAGTGTGGATGCTTGTTGATTTGGTTCTGTGCAAAAACAGAAACTTTTGCGTCCAGTGCTGGAATTTGTATTCTGCGCTGGAGCGCCAAAAAATTCTGAAATTTTTACACATGATTGATATACAATTTTCCTACGTTATCCTAATTTTTAATAATTTTTGGAGCTACAGAAGTATGGTTTTTAAATAGCTCACTACACGCTGTTCTGTTTTTGACAGATTCTATTTTCGGTGCTTAGTTTGCTTGTTTTAGTCTTTCCATAGCTTATATTATGAGATATAAATTGTGGAAATGATAGAATAAAGTAGAAATTATGTGAGAACAATTATGAATCTTCTCTTGACAGTACCTAAGTGGATGATTTATTTTTACCATACTAATCTATCTCACAAGTTCCGTTAAGTTTTGTGTGATTGAAGTTTTCAAGTTTTGGGTGAGATAACGATATGAGGAGAATAAGGAGTGGCAAGACCCTAAGCTTGGGGATGCCCAAGGCACCCCAAGGTAATATTCAAGGAAGACTCAAACGTTTAAGCTTGGGGATGCCCCGGAAGGCATCCCCTCTTTCGTCTTCAAAACTATCGGTATATCTTACTTGGAGCTATATTTTTATTCGTCACATAATATGAGTTTTGCTTGGAGCGTCATTTTCTTTTGTTGAGATTTGCTTGCTGGTATCAATAATCATGTTTTGTATCTTTTAGTTCAATAAAATACCAATTATAGCCTTTACCATGCTAAGTTTGCAAGTTCATGTGTTGCTGCTTGCATGAGTTCTCTGTCACGAGGTAATTTTTCAGAATTTTTGGAGTTAGTTAAGTATGAATTCTTATTCACCCTTTACAGACTGTTCTGTTTTGGAAGATTGCTGTTATAGTTGCATTGTTTGCATATGTTGCTTGTTTAATGTTTCTATTTGTGGATAGGAGTATTAAATATGCAGAGGCATTTAGTATGCAATGTTTAATTATAATTTTAGTGATTTGTTACAGTAGAGAATGTTAAGGTTTTGAGTTGATTTATACTAACTTATCTCATGAGTTCTTGTTGAGTTTTGTGTGGATGAAGTTTTTAAGATTTAGGAGAAGCCATGATATGAGAGGAATTAAGGAGACACAAGAGCTCAAGCTTGGGGATGCCCAAGGCACCCCAAGATAACATTCCAAGAAGTCTCAAGCATCTAAGCATGGGGATGCCCCGGTAGGCATTCCACCTTTCTTCATCAACAATTATCGGTTAGTCTTGGTTGAGCCTAAGTTTTTGCTTCTTCACATGAGATGTGCTATTCTTGGAATGTCATTTTATTTTATTTTCTTTGCTGTTTGAATAAAATACTTAAGATCTAAAAAAAATTAAATGAGAGAGAGTCCTAACATAGCTACCCATTTACTTAACTATTCATTTGGTCTTCACTTATATCTTTTTGGAGTAGTTTGTCATTTACTCTTGTTCTTCACTTATATCCTAAGAGTAAATTGTTGAATAAATTGAATATCGTGAAATTGAAATACTATGAGCTTCATATGCTTGTATCATGTCTAGTAGTAGTTTCACATTGGGTTTAGTAAGTGAAATCTATTGAAGCTTGACAATCACAATATTGGTCATACAAGCAATTCATGAATGATTAGTATAAGGAAGAGAACTTTCACATATAACTATATTATCTTGAACATCTTTTATGATTGTGAATACCCATTAATTATTTTCAAACTTGAGCAAATTAGTTGAAGTTGGACAAGGAAGACAACGTAATGAGTTAAGTTTAGGTATATTTGCATAGAAGTTATATTGTTATGGATCCTCCAACATGTGGTGCTTGCTTAGGATCTTTTGCTAGCCAAAAATTCGTACTAAGTAGAGATACTACTTGTGCATCCAAATACCATTAAACCCAGTTTCTTGCCATGAGTGTCCACCATATCTACCTATGGATTGAATAAGATCCTTCAAGTAAGTTGTCATCAATGCAAAAAAAGCAATAAAAATTGCTCCTAAAATATGTATGATCCTTTATTGCAAAGGAAAATAACCGTTGTACGAACTTATGATGGTAAAGAAATAAAAGCGACAGACTGCATAATAAAGGTTGCTATCACAAGGGGCAATATAACGTGACGTTCCTTTGCATTAAGGGCTTGTGCATCCAAAAATAAAAAGCACATGACAACCTCTGCTTCCCTCTGCGAAGGGCCTATCTTTTACTTTATGTATTTACTTTTATGCAAGAGTCAATAGTATTACTTCTCATTTCAATCTTAATTATTTTCTAGTTGGCAAGCATCATGTGGTGGCGAAAGATCCATGCACATATGGCCAGTCAAATATATTTGATCATGAATTATTATTGTTGACAATTATCTCTATGATAAATAAGTTGGGAGGCGAAGCACTAAGCCCCTATCTTTCTCTGTGTTCGATGGATGCCATTTGTTCTAAAAATATGCTTTGAGTACTAGCAATCATAGAAGACTATATGATAATTGAGTATGTGGAGCAATTACTTAGACTTAAGATAAGTTGAATTGCAATTGTTTGGTGACTAAGAACATAGGTTGTTAAGTTTCAAGAGAATGCATTGTTTGAACCATAACATGTGAATGGATTGCTACTTTATCATGATGAGTTTTATGAGAAAGAGTTGATGTTATGATGCGAGGAAAAGTGATTGAAATTATCATTGATCAAACTTATGCACTATGCTAGCATTCACACTTCATAAATTATTTCTTTTATCATTTACCAACTCGAGGACGAGCAGGAATTAAGCTTGGGGATGTTGATACGTCTCCAACGTATCTATAATTTATGAAGTATTCATACCATGTTATAATAGTTTTGTATGATTTTGGTGCACTTTTATATGGCTTTTATATGATTTTTATGTACTAACATATTGACCTAGTGCCCAGTGCCAGTTGCTATTTTCTGTTTGTTTTTGGTTTTCCAGAAAATCCATACCAAATGAAGTCCAAATGCAGCGAAACTTTTTGACAATTTTTTCTGGAAGGAAACAGACCCAGGAAGCTTCAGGGGAGCAGCAGAAGAGCCACAGGGGCCCCACAAGCCACCAGGACGCGCCACCCCCACCCCCCCCCAGGCATGCCCTGGTGCCTCGTGGGCCCCCTGTGGCACCTCTTTGCGTGATTCCAACGCTGAAAAATCATATATATTCAGAAACCCCCGAAAATTAACCTAGATGAGTTTTTACGCCGCCGCATGCCTCTGTAGCTCCACGATCTCATCTACAACCCTTTTCCGGCACCCTGCCGGAGGGGGGAATCATCACAGGAGGCCATCTTCATCATCCCGGCGGTCTCCATGACGAGGAGGGAGTAGTTCACCCTCGGGGCTGAGGGTATGTACTAGTAGCTATGTGTTTGATCTCTCTCTCTCTCTCTCTCGTGTTCTTGATATGGCACGATCTTGATGTATCGCGAGCTTTGTTAATATAGTTGGATCATATGGTGTTTCTTCCCTATCTATCTTTGTTTTGATGAATCGAATCTTTTCCCTTTGAGGTTTCGTTATTATCGGATTGAATATTTCAGATTTGAGAACACTTGATGTATGTCTTGCATATGAATACCCATGGTGACAATGGGGTATTATATTGATTCACTTGATGTATGTTTTGGCACTCAACTCGCGGATTCCCAAGGTGACATTGGGGTAATCTATGCATAGGGGTTGATGCACGTTTTCATTATCTTTTCTCCGGTAGAAACTTTGGGGTGCTCCTTGAAGTTCTTTGTGTGGATTGAATATTATGATTATGAAGTTGTTTGATGCATATAGTATAATCAACTCACGGATACTTGTGGTGACATTGGAGTATCTAGGTGACATTAGGGTTGGTTGATGTGTATCATATGGTGTTATTTTAGTACGAACTCTAGGGCTGTTTGTGACACTTATAGGAATAGCTCAATGGATTGATCGGAAAGAATAACTTTGAGGTGGTTTCGTACCCTACAAAAAATTTCTATCTTATATTCTCCGCTAATAGGAACTTGGGAGTGATTCTTTATCGCACGTTGAGGGATGGTTATATGATCCAATTATGTTAGCATTGTTGAGAGATTGCACTAGTGAAAGTATGAACCCTAGGCCTTGTTTTTAAGCATTGCAATACCGTTTGTGCTCCGTTTTATCACTTGCTACCTTGCTGTTTTTATTTATTCAGATTATAAAAATATATTTCTACTATCTATACTACACTTGTATCACCATCTCTTCGCCGAACTAGTGCACCTATACAATTTGCCATTGTATTGGGTGTGTTCGGGACACAAGAGATTTCCTGTATTTGGTTGCAGGGTTGTTTGAGAGATACCATCTTCATCCTACGCCTCCCACGGATTGATAAACCTTAGGTTATCCACTTGAGGGAAAATTGCTACTGTCCTACAAAACTCTGCGCTTGGAGGCCCAACACGAGTCTACAAGAATAAGTTGTGTAGTAGACATCATGAGCATGTCTGTTGTTTCTGTTAAAATTGGAGATCATTGCTATCATGGTTTATGTGACATGGGTGCTAGTTTAAGTGCAATTCCGTTCTCTTTATATCAAGAAGTTATGAATGATATTGCTCCTGTCGAGATGGAAGACATTGATGTTACTATTAAGCTCGCAAACAGAGATACAATTTCACCACTTGGGATTGTTAGAGATGTTGAAGTCTTGTGTGGTAAGGTCAAATACCCTACTGATTTCTTAGTACTTGGATCACTGCAAGATAATTTATGTCCCATTATATTTGGTAGACCATTCCTTAATACTGTTAATGATGAAATAGATTGTGTTAGGGAAAAGGTTAGAGTTAACTTTGGTGATGTATCTCATGAATTTAACTTCTTCAAGTTAGTAAGCAACCGCTTGATAAGAAATTGCCTAGTAAAGACGAAATCATTAGTCTTGCTTCTATTGCTGTACCTCCGACTAATCCATTGGAAAAATATTTGCTAGACCATGAAAATGATATGCACATGAATGAAAGAAATGACATAGATGAGATATTCTTTAAACAAGCACCTATCCTTAAGCATAATTTGCCAGTTGACACTTTGGGAGATCCTCTCCCACCTAAGGGTGATCCTGTGTTCGAATTAAAGAAATTGCCTGATACACTTAAATATGCTTATCTTGATGAAAAGAAGATATATCATGTTATTATCAATGCTAACCTTTCAGTGCATGAAGAGAAGAGATTACTTAAAACTTTGAGGAAGCATCGTGCTGCAATTGGATATACTCTTGATGATCTTAAGGGCATTAGTCCCACTCTGTGTCAACATAAGATTAATATGGAGCCTGATGCTAAACCAGTCGTTGATCATCAACACCGCTTGAATCCCAAAATGAAGGATGTGGTAAGAACTAAAATATTAAATCTTCTGGAAGCAGGTGTCATTTATCCCATAGCTGATAGTAGATGGGTTAGTCCTATTCATTGTGTTCCTAAGAAAGGAGGCATTACTGTTGTTCCTAATGATAAAAATGTGCTTATCCCACAAAGAATTGTAACTGGTTATAGGATGGTAAGTGATTTCAGGAAATTAAATAAGGCTACTAGAAAAGATCATTATCCTTTGCCTTTCATTGATCAAATGTTAGAAAGATTGTCTAAGGATACACACTTCTGTTTTCTAGATGATTATTCTGTTTTTTCTCAAATACCTGTATCACAAGAAGATCAAGAGAAAACCACCTTTACTTGTCCATTTGGAACTTATGCTTATAGACGTATGCCTTTTGGTTTATGTAATGTACCCGCTACTTTCCAAAGATGCATGACTGCTATATTCTCTGATTTTTGTGAAAAGATTGTTGAGGTTTTCATGCATGATTTCTCTGTTTATGGAACTTCTTTTGATGATTGCTTCAGCAACCTTGATCGAGTTTTGCAGAGATGTGAAGAAACTAATCTCATCTTGAACTGGGAGAAGTGCCACTTTATGGTAAATGAAGGTATAGTCCTTGGTCATAAAATTTTTGAAAGAGGTATTGAGGTAGATAAAGCTATAGTTGATGCAATTGAGAAAATGCCATGCCCTAAAGATATTAAAGGTATAAGAAGTTTCCTTGGTCATGTTGGTTTTTATAGAAGGTTTATTAAAGATTTCTCTAAAATTTCTAGGCCTCTCACTAATCTCCTACAAAAAGATGTCCCATTTGTTTTTTATGATGATTGTGTAGAAGCCTTTGAAATACTTAAGAAAACCTTAATAACTGCACCTGTTGTCCAACCACCTGATTGGAACCTACCTTTTGAAATTATGTGTGATGCTAGTGACTATGCCATTGGTGCTATGTTAGGTCAAAGAGTTGATAAGAAACTAATTGTTTATTCATTATGCTAGTAAGACCTTGGATAGTGCTCAAAGAAATTATGCTACTACTGAAAAAGAATTTTTAGCAGTTGTGTTTACTTGTGATAAATTTAGACCTTACATTGTTGATTCTAAAGTTACTATTCATACTGATCATGCTGCTATTAAATATCTTATGGAAAAGAAAGATTCTAAACCTAGATTGATTAGGTGGGTTCTCTTATTACAAGAGTTCGATTTGCATATTGTTGATAGAAAAGGAGCTGAAAATCATGTAGCAGATAATTTGTCTAAAATGGAAAACGTTCTTGATGACCCACTGCCTATTGAAGATAGTTTTCCTGATGAGCAATTAGCTGTCGTAAATGCTTCTACTTCTCGTAATAATCCTTGGTATGCAGACTATGCTAATTACATTGTTTCTAAATATATACCACCTAGTTACAGATACCAACAAAAGAAAAAGTTCTTCTTTGATTTAAGACATTACTTTTGGGATGACCGCATTTATATAAAGAAGGAGTAGATGGTGTTATTAGACGTTGTGTATCTGAGCATGAGTGTCGGTGGTAAAACCGGCAGACCTCGGAGTAGGGGGTCCCGAGCTGTGGATCTCGGATCGGTGGTAACAGGGACGAAGGAGACAGTATTTACCCAGGTTCGGGCCCTCTCGAAGAGGTAATACCCTATGTCCTGCTTTGATTATATTGATGGTGATGTATCGAGTATAATATTGATCTACCTTGAGATCGTAAGGAGAGATTTAACCCTAGGGCTAGGTGAATGGTAATTATGATTGGATCCCCTCTACGGGCTAAACCCTCTGGCTTATATACATGTGGCACCCCGGCTCAGAGGAACCGGAACACCCCGTATTCCAGCCCAGAGATCAAGTCTTTTGGAATACGGCACTGCTTGGCATAGAACAAATCAGCTCTTTATTACAAATAATCGGGTACAAAGGTTTGGGGTATTACACAGGGTTATATTGGCATGGCGATACTACGCCTGCTAAGGTAGCTCTATGCTAGCAGCGGAACAACTTGTAGCAGCGGAACAACGATGACGGTGATGGACTCCACTCCGCGGGGACTCTGGCTGGGACACGTCCTAGTACACAACTCGGGATCTTCGGCCTACGCCAACATGGCAGCACCTGCAAACTGGCATGACAAGCCAGGTGAGTACTTTGAATGTACTCGCAAGCTCACAACAAACAAAAGCATCAAGGCAGAGCAACATTATAGCACTCATGATTATGTCAGGATCAATTGTTATTAAAAGGGTGGAAGAAAATAATAAACATGTTATCTCCTAACGGACTGCAATAATCACCATTGTTAGGATTACAGAGACCGCCTTACTCTTGGCTATTTAGTTGAACCATCTACTCTCGTGATCAACTTGCGGTCGTCTCAATGTCATTTGACGATCATTATCGGGTTCATTACCAAGACGAGTTCTTCCATCATTAACAAGTCCTTCCATCTTTGGTGTTGATCAGACAGTGTGACTTAGCACGAACTGTGTCCAATACCGTGGACGCGGCTATTCGAATAGATGTTTAAACTCTGCAGAGGTTGCGCACTTTACCCACACCATGGACATTCGTCCAACGAAACTCACCTAACATGTGACCCTTATATCATACCATCAACACATCCTCTCTGAGGTCATGCCCTGGGTGGCCCCTGTGTCACTTCTGACACCTGCCATCGTCGTGGCCAAACTAAACTGTCCCAAACGGGGACCTGAGCTCAATAACCAAACCGGGCTCACAAGATTATCGCCGCCTACCTGATCAGGGTAGCCCGCGCGCATAACCTTCCCTTTTTGGTGGTACTGATAAAAGAGCACGAGGTTAGACCAAGTCAAGGCCGTCCCATTCCGGCAGATGTGGCTGCACTGGGAAGCTCGGTTCAGTGGCACTTGATCAACAATGAAGGAATGTATCCCCAAGTAACCTCTTCGTCATAACTAGTACTCCGACATCACAGTAATCCAAGTTAAAGCAATAGCCAACTAGTAATCCAATGAGCAACATGATTAAGCTACTACTACTAATTCTATGGTCAGAATGCCAGACGGGATTACAAAGTAATCATAGACGGTAATCAACAACATCATGGCATCATCAAACTTGTAGACTACTAGTCACTAATAATCCAATCATCAATATGACAGTAACCTATCCAAGAATTCCTCCAAGTGTTACATGAGTAAACCAATTATGAATAATTCAAATTTTAGCCTAAATATATATTTAATATTATGGCATTGCAATGCAGTCATGCAAATGAGAGTTGTGGCTTGCCTTGCACCAAAGGAGTGTGGGAGTACTCCTGGCCTTCACCAACTATTCAAATCACTCTGAAAAACATTTTTGAAAACAGTTGTAAATAATACATAGAGCATTTTTCCCTGTCCAGAAATTCTAGACAGATAAGAAAAATACCAAAATTTTACAGTAGATAAAGGAGCTCATAAGAAAAATAATGCAAAAAGAATGAACTCATTTTGACTTATGGTTTAAAATTAATGGATGGTCAAAGTTGGGTCAAAATTCTGGTTTTAATTGAATTTAAACAGAAAACCAGAAAAACCAGGAGCGGCCACGTCGAAGGCGTAAAGTGGGAATACGCCTCCACTAGCGTACTGCTTCGGGCGCGCGCGGAGTCGCTGACAGGTGGGGCCCCCTGTCAGTTTTAAACAGAGAGAGAGAGGGAACAGAGGACGGCGGGTGTACCGACGGCCGTTCGCCGGCGTTGAGTCCACGGCGGAGCTGGAAGAGGGCGGGGATGGAGCGAGCACTCAACGGGGAGCACGCCTGTACCCGCAGCTCATCGGGAGGTGGCCGGACGGCGTCGGCCCCTTCCTCTCAGGCGGCGGCGAGCTACGGGGTTTGACGAAGCCGGCGACTCCGGCAAGCATTCGAGCTGAGGAGGGGCTGGGAAGGACCAGTGGAACACAGGAGCTCGGGGTGGGTTTGGTTGCGGCAGAGAGGCACCGGATCCAGCTGGTGGAGCAGGGGCAGAACGGCGGGGCTCCTCGCCGGAGATGGAGCAGGAGAGCCTCCCGGCTGGCTCTGGCGCTGCTGGGTGGCGATTGGGGAAGGAGGAGGTCGAGTGGTGAGGAGAAGTGAGGGCGGGGGCGGCTTTTATAGCCGGGCGGCGATGCCCCAGCCGGATCCCGCCGAGAGGAAAATGCCGGTGTCCCGCGTTGAGCTGGACGTCACGCAGGCGGCCAGGCCGCGTGGGGAGGTGATGGGAAAGGGCAGAGACTTAATGGCGGTGGCGCGGAGCGGCGAGGAAGACGCCAGCCAGCGCGGCCACAGTGCTAGTACGGCGGCTACAACGCCGAGGCTTGGCCGTGTCCGGCGAGCTCGCTGCCGGCGACGGGAGGGCTCCAAAAGGGCCAGGTGGATGGTGGGGAGGACGCTGGCGCTCCTGGACATGGTACGGCGACGCGGGCGCGCGGCGCCAGCGAGGCCCGAGAGGGTTCGGCGCTCTGAGCACGAGTTCGGCTCTGGCAGACGTGTGGTCACCGCATGCACTGGCGTATGTGGTGCGCTCTGGCCTGGCATCCCTTGTCCACGCGGTAGTCCCTTCACTCTGTGGCCTCCCTGTGCATCTGGTTTGACAAGAGGTGGCTTGGACAGCAGGCCAGCCTCCAGACAAGTTTCTGGGCAGAAACTTGGGCAGGTTGTTGGAGAAAAAATGGCTAAGGTTTTGAGAGGGAAAAAATTTCATACTGAGGTGTAGTAGGAAGGTGCCCATCCAGAAGAAATTTTAGACCAAATGGACAAGTTTTGAATGCAGTTGCTTCACAACTGCATCTCTAGTCCAGAAACCTGTTGAAGATGATGCACTCACATGGATGGGCTCCTTGAGTTGAAACTTGGTATATGTGGGTTATTTGGTGGTGGAAAGATGCTATAAAAATTTCATACCATTTGGGTAAGTGTAAATGGTACTTCCTTCACAAAGCTTTCCACTGGATAGAAACTTGGGGGAATTTTGTGGAGAAAATGGCTTGACAGACTGATGTGAATTTTGGCATGCTCAAAGGATATAGTGATATCTGAGTCCTGGATTAATTTCAGAATTTTTGGAGCTATATAAAATATAGTTGCTTCACAAACTACAATTATGTCCAGAAACAAAGATTGGATGGTGTGCTCATCATAATAATGGAATCTTGAATATTTTCACATATCCAAGGTTCACATGGTCCAAAGAATTTATGAGAATTTTCTTGGAATTTTTGGGAAGACAAAATATAGGTTGCTTCACAACCTAGAGCACAAAGGGCTATTCCTTTAATAGAAAAAGGAATATTAAATTGGAATAAAAGTTGAGATTGGGCAAGAATGGAAATGCCATGAATTGGAAGAAGTTTTTGGAGGCTTGAGTCACTTGGGAAAGGAAAGTAAAAATATTCCCAAGTGTTAAGTCCATAGAGCCATTCAAATTAAAATCCATACCAAATTCCAACTAAAATTCAAATGGGTTTTTGAAAGAAAAGTTGGGAAAACCAGGGTGTCACAACCTACCCCCCCTTAGGATAAATCTCATCCTCGAGATTTGGTTGCTCAGGGAACAAGTATGCTTACACTGTCCTACGGAACCCTTTTCCATCCCGGGCCTTCTCTTCCTTTATAATTTGTTCCCACTGAATTTCAAATGATCTGACTATCTTGCTCTGGGGTGACTTGCTTCACCGTACCCATATTCTGACAGGTCTTTCCTCATATGTTCATTATTATGCTGACTCCAATCCTGTCATATCTGTTGGTTCACCTGATATGTTATCATGACTGGAATATGTCATCTTCTCACAAATCCGGGAGTGGTTTCCGATTGCCATGTCATTCTTCCATCCAGTACTGATAGTATTCCCTGTATTGTCGGTCTTGCCCCTTCATTATTTTTGTCTGAATCCTTTGCCGAAAGAGTTTGTCCATATATATCCTTAACTCTTCTTGTGACCATAGGTGCAATATTTCAGCAGGCATACCTTATCCTTGTCCTATGTTTTCATGACAAGTTTATCATCTCTCAAGCTTTAACTGCAGAGAAATGATCATCCAAACCCTTGCATGAAATCGGCAAATAAATCAGTAGCCACCAGAACGGTCTTTACAACTCAGATCTGGGGCATTACTAGTATAACTCAACCATGGCTCAAGACGGCTGGAAAGCAGCTCAGAGCATGAGGCATTGTTGATAAGAATGTAGTAGTTCCCTAAGACGGCCGAAGAATAGCTCAGAGCATAGGGTCACTGCTACAAAAAGAAACTCAACAGCTACCCGAGACGGCCGAAAAGCAACTTAGAACACGGGCCAGTTGTTGAAAAGAGAAGTATAAAGTCGGCATCCACCCCAGACGGCCAAAAACAGCTTAGAACACAGGCGTGGTGCCGTTACCAGGAAAAAGGCAAGCAAGGATTCATTAGGATCATTTACCAGGTTCACACTTACTTGCATAGTGCTCACTGTTGTGGTCCATCATGCAAGACAATGACAAGGATTAATGATATTATTTTGACGGATGTGAGAAAGACTGGCCTTGATATCCACTATCAAGATCGTTGTTCTAAATTGTCTTACTTCATAGCTTGTCAATCCTTGCAACACACTGAGGTGTATACTGGCCTTCTTCCTCTTGCATGACTTATGTAGGGGTTGGACCCTCACCTTCCTTCGGTAGACCAGCTTGAACATAGTTGCTCCTTGTACGGGTGGCTTGCATGACCTAGGCAGGATGCTCACAATATACATGGAAGTATGAGTAGCTGAACCTCTTATTCCCGAGGCAGACACTTGTGTCCTGACCAGTTCGTGTCTCTGACCAAACGGTTGTGGGCTTGACTCTTGAGATGCACTGCCAACACATTGTATAATTTCGTGTACCACTGTTGCCAACTGTTTGTAGTGCCATACTAACGAACATTGGATAGCTTGTGAAGGAAGCCTTCGAGAGCGTCGTGCTGAGGAATACTGGATAGCTTATGCTTGAAGCTTTTGCCAGGATAGCGTGCTGAAGAAGACTGAGTACCATACCTCCGAAGCTTCTCCTCCTGGTTGCTTACCGGGGAAGATTCGGTGCCTTATGCTGGAAGCTTTCTACGGTAGCTTACCGAAGAAGACAGAGTATCTTACGCTGGAAGCTATCCACATATCGTACTGAGGAAGAGTTGAGGAGCCTTGCATCGTAAGCTTCTCTGATAGCGTGCGGAGGAAGACTGGATTGCTTACACCAGAAGTTTCTCTCTGTGCTATGCTGCTATATATACATCCTCACAACTCATGTTGTTGATGTACGAGAAGAATTTGTCTGACTATCCTCCTTGTTGAGTACGAGATACATGGCACATTCTTGTTTGCTTCCGGGGGTAACTTGTTTCATATTTTACTCAAGCGGAACCAAACTTTGTATGTGATCCATACCTTTAACCCGGTTGATCTTGCACCCAAAGTATCTTCCTGCTGGTTCCTTACGGTTGTAATGCTTACACACTGAGGCAGACTTGATGCTGATAGCCAATCCAGGATATCCTTTGCATTCAAACCAGATATTTCCAATACAAGGCAGTCAACTGATAATTCCATAATGTTCAGCTGAGCTTCCAAATCTTTGAAATCCTTATAGATTCTTTGAGTCTGATGGCGGCCGATGAGCAACTTCCATAAGGGAAAGTAATGTGACACCGAAGAGCCAAATGAAAAGGTAAATGAAAACTGCTCAATGAAATGCACTAAGCTTACGAAAACCACACTTTATTGCTACTCAGGGAAAATTTACAACATTCGATACTACTACAACTTATGCGACATGAACCTTGCAGGTGCTTAGGTACTATGATCGGGTGGCGGGTTACTGGAGAGCGAAGGAGCTGGCGGAGAGGTTGACGGAGCTAAAGCCATACTAAGCGCTCTTTGGGCACGGGTTGCATCTCTGGCCAGTTCAGCGATGAGGACGTACTCTGTGATCATGTAACGGGACATGTATGCTACAGCTGCGTCGTCATCCGAGCGAACAGGAGGAAATCTAACCTGTCTGGGAGTGGTGGCCATAGTGGGATAGTAGTGGAAGGCACGATTCTCTTGCATCGCGCTTTCCTGATGATGAAGAACAGTAAGGCCTGCCAGAGCGGCAAGCTGGATAGCGCGTTCTGGTGTAGAGGCATAACCACCATGGAGACTATAGGTGCGCTTCCCCATAGGTAGGACGACTAACAGAAGGACATTGGCATGATACTCAAGCACCAGTCCTGCAAGCGGGTCTAGAACACTTGGTACCTTGGCATCTCTCCACTAGGATAGAGAAGACACCAAACATCACCAAGCAAGGATGCGAAACTGAGTGGTGCAGGGGCTGAGTCATAGTCAATCGGAACGGATGCCATCTACAAAATCAACTAGTTAGTGTGCCAAATCTATATGCATGCTATGCGACAAACAAGTGCAGCAACTCAAATGCATCACACAAGCAAGCTAGGCTCTAGACTAGCGGTTTTCTAACGTCCGGGTTGGCTAGGGTGTCCTACAGCCAGACCTGCTCTGATACTACACCTTGTGGCACCCCGGCTCAGAGGAACCAAAACACCCTATATTCCAGCCCAGAGATCAAGTCTTCTGGAATACGGCACTGCTTGGCAGAGAACAAATCAGCTCTTTATTACAAATAATCGGGTACAAAGGTTTGGGGTATTACAAAGGGTTATATTGGCATGGCGATACTATGCCTGCTAAGGTAGCTCTATGCTAGCAGCGGAACAACTTGTAGCAGCGGAACAACGACGACGGTGATGGACTCCACTCTGCTGGGACTCTGGCTGGGACACGTCCTAGTTCACAACTCGGGATCCTCGGCCTACGCAAACATGGCAGCACCTGCAAACTGGCATGACACGCCAGGTGAGTACTTTGAATGTACTCGCAAGCTCACAACAAACAAAAGCATCAAGGCAGAGCAACATTATAGCACTCATGATTATGTCAGGATCAATTGTTATTAAAAGGGTGGAAGAAAATAATAAACATGTTATCTCCGAACGGACTGCAATAATCACCATTGTTAGGATTACGGAGACCGCCTTACTCTTGGCTATTTAGTTGAACCATCTACTCTCGTGATCAACTCGCGGTCATCTCAATGTCATTTGACGATCATTATCGGGTTCATTACCAAGACGAGTTCTTCCATCATTAACAAGTCCTTCCATCATTGGTGTTGATCAGACAGTGTGACTTAGCACAAACTGTGTCCAATACCATGGACGCGGCTATTCGAATAGATGTTTACACTCTGCAGAGGTTGCGCACTTTACCCACACCATGGACATTTGTCCAACGAAACTCACCTAACCTGTGACCCTTATATCGTACCACCGACACGTCCTCTCTGAGGTCATGCCCTGGGTGGCCCCTGTGTTACTTTTGACACCTGCCACCGTCGTGGCCAAACTAAATTGTCCCAAACGGGAACCTGAGCTCAATAACCAAACCGGGCTCACAAGATTATCGCCGCCTACCTGATCAGGGTAGCCCGCGCACATAACCTTCCCTTTTTGGTGGTACTGATAAAAGAGCACGAGGTTAGACCAAGTCAAGGCCATCCCATTCTGGCAGATGTGGCTACACTGGGAAGCTCGGTTCAGTGGCACTTGATCAACAATGAAGGAATTTATCCCCAAGTAACCTCTTCGTCATAACTAGTACTCCGACATCACAGTAATCCAAGTTAAAGCAATAGCCAACTAGTAATCCAGTGAGCAACATGATTAAGCTACTACTACTAATTCCATGCTCAGAATGCCAGACGGGATCACAAAGTAATCATAGACGGGGCTGGAAAGGACCAGTGGAACACCAGGAGCTCGGGGGTGGGTTTGGTTGGGGCGGAGAGGCACCGGAGCGAGCTGGTGAAGCAAGGGCAGAATGGCGGGGCTCCTCGCCGGAGGTGGAGCAGGAGAGCCTCCCGGCTGACTCCGGCGCTGCTGGGTGGCGATTGGGGAAGGAGAAGGTCAGGTGGTGAGGAGAAGCGAGGGCGGGGGCGGCTTTTATAGCCGGGCGGCGATGCCCGAGCCGGATCCCGCCGAGAGGCAAATGCCGGCGTCCCGCGTTGAGATGGACGTTGCGCTGGTGGCCAGGCCACGTGGGAAGGTGACGAGAGAGGGCAGAGACTTAATGGCGGTGGCGCGGAGTGGCGAGGAAGACGCCAGCCAGCGCGGCCACGGTGCCAGTACGGCGGCTACAGCGGCGAGGCTTGGCCATGTTCGGCGAGCTCGCTGCCGGCGACGGGAGGGCTCCAGAAGGGCCAGGTGGACGGTGGGGAGGACGCTGACGCTCCAGGACACGGTACGGTGATGCGGGCACGCGGCGCCAGCGAGGCCCGAGAGGGTTCGCCGCTCAGAGCGCGAGTTTGGCTATGGCAGACGCGTGTTCACCGCGTGCACTGGTGCACGCGGTGCGCTCTGGCCTGGCAGCCCTTGTCTACGTGGTACTCCCTTCACTCTGTGGCCTCCCTGTGCATCTGGTTTGACAAGAGGTGGCTTGGACAGTAGGCCAACCTCCAGACAAGTTTCTGGGCAGAAACTTGGGCAGGTTGTTGGAGAAAAAATGGCTGAGGTTTTGAGAGGGGAAATTTGTCATACTGAAGTGTAGTAGGAAGGTGCCCATGCTGAAGAAATTTCAGACCAAATGGACAAGTTTTGAATGCAGTTGCTTCACAACTGCATCTCTGGTCCAGAAACCTGTTGAAGATGATGCACTCACATGGATGGGCTCCTTGAGTTGAAACTTGGTATATGTGGGTTATTTGGTGGTGGAAAGATGCTATAAAAATTTCATACCATTTGGGTAAGTGTAAATGGTACTTCCTTCACAAAGCTTTCCACTGGACAGAAATTTAGGGGAATTTTTTGGAGAAAATGGCTATGATGTGAATTTTGGCATGCTCAAAGGATATAGTGATATCTAAGTCCTGGATTACTTTCAAAATTTTTGGAGCAATATAAAATATAGTTGCTTCACAAACTGCAATTATGGCCAGAAACAAAGATTGGATTGTGTGCTCACCATAAGAATGGAATCTTGAATATTTTCACATATCCAAGGTTCACATGGTCCAAAGAATTTATGAGAATTTTCTTGGAATTTTTGGGAAGACAGAAATATAGGTTGCTTCACAACCTATAGCACAAAGGGCTATTCCTTTAATAGAAAAAAGAATACTAAATTGGAATAAAAGTTGAGATTGGGCAAGAATTGAAATGCCATGAATTGGAAGAAGTTTTTGGAGGCTTGAGTCACTTGGGAAAGGAAAGTAAAAATATTCCCAAGTTTTAAGTCCATAGAGCCATTCAAATTAAAATCCAAACCAAATTCCAACTAAAATTCAAATGGGTTTTGAAAGGAAAGTTGGAAAAAACCAGGGTGTCACAATACACGCCAGGTAGGGCATCTAGGGTTACATAGTCGGTATCCAGGGATGCGTATGGAGGCGGCAGGAGATGTCTTGGAGTATCCACCAAGTTTCGGTAGGTGCGGTCTTGATCACGTCCAGGCGTGTGGTTTCCGGAGTCCATCCGAATGAGAAAGAACGGCCTACAGGCCCAGCCCGAGGACTATGGGGCGACTAGGTTGGCACCCCCTAGTCCAGGACACCGTCAGTAGCTCCTGAACTGGTCTTCGACGCCGAGGACGACACCTTTGAACTTCCGCTCTGGAGTCTTTGGCTCGACAGGCGAGTTCCTGCTTATTATATTTTAACTCGGCCTTGAAGTCTTCGGTTTACTCAAGGTCCGGCCCCACTACATGTGCTTCCAATCCCTGACTTTGATCACCGCGCCTTCTGGGGAATCGGGTCGCTTTATGGTGAGACGTCGAAGCGTCGGCCTCTTTTATTTATAAACACACAGCCCGAGATTACGACAAAGCGCATCTTGACCCCCTTTCGACAATCCACGCAAGCCCTTCCTTCTATTCCCACGTCCAACCCCGAGAGCTCTAAACAATGGCAAGCGGCGCGGGATCCTCGAGGCGACCCCATGGCCCCCTCAGGGGCGACTAGGGAGCTGCTCCGCCATGCGTCTCCAACTAGAGCGCCTAGCCACCCAGGGCTATTTGCCAGATTCAGATCTGGCTTCCAATCGCCCGGGATTAACAACCACAAACGGGCAAGCGCATGCCGAGAGTCACCCTACCCCACGCGGGGACGAGCGGGTATGCTTCCTTCCTATCCTCCTCCACGGCCTGGGATTTGATACGTCTCCAACGTATCTATAATTTTTGATTGTTCCATGCTATTATAGTATCAATCTTGGATGTTTTATATACACTTACAAGCAATTATATATCATTTTTTGGGACTAACCTATTAACTTAGTGCCTAGTGCCAGTTGTTGTTTTTTAGCCTGTTTTCGGTTTTTCAGAATGTCAGTACCAAACGAAGTCCAAATGCCACGAAACTTTTTGGAGATTTTTTTCTGGACATAAGAGACACTAGAAGCTTCGGGAGAGGGGCAGAAGACAGAGGAGGTGGCCACGATCCACCAGGGCGCGCCCCAGGGGGGTGGAGCGCCCTGGTGCCTCGTGGGCCCACCTCTGCTCCGTTTGACCTAATTCCACCTCTATAAATACTCTAAAATCAGGAAACCAACAGGAGAGTCCACGGAATACTTTTTCCGCCACCGCAAGTTCCTGTTCTCGAGAGATCCCATCTAGAGGCCTTTTCCGGCACTCTGCCGGAGGGGGATTCGATCATGGAGGGGCTCTACATCAACCTTGCTGCCCTTCAGATGATGCATGAGTAGTTTACCACAGACCTTCGGGTCCATAGTTAGTAGCTAGATGGCTTCTTCTCTCTTTTTGATCTTCAATACAATGTTCTCCTCGATGTTCTTGGAGTTCTATCCGATGTAATCACTTTTTGCGGTGTGTTTGTTGGGATCCGATGAATTGTGAGTTTATGATCAGATTATCCATGAATATTATTTGAGTTTTCTCTGAACTCTTTTATGCATGATTGTTATAGCTTCGTATTTCTCTCCGATCTATTGATTTGGTTTGGCCAACTAGATTGATTTATCTTGCAATGGGAGAGGTGCTTTGTAATGGGTTCGGTCTTGCGGTGCTCAATCCCAGTGACAGAAAGGGACATGACACATATGTATCCTTGCTATTAAGGGTAAAAAGATGGGGTTTATTCATGCATGTGTTTACTTTTTCTACATCATGTCATCTTGCTTAAGGCGTTACTCCGTTCTTTATGAACTTAATACTCTAGATGCATGCTGGATAGCAGTCGATGTGTGGAGTAATAGTAGTAGATGCAGAATCGTTTCGGTCTACTTGTCTCGGACGTGATGCCTATATACATGATCATTGCCTTGGGTATCGTCATGATTATTTGATTTTCTATCAATTGCCCAACAGTAATTTGTTTGCCCACCGTATGCTATCTTCAAGAGAGAAGCCTCTAGTGAAAACTATGGCCCCCGGGTCTACCTTTATCATATATTAAAAATCCCAAAAATACCTTGCTGCAATTTTACTTTATTTATTTTATTTTGTATTTTTGTTCGATCTATCTATCTATCACCATACAATTTAATCTTGCAAATAACCGCCAAGGGATTGACACCCCCTTGTTCGCGTTGGGTGCGAGGATTTGTTATTTTGTGTGCAGGTGCTGCTAACGAGTTGTTGCGTGATTCTCCTACTAGATTGATAACCTTGGTTTCATAACTGAGGGAAATACTTATCTCTACTGTACTACATCATCCCCTCCTCTTCGGGGAAATCCCAGCGCAGCTCACAAGTAGCAGGAAGAATTTCTGGCGCCGTTGCCGAGGAGACATCATCAACATCTATCAAGTACCTACGCATAAACTTTCATCTCCTTGCATTTATTTTATTTGCCTTTGCCTCTCATTTTCATCTCCCCCACTTCTAAAAAGTTTTTACAAAAATACAAAAATATTTTCCGTTTACCTTTTTCTTTTTTGCTTCTTTGCTTGCTTGTTATCCTGTTTGCCTAATCATGATGCCCCAAGAAAATTATCATGATACCTCTTATCATAAAATTTTGGCCGAAATCGAGAAAAATACTAAAGATTACATGACTACGCAGTTTGAGCACAACAATTTTTTTACCGAAGAACTCAAAGAACACTCTACTTTGTTGGATGCTATTGCAAAACAACTCGATGATGTTAGTGAAGAAGTTGCTAATCTTCAATCTCAATTTGCTCTTACTGAAAATCTGCTAGGAAAAATTTCTGATGCGCAAGCTACGCTAGTAAATCAAATGGCAGCTAAGCCAGAATCATTAGCACTTAGTAATCATGAGGATATTAAAATGATTGGTGTTTCATCTATTGATTCCTTGCTTAGCAATATAAAACTTGATGAAAATGGGACTGAAGAAGAGTCAACTTTAGCTAGAAGGCGTCCCCATAATTCAGAGGGTGACAATCTTGATAAAAAAATTGATAAAAGTGGGTTTGGAGAGGTAAAAACTTTAACTAGCGATGTGCCCACTCTCTTGGATTACAAAGATTTTAATTATGACAGTTGTTCCTTGATTGAATGTATTTCTTTGCTACAATCCATGCTAAATTCACCCAACGCTTATGAACAAAATAAGGCTTTTACTAAACACATCGTAGAAGCGATGATGAAAGCGTTAGAAGAAAAGCTACAACTAGAAATTTCAATTCCTAGAAAATTATATGATGAGTGGGAACCCACCATTAAAGTTAAAATTAAAAATTATGAGTGCAATGCTTTATGTGATTTGGGAGCTAGCGTTTCCACAATTCCAAAATCTCTATGTGATGTGCTAGGTTTTACCAATATAGATGAATGTTCTCTTAATTTGCACTTGGCGGATTCTACTATTAAAAAGCCTTTGGGTAGAATTAATGATGTTCTTATTCTTGAAAATAGAAACTATGTGCCCGTTGATTTTATTGTACTTGACATTGATTGCAATCCGTCTTGTCCCATAATACTTGGTAGACCGTTCTTACAAACCATAGGTGCCGTTATTGACATGAAAGAAGGGAATATAAAATTCCAGCTTCCATTAAAGAAGGGTATGGAACACTTCCCTAGAACTAGAATTAAACCACCATATGAATCAATCATGAGGGCCACCTATGGAACTAAAACCAAAGATGACAATACTTGAAACTATGCATTATGCCTAGCTAGGGGCATAAAACAATAGCGCTTGTTGGGAGGCAACCCAATGAATAAAATAAATTTTTGCTTTTTATTTCTGTTTTCTTGTGTGCACACAATTATTCTACTATTATGATTACGTTTTTATGTTTTAATTAGTGTTTGTGCCAAGTAATGCCTTTGGGATGATTTGGAAGATAGTATAATTGATGATGTTTAGAAAATAGAAAGTTTTGCGTCCAGTGCAGGAATTTTAATTCTGTACTGGAGTGTCAGAAAAATCTGAAATTTTTACACAGTATTGGTATATGAATTTCACACGTTATCATAATTTTTCAGAGTTTTTGGAGTTACAGAAGTATGGCTTTTAAATAGATCTTTACAGACTGTTCTGTTTTAGACAGATTCTGTTCTTGTTGCATAGTTTGCTTATTTTGATGAATCTATGTATCGTATCGGGGGGTATGAGTCATGGAGAAGTTGGAGTACAGTATCATTATGCTAATATTAAATATGAATCAATTTACTACAGTACTTAAAGTTAAAGATTTGTTTGTTATACTAACGTATCTCACGAAGGTTTTGTTGAGTTTTGTGTGATTGAAGTTTTCAAGTTTTGGGTGAGATCACGATGGATGAAGGAATAAGGAGTGGCAAGAGACTAAGCTTGGGGATGCCCAAGGCACCCCAAGGTAATATTCAAGGAAGACTCAAGCAACTAAGCTTGGGGATGCCCCGGAAGGCATCCCCTCTTTCTTCTACCAACTATCGGTAATTTTACTTGGAGCTATATTTTTATTCGTCACATATCATGAGTTTTGCTTGGAGCGTCGTGTATTATATGAGTCTTTGCTTTGTTTGCTTTTTAGTTTGTCACAATCATCCTTGCTGGACACACCTATTTGAGAGAGCCGCACGTTTATCATGATTTGTTAGAATACTCTATGTGCTTCACTTAAATCTTTTGAGCTAGGCAGTTGCTCTAGTACTTCACTTAAATCTTTTTGAGCACGGCGGTGGCTATATTTTGAAGAAATATTTGAACTCTCATGCTTCAGTTATATTATTTTGAGAGTTGATAAGATTAAATTTTGAAGAAATATTTGCACTTTCATGCTTCACTTATATCTTTTTGAGAGTTGATAATAGTAATGGTAATTTGCACAAGATATGAATTTGGTCCCAAAGTGATGAATATTCAAGAGGGATATAATAAAAACTTTCATGAAAGATCATTGGATATGATAAGTTTGATTCCTTGCAATAGTTTTGCTAAATGGAGATGATAATATGTGAGTCATGTTAGTGAGTAATTATGATTTAGTAAGAATATTGGTGTTAAGGTTTGTGATTCCCTATGCATGCACATAAAGTCAGTAGTTATGCAACGAAATTATATCCTACTTATGGTGCATTATTCAGTGTTAGTTATGTTCAATGCATGTTTATGAACGTTTTCGCTTTTTGGTTGGTCGCTTCTCAATCTATTTGCTAGCCTTCATTTGTACTAAGCGGGATTACTGCTTGTGCATCCAACTCCTTAAACCCAAGTTATGCCAAATGAGTCCACCATACCTACCTATATGCGGTATTTCCATGCCGTTCCAAGTAAATTTGCATGTGCCAACTCTAATTTTTCAAAATATTTTTTCCGTTTTGTGTGCCCGTACCGCTCATGAAGCGGCAGGGGGTGGCCAATATTTTCCATGCTAGGTGTGTTATTCTCACGATGAGTGTTTATTCACTTGTCATTGCATGAGAGAGTGGCAGGTAATAGGGATGCCCAGTCCCGAAATGAAAAAAAAAATATGATGATAATAATAAATTCCTTGGAAAGTGTTGGTATGGAAGGCACCCGTGGATACGGCTAGCCATGGATTGTGAAAGAATGGTGGAAAGGAAATAAACTTTATTTTCTGTTTGGGAACCACCTATAATGTGTCTAGCATGGAAGATATTGGGAATTCTCTGTCGTTTTCGTTGACAGGAAAAGCATGCCTCTCAAAATAATTTTATCTCTCTAATTTAAGCTTTGAGCTCTGGCACCTCTGCAAATCTCTACTTCCCTCTGCGAAGGGCCTATCTATTTACTTTTATGCAATTTTTATTTTTATTTTGAGTCTCCATCTTCTCTTACAAAGCACCAACTAGAGATCACTATTGTCATACTTGTGCATTGTGTGTAACTAATATTGAGTGTGTTTCATGAATGGATCAATGATTGAGCATAATGGGCTAGGGATAGCTTTCTTTAGCGTTGATATTTTGAAAGACATGGTTACTTGTTAGTATGCTTGAGTATTTATGTCTTCATGTCAAACTATAGACTATTGCTTTGAATCATTCAAGTCCAAATGTCCATGCTACAAAAGAAAAGAGTATATGATGAATATGATAGGTAGCATTCCACATCAAAAATTCTGTTTTTATCATTTACCTACTCGAGGACGAGCAGGAATTAAGCTTGGGGATGCTTGATACGTCTCCAACGTATCTATAATTTTTGATTGTTCCATGCTATTATAGTATCAATCTTGGATGTTTTATATACACTTACAAGCAATTATATACTCCCTCTGTTCCTGGATATAAGGTGCACATGCTTTTCGAGATTTAACTTTCACGATCAATTAGACCAATAATACAAGAATCATGTGACCGAAAAATTATACCATCGGAAACTTTCTTCGAATAAGAATTAAATGATATAATTTTTGTGACACATGACCAACATTTCATTGGCTAAATCAATGGTCAAACTTTTACATCGAAAAGTGTGTGCACCATATATTCAGGAACGGAGGGAGTATCATTTTTTGGGACTAACCTATTAACGTAGTTCCCAGTGCCAGTTGCTATTTTTTTGCCTATTTTTGGTTTTTCAGAATATCAGTACCAAACGAAGTCCAAATGCCACGAAACTTTTTGGAGATTTTTTTTCTGGACATAAGAGACACTAGAAGCTTCGGGAGAGGGCCAGAAGACAGAGGAGGTGGCCACGAGCCACCAGGGCGCGCCCCAAGGGGGTGGCCTGCCCTGGTGCCTCGTGGGCCCACCTCTGCTCCGTTTGACATAATTCCACCTCTATAAATACTCTAAAATTGGGAAACCAACAGGAGAGTCCACGAAATACTTTTTGCGCCGCCGCAAGTTCCTGTTCTCGAGAGATCCCATCTGGAGGCCTTTTCCGGCACTCTGCCGGAGGGGGATTCGATCATGGAGGGGCTCTATATCAACCTTGCTGCCCTTCCGATGATGCGTGAGTAGTTTACCACAGACCTTCGGGTCCATAGTTAGTAGCTAGATGGCTTCTTCTCTCTTTTTGATCTTCAATACAATGTTCTCCTCGATGTTCTTGGAGTTCTATCCGATGTAATCACCTTTTGCGGTGTGTTTGTTGGGATCTGATGAATTGTGAGTTTATGATCAGATTATCCATGAATATTATTTGAGTTTTCTCTGAACTCTTTTATGCATGATTGTTATAGCTTCGTATTTCTCTCCGATCTATTGATTTGGTTTGGCCAACTAGATTGATTTATCTTGCAATGGGAGAGGTGCTTTGTAATGGGTTCGATCTTGCGATGCTCAATCCCAGTGACAGAAAGGGACATGACATGTATGTATCGTTGTTATTAAGGGTAAAAAGATGGGGTTTATTCATGCGTGAGTTTACTTTTTCTACATCATATCATCTTGCTTAAGGCATTACTCCGTTCTTTATGAACTTAATACTCTAGATGCATGCTGGATAGCGGTCGATGTGTGGAGTAATAGTAGTAGATGCAGAATCGTTTCGTTCTACTTGTCTCGGACATGATGCCTATATACATGATCATTGCCTTGGATATCGTCATGATTATTTGCTTTCCTATCAATTGCCCAACAGTAATTTGTTTACCCATCGTATGCTATCTTCAAGAGAGAAGCCTCTAGTGAAAACTATGGCCCCCGGGTCTACCTTTATCATATATTAAAAATCCCAAAAATACCTTGCTGCAATTTTCCTGATCTATCTATCACCGTACAATTTAATCTTGCAAATAACCGCCAAGGGATTGACAACCCCTTGTTCGCGTTGGGTGCGAGGATTTGTTATTTTGTGTGCAGGTGCTGCTAACGAGTTGTTGCGTGATTCTCCTACTGGATTGATAACCTTGGTTTCATAACTAAGGGAAATACTTATCTCTACTGTACTGCATCATCCCCTCCTCTTCGGGGAAATCCCAACGCAGCTCACAAGTAGCAGGATTTCCTATTCATCCCTTTCTTCGGGGCTTGCTTGAATTCTATGGGCTACAACTCCACCACCTCACCCCCAATTCAATCTTACATATCACGGGGTTCGTTGCCCTTTGTGAAATGCACCTCGGATGCGAGGCACACTTTGGGCTGTGGCGGAGGTATTTTTGCATAATGCCCTGCTCCCCAACCGGGAGGCTATACGAAGTAGGTGCAGCCGAAGTCTGCCAAATTGACAGGACTGACTACCCATCGGGTACCCCTCGAGAGGATTCCAATATCTGGCCGTCCGAGTGGTTTTACATAGACGACGTTCCACTATATGACCCAGTTCGGCCCGGGCTCCCAGCATACTCCTCGGAGCCCCCGAAGAAGCGCTACAGCTGGAGACCATGGAGCGTCGCTCAGGAGGATGACGCCAATGTAGCCAGCCTAGCGGCTCAAGTGAAGCGGCTATCCGGCACTGGCCTCACCATCATAGATGTAATGGCAATGGCGATCAACCGAAGAGTCCAACCACTTCAGCAACGCCAGCACCTGTTGTGCATGTACAACGAAACTGAAGATGCCTCCTGATTGATTCGGGAGGGTTTCAATGACCAGACGGCCTTTGGGACCGCACTATCCGGTATTTACCAGGCTTCAGCGGAGGATTTCGCAAGGCGGCAGTTCCAAGACGGGCTGTCTTACTACAACCCTGCCGATATAGTAAGTTTTCCTGGATTTCCTCGTCTATCCGAGTTGTTTCATGGTTAGTTCTTCTGACCAATCTTTTACTAAATCCGAACAGAGATGGAGGCGTTGGGTCGAGACTTTAAGCATCCCCGCGCCCGAACCAGAGACACATCGTCGGGCGGAGGACCCCGTCTTCCATGAAGATGAGGAACTGTCCCTTATATATGAAGGGGGGAAGTTCTATCTGGAGAGCCTTGACGGCTCAAGGGTAGTCGTTACTCCCGATGTACCGGGAACACGGCCGGCCTCATAGGTAAAGCCCCTTGCCTCTACTCAAAAGAGAGCTTCTCGTCGTGAGGCCCCTAGTCCTCTGACTTCTTCTCCGAAGGGACGACATTCAAAATGTTCACGCGGAGAACCAGCCCCTCAAAGGAGCCCTCCGCTGGAGACGCACGGAGCTCGGGCGCCCGTGGCGACCGTGGAGGTAGACCGAAATGCTTCCTCAGTTCACAGGTAATATCCTTGTTATTGTGCCCCCGAGAATGACGTCCTGGATTTCAATTCTTTAAATCCATTTGCAGACAGCTTGCTCCTCCTCCGTCGGCGGAGGATACAAGGGCCGAGGGGACATTGGCTCCGAGCAGTGGTGTGGGACCCCGCCCCACCTCGGGGGCTACTCCCGAAGTACCCCAATCAGAGGATTCGGGGACCTGTTCGGCCACCCCATCCGAGGTCGAAAGCGCAATGAATCACCAACGATGGAAGGCCTCCCTAAGGAATTCTGCCTTCACGAGTTAGGAGTTTAACGCTCTTAGTTCGGTGGACGCATACCTCGGCGCGACCCGTTTTGTCTTTGAGAAGGCAGTGGGTGTTCTATCACAGGGCTTGCAGGTAAGGCCCCACCCAAGTCTACGTTGTTTTCGGAGATCTCTTGTGCTTGTCATAATTTGTTTGCTTAAAGGCAAACTAAACTGCCGAACACGGCAGTAGCCCTAAGTCTTGATATGGGCACTGGTGACCATATCGAGGCTTGTAATGGTAAAAAAATGATGCCTTTGACAGGGTGCTCGGGAGAAGAATGATCATCTCGCCGAGGTACTTTCCCGGACAGAAGGGAAGTTAAACGCTGCTTTAGCCGAGGTAGAGCACGTGAAAACTTTTACCAGAGAAGCACACGGTAAGTGTTTCCATTTCACATGGTATTCTTGTGGTGAAGATCCTTGGGTCATGTAACAACATGATGTATTGTAGCAGCGGAAGCCCTTGGTCATCTGGAAAGGGGTCTTAAACAGGCCCGCGAAGAGTTGCTCTATACGGAGTCGCAGCAGCAGGCTGGCCAGCATGTGTTAACCCAGAGGAGGGACGATGCGAGCGCGCTCAAGGCGGAAAATGCCCAACAGGCTCAGGAGATCGAGAACCTGAAAGCTCGACTAGTCGCCACCGAGGCGGAGAACCGACAAACAAGTGAAGCAATATTTGGTAACCTTTTGTTTCCATTTTAAGATGGTGTCCCAGTTATAGGATTGCTAGATGTGATCGGCAGGCTAATATGTGATTCCTGGCAGCTTCCCTAACCGGTCAGCCCCTAGAGGCCCCTGGCCAATTGCCCAAAGATGCTGCAACTCATCTGTCCATGGTGCATGAAAGCACATGGAAGTCGATGAAGGGAGTGTTTAAGGCTTTATGGCCCGAGGAGGTACACGTGCCCGAAGACATGTCAGTCCTGGCCGAGCGTCTTAAGAGAGCTCGGTGACGGATTC
Source organism: Elymus sibiricus (assembly GCA_039707655.1). Classification (NCBI taxonomy): domain Eukaryota; kingdom Viridiplantae; phylum Streptophyta; class Magnoliopsida; order Poales; family Poaceae; genus Elymus; species Elymus sibiricus. Next base: position 307,346,293 of record CM077672.1, read on the forward strand.
AGGCCTGGAAGATATCGGCGTGTCGTGAGGGAGCGAGGGAGGCCTGGGCCATGGTCAAGACGCAGTACATCGGCGTGGATACAGCACACCTGGCCGAGGTAGGGCCCATAGGGCCTGACGGGGAAGAAATACCCACCAGCCTGGTGTATGAAAATGTCATGCATGCGGCTCGCTTTTCTCAGAAAGACTGCGCCCTAGATACCTTAATAGATGGACTAGACCAAGTGTAGTTAAATATTTTTGTATGACTCTATGTATCAAAGTACTTTACGTCATTAATGAATCAATATGCGCATCCAAACTCTATCAACCAGCCATCGGCTTCTACCTCCTCATCCAGTGGCCGAGGAGTGTCCCTTACTACTGGCCGAACTTGTCGGACCAGGTACTTTGGGTGACAAGGCAATCCGGCTATATGGTTCGAAAGACAAGAGTGGGGCAGAGAGTTATGTTATATTACTTAACGTAAGAAACATCTTCCGAGAAAAATAGTTCTTCCAATAGTTCCTTTTCTTGGGTGATTGTGCCAAGCACTTGTGTCCGAAGACGAGTGACCTCGGGGGTAAAGCCCCTAGTCGGGGTTTGAAAGACCCCCTCCACTCTACTCCTATGTTGTGGCCGACCAATTTATGCGTTTAAGACCGCTAGCTTTCGGCTTTATCCATCTGAGGTACTGCTCCGGGTGACCCGGGAGTAACAATCACAGCGGTGCTCCCTTTGCCCCTTAGCCGAATAATCAGGAACGTAAGGGGCAAACACAGGAGCCGGGCAACCCAGCTTGGCCAAATCTTAGGTCAAATTGGTGCATATGTTGGCTTTAAGGACGATATGATAGAAGGAATGGAAAAGACACACGTTTTTAAAAGAACATGCTGTATTTTGGCATGGCCCTCAAGGAAAGACATATAAGGATGTCCCCGAGGTAGACGGAAGGCAAAGTGATGCTAAATGCAAGAAAAAGGTATGTACATGGGAAGAAGATACTCAAGTTTTTAACCATAGAAATGCCGGAGCAGTGTCGCATTCCAGGGATTGGGCTCTAAACACCCGTCCGTCGGATCTCGGATTCGATATGCGCCTCCAATTAGGACCTGGTCGATGATAAATGGCCCATCCCATTTAGGTGAGAGTTTATGCTTCTGCTTCTCCGGGAGGAACCTCATGACCAGATCTCCCATATTGAATTCCTTTGTGCGGACTTCCCCGCTGTGATAGCACCTTGCTTGTTGCTGATAAATCACAGAAAGTGCCCGGGCTATGTTGCGTTCCTCTTCCAAGGCGTCCAAGGCATCTTGCCGGTCTAGCTCGGCCTCCCATTCTTCATACATGCATACCTGAGGTGCGTCATGGATTATGTCGCAAGGGAGTAGTGCCTCGGCGTCGTATACCATGAAGAATGGGGTGTGCCCCATAGATCGATTTGGCGTGGTGCGCAGACCCAATAGGACGGAATCGAGTTCCTCTACCCACTTGCAGTCTGCTTCTTTAAGGGAGCGTACTAGCCTTGGCTTAATGCCACTGAGGATTAGTGCATTGGCTCGTTCTACCTGCCCGTTTGACTGCGGGTGATAGACTGACGCATAGTCGAGCTTTATGCCCATCTTTGCGCACCATGCTTTGACCTCTTTGGCTGTGAAGTTTGTTCCGTTGTCCGTTATAATACTGTGGGGGATACCATAGCGGTGCACTACCCCAGAGATGAACTCAATTACTGGGACTGCTCCAGCCAAGGTGACTAATTTTGCTTCGATCCACTTTGTAAACTTGTCTACCATGAAAAGTAAGTACTTATTTTTTCGTGACCCTCCCTTGAGTGGGCCAACCATGTCGAACCCCCAGACCATGAAAGGCCAAGTAATTGGAATAGTCCTGAGGGCTGTAGGGGGCATGTGGCTTTGTTTGGGGAACACCTGACAGCCAGGGCAACGATGTACTAGTGTTGTAGCATCGGCCCCAGCTGTCGGCCAGTAAAAACCAGCTCGGAATGCCTTGCTGACCAAGGTCCGAGCAGCGGCGTGGTGTCCGCTCATGCCAGCGTGTATTTTGCTAAGCAGCGATCTCCCTTCCTCTTCGGATATACATCGCTGGAGGACGCCCGTGGTGCTTTGCTTATAGATCTCACCATCGTGGACTTTATAGGCTTTAGACTGCCTTAAAATCTGACGTGCGTCGGTTTGGTCTTCGGGGAGCTCTTTGCGGAGTAGGTATGCGAGGAGTGGCTCGGTCCAGGGTGCAATGACTGCCATGACCACGTGAGCCGAAGCCGTTTCCTGGATGGCCGATCCTCTGATTATATCTTCTTCCGTTTCGTCCTCGGGTGGGGCGGCTTGCCCTGCGTCGTTTGACTCCGACGCTTCTTTGACGTCCTGCCAGACTGCGGATGGCTTGAATAGCCGTTCAAGGAAGGTGTTTTCAGGGACCTTATCCCGTTTAGCGCCCATTCGGACAAGGATATCGGCGGCCTGGTTGCTATCACGGGGGATATGATGAAATTCGAGCCCCTCGAACATGGCCGAGATTTTTAGGACTGCATTCTGGTAAGCTGTCATTTTTGGGTCCTTTGCATCGAACTCGCCATTTACATGGGAGATGGCGAGGTTGGAATCTCCTCGGACCTCGAGGCGTTTAACGCCCATTGAGAGTGCTATCCGGAGCCCGTGCAGAAGGGCTTCGTATTCGACCGCATTATTGGAGTCAGTGTACATGATTTGTAACACGTAGCGGATGTTGTCGTCTGTTGGCGACGTGAGCACTAATCCAGCCCCTAGCCCAGCAAGCATTTTTGAACCATCAAAATACATGGTCCAGTGTGAATATGTGTTGTACTCTCTAGGGAGCTCGGCCTCTGTCCATTCGGCTACGAAGTCTACCAGCACCTGAGATTTAATAGCTCGGCGCGGCCGATATGTTATTTTGAAGGGTAAGAGCTCTATGGCCCATTTGGTTATGCGCCCCGTAGCATCCCTGTTGTTAATTATGTCACTTAAAGGGACTTCGGATGCCACGGTTACCGAGTACTCTTGAAAGTACTGCCGAAGTTTTTGTGATGCCATAAAGACGGCGTAGGCTATCTTCTGATAGTGCGGGTAGCATGTCTTGCACGAGGTTAAGACCTCGGAGACGTAATAGACTGGTTTTTGAACTTGGAACTTGTGGCCCTCCATGTCTCGTTCGACCACGAGCACTGCGCTGACCACCTGGTTGGTGACCGAAATGTACAATATCATCGGCTCACATATGCCTGGTGCCGCTGAGATGGGGTTTGTGGCGAGGAGGGCTTTAATATCTTCCAGGGCAGCTGCTGCCTCATCAGTCCATTTAAAATTCTTTGTTTGCTTTAGTAGCCTGTAAAGGGGTAAAGCTTTTTCCCAGAGTCTTGAGATAAAACAACTTAGAGCGGTCACGCAGCCTGCTAGCTTTTGAACATGTTTGAGCTCGGTTGGCACCTCTAATCGGGCCAAGGCTAGTATTTTTGCTGGATTGGCCTTGATTCCTCGGCTTGACACAATAAAGCCGAGGAGTTTGCCCATGGGTACTCCGAAGACGCATTTCTCCGGGTTGAGCTTAATCTGATATTCTCGCAGGCTAGTAAATGTGTCGTGGAGGTTGTCGACCAGCTGCCCGACGTGTTTAGTTTTGACCACCACATAGTCGACGTAGGCCTCAATGGTTTTTCCGATGTGTTTTTCCAAGCATGTTTGGATCATGTGCTGGTACGTCGCACCGGTGTTTTTCAGCCCGAAAGGCATTGTGTTGAAGCAAAACGGGCCGTAGGGAGTAATGAAGGTGGTCGCAGCCTGGTCGGATTCTTTCATCTTTATCTGATGATACCCTAAGTAGGTGTCTAGAAAGAACAACGAATCATGCCCAGCTTTGGCGTCCACGATCTGATCAACACGTGGTAGTGGGAAGGGGTCCTTGGGGCAAGCTTTGTTAAGGTCTTTAAAGTCGACACACAGGTGCCAAGACCTATCCTTCTTGGGTACCATGACCAGATCAGAGAGCCAATCGGGATGTTTTATGTCTCTTATGAATCCGGCCTCAAGAAGTTTGGCCAGTTCTTCGCCCATTGCTTGATGCTTGGGCTCAGAGAAGCGCCGAAGTGCTTGTTTGACAGACTTGTAGCCCTTTGCTACTTGTAGTCTGTGTTGGTCTTTCCCCGAAGAGGAGAGGATGATGCAGTATAGTAGATAAGTATTTCCCTCGGTTAAGAACCAAGGTTATCAATCCAGTAGGAGAACCACGCAAAATCCCTTTAGCAGCACCTGCACACACAAAAGAAAACACTTGCACCCAACGCAAATAAGAGGGTTGTCAATCCTCTTAGCGATTATTTCCAAGGATTAATTCTGATAGTGATAAATAGATAAAGTATAATACTAAATAAAATAAAAGTAAATAAATTGCAGCAAGGTATTTTTGGATTTTAATATATGATAAAGATAGACCCGGGGGCCATAGTTTTCACTAGAGGCTTCTCTCTCGAGCGCAGAACATACGGTGGGTAAACAAATTACTGTTGGGCAATTGATAGAAAAGCAAATAATTATGACGGATTCATGGCAATGATCATCTATATAGGCATCACGTCTCAAGACAAGTAGACCGACTCCTGCCTGCATCTACTACTATTACTCCACCCATCGACCGCTATCCAGCATGCATCTAGGGTATTAAGTATAAAACAGAGTAACGCCTTAAGCAAGATGACATAATGTAGACAAAGTAAATTCAAGCAATATGATTAAACCCCATCTTTTTATCCTTAATGGCAACAATACAAATACATGTCATGTCCCTTTCTGTCACTGGGATTGAGCACCGCAAGATTGAACCCATTGCAAGATAAATCAATCTAGTAGGCCAAACCAAATCGATAGATCAGAGAGAAATACAAAGCTATAACAATCATGCATAAAAGAGTTCTGAGAAGACTCAAATATTTCTCATGAATAATCTGATCATAAACTCACAATTCATCGGATCCCAACAAACACACCGCAAAAGAAGATTACATCGGATAGAACTCCAAGAACATCGAGGAGAACATTGTATTGAAGATCAAAGAGAGAGAAGAAGCCATCTAGCTACTAGCTATGGACCCATAGGTCTGTGGTAAACTACTCACACATCATCGGAGGGGCAGCAAGGTTGATGTAGAAGCCCTCCGTGATCGATTCCCCCTCCGGTAGAGTACCGAAAAAAGGCCTCCAGATGGGATCGCGGAAGAACAGAGGCTTGCGGCGGCGGAAAGGTTTTTTCTTCTGGCTCTCTGATGGTTTCCGAATATTTGTGAATTTATAGAAATGGAATTAGGTCAAACGAAGCCACGAGGGCCCCATAAGGCATCAGGGCGCCCCCCCTAGGGCTGCGCCCTGTTGCCTTGTGGAGGCCTCGTGAACCTTCTAGGCTCCTCTCCAAGTCTCCAGGGTCGCTTTTGTCCAAAAAAATCTCCAAAAAGTTTCGTGGCATTTGGACTTCGTTTGGTACTGATTTCCTGAAAAGCCAAAAACAAGCAGAAAACAGCAACTGGCACTGGGCACTAGGTTAATAGGTTAGTCCCAAAAATGATATATAATGGCATATAATTGCATATAAAACATCCAAGATTGATACTATAATAGCATAGAACAATCAAAAATTATAGATACGTTGGAGACGTATCAAGCATCCCCAAGCATAATTCATGCTCGTCCTCGAGTAGGTAAATGATAAAAATGGAATTTTTGATGTGGAATGCTACCTAACATGTTTCATCATGTAATCTCTCTTACGGTATGAATAATAAGATCCGAATAATTCAAAGCAATAGTCTATAATTTGATATAAAGATATCAATACTCAGGCATACTAGCAAACAATCATGCCTTTCAAAAGAACGATGCTAAAGCAAGTTATCCCTACAAAATCATGTAATCCTGTCATGCTCCATCTTCTTAACACAAAGTATTTATCATGCATTACCCCGATGACAAGCCGAGCAATTGGTTCATACTTCTTAACGCGCTTCAGCTTTTTCAACCCCCACGCAATACATGAGCGCAAGCCATGGATATAGCACTATGGGTGGAATAGAATATGATGATAGAGATCAATAAGGGGAATTCAAAAATATGAATATAGTCTCACATCGACGCGGCTAATCAACGGGCTATGGAGATGCCCATCAATTGATGACAATGCGAGGAGTAGGGAATGCCATGCAACGGATGCACTAAGAGCTATAAGTGTATGAAAGCTCAAAATAAAAACTAAGTGGGTGTGCATCCAACTTGCTTGCTCATGAAGACCTCGGGCATTTGAGGAAGCCCATCATCGGAATATACAAGCCAAGTTCTATAATGAAAAATTCTCACTAGTATATGAAAGTGACAACATAGGAGACTCTCTATGTGAAAAACATGGTGCTACTTTGAAGCACAAGTGTGGAAAAATGATAGTAACATTGCCCCTTCTCTCTTTTTCTCTCATTTATTCAATTTTTTATTTTTCTCTCTTTTTCTCTTTTCTCTCTCTCTTTTTTCCTTTTTTTCCCTTTTTTTATTTTATTTTTCATCCGGAGTCTCATCCCGACTTGTGGGGGAATCATAGCCTCCATCATCCTTTCCTCACTGGGACAATGCTCTAATAATGATGATCATCACACTTTTATTTACTTACAACTCAATATTACAACTCGAAACTAGAACAATATGACTTTATATGAATGCCTCTTGCAGTGTACCAGGATGTGCAATGATCTAGCGTAACATGTATAAAAAATGATGAGCAGTGGCTTTGCCACAAATACTATGTCAGCTATATGAGCATGCAAAGCAATATGACAATGACGGTGTGTGCCATATAAAAAAGAATAGTGGAAGTTGCATGGCAATATATCTCGGAATGGCTATGGAAATGCCATAATAGGTAGGTATGGTGGCTGTCTTGAGGAAGATATAGAGGCTTATGTGTTATAGAGCGTATCATATCACGGGGTTTAGATGCACCGACGAAGTTTGCACCAACTCTCGATGTGAGAAAGGGCAATGCACGGTACCGGAGAGGCTAGCAAATTGCGGAAAGGTGAGAGTGCGTATAATCCATGGACTCATGTTAGTCATAAAGAACTCACATACTTATTGCGAAAGTTTATTAGCCCTCGAAGCAAAGTACTACTACGCATGCCCCTAGGGGGATGGATTGGTAGGAAAAGACCATCGCTCGTCCCCGACTGCCACTCATAAGGTAGACAATCAATAATAAATCCTGCTCCAATTTCCTGGCATAACGACAGATCATACGTGCATGCTTCGGGAATCACAAACCATAACACAATTATTCTTACTAAACCACAATCATCTACTAGCACCTCCCACATATTACCATCTTAATATCACAAAACTATTGCAAGGAATCAAACTTATCATATTCAGTGATCTACATGAAAGTTTTTATTATATCCCTCTTGAATACCTATCATATTAGGACCAAATTCATAACCCGTGCATATTACTATTGCTATTCATTAGACTCTCAAAAAGATATAAGTGAAGCATGAGAGTGGAACTTTTTCTTTAAAATATAACCACCGCCGTGCTCTAAAAGATATAAGTGAAGCACTAGAGCAACTGCCTAGCTCAAAAGATATAAGTGAAGCTCATAGAGTATTCTAACAAATCACGAATGATGTGTGTCCCTCTCTGAAAGTGCAACTAATCCCCGGGTGGTTTTCGTAATTCATAACAACATATACCTCATTGAACTAATGTCCATTCAAGTTAAATATTTCATGATGTTCAATGATTGGCATGGCAAGGACTAGAGATGTGGACCCCTCAAAATGCTAAGGACATGGATTGGCAAAAGCTCAAGACTCTACATTTTTGGTTTAGTGATCCAAGATCACATTGAGTCCATAGGAAAGCCAATACTATTAAAAGGGGATGAGGTGTTGCTTAATGGTCTTTTTGCTCAAGTGCTTAGTGACATTGCTCCAAAACCCTCAGCCACTTTCTCTATCCAAATATGTCCAAACCCTACATTCCAACTCGGCCCCACCGAAATTTCCTATCCGGAGCCACTGAGTTCATTGGGACTTAGCCACTGCCAAACCCTAACAAATCGGATACATCGATATGGATCTCGGTCTCACCGAGATGGCCTTGCCAACTCTCTATTACTTGTTGCAATTATTTTGGTCCCACCGAGATTTGCAATCGGTACCACCGATATGACTTGCCAACTCTTTGTTGCCTTATTGCTTCACTTCGGTCCCACCGAGATGATGCATTCGGTGCCACCGAGACGAGGTTTGCCCTAACCATTGCACATCGGTCCATCCGAGATGTTCCAGTCGGTCCCACCGAGATTCCTAACGTTCATATCTTTTACACGAGTCGGTGCCACCGAGATTTCTGATCGGTGCCACCGAGTTGGGTCAAAAGTGTGTAACGGTTGGATTTTATGTGGAGGCTATATATACCCCTCCACCCCTTCTTCCTCAGAGAAGAGAGCCATCAGAACGTGCCTACACTTCAACCATACATTTTCTGAGAGAGAACCACCTACTCATGTGTTGAGATCAAGATATTCCAATCCAACCATTTGAACCTTGATTTCTAGCGTCTCCCAGGTTGCTTTCCACTCAAATTCTTCTTCCACCGTATCCAAATCTGTGAGGAGTTGTTTGAGTGTTGGGGAGACTATCATTTGAAGCACAAGAGCAAGGAGTTCATCATCAACACACCATCTATTACCTTTTGGAGAGTGGTGTCTCCTAGATTGGTTAGGTGTCGCTTGGGAGCCTTCAACATGATGTGGAGTTGAACCAAGAAGTTTGTAAGGGCAAGGAGATCGCCTACTTCATGAAGATCTACCCGAGTGAGGCAAGTCCTTCGTGGACGATGGCCATGGTGGGATAGACAAGGTTGTTTCTTCGTGGACCCTTTGTGGGTGGAGCCCTCCGTGGACTCGCACAGACATTACCCTTCGTGGGTTGAAGTCTCCATCAACGTGGATGTACGATAGCACCACCTATCGGAACCATGCCAAAAATCATCGTGTCTTCATTGTGTTTGACTTCTCCAAACCCTTCCCTTTACTTACATGTGCAATTACTTACATTTCGCTGCTATACTCTTAGAATTGCATGTGTAGGGTGATGCTTGACTTGTCATACTTGCTAAAATCTGCCCACAACAAAAATTGGGAAAAGGATAGATTTTATTTGGTCAAGTAGTCTAATCACCCCCCCTCTAGACATACTTTCGATCCTACAAGTGGTATCAGAGCTTTGGTCTCCATTGCCTTGGTCTCACAACCTAGGAGAGTATGGCGTCTAGTGAGGGTAATTATCACCGTAGAGGTCCATATTTTGATGGTACAAACTTTGCTAGTTGGAAACATAAGATGAAAATGCATATTCTTGGTCATAACCCCGCCGTTTGGGTTGTTGTTCGTGTTGGCTTGCAAGGTGAATTCTTTGAGGATGGCAAGGAACCGGATCGTAAGGCAACCGCGAAAGAATTGAAGATGTTGCAATACAATGCTCAAGCTTGTGACATTCTCTTCAACGGTTTGTGCCCCAAGGAATTCAACATGATCAGCTACCTCAAGAATGCAAAGGAAATTTGGGATACTTTGGTTGATATGCATGAGGGTACCGAGTCCGTCAAGAATCTAAGTTGGATGTGCTTCAAAGTCAACTTGACAAGTTCAAGATAAAGGATGGTGAAGGAGTCGCTGAAATGTACTCTAGGCTTGCTCTCATCACAAATGAGATTGCCGGCTTAGGAAGTAAAGAGATGACCGACAAATTCATCATCAAGAATATCCTTAGAGATTTGGATGGAAAATATGATACTGTTTGCACTTTGATCCAAATGATGCCAAATTACAAAGATCTCAAACCCACGGAAGTCATTGGAAGGATTGTTGCTCATGAAATGTCACTCAAGGACAAAGAGGAGCTACACAACAAATCAAGTGGTGCTTACAAAGCCTCAACCGATGCTCCCACAACTTCAAGTGACAAGCTAGTATCCAATGAAGAGATAAGCCTAATGGTGAAAAGATTCAACAAGTTTTACAAGAACAAAGGAAAAGAAAGAAGCTCTAGATCAAGACACTATGAGAAGAGATCATCAAGTCATGACCGAAATTGTTATAATTGTGGAAGACCCGGACACTATTCCAATGAGTGTACGGCACCTCACAAGAAAAGAGACAAATCACCAAGAGGAAGATATAGAAGAGATGAATCACCTCATAAGGAGAGGAGGAGTAGGGATGATCGTTATGAACGAAGACCTTCTCGAAGAAGCAAGGATTCGGAACGGAAGGACAAGTCATCCAAGAGCTACACAAGAAGAAGACATCAAGCTCATGTTGGTGAATGGATTTCCGGCTCTGGCTCCGACGACAACTCCGAGAGAAGCTATCACTCCAACTCTGACTATAGTCAAGATGAAGGTGTTGCCGGACTTGCTCTTGTGTCATCTAACTCCTATGATCTATTTGATTAACCAATGAAGGAATTGGATGATGCTTTATGGAAAAAGGCCCCAAGGTATCACACCCCGAATACTTTGACTTCAATAGTGATGAGGATGATTTGCTTGGTGATGATGATTTACTTGTTGATAAGGCTAGTGATGTGAGCTATAATGAAAATGCTAGTAATCATGATAGTCAAGAGGAAACGAATGACAATGCTATGAAGGAGATTGAGCGTCTAACTAAAGAACTAAATGCTCTTAAGTTAGCTCATGAAACAACTCAAGAGGATCATAGAGAACTTCTAAGAACTCATCAGAAGCTACGCTTCGAGAAGCTAAATTTAGAGCAAGAGCATGAGTTTCTTAAAGCTATCAATGATGATCTTCGAAAGAAGAGTTTTTCATATCTTGCCAAACGTTTACTCTTGTCTACCTTTATGCCACAAGTTAAATCTAAGCAAACTAGCGACAAGGGTAAAAAGGGTTCTACTTCTAGTAGTAACAATAACAATGCTATATCCAATGTTGTTGCTTCTAGTAGTTTTATTCATTCCACTAATGATTCTCTTAGCCAAGTTACACTTGAGCAAGAAAACATGTTATTGAAAGGAATTATAGAAAAAGGTGTCTACAAGAGCCTTGCCGGGAGTAAGCAATTTGAGGAAATTGTACGCAAGCAAGGAAGGCACCGGAAGAACCAAGGTATTGGTTTTGAACGAAAGTTCAATGCCAATGGAGTTGAGTGGGAAGAAGATCAATACCCCAAGACGAAGTTTGTTCCTCAACAAGAGAAGTATGATCCTACTTCCTTCAAGGGAACACAAGCTCAAGATGATCTTCCACCACAAGACCACAAGCTAAAAGGCAAGGACAAGCTTCAAGAGGAGATTGACTCATTCGAAGAAGCACCTCATGCCTTGGTCAAGTGGGTTCCCAAGACTTCATCAAGTTCTACTTCATCAAGTGCTACTACTACTCCAAGGATTCCCATCAAGTTGATGTGGGTCCCAAAGAATAAGAACTAGAGAGTTCTTGAGGGTGACTCCGCCAACAAACTTCACTCATATTCATTTTGGCAAGAACTTGTGCAATCAACTTCCACATCTTGCACTAGTTCATGGAGTCACAAACCCTCTTGTTGGTAAGGCAAGGGACAAGGTAGTCATTGCATTCATGGACATCATCATATGTCCATTTCACTCTATGTCTATGGATATTCTTGTATGTTCCTTGTGTGGGACTAACCCATGTAGGTATTGAAAGTGCACAACTCCAAGGATTGCTCCCAACTCTTGATGGACTACATCAACCTTGAGCATCCACATCTTCAACATCTACATGAAGTCATCATCGACAAAACCCAAGGTTAGTTTATCCCTCCTTGGGGGGATATCACATCTAGGGGGAGCTTTGCTCTAAGACTTGAGCTAAAGCAACTCTAATGGTGTGAACACATCAATGCTTTATGTAAAAGTGGCAACCCCACTTGTGCTTAAACAATGAGTATGACCTATGATCAAATGTTCTCATTTGACTCCTAAGTCAATATACTCATATATAGATGACTATGTCATCGCCCATTGCTTGATAGATGCTAGAATTGGTTGTGCATGTTTGACACATATTTCATTTGCTATCTTATTGTGTGAGCATGTTGATTTGCATGTTTTCTTCATTCGAGGACATCCATTTGTTGTTTTGATTGTCTTGGTATTTCTGGCCAAGTGGATGTACAAGAATGCCTAAGCACCTTCTCTAGCTATCTATGCTTTCTTGTCTCAAATTCTATTCATGCTATATCACAAAAATTGAACAAGTCTTTTTTGGACCCTCCGAGTGAGGCGCACTCGGAGTGACCGATCTAAAAGGGCTGAACTCCAAAACCTTCAAATTTGTTTCGGCGTGACCAATCCACTCCTATTTCGACTCACCGAAACAGTTTGATTGATCTGAGTTTTTGATCTCGGTGTTACCGATTAGACCAACTCGGCGTCACCGATACGCTGTAACTACTCGCAGTCACACGTCTCGGTGCCACCGATTTGTTCCACTCGGTGCTACCGACAGCAGTTGGGTATATATCCAGCGGGCCCGAACGATTGAAATTTCTCAAACCCTTTCGTTCCCGCACCCCCTCTGCTGCCGTCGCCCTCGTCTCCGAACTTCGTCGTTGCGTCCAGCGCGCCCTCGTCGTTGGACTCCGCCGCCGTCAACGGATTTCCTTCCCTCCGTTGCCGCCGTAGGGGATTTGCACCAAGTTAGGGTAAAAATCCCGCCCCCTCGTGCTTCTAATTTCTGATTCAATGCACTAGGGATTTGCCATGATTCTTGCCACGTATGAAATCCTCCTATCCACTAGATCAATTCCGTAGATTAGTTTCGAGCAAAAAAATTAGGTTTAAGTTTCCGCCGAAAGCATCTCGGACCGACCGAATTGAAATTTTTGGAGCCACCGATTTGGCCCTGGCCATTGCACTAGTACGTCTCGGTGCCACCGAGAAGTACGAATCGGTGAGACCAAAAGTAAAGTTTCAGTGAAACCCTAGCATCTCGGAGACACCGAACCACATCTCGACCGAAATGGCGTGTTTTGTTTCCGTTGACTGCTTCGGTATCACCGAGATGATCAACTCGGTGGATCCAAAATGCATTCTGTGAAAACTTGAAACTAAGATTTGAACTCAATTTTCTTGAAAAATATCTGCTTTTTGTGATGACTCATCTACTCTGCCCATACCTATCTATTCACAGGGTCAGTTTGCAAGATGTCAGATGATAGTGACAGCCAAAATGTGTCAGAACAGCATGCAGATCTCAGTGAAGGATCCAGTCCTGAAGAAAAAATTTATGAGGGAGAGAGAAGTTCTCCAAATCTTCCAAAAGCTGCCACCAAAACCAGGAAGAAGAGAACCTCAGATGATGAGATGAGGATTCTGTGGCTAGTGAGGCCACATCAAAGAAGAAGAAAGTGCTTGCTAAGGAATATGGCATAGCTGCTAGCTCAAGACCTTCTGCCAAGGACAAAACTATAGTGAGGAAAGTCCCACTCTCCAAGGCAGACAAGGCCACAGCTCCTAGGGAGCGCATGAGATTTACACTTGAAGAGCCAAGTGACTCAGAGGCAGCTGCTGCAGGAAAGAAGAAGAGGGCAAGGAAGACAACTGCTTATGTCATTGGCAGACCCTCCATGATGGTTGATGAGGAGGAAGAGGAGGAACCAGAAGCTGATGCACCTCCTACCAAGACTCAGAAGCTTATGTCTGATGCTATGAAGACTGCTGCCCCCACCAAGTCTAAGCTCAAAGCTCCAGCACCTAAGAGATCTACAAGAAACATATCTGCTGCTGAGAGGAACAAGGCCCCAGTGCCTGAAGTTGATACTGATGTTGAGCCACTAGTGCTCAGGAAGTTGAAGCCAAAGATTCCAGATCATGATAATGCTCATCCAGTTGTAGAGAACATGATGCTCATGAAGCCTATTGTCTGCGAGCGTGGAGATTGACTGATCCATATGCTGCAAGGAGGAGGACTGCTTGTGATTACCGTTTTCACACCAGAGAGCAACAAGATTTTTATGAAACTGTGATGCTTGACAAGAAGCCTATTGTCAGTGATATGAAGTGGGTGGATAGGAAATATATTGATGCAAATGAAGACTACTTCTGTTGGGGATATTCCCCACGACCAAGACCCGGCTCATAGGGATAAGCCGCCCTGAAGATTAAGTCATCTCTGGGCTTAAGTCACCATGACGTTAAGTCATCTCTGGGCTTAAGTCACCCTGACGTTAAGTTATTTCTGGATTTGACCCGGCAGATCCTGACCCGGCAGACAGTTGTAAGCCGGCAGATAGTTTCTAACCCAGCAGACAGTTGTAAGCCGGCAGGCAGTTTCTAACCCGGCAGACAGTTGTAAGCCGGCAGGCAGTTTCTAACCCGGCAGACAGTTGTAAGCCGGCAGATAGTTTCTAACCCGGCAGACAGTTGTAAGCCGGCAGACAGTTGTAACCCGGCAGACAGATTGTGACCCGACAGATTGTAACCCGGCAAGTACTTAGCCATGAAAATGAGCCGCCTGGAGATAAGAAGCCCAGGCGTTAAGAAGCCCGTGATGGGAAGTCAGAATAGGTTAAGTCCTAATCCTACTAGGACTCTACATGTAACCCGCCCCTTCAACTTATATAAGGAGGGGCGAGGCTCCCCAAGAGGGTCAGGTTTTTAGAGGACTAGATAGACAGATAAGTCTGTAGACAGATGTTTTAGCAGGTCTCAAGACAGACGATTTGATAGCTCTTGAGACAGCCAGGGAAACATCACCCTTGTAATCGTGACTATGATCATCAATATCAATCAAGCAGGATGTAGGCTTTTACCTCCACCGTGAGGGGCCGAACCTGGGTAAAATCTCGCGTCTCTCGTCCCGCTCAACCCTGTTCAAGCTACCACTTAATTGCGTTGGCCTCACGACTAAGTCCTCACACTAGGACATCTGCCGTGACAAAACCACGACAGTTGGCGCCCACCGTGGGGCCTGTGCACGGTGGTGTTGAGTTCTTGGAGGGAGCTCTCCGAGGATCAAGAAGTTCGCAATTTACTGGATGAAGACGAGCCGGTTTGGAAGGATCTACATCAGATTTCAAGTTCACTAGATCAAGATTGGAAATTTCTTATTAGCAGCGTTGATCAGTACTATTGGCAGACTCATCATAGATCACAGCCAATTTCATCAATGATGATCCAAAAAGAAGAAAAAAAATATTTGGTTGCATACATCAGCAGGATCGATCTGCTATTATTGACGAGACAGATCAGGGTAATTGAGGGCGGCCGCGTTTGTGTTTGCATAATTCCTCGCGTGAGTAAAAGAGAAAGAAAAAAGGAAGAAGACAGCAACTGGGAGAAGGATATAGACACGGATTTGGACGCCTCTGCCACCTCGACGACTCGCTCGCTCGAACCCACAGCCGCCGTCCCCACGGCCTGCTCCAGCCTCCGAGCCGAGCCGCCCTCGCCGAGCGGCCGCACCTCGAGTCACCGCTTGTGAGTCGAACGGCCGACGAGAGGCCTCCGCCGCTTGCAAGCCGCCGCTGCGGCCAGCTTCCGCCTGCGAGCCGCGCCGGCCGCCGAGTTGCTCCCGCCGCTGCCAGCGGCCGCCTCTGCCGCAGGTTCGCTCTAAGCCGCCGCCTCCGTCATGGCCTACCTCGGTGGCCTTAGCCTTCGCGCGCCTTGCTTCCTCGGCCATGGCCGCGCCAGGACGTTTTCACCCTTATGCCGCCACGGGCCTCCCTCGCCGCGCCCGAGCAGAGAAGCGCCGCGAGCCGCCCTCACCTCGCTTCACCTCCGCCGAGCCGCCGCCGCGTCGCTCCTCTACCGCGGCCCTATGCCTCCGAGCGGTCCGCGGCCTTTGCTGCCTCACCGCCATCGTCGACGCAGCTCCGCCTCGCCTCCCCGGTCATAGCCGGCCTCGAGCCGCCGCCGTCCGAGCCGCAGCTCTCGCTCGTGCGCCGGTTCCACCCCTGTGGCCGCCACGCCGGCCCTGCCTCTGCCGCCTCACCGCGACCGGCCCGCCTCCGCCTCCCTTCTGTGATGAGCCGCCCGGGCCGCCGCCTCTCTTCTGTGATGAGCCGCCCGGGGCCGCCGCCTCCCTCTTCGGCTCCAAACGACGCCTCGAAACTGCCTTGTTGACTCGCCGTTCCCGTGACCGCGTCAAGTCGCCCTGCCTCGCCGGCGCGTCGAGCCGCCCCGGCCACGCAGCCTCGCCTCCAAGTCACCTGCCTCCATCTCCGTGCTGTCTCTGCCGCCAGAGAGTCGCCGCCTCAAGCAGCCGCCGTGGCCTCTCCTCGCCTCGCTGGCCTCCGCCGTGACTCGCCTCCACCTCGCCTTGAGCCGGCCTCGCCTCGAAGTCGCCCCGCCTCACCGCCTCCGCCGCGGGTCACTGCCGTGGCTCGCCCCTGCGGCCTCAAGCAGCCGCAACCTCGCTTCGCCGGGTCACCCCCGTGCTGCCTTTGAGCTGCTGCGAGCCAGCCTCGCCTCACCTCGTGCCGCCTCGCCGGAACCTCGCCTCCAAAGCGGCGAGTCGCCCCGCCTCGCGCCACCTCCGCCTCTGCCGCGAGTCGCCTGCCTCCATCTCTGCTACCGAGTCACCGCGGCTGTGCTCCACCACTGACCCGCCGTTCGCCAGGGCTTCCAAGCGCCGGATCGCCGGCGCCCCTCGGCCGCGACCGTCTCTGCGCGCCGTCTCAAATCATGATCATCTTTGTCACCTCCGCCGCGCCCTGCTCGTTTGCCGCTCGCCTCCGTCCAATTCCATGGCCGAGTTGCCGCTGCCCTGCATCTGAGCCGCCTTGCGCTTAACCCGCCGTGTCGTGCGTGACCCGCCGCATATTATCATGTAAGATCAAGTCAAAAAAGTCAACCATATTATCAGGACATGTGCGTTGGCTATTATCAGGGAAGGGTAGCTGCTGGAGATGTCCAGATGAGCTGTTATCAACGTCAGACAGTCCCTACAGAGCTTATGCCGGGTCGTGGGCCGTTTCCCTCTGTGCGCTTGCACTGGCTACCTCACGTGCTGGTTTTCTGCATTGTTCCATGCGGCTCTGTTGACCCGCCTCGCTCCACTTTACAGCAGGCTTCCTGCGCCGCCACGACCCACCACCACGTGCTGAGCCGTCGCCAACTCCGAGCGACCCGCCGCCACCCCGGGTAACCGCCCCAGTCTCGCGTCCGCTGCTCCGAGCCGCCCTCACCAGCGGGCCTAAATCGCCGCTGCGACCCTGCTCGCTGTGGCTCGCTGCCGTACCGCTCCGAGCTGCCTCCTTTGTGGTCGCGGGTCGCCTCCGTTGTGACCCGCCGCGTCGCTTTTTCTACCGCGGTTAAGCCGTCTTACTTCACCGAGACCCGCCGTGCCTGGGCCACGGCTGCAACCTCACCTCTGTGCTATGGTTAATCCCCTTTTGCAAGGGCAGGGGAGAGTGGCTAAATTGTCATTGCGAGTACTGGAAGTTGTTCACGGAACGGATCATTTATCGTCCGGACAAATCAGGTGAATTCTGTCCAGTTAATTTTTATTGATATGTTTTTATTCTTTAAAAAACAAGTACTCTGGCTTGCGATATTTTTTGATGCAGGACAATTGTTCACTGCAAGAGCGATGGTCGTGTCATGGATATATACCGCGCCTGCGATTGACTCGCCCGTCCGCGTGGCTTGCCGCGCCTGTGATTGACTCGCCTGTCCGCGTGGCTTACCGCGCCTACGGTCGAATCGCCCGTCCGCGCCGACTTACAGGACCTGGTCTCAAGGATGACCCGGCCTGCTCAATAAGGGTCAAAGGAATCAAGCCGGCTATGCTGAGCATTTTTTCCATGATCATATGGTTACTTGGGGGCTTCCAACTCATCGAGTTTAGCTTACAAAACCCTTTAACCTGGCGAGATGCCGTAAGTTGGTTAAACCTGCCTGTTAGCAAGATGTTACTCCCTAAAAAACGACTCGGCGTACGCCTGATGAGTCAATCAGAAAGGTGACCCTGCATTCATCGGAGTTAAAACGCTCGATTGGTTGCATGAGAGCCGGCTTTTAGAGAGATAGGACAAACCAAAAGAGGCCAAAAAGCCTGCTTCCACAGGAAGCGAAACCAAGACTCGAGCCTTGCAAGCCGGTCTTATGTCGTGCCTCGAAAGCCGGCATTTTTATACTCTGTTATCATACATCATCATGCATTGCATCATACATTGCATCATCATTGCGTCATCATACCATGCTTCATATATGCATGGATATCCTGGTTTATATTGCAGGAGCCGGTTTTCAAACCGAGTTATATTATTCAAATCTTTAATAGCCAACATGGCTGGATTTTCATTATGGTTATCATAACCAGTATTGGATGATTGAGGTTTTCAAAAGCCGCTTCAGAAAAAATGGCTATTATTTCTTCATCCAAAAATACCAGCTTACAGCAAGGAGCATGGTTCAATATTGATATGCAAAGCATTCAGTAACATCATCTAGACAGTGAATATGATTTTATCCTACAATGGAAGGAATAGTCCCGAGTCGCTACAGGCATACGACCTGGCACTTGGGGGCTACATTATTCAAATCAAGATTACATCAAGTATTCAAGTCCCGTGTCGCTGCAAGCATGCACCACGACACTTGGGGGCTAATGCAAGCTGCTTTTCAAATCATCACATTGTCAACAGGCTCGGTTATTTCAGGTAGATGAGCCAGCCTCCCGTCAGTTTCTAAGTTCCAGCTCAGTATATCTTACTGAGCCGGCCCTTGAGGGCTACAACATTCAGTTCTTTGCCAAAGTCATAAGGTCCAAATTGGAAGACTCGGCCCATCACATACTGATGACCCGGCCCTTGGGGGCTACACAAAACTCCTCAAGTCTATATAATCAGATCCGCAAAAGTCCCTGCTCATTATTGCATAATGACCTGGCCCTTGGGGGCTACACTGGTTGAAGTTTTATGAGCATAAGGCAATTACAAGTCCCAAGTTGCTGCAGGCAAAGACAACCCGGTACTTGGGAGCTACATATGTGGAACATTCAACTTATGACTGGTGACTTAGATGAACAACCCGGATTTCTCCAAGCTTGCAACATTCATATTGGAGCAAGTCTTAAGCTATCACTACATTCCCCTCTTAAGACTTGGGGGCTACAGGTAATATGGATATAAGTAGAACACCTTCAAAATTTTCAGTGTTGAGCAAACCAGGTCTCATGTTTTTTGATGGAGAAATTTGCAAAGATTATTTGCTCTAAGCTATTCAGACAAGTCTGAAGCATTGAAAGTTGGTACAACATCAGACGCAATATTCTTTTTATCAAGCCAAGGCATTTTTGAAGACAGTTCAAGATATCATAAGGGTTATTTTTTCTGCAAGGAACCAGCGTCAGCATATTGATATGACAGAGATTCAGACTTTTTAGGAGTTGGTCAATGAACTAAAACTGGTCTTTTTGAGTGAGCCGGTCCCTTTACATACTCTTATTTCAAGAGTTTAGCATGAATAAATTCAAAGCTAAACTGGGGGCTAATGTTGGGGATATTCCCCACGACCAAGACCCGGCTCATAGGGATAAGCCGCCCTGAAGATTAAGTCATCTCTGGGCTTAAGTCACCATGACGTTAAGTCATCTCTGGGCTTAAGTCGCCCTGACGTTAAGTTATTTCTGGATTTGACCCGACAGATCCTGACCCGGCACACAGTTGTAAGCCGGCAGATAGTTTCTAACCCGGCAGACAGTTGTAAGCCGGCAGGCAGTTTCTAACCCGGCAGGCAGTTTCTAACCCGGCAGACAGTTGTAAGCCGGCAGATAGTTTCTAACCCAGCAGACAGCTGTAAGCCGACAGACAGTTGTAACCCGGCAGACAGATTGTGACCCGGCAAGTACTTAGCCATGAAAATGAGCCGCCTGGAGATAAGAAGCCCAGGCGTTAAGAAGCCCGTGATGGGAAGTCAGAATAGGTTAAGTCCTAATCCTACTAGGACTCTACATGTAACCCGCCCCTTCAACTTATATAAGGAGGGGCGGGGCACCCCAAGAGGGTCAGGTTTTTAGAGGACTAGATAGACAGATAAGTCTGGAGACAGATGTTTTAGCAGGTCTCAAGACAGACGTTTTGATAGCTCTCGAGACAGCCAGGGAAACAACACCCTTGTAATCGTGACTATGATCATCAATATCAATCAAGCAGGATGTAGGCTTTTACCTCCACCGTGAGGGGCCGAACCTGGGTAAAATATCGCGCCTCTCGTCCCGCTCAACCCCGTTCAAGCTACCACTTAATTGCATTGGCCTCACGACTAAGTCCTCACACTAGGACATCTGCCGTGACAAAACCACAACAACTTCCCCCATGTTCATGAGAGCTTCAAGCTTGCAGGTGTTGATGATTTTGTTGGGAAGAAGCTCACAAAGTGGAATGATGAGATGATCATGCAATTCTACTCCATTGCACACTTCTATCCAGATGGCAAAATAGTGTGGATGACTGAGGGATCCAGATACCAGTCAACCATCTCAGAATGGGCTGATCTTCTTGGTGCTCCAGAAGAAGAGGAGAATGATATTGATGTCTATGCAAAACCCAAGATGGATCACAATTCTATGGCTAACATGTACAAGCCTATTCCTGAGGATGATGTTGAGACACACAAGCTTGGTTCAGTGAAGCATTTGCTAGCTGGTTTGGCCACCACCAACACAATCTTGAGGCACACTCTTCTGCCCAAGTCTGGAGATGACAACATGATCCGTGGCCACTCCATCAACTTGCTACACTTGTTTGATACACCGCAGAAGTTCAAAGTAATGAGCCTTATAGTTGAAACAATCAAGAGAACCACAGCTGACTAGAAGAGATCATGTGGATTTGCTCCGCACATTCAGTTGCTCATCAACTCCAAGGTTGGCACGAGCACATATCTACTTGATCGTGAGCATCTCCCATTGCATCCAGAGTTTGAGGACAATGTAGTGGTGATGGACCCTTCACATCCTACATCTGCTCAAGCTCAAGAGAAGATTCGGGCAGCTGCAGCAGCAAAAGAAGCCAAGAAGGCCTCTGCTCCCAATGCACCTATTGCTAACCTCAAGTCCAAGAATGACCAGATGACTTATCTGATGGAAGCCACCCTGAGGATTGAGCGAAGTCTGGCCAACCTAACCAAGAACCAAGAGAGCCTAGAGCGGATAGTCGAGACTAAGATTCATGATCTTGATGTGAAGATCACTAAGGTACAGACTATTGTGGAGAAACTCAGAGATGATGTTGACATAGTCAGGGCTGCTAATGATGACAGTGGAGATGATAGACCGACGATTGACAGGTTCCAGACAGTGCCTAGGGCATCCAGGTCTGTTGTAGTGCCTGTTGCAGATACGAGGACTACTCACTCTGCACCTGCTGCTGCTTCTATAGTGCCACCTCCAGTTTCTACTCCACTAGCCCAGCAGACGTCAGCTGAAGCCTTCGCGGATGCACTCATCTCAACGCCATCTACGCACACCGGAGCTGCCAGCCAGAGATCACCTTTAGGAGCTGCCGAGGATCGTGCCTAGAGAGACGTATAGCTCTATACCTATTCAAACTTTTTGGTACTTGTTACCAAAGGGGGAGAATGTGTATAGATCATTAGGCTTCAAGAGAGAGTGTCTTGCTTTTGCTCGTTGGTTTTCTCGAGTTCTTTTGCTACTATTTGGTTTATGCTACTTTGGTTTGATATGCTTGTGAGATACTATGTGTGTGATTGATCATACTATGCTTCATGTGATGCTTAATGCTTATCCTTATCATTATTCTTGTATAATCATTCACGTGTGTTTTTGGTGATGCGTGCTTACTATTCCATTCATATCATTTTGTGCGCTCCACCAAGTTGTATGTGACATGGAAGAGTGACCCATGATCCTAATCGATTGTGCATTTGCATTCAAACACAAATTTTTAATAATGCACAAATTTAGGGGGAGCTCTTGCTTATCACATACTTCTCAAAGCGATGATGTATTTCATTCATTTAATCATTTGTCGAAGCTTTGATCTATATGTTGTCATCAATTACCAAAAAGGGGGAGATTGAAAGAGCAACTAATCCCCGGGTGGTTTTGGTAATTCATAACAACATATACCTCATTGAACTAATGTCCATTCAAGTTAAATATTTCAGGATGTTCAATGATTGGCATGGCAAGGACTAGAGATGTGGACCCCTCAAAATGCTAAGGACATGGATTGGCAAAAGCTCAAGACTCTACATTTTTGGTTTAGTGATCCAAGATCACATTGAGTCCATAGGAAAGCCAATACTATTAAAAGGGGATGAGGTGTTGCTTAATGGTCTTTTTGCTCAAGTGCTTAGTGACATTGCTCCAAAACCCTCAGCCACTTTCTCTATCCAAATATGTCCAAACCCTACATTCCAACTCGGCCCCACTGAAATTTCCTATCCGGAGCCACCGAGTTCATTTGGACTTAGCCACTGCCAAACCCTAACAAATCGGATCCACCGATATGGATCTCGGTCTCACCGAGATGGCCTTGCCAACTCTCTGTGACTTGTTGCAATTATTTCGGTCCCACCGAGATTTGCAATCGGTACCACCGAGATGACTTGCCAACTCTCTGTTGCCTTATTGCTTCACTTCGGTCCCACCGAGATGATGCAATCGGTGCCACCGAGATGAGGTTTGCCCTAACCATTGCACATCGGTCCATCCGAGATGTTCCAGTCGGTCCCACCGAGATTCCTAACGTTCATATCTTTTACACGAGTCGGTGCCACCGAGATTTCTGATCGGTGCCACCGAGTTGGGTCAAAAGTGTGTAACGGTTGGATTTTGTGTGG
Source organism: Elymus sibiricus (assembly GCA_039707655.1). Lineage (NCBI taxonomy): Eukaryota > Viridiplantae > Streptophyta > Magnoliopsida > Poales > Poaceae > Elymus > Elymus sibiricus. The sequence continues at coordinate 307,369,142 of CM077672.1, forward strand.
AGGTATATATACCCCTCCACCCCTTCTTCCTCAGAGAAGAGAGCCATCAGAACGTGCCTACACTTCCACCATACATTTTCTGAGAGAGAACCACCTACTCATGTGTTGAGATCAAGATATTCCAATCCAACCATTTGAACCTTGATTTCTAGCCTCTCCCAAGTTGCTTTCCACTCAAATTCTTCTTCCACGATAGCCAAATCTGTGAGGAGTTGTTTGAGTGTTGGGGAGACTATCATTTGAAGCACAAGAGCAAGGAGTTCATCATCAACACACCGTCTATTACCTTTTGGAGAGTGGTGTCTCCTAGATTGGTTAGGTGTCGCTTGGGAGCCTCCGACATGATGTGGAGTTGAACCAAGAAGTTCGTAAGGGCAAGGAGATTGCCTACTTCGTGAAGATCTACCCGAGTGAGGCAAGTCCTTCATGGACGATGGCCATGGTGGGATAGACAAGGTTGCTTCTTCGTGGACCCTTTGTGGGTGGAGCCCTCCGTGGACTCGCATAGCCGTTACCCTTCGTGGGTTGAATATTACATTAGGGTTCCTTGGGCATACCCAAGCTTAGGCTCTTGCCTCTCCTTATTCCTTCATCCATCGTAGTTTCACCCAAAACTTGAAAACTTCAGCGCACAAAACTCAACAGAAACCTCATGAGATCCGTTAGTATAACAAATAAACCATAAACTGTAAGTACTGCAGTAAATTGATTCATATTTAATATTGGCATAATGCTACTGCACTCCAACTTCTCCATGACTCATACCCCCCGATACGATCCATAGATACATCAAAATAAGCGAACTATGCAACAAAAACAGAATCTGTCTAAAACAGAACAGTCTGTAAAGATATGAATTATGGTCATACTTCCGTAACTCCAAAAATTCTGAAAATTTTAGGAAACGTGGGAAATTCACATTAAAATACTGTTTAAAAAATTCAGAATTTATTGACGCTCCATAAAAAAATCAAAATTTCAGCATTGGACGCAAAAGTTTATGTTTTCAAACAACATCAACCATACTATCTTCCGAATCATCCCAAAGGCATTACTTGGCACAAACACTAATTAAAACATAAAAACACAATCATAGCATAGGATATAATCATGTAATTACACAAGAATAGAAAGTAAAAACAAAAATTTATTTTATTCATTGGGTTGCCTCCCAACAAGCGCTATTGTTTTATGCCCCTAGCTAGGCATAATGCATAGTTTCAAGTGTTGTCATCCTTGGTTTTGGCCAACTTAATTGGGTTATTTTCAAACCCGGGAGGCTCCTTACATTTATTATTATCAGAAATAGAAGCAATTTTACCATCTAAATTATCAAGCCTTTTGTTGCAAACGGTAAGGAGGGAATTCATGCGATTAAGATTTCCATTAAGGCCCTTGAGGGGTTCATAAGACTTTTGCAAATCAACCAAATTTTTCTGTAATTCCCCAAATTTTTCTAGCAATTGGATTCCCTCTTGAGTAAGAGTAAAGCCCTTTTGTGGGGTTGGAGTTCCCACTATCCCCTCTATTATCTCGTAGGCAGTATTAGCATCACTCTCAATGAAATTACCCTTAGCGGAAAAATCCAAAAGTTGTCTATTAGGCATAGTGAGCCCTATGTAAAAATTTCTAAGTAAAATTTTTGTATCGCCTTTTATGGTGCAAACACGATAAGATTCTATCATCCTATACCAAGCATCTTTTAAATTCTCTCCTTGTTTTTGCTTGAAGTAAAGAACTTCAAAGTACGGAGACAAAGAAGGGATAGTAAAATTATTCATAGTGATCAAACAAGCAAATAAAAATATTTTTGTGTTTTTTATAAAATTGTTTTAGAAGTGGGAGATGAAAACGAGAGGCAAATGCAAATAAAAGGCAAATAAAATAAATGCAAGTGGATGATAGTTTGTGCGAAGGTACTTGATAGATTTTGGTGATGTCTCCCCGGCAACGGCGCCAGAAATTCTTCCTGCTACTTGTAGTCTGAGTTGGTATTTCCCCGAAGAGGAGAGGATGATGTAGTACAGTAGAGATAAGTATTTCCCTCCGTTAAGAACCAAGGTTATCGATCCAATAGGAGAACCACGCAAAATCCCTTTAGCAGCACCTGCACACACAAAAGCAAACACTTGCACCCAACGCAAATAAGAGGGTTGTCAATCCTTTTAGCGGTTATTTGCAAGGATTAATTCTGATAGTGATAAATAGATAAAGTAAAATACTAAATAAAATAAAAGTAAATAAATTGCAGCAAGGTATTTTTGGATTTTAATATATGATAAAGATAGACCCGGGGGCCATAGTTTTCTCTAGAGGCTTCTCTCTCGAGCACAGAACATACGGTGGGTAAACAAATTACCGTTGGGCAATTGATAGAAAAGCAAATAATTATGACGGATTCATGGCAATGATCATGTATATAGGTATCACGTCCGAGACAAGTAGATCGACTCCTGCCTGCATCTACTACTATTACTCCACCCATCGACCGCTATCCAGCATGCATCTAGGGTATTAAGTATAAAACAGAGTAACGCCTTAAGCAAGATGACATGATGTAGACAAAGTAAATTCAAGAAATATGATTAAACCCCATATTTTTATCCTTAATGGCAACAATACAAATACGTGTCATGTCCCTTTCTGTCACTGGGATTGAGCACCGCAAGATTGAACCCATCACAAAGCACCTCTCCCATTGCAAGATAAATCAATCTAGTTGGCCAAACCAAATCGATAGATCGGAGAGAAATACAAAGCTATAACAATCATTCATAAAAGAGTTCAGAGAAGACTCAAATATTTCTCATGAATAATCTGATCATAAACTCACAATTCATCGGATCCCAACAAAGACACCACAAAAGAAGATTACATCGAATAGAACTCCAAGAACATCGAGGAGAACTTTGTATTGAAGATCAAAGAGAGAGAAGAAGCCATCTAGCTACTAGCTATGGACCCGTAGGTCTGTGGTAAACTACTCACACATCATCGGAGGGACAGCAAGGTTGATGTAGAAGCCCTCCGTGATCGATTCCCCCTCCGGCAGAGTACCGGAAAAGGCCTCCAGATGGGATCGAGGAAGAACAGAGGCTTGCGGCGGTGGAAAGGTTTTTTCTTCTGGCTCTCTGATGGTTTCTGAATATTTGTGAATTTACAGAAGTGGAATTAGGTCAAACGAAGCCACAAGGGCCCCACAAGGCATCAGGGCGCGCCCCCTGGGGCCGCGCCCTGTTGCCTTGTGGAGGCCTCGTGAACCTTCTGGCCTCCTCTCCAAGTCTCTAGGGTCTGTTTTGTCCAAAAAAATCTCCAAAAAGTTGCATGGCATTTGGACTTCGTTTGGTACTGATTTCCTGAAAAGCCAAAAACAAGCAGAAAACAGCAACTGGCACTGGGCACTAGGTTAATAGGTTAGTCCCAAAAAATGATATATAATGGCATATAATTGCATATAAAACATCCAAGATTGATACTATAATAGCATGGAACAATCAAAAATTATAGATACGTCGGAGACGTATCAGCCTTCAGAATATTCAAGCTGTGTTCGGCAAGTCTGCGTGGTATCCCTGGAATATCCGAGGGATGCCAGGCAAATATATCCCAGTTTTCTATAAGGAAGTTGCGTAGGGCCTTGCCGATTTCCGGCTCGAGATTTGCCCCAATTGACGCCATTTTAGCTGGGTCCATAGGGTGCACTTGGAGTTTGACTATGTCGTCGGCCGGCTTGAATGAGGTCGACTTCGGCCGCTTGTCGAGGATGATATCATGCCGGTCGACTTTGGCTCATAGTGATGTTAATTCCTCGGCCGCGAGGGCTTCGGATAGGGACTCTAGGGCGAGCGACGCCGTCTTGTTCTCGGCCTTGAGTGCTCCGTTGGGGTTACTAGCGATTGTAATGATCCCGTTTGGGCCCGGCATTTTGAGCTTCATGTAGCCATAGTGTGGAATTGATTGAAACCTTGAGAAGGCGTCCCGTCCCAGGAGGGCGTGATGACCGCTTTTGAAAGGGACAATATGGAATGTCACTTCTTCGGATCGGTAGTTATCAAGCGTTCCGAAGACAACATCCAAGGTGATTTTTCCACTGCAATGTGCTTCTTGTCCCGGTATTATACCTCTAAAGGTGGTATGGCTCTGTTCGATGCGTGATTTATCGATTTGCATCTTGTCCAGAGTATCTGCATATATTAAATTTAAGCTGCTACCCCCGTCCATGAGCACTTTCCGAAGACGGCAGCTGTCCATGATTGGGTCAAGAACCAGTGCAGTGGGGCATCTACTCGGGGTAGACTTCGGCTGATCTTTATGATCAAATGTAATCGGCGTGTCTATCCACGCGCCCCGAGCTGTTACTTGCCAGATTGAATTGACTTCCCGGAGGGCCCGCTTCCTCTGATTATTGGTCGTAAAGGTTTCATAGATCATCAGGACCTCGTCATCACCCGAGGACTCCTCTGAATGCCTAGGCGTGCCAGTGAGGAGGGTTAGGCCTCCCTTAGCTACTTGCCTCATCACCCAGCAGTCGCGCAGATTGTGGGTTGGGCAAGCGTTTAGCAGAATAGAGTGGATCGGGCATGGCTTATCCAGGAGGCCATCGAGGGCGGTCCTAGATCGGCCAGTGGTTTTCTTCTTCTTCCGAGGTCGCTCGACTGATGTGCGCTGCGCACGGGGTTCGCGATGAGGTGTAGCCTGTCACGCTTCAATTTGTTGTCACAGATCGAATGCGTTTGTTCTTCCTGGGCCAGCCAGGCATCTTTGATGGTACAGAATTTTGACACTAGATCGGATAGCTCCGGGAGTGTTTGAACATAGCGGCGGGTGAGAGTGTCCGAAATGCCTTTATCTTTGCAGTCGCGCTGGAAGGCTGCTATTATTTCTGAGTCCCGGTAATCCGGTATGTCATTTTTGACAGACAAAAACCTGGCCTAGAAGTGCCCGATTGATTCGTCAGGTAGCTGTCGCACATAGGCCAGATTCCAGACATCGGAAGGGCCCAAATTATTGGGGCAATATTCGATGTGGGAGGTGGTTGGGAGAGGAATTTCGGTCTCCATGGACTGTGGGCTTGAAGCCCCGGCGTTCTTATCCTGTGAGGGACATGTAGCTGCCAGATCGGCCGAGCTGATTTGAGGATCAGACTTGTCGGCTATTTCTAGCTGGCCGCTGTCGGGATCGCTCTCCAGAAAATACCTCAGCCCTTCGCCCTTTATGGGGGATTCGGCCGGGGCAGAAAAAAGGTCGTGGATCGCTCCTTGCTCGTAAAGGAGAGGGTGCGATCTGGTGATGGGGGTTTTGAGCATAGAAACAGTGCCCTGAGGGTTGGAGTCATTGACCGACGATCCCATCAATCCTTTGTTGATCTCACAACGGAACTCTCAATGAAAGCACCAATGTCGGTGGTAAAACCGGCAGATCTCAGGGTAGGGCGTCCCGAGCTGTGGTTCTCGGATCGGTGGTAACAGGGACGAAGGAGACAGTATTTACCCAGGTTCGGGCCCTCTCGAAGAGGTAATACCCCACGTCCTGCTTTGATTATATTGATGGTGATGTATCGAGTACAAGCTTGATCTACCTCGAGATCGTAAGGAGAGATCTAACCCTAGGGCTAGGTGAATGGTAATTATTACTGGATCCCCTCTACGGGCTAAACCCTCTGGCTTATATACACGCCAGGTAGGGCATCTAGGGTTACATAGTCGGTATCCAGGGATGCGTATGGAGGCGGCAGGAGATGTCTTGGAGTATCCGCCAAGTCTTCGGTAGGTGCGGTCTTGATCACGTCCAGGCGTGTGGCTTCCGGAGTCCATTCGAATGAGAAATGAGGGCCTACAGGCCCAGCCCGAGGACTATGGGTCAACTAGGTTGGCACCCCCTAGTCCAGGACACCGTCAATGAGCAGGAACAAATCCTAAGGAAGTGTCATTCCAAAGCATACGGAGGACACCATGAGGGAGACAGAACTGCACACAAGGTATTGCAATCTGGTTTTTATTGTCCTACTCTCTTCAAGGATGCACGTAAGTTTGTCCTTTCTTGTGATGAATGTCAAAGAATTGGTAATATTGGTAAACATCAGGAAATGCCTATGAATTATTCACTTGTTATTGAACCATTTGATGTTTGGGTTTTTGATTATATGGGACCTTTTCCTTCCTCTAATGGATATACCCATATCCTTGTTGCTGTTGATTATGTTACTAAGTGGGTAGAAGCTATTCCAACTAGTAGTGATGATCATAACACCTCTATTAAAATGCTTAAAGAAGTTATGTTCCCGAGGTTTGGAGTCCCTATATATTTAATGACTGATAGTGGTTCACATTTTATTCATGGTGCATTCCGCAAACTTCTAGCTAAATATGATGTCAACCATAGAATTGCATCACCCTATCACTCTCATTCTAGTGGTCAATTTGAATTGAGTAATAGAGAAATAAAATTAATTTTGCAAAAGACCGTCAACCGGTCTCGTAAAAATTGGTCAAAGAAACTTGATGATACATTGTGGGCATATAGGACTGCTTATAAAAACCCTATGGGCATGTCTCCATATAAAATGGTCTATGAAAAAGCATGTCACTTACCTCTTGAATTAGAACATAAAGCTTATTGGGCAATTAAAGAGCTCAATTATGATTTTAAACTTGCCGGTGAAAAGAGGTTGTTTGATATTAGTTCTCTAGATGAGTGGAGAACGCAAGCTTACGAAAATGCCAAGTTATTTAAGGAAAAAGTTAAAAGATGGCATGATAAGAGAATTCAAGAACGAGAATTTAATGTCGGTGATCAAGTTCTATTATGCAACTCTCATTTTAGGTTCTTTGCAGGAAAACTTCTCTCCAAGTGGGAAGGACCATACATTATCAAGGAAGTTTATCGTTCTGGAGCTATCAAGATCAACAATGCCGACGACACAAACCCAAGGGTGGTTACTGGGCAAAGAATTAAACATTATAGTTCTGGTACGACCATCAACATAGCAACCAACATTATTCAAACAACTACGCCAGAAGAATATATAGAAGGAACCTTTCAGAGCACTCTAGAATACTGAAAAAGGAATAGTATGTGATACGGTAAGTAAACCGACTCCAAAAATTCCATAAAAGTACTTCCTGTCTGTTTTGGAATATTAAAAAAATACAAAAATAAGAAATAGCCAGGAAAGTGCACGAGAGAGCCATGAGCTCAGGTGGCGCGCCCCCCAGGGGCGCGCCGTGTGAGCTCGTGACTCCCCCATGGACTTTCCTGACTCCGTATTCCTCTCGTAGACTTGTCCTGCAAGGGAAAATTTCATTATATATATGTTTCGATGTTTTGACCTCCGTATCGCAAGTTTCTCTTCTGTTCTTGTTTCGGGCTGTTTTCTGTCAGATTTTCAAAGCCAAGCACCATGTCTTCTTCTACCTCCAATAACGTGGGTGGCGACGCTTGGTTGCTATAGATGGAACTCGACAGGGAGGAGACCGAGGAGGTCCCCATGGAAGAGGTGGGAGATTCACTAGAGGTCCACCCTCCGACATCCGAGAGGGCTACTCTAGCTGGTATCTCCACTACTCCAAACCCCCATAAAGTTATGAGGACAACAATGAGACAAGGAAGTCAAGAGGTACAAGAGGGGCTTTCCCCTAGGAGGCCCCTAAGAAGGTTACATGGGAATAACTTTCATAATTTGATTCATAATTATGGCGTTGAGAATACTCCTCGTATGCATATACCTTCCAATTGGGACATCTCCCGTCTAAGTGAAAGTAATGCAGGAAAGAACGCTTGGGGACCGGAGAATAAGCACATTATGGATGAAGTTCAAAAGAATGCTGAGATGATCCAGCATGTGCTCCGAGAAATTCAGAGTTTAAAGGAGTCCTTGATTAACATCATGAAAGACAAGCCTACTACTTCATCACCACCATCGCCCAAGAAGGAAACTTGAGTACACGGATATGGGCACCACCCTTGGCTTGTTCCAAGCTTGGGGGAGGTGCCCCGGTATCGTATCACCATCACTTTTTATCATCATTATCTATCTTAGTTCGATCCTTAGTTATTTCGTTATTTAGAAGAATAAAGTTTTAGTATGATTTAGCTTCGAGTGCTTGTTTCATGATCTATCCATGTAATCGTGTGTGAGAGTTATATAATAAAGAGTAGTTTGAGTTTTGTTGCTTTCCTTTCTTGATCCAAGTTTAGCAAGAAAAGGTATCATAATAAAAGGTCATATGCTAATCCCATGGGGAGTAATAACTTCACATATAAGGAGTATGATGAATAAAATTTATTGGGATCTAACAAACATAGCATTGGTCATTGATGCAATTCATGAAAAAGTAATAAAGGAAGAGATGTCTCACATATAAATATACTATCTTGGACATCTTTTATGATTGTGAGCCCCCATCAAATATTATTTGCTTGATCAAATAGTTGATGTTGGACAAGGAAGACAACGTAATGAGTTATGTTTGCTCATATTCACATAGAAGTTATATTGTCATGGATCCTCTAACATGTGGTGCTTGCTCATAATCTTTTGCTTGCCAAAATTTTGTACTAAGTAGAAATACTACTTGTGCATCCAAAAACCCTTGAGCCAAGGTTCTTGTCATGAGACTCCACCATACCTACCTAAGGATTGAGTAAGATCCTTCAAGTAAGTTGTCATTGGTGCAAAGCAATAAGGGTTGCTTCTAAATATGTATGATCTTTTATTGTAAGGGAAAATAAGCTTTGTACGATCTTGTGATGGCAAAGGAATAAAAGTGATGGACTGCATAATAAAGGTTGCTATCATAAGGGGCAATATAAAGTGACGTTCCTTTCCATTAAGAGTTTGCACATCCCAAATAAAAAGCGCATGACAACCTTTGCTTCCCTCTGCGAAGGGCCTGTCTTTTATTCTTCAATTTTACTTTTATGCATGAGTCATTAATACTCATCTCTATTCCATTCTTATTTATTCTCCACTTGGCAAGCATCATATGTTAGGGAAGATCTAGACACATATACCCAGTTGAATGTAGGTAATCATGAGTTATTATTGTTGACATTATCCTCATGGTAAATAAGTTGGGAGGTGGAAATAATAAAACCCCATCTTCCTATGTGTCTGATTGAGACTTTTGTGCCAAAAATATGTCGTGAGTGCTAGCAATTGTAGAAGACTATATGATGGTTGAGTATGTGGAACTTGCTAGACCAAAAAGCTCGTATATAGACTCTTCCTGAAAATATGATGAATTGTGATTGCTTTTATGACTGAGAACACAGTTTGCTAGTTGTCAAGAAAGTTTATCTCTCATACTTTCAACATAGTGGATGAATTGTTACTTATTCATGAGAAGTATTATGATAATTCCTTGCTGTTATAATAATGATCATGATGCCACCATGTCCGTATTTTGTTTTTATCGACACCTCTCTCCATAAACATGTGGTCGTATCGAGTTTGGTATTCGCTTGAGGACAAGCGAGGTCTAAGCTTGGGGGAGTTGATACGTCCATTTTGCATCATGTTTTCCTACTAATATTTATCATGTTTTTTGTCTTTATTTCACTTTATGAAGCAATCCTAATGCCTTTTCTCTCTTATTTTACAAGTTTCACATGAAGAGGGAGATTGCCGGCAGCTGGAACTCTGGACCTGAAAAGGCTACAGCAGAGATAGATATTCTCCAGAGCTCCAAATGACCTGAAAACTTACGGAGAATTATTTTGGAATTAATAAAAATATTGGAAGAAGAATCATCGGGAGGGGCCCCACTAGGGAGTCACGAGCTCAGGTGGCGCGCCCCCCTGGGGCGCGCCAGGTGAGCTCGTGGCTCCACCAGCAGGCCTCCGTGGCCCATCTTCTCCTATATGAAGCCATTTCCCTAGAAAAAATTAGAAGAAGACTTTCGGGATGAAGCGCCGCCGTCTCGAGGCGGAACCTGGGCAGGAGCACTTTTGCTCTTCGGCGGAGCGATTCCGCCGGGGATACTTCCCTCCGGGAGGGGGAAATCGAAGCCATCGACATCACCAACATTCCTCTCATCGTGGGAGGACCAATCTTCATCAACATCTTCGCCAGCACCATCTCATCTCAAACCCTAGTTCATCTCTTGTATTCAATCTTTGTCCCAAAACCTCAAATTGGTACCTGTGGGTTGCTAGTAGTGTTGATTACATCTTGTAGTTGATGCTAGTTGGTTTATTTGATGGAAAACTATATGTTTAGATCCTTAAGCATATTCAATACACCTCTGATCTTGAATGTGAACATGATTTGTGAGTAGTTACTTTTGTTCTTGAGGACATGGGAGAAGTCTTGTTATAAGTAATCATGTGATGTTGGTATTCGTTCAATATTTTGATGATATATGTATGTTATTCTTCTTCTAGTGGTGTCATGTGAACGTCGACTACATGACACTTCACCATATTTGGGCCTAGGGGAAGACATTGGGGAGTAATAAGTAGATGATGGGTTGCGAGAGTGACAGAAACTTAAACCCTAGTTTATGCGTTATTCCGTAAGGGGCTGATTTGATCCATATGTTTCATGCTATGGTTAGTTTTATCTTAATTCTTCTTTTGTAGTTGCGGATGCTTACGAGAGGGGGTAATCATAAGAGGGTTGTTTGTTCAAGTAAGAACAGCACCCTAGCACCGGTCCACCCACATATAAAATTATCAAAGTTGTGAACGCGAATCAACTAAACATGATGAACGTGACTAGACGAGAATTCCCATGTGTCCTGGAGAACGCTTTGCTTACTATAAGAGAACTTTCTGGCTTTTCCTTTGCTATAAAAAGAATTGGGCCACCTTGCTGCACTTTGTTACTATTATTACTTGTTACTTGTTACGAATCACCTTGCTACAAAACTATCTGTCATTGCTGTTTACAGCACTTGCAGAGAATACCTTGCTGAAAACCACTTGTCATTTCCTTCTGCTCCTCGTTGGGTTCGACACTCTTACTTATCAGAAGGACTACGATTGATCCCCTATACTTGTGGGTCATCAGACTCCCACATGTTCAACGAAGATCTTTATCGGTTTGAACCACAGTGTCGAGGATTCAGTTAATCCCGCATACAATTCCCTTTGTCCGGCGATATGTTACTTGCCTGAGATTCGATCGTCGGTATCGCCATACCTAGTTCAATCTCGTTACCGGCAAGTCTCTTTACTTGTTCCGTAATACAAGATCCCCGTGACCAAACTCACTAGCACTATTCACAATGTTGTATTACCGAGAGGGCCCAGAGATATCTCTCCGTCACATGGAGCGACAAATCCCAATCTCGATCCATGCAACCCAACAAACACTTTCCGAGATACCTTTAGAGCACCTTTATGACCACCTAGTTATGAAGTGATGTTTGATAACCCACAAAGTATTCTTTCGGTATTCGGGAGTGGCATGATCTCATGGTCTAAGGAACAGATACTTGACATGAAGAAAGTTGTAGCAATTAAACTAAGTGACACGATCTGATGCTAAGCTTACGGTTGGGTCTGTCCATCACATAATTCTCCTAATGATGTGATCCCATTATTAAATGACAACTCATGTCTATGGTTAGGAAACCTTAACCATCTTTAATTAACGAGCTAGTCTAGTAGAGGCTTACCAGGGACACGGTGTTTGTTTATGTATCCACATATGTATTTAAGTTACCGATCAATACAATTCTAGCATGGATAATAAACATTTATCATGAACACGGAAATATGATAATAACATCTTTATTATTGCCTCTAGGGCATATTTCATACAATCATGAGGGCGGCCAACTTAGAGGCCTCGAGAGCCTACTTGAGGGCCTTGGCGTCCTCGGGATCCTCCTCGTCCCACGGCGGCTTGGGCGATTGAGCATGCGCACACGGTAGCAGTGGCGCACGTGCACGCACGAAGCACAATCGGCGGCACTGGTCTTGCTTGTACTCGAACAATGTGTCCTTAGGGGGAAGTCCTTGGCGGACGTTGCGTCGTGGACGAGGTCGTCGGGCAGTAGATCCTGATGGTGTTGGATCTCTGTTGCACGTGCGTGACTGGAGGCTGGAACAACCGACATTGGAACCCTTTCCGGGTTCAAGTGCCAGCCGTTTGGCAGGTGCACGTTAGGCTAGGGCACTAGGATGGCCGCCTCCCAGTACCCCTAGCACATTACTACGGTGACGTACATGCGGTCGCGCGCGGACGACGCAGCCCCTGGTGGCGTCACAACGAACAGGACCGCGCAACGCCACCCAGAGGAGGAGTCGGCCTCGTGGTCGTGCTTCCCGGGCGTCCACTTCCATGGCATTGCACCAACGGTGCGCGGTAGTGGTGGGTTAGGGTTTTCCTTGTTGGCGGTGGGGAGAAGAGTGGGAGACGGGAGTAGGCGCTGATGGACGCCCCCTCGCACACGGGGCATTTAAAAAGGACCAACTTGTGGTCGTTGGGCTGCCGCATGGGACCGGGGCGGACACCGAGTAGACGCGCGTCGCGTCCGTCTCCTGTCCGTGTGGACGTAAACCTGACGGATTTGCGTCCACATAGACACAAAACAAACAAATAGCCAAATGCGTCGTCGTGTTGGGCCATGATTTCTGTCCACATGGACCAAACGGCCGTTAGCGGACGAAATGCGTTATGCATTGGAGTTGTCTTAAGGCCAACTCCAACGCGGGGACACATTTCATCTGTCCTTGTCCGTTTGGGTCCGCGCGGACATAAAACGCTGCTCAACGCGCTGACGCAAACGGATGGATGTTCATTTTTTTGTTCGTTTGGACCCATTTCGGGCCCAAATTTGGGCCAATTTTGCGTCCATGCCAACACCGCACGGAAGCCCGCAACGCCCTCCCCACGTCCTTCCCATTCCTCCCCTGGCCCGCTTGTCTATGGCACAATGCCCATTCTTCCCCATCTTCCTCCACAGTCTCCACCCCAGCCTCGTCGCCCTCGCTGTCACCATCCAATTCCGCCTGCTTCGCCACTACCCCAGCGGCCGCCGCATCCACCAACTTCCCCACCGCCAACGCATCCACTGACTGCTCCAGGCCCACTTTTCCTGGCGTTTGTGGCTGCTCCTCACCGTCGTTGGAGCAAGAGAACGGACGCCTACCCAGGGGCACCGGCACCGCCTCTGCCTCCACGGTCATGGCCGGAGCGCGCAGGCTTCGACATGCTTGTTGCCTGTAAGGGGAGAGGACGATGCCCTTCATCACCGTGACTCCACCACGCCCGCCTCTGTCGCCGCCCGCAAGGTGTTCGGCCATTTGTCCACAAGGTACCATGGATAGCGACGATGAGTTTTTTTTTACAATAACGTCATATGTTCACCGGACGATTCATCGTCCGACGATGAGGAGTTTGTGGTCGCTACTATGGTCGTCAATGAGCACATTTTTAGGTAGCATCCAATTTTTTGGGGATCGACCTCAGGCTCTGCTCCGATGTTGAATCGTAACAGAGAGCGGCCATTGCCTACTCGGCGCTGATTATTTCCAGTGCACGTCACCACTCTTCACTCCCAAGGTTTTTCCGGCGACGCTTCTGGTTGGTGAGACATGTGTTCAACCGTATCTGGGAGGGAGTGGTGGAGTATGATGACTACTTTAGATGCAAGTATGATGCCCTTGGAAAGGTTGGCTTCTCCTCTTATCAGAATGCACTGTAGCTATTCAGATGCTGCATACGGAGTTCCCGGTAATCTTGTGGATGAGTATGTCCGCATGAGTGAGACCACATGTCTTGCATCATTGTACAAGTTCTGCAAAGCTGTGGTTGCAGTGTTTGGCCTGGGGTACTTGAGAGAATCAAATGCTGCGGATACAACCCAGTTGTTGGCGATAAATGAATCAAGAGGCTTTCCGGGAATGCTTCGTAGCATAGGTCGTATGCACTGGAAGTGGAAGAATTGTCCATTTGCTTGGCAGGGGCAATATAAGGGGCATGTTAAATGTTGCACGGTCATACTTGAATTCGTGGCATCACAAGATCTCTGGATTTGACACTTCTTTTTCGGCATGACAGGTTCTCACAATGACATTAACGTGCTTCAACGGTCTCCGGTGTTTGCAAGGCTTGCAAAAGGCAACTCTCCAAAGGTCAGCTTTGAGACCAATGGCCACCAGTATAACAAGGGATACTATCTAGTTGATGGTATCTATTCTCGGTGGCCAACTATTGTGAAGACAATCTCCAAGTCGGTATGAAAGAAGAGGGCTAGGTTTGCCAAAGAACAAGAGAGTGCTAGGACGGATGTGAACCGTGTTTTTGGTGTGCTCCAATCTCGATGGACTATTGTTCGACACCCTACTAGTACATGGAGTAGAGAGAAGAGTTGAGAGGTGATGACTGCTTGTGTGATCATGCAAAACATGATCGTAGACGATGAGCGTGATGACAACCTCTTCGACCAAGGGTGGGATTTCCAGTGTGAAAATGTTGAGCCTGAGTATGGAGCAACAACACTTGCACAGTTCACCCAATTTCATCAAGAAATGCGTGATTGGACAACTCTTATTCAACTTCAAAATAATTTGGTTGAGCATATGTGGACTCAGTCCACATATAGGCAACCAATAGATGTATCGACACTTTTTATTTCAAGGTATTTGATACAATTTTAAATTTATTTGGTTGTAATAAACTATGAGATTTTTATTTGGTTGCAAACTATTTATTATGATGTAAAAACTATGTGCAATGTTTCTTTTTATTTAAATTTATATGAGTAGAATGTGAAAATTTGGATGGACAAAAATGAAAAAAAATTGAGCGAGCGTTCTAATTGGAGGAGGCAATGATGCCACGGATCGTGCTTTCGGTGCTTCAATCTAACGGCTGATTAAAACTCGATCCAACGGTACAGGCCAATGGTGGCACGGATCGCGCCCCGGCTGCCCCGTCGTATATAGCGGCCCGAGGAACCGCACCACCCCCATCCCATCCCCCGCCGTCCCCACCCCCATCCCATCCCCACCCACGATGGCCCTGAACCACGATGTGCACCGCCTCGAGGACATGCTGAACACCATCGTCCTGTTCGTCGGCGGCCCCAATGCTGCAGTCGGGCACTCGGTGTTGATCCATGGCGTGGATTCCATCAACACCAGCGCTGAGATTCTTCGTCACGCTGAATTCTGCGAAGCCAGAGGCGCCGTCGTGACCAATGTCGACTGCCTTCGCCTGCTTGTTCGCGCCGGCGGGCTAATCTCTGACGTCTCCGCCCATTTGCTGGCCCCCCTCGGCGTGAACGCTCTGGCCGCCGGAATGGATTCAGGTGTCTTCGACACCTTCGCCAGCACCTTCGTCAACGGGATCACCCAGGCCGTCGACAACTTCAAGGCTGGAGTCTTCACAGGACCGCAGCTTCTCATCGAGCTGCAGGCTGCGTCTACGGCCCTCCACCACGAAGCGCACCATGTCTCAATTCCGCTCCCATAGAGATTTAGTCAGTAATATGTACCCCTTAAAGATTATGTTAGTAATGTGTGCCGTAATTAAGTTATACCTGTTGTATCGAGTTGGACTGATGTTTTAAGTTAATGAGATATATGGAATGACGGATTTTGGAGTAATCTGTGACCTTATTTTTTGTATGTTTTTTGTTCTGCATGCTGTTTATATTTGAGCTGTCACGGGGAGGAAGGTTGTTAGGTGTCTGGATGTGTCTGATGCATAATGTTTGGATCATCAATTTAAATACCTTGGGTTTTGATCTTCAGGTAGTCAAGCAGTCCATGTCCACGTATGACTGGTTTGAGGGAGATCCAAATCTTCAAGTAATCAAGTTATGTGTGCTTCATACAAAACAGTTGATGCAGACTTGTGCCAGCACTTATGCTGTTGACAACCCTTCCTGTGCGCCGAATCTTGAGACTCTTGCCATATATATTCTACTTCGGAGGTATGCTCTTACTCTTAAGTTGGCAAACATCCATAGAACAGTAGCCAAGTTATGTGTGCTTCATACAAAACAGTTGATGCAGAGTTATGCCATCAGTTATGCTGTTGACAACCTTCCTTCCCGTGCGCCGAACCTTGGGACTCTTGCCATATATTCTACTTGGGAGGTATGCTCTTACTCTTAAGTTGGCAAACATCCATATAACAGTAGCCAAGTGTTGGAATAATTGACCTGAGACATCTTTATGCAGATAGTCAATTCTCCAATGGCATCCAGCAAATTCCTCCACCTCAAGTTCTTGAGTATGCTTCTTATTAGAGGATCTAATTTTGACCGGGACTACGATTATTTATCGTTGGTTCCTTTTTTCGACGCTTCTCCTTCCCTGGAGACGTTTCGCTTGTATGTAAGTTCACTGTCCACCCTTTCCTCAAAAAAAGGGAAAAAACCACTGCGTCCTGCAAAGATTATCTGATAACCATGTTTGGATCATCAATTTAAATACCTTGGCTTTTGATCTTCAGGTAGCGGAGCAATCCATGTATGACTGGTTTTGAGGGAGATCCTGCCTCACACTCTGAGGCGACTGCCACAACACTGCAATGGGAACTTCAAGAGTGTGGAAGATCATTGGTTCCTTCCCCCAAAAGAGCATGGTTGAGCTAACAAGTCATATTATCGAGAATGCAGCGTCACTTAAGTCCCTTACAGTGGATGCCAGTCCTGCTAACTATCGGTGTTCTGGCAATAAGCTGGGCAGGAACTGCAGTCCCCTGAAAAGTACAGCTATAGTGAAGGCATATAAATCAGTCTTGGCTGGGAAAAAATATATTGAGGGGAAAGTTCCCTGTACAGCCGAGTTAAATCTAATGAAGCCTTGCAGACGATGCCATCCTTTGAGAAATTCAGGTGTCAAATTATTGTAGCTATCTGATGTTTAATCGTGATGATTTAGTTGTCTTTGTGCCTTGTTACTTTTAAGTCACCAGAGCTGTTCAACGTTTAGAGGTCTGTGCTATTATAATTCTTGATAACTTTCTTTGTAGTACTACTGTATTCACTGACATTAAACATTGTTGTGATTTTTTTATAAATTCTTACTTCGGCATACTTTCTATCTTGGAATGGTAACACACATCTCATCACTGCCTTGAACTGTATGCTACTGTAAGTGTGATCATTTGTAGTAACAACCATGTTTCTGCCTGACTGAACATATAAGAAAAGTAAACAAGACAGATGAAGTGGAAATAAGTGTTAAACAGATGCATCAAGGTAGAGCACCTTCCTTTCTTAACAAGGGTAAAGCATCATTGTTTGCCCTAGGGTTCCCCAGGCGCCGCCCTTTGGTGTGTAGTAGATGCATCTCGGCAAAAGGGACACTTTCCCCAGCTTTCATTATTAATCTTCTCATGGGGAACCATGTGCTGGACTGAAAAATGGGAGCTCTGGCCTCTGGACCTGCTATACTGCACTGCACACCTGTTTTTGTTTGCTGCACCGAACCATATTCCTGCACTGTAATTCTGAAAGTTCTGATGCTAAGACATTGGTTGACTTGCCGTAGTGAACTAGATTCTGCACTGCATTTCTGAATGTTCCAAGTGCCAAGACTAACACAAACTGTTTCCTTCCAGTTCATGCCACCTTCAAGGCTTATAAGATGCTGACATTTGGAACTAATTTGAATTCCATCTGTACATGGCCTGCTACCTCATACATCACATTTCTGAAACTGTTTAACTGTTTTTGATTTATTATCTATTATCAAATATTATTATCAGAACTAAACATCTTAGGCATAGGTGATGCTCATTAATATTGTTGTTTCATCAAGCTGGACACCGCAGGATTAGCATCAACTTACTTGCAAGAAAAAGGACTCCAAGCAAGGAGAAGCATCCAGAAAAGGAACCAGGGAAATATAATCATTGATATGAGGAAATGCATATCCATCAACAGTTATCCTGAGGTACTTGATGCAGAGGAATTGGCTATGCATCATGGGGGTATTGGCCTGTATAAAGATATCTCAGATTAATTATCATGCAACATATAACATTTTCTTATGCATATATCTGTCGGAAGAATATACCTTGAGACGCAAACTTATGTCAAGAGTTTCAAGGTTCGGCATACAAGTCGGAAGCATGGCATGAGCATCATCGAGGGCATGTGGATGCGACATTTTTAGGTTCTTCAATTGCCCTCCAAGTGAGACTTGTCCTTGTTTACCACCAAATTAAAAACTGGAGAGATTCAGAGCTTTGCTTTCAACCACTCATAGAGCGTTGCATCCGACCACTTGTGTTATCTTCAGGCAAGTTATATCATTGTTGTGCCCAAATGAAACAGATCCAGAGCAGAACAACTGGAAAGAAGGCATTCTAACTCATCCTCACTGATACGCACATGATACAGGCACAGATTCATCAGGCTTCTGAAACAGCTTGAGTCTGACCACAGGACGGAAGACGCAACCTGAGAGTTGTAAGATACCGACTCGAGTTCCCACTCTGATCAGAAAGCTGAGTTCTTCAATCTCCAATGTAATAGCAACCTGAAGCCAGCTATCGAGAGTACAACAGTCGCTGGAACTGTGGACAAGGAATTCAAGCTTCATAATCTTCAAGCCAATGCCAGAAAAACTGTTTAACGAATTTTATTATGGACAATTTTTTTTTTTTACTTGGCGAGGGACTAGATCTACTAGAACCCTTTTCTGTGTGAGCTGTGTCATTTGTTTTATTTTGCCGTGAACTCCGAATTTCACATTTGTTTTTTCTTGTGTTTTTTTTTTGCGGGGGAATTGTTTTTGTGTGTTATGCCTACAGGAACGTTTTGCAACTTGTTCCCAACCTTGGCTGAATCTTGCTGATTATGACATCCTTTCCCAGCTTTTACCTCTCTAATTCTCATTATGATCTTCTCTACTTTTGCACGCAGGACATTTGGTGTCGTACATATTCCTTAGGCATGCAAGCAGACGGCGTCCGTGAGTCTGCGAATGTCCGCAAGATGAGAATTTGAGCCTAACACGATTATTAAAGTAACAAAGGTTAGTGACCTTCCTACACTCCTGGAGATGACATTATAAGAGACTACTACAACAAAATCGACCGTGTTCTGACGAAACGCTCGGGCGCCACCGTGACGAAACAGACTACCATGTTCCTGATGGCGCTGAATCATATCATCGTCTCGGTAGTTGGCTTCAGATGGCTGACTGTTACACCGAGGACTGAAGAACTCAACCTTGTAGTATGGCCGAAAGAGGTGAGGTTTGATTGTTACTATAGAGCGCTGTGTGCCCCTGTGCCTAGTCAAAGCACACAGCGCCCACGATCACCCACGTACATGAGTAGAGGTGTAGTGGTTCAGTTAGGGCACGTCCAACGGGGACGCTTCGGACGAGCGCCAGGATCAGATTCCCGGCGAATTAGCAGTTAATTTGTAGAATCCCGGTGTTAAGTTAGGCATCGATGCAAGAGGATGCGTCGAGCGCTTGCGTGTTCTGCTGCCCGTTCGAAGCGCCCCGGTAGTTTAATTTAGGCCACACAATTAGCGGCTGCCGTTGCAAGTCTAGGCGCTTAGGTGTTTCTTATTTATTTTATAATCTTAATTTTTTCTGGTAAGCGCCTATATTAGCGTCTAGTATTGTAGATGCCCTTAATCTTAATTTTTTCTGGTAAGCGCCTATATTAGCGCCCAGCATTGGGACAGTAGTGGTGCTCGTCACCTGAGGTTCCTCCTGTCCTTATACGGCCTAACAGATCAATGCAATTGTGTGCTGTGTCCAATTCTCTTTCATGGTATCAGATGTTGCACGGTTCTAACCCCTTTGCGCATCCTTCCTCTGCTTCCGCTCCCATGGACACGAACTCCTCTTCCTCCTCCGATGGCTTGCCGGTCGCGCCTGCCCACGCTGCAGCTGCTGTCAATGTCGGCGCGCTCCACGCCGTGCCACCGCCCGCTCTCTACTGCTACCGGCCCCAGCGCTGTGCTCGCGGCGTCCTCCCCGCCTTCATCCTGCAGACGGTTGACATCCATCAGCACGTCTTGGTCACCCTCGACCTGGTGGCCGGCAACTACGCCAAGTGGCGGCGCTTCTTCAACGGCCTCCGCAGCCACTTGGACGCTGATTTCGTCGCCCCTCTCGACAACCCTGATTGGGTCATGGTCGACCACTGCGTGCACTGGCTGTACACCATGATCTCGCCGGAGCTGCTCGAGATCGTGATGCAGCCCGAGGACAGCGCAGCCACGGTCTGGGCCGCCATCCAGGGCATCTTCCACGACAACCAGCTCTTGCGCGCCGTCTACATCGACGCGGAGTACCACGCCTGCGTCCAGGGCGACCTGACCGTCCTGGAGTACTGCACCCGCCTGAAGCGATTCACCGATCAGCTCCGCGATTTGGGCCAGCCCGTCTCCTAGACATAGTCCCAGCAGTCCAGCAGGTCTTCAACCTCCTCCGCGGGTTAGGCTGCCAGTTCCATGGCGCGATCCCGCACATCACGTCGTAGGTGCCCCTCCCCAGCTTCCTGCAGGCTCGCTCCTTCCTCATGCTGGAGGAGTTTCGCGCCGAACAGGCCGCCTGCCAGCAGTCGGCTCACGGCCTCCTCGCGGGGCGCGCTGGCGGCCCCGTGACGCAGTCTCTTGGTGCCTCCAACTCCGGCACCGCTCCAGGCCCCAACTCCAACGGCGGGCGCAACCGCAACCGCCCTCGCCCGGCGTCCCGCATCAGCAGGCTATGATGGCCGCGCCCATGGCTTCTCCACCGCCCGGCTACAACTACGGCTATGCCCCCGGCTTCACCCCCAGCGGCTACGTCCCTGGCTTCACCCCCGCGCGTCGTCATCCACCGTCCCACAGCCCTGGGACATGGGCGCTCTTCAGAGCGCGCTGCAACACTCCGCGCAGTCGCCACCGCCTGCTGGGAGCACGTCGGACTGGGTCCTCGACACTTGGGCCTCCTCGCACATGACCTCCAACGCTGGTAACTTGCGCTCTGTCCGCCCTGTTTCCACCTCTGCGCGCATCTTCGTCGGCAACGGTGATCGCGCTCATCGCCACCAATTCCTCTCTGCAACTTCGCAATGTTCTTCTTTCTCCCTCTCTTATTCGTAATCTCTTATCTGTTCGTCAGCTAACTCGTGAGAATCCCGTTTCGTTTGAATTTGACCGTTTTGGTTTCTCTGTCAAGGACATCCGCACTCGGGAAGTGATTCTGCGATGTGATTCCGACGGCGATCTCTACCCTGTGGCGTCCCGTTCCTCGGCTCCGCCCGCTCGACACTTCGCCGGCGTCGTCACCGGGGATGTGTGGCACCAACGGCTCGGTCACCCTCGCCAGTCATCTATCAGTAGTTCTTCTACTTTGTTCCCTTTTACATGTAGCAAAAACGCCCCGCACACTTGCCATGCTTGCCGCCTAGGCAAACCTGTGCGCCTGCCGTTTGCACCATCGCAGTCCTGTACTTATTTTCCTTTTCAAACTGTTGCATTTGGATGTATGGACATCTCCAGTTATGAGTATCTCTGGTTTAGTGGTTTTCAGTATTACTTAGTCATCATTGATGATTTTACTCCCTATATCTGGACCTTTCCATTGCGCAATAAGTCTGACGTGTACTCTGTTCTTCTCTCTTTTCATGCCTACTAGATGACCCGTTGCGCCCATGGCGCAAAAAGCGAGAGCAAACCAACTATTAAAACCATGCAAGTTAGAGTGGTCATGACCCCTTGCGTCCCTGGCGCAAATAGCCAAAGCAAACCAAGTATTGGAACCATTATATGTGCAAGCAATAATGATATAATGTTTGATACTTAGATGACACCTTTATACACAATCAAGCATACTTAGTGGATTTAAACACCATAATGGTTTATAGTCAAGTTCACGATAGCATGATAGCCCAAAAGCATTAAGCGGCGTAAAAAGAAAGCTACGAAGGAAGTTCACAATAGCTTTTTTACATTGGTCTTATAAAGCAAACTACAGTATGCATATCATATAGATAGGCTTCTTCTGCTGGCTTGTAGTTCATTTTTTCTTCCTTCCGCTTGTACATGGATCTGTATAAGCTTTGTTGGTAGATGGATCTGTGTAAACTTTGTTTGGTATCAGCAAAGGATCAATGGAATGTATTTAAAAGGCAATCTTTCAAAGGTAGAGTAGGCCTAAAATGGCCCGGGTACGCCCATAGGACAGAAAATCACCCTTTTGTGCAATGGGTCGACACTGTGGTGGATATAACATGGTTTATACCGGCACTAATCACATTTTTCCTCAAAAATAAAACTAATGACATTTTTTCCTAATAAAAATCACTGGTTGAAATTATCTTGTTCGCCTCCAAGTTCAATTGCATGTGGAGTTGTGTTAGTCATGAAGCTTTGGGTATGTTAAAATTGTCTTTACAAGAATCTTCTTCTGGTGAGCTCCAACATACATGTGGTTTAATCCGCCTGGTAAAGAAAAATCTGAATGGCAAGCACAATGCTATTTACTTTGGAAGATAGAACATTAGTACAAAGGATAATATATTCCAATCAATAGCAAGCACAAACATATGGTGATGTACAAAAGCTGTTGATGGAAGTCTAATAGGCTGGGACATAGCAGATGCAAATAGAACATGGGGCATAGAAAGTGATCAAAACAGGTACAATATATATTGTTCATAGCAACATCGACCACAACAAAGGTAAAGTGGAACGCACCGCCTAAGGATGATTAGTGCCTATGGTAATCGCATATTGGCAGGCCACAACTAATCAAAGTTGTTGTCGCCATCATCCAGATCATCAACAAAATCTCCATAGTGGTCGAATCAGACTCTGCTGCAGTGAGAGAAACCCCACATTAGTAAGCTGCTGCAGTGCAACCATACCATCATGAACCTCGACAAGAGCTTTCTAAAGGTCATAGGCAGCCACTGGAGTAGCAGGGTCTAAAGCAGCTGCAACAAGTTGATGAATTTGGCTAGATGCAACATGGACCTCGGCCAAATAGTCTGACCATTCTTATCTAGCTCTCCAATGATCATTTTCTGCCCTTTTATCTCAGTGTTTTTCTGAACCACCAAATCTATGAGGGTTGCAATGGTCTTTTGTGCTCGCTGCAGCTGGTCATAGTTGTAATCGACAAGCACCTGATCGCTCGGGCAGCTGCACTATTCATTGAGCTTGCCCCATCTTTTCATGTGGGACTTCAGAGCGACACTCACCCAGATGCATTGCGCAGGTTCTCTCTTGTGGGGTAAAACTCAACTATAGATACATATCCACCTTGCTCTAAAGCACGGGTAAAGTAGTGTGGCTGAGGGAGGCGACATTCTCAAACATTGCTTCCAACAGGAACTTGCCAGAAAGATCAATTAGCTCCATAGGACACTGCTGCAGAAATAATACAATCTGGGCCAGAAACATCTGAGTATTACATTTTCCATAAACATTAAAAGGCAAAAGTGAAAGTAAGGCGCATGTTCTAATTTGATGCAAACAAAGGTTGATGTCTAACAAAAAATCGATATACATGCTTCTGAACATAATGATTGGTGAGCAATTCTATTGTTTGATAATTATTGTTGACCCATAAATGTGCATAACAACCTGAAGGCATGACATTACAGAAACAAAAATTCAGAAATAGATGAAATCAAATGGATTTGTTCAGTTCAGTCGAACAATGAGTGAGTTAAAATAGACTGCGCTTAATGAAGTTGTCGATCCTGATCACAGAATAATAAAAGGACCCATAGACATTTCATTAAACAGGAGAGGAGTGATCAATTTTAGGAACCCATGAACTGAAGCGCCAACTGTCCAGGTATCATTTTCCTCAGGACCTTCTCTCTGTTCCTTTATCGCCCTCTAAATTTCTCTTTCACTTCTACCAGTGCACACACCATATATTGATTGAGTGCAAATAGAGCAGGCAATAGCAAGCATATCTAAACCCAAAACGCAAAGAATCAGATTCGGTATAGAGAGAAGGATACCTTTGGGGCTACGGCGTCACAAATAGGAGGCTGCAGCCAGTGTAAACCGAGCAGAAAGCAAATCGCTGGCCTAGGAAAAGAAGGGCATGGTCAGGAAAAAATATAACTTCTACTTACTACAATGAAAGAAGGAAACAATTGCCAATACATAACTAAACAAAAAATGATGTTTGGGTGAACAGTATATATTAAACACTAATAACATATTCCAAAAAAAGTTGCATTATCAAAAACCCTAATAATCAACAAAAGCAAAGTAATCTTCCTTGCCTCTAGCACATGCCTCAACCTTATTAGGCATAACACGAAACCATGTCTTCGGAATTGAAACATAATCAAACCACTCTTAAATCTCTGAAACACACATCATATTCCTCCCCAAGGCTGCTAATTATTCAACTGCGATGATCTAATCAGATTCACATGCCACGACCACATACAGCACTCACATAGTATGTTACTTGGCCCTAGTTACTTCAAGCAGTTTTAACAAAATACATGTTACTTCCTCTGATCCATATTAATTGTCGCTGATTTAGTAGTGTTCTAAATCAGCAACAACTAATATGGATTAGAGGGAGTAGTTTCTTTTGACTATCAGCTGTGGAGCAAAAGCCACACAGTCCTTTATTTCAATCAAACGAAATATATACAAACAGAGAATAAACAGTCCCAAGAGGAAAGAAATAAAGAGAAAAAAGAAACCTGAAGTTCTTACCATTTGAGCTGCTGAACTACTTGCGTAACTAAAGGTGCGAAGGCCAGAGGCAGGAACCGCTATCTCAGGCGTTGGCAACTTCGCCTCCTGTTTGTCGGATTAGTGTGTACTCCTATACCATCACGAGGAAGAGTCGGAATGGCAGTAGCCTGTTTAACAAATGATTAATGTAATCACATTTGTATCCTAAACTGTAGTTAAAGTATTACCAAATATCATGCATACATAGATTGATTTTCTTTCATAGGAAAGCTGATTTGAACTACATGAGCCAAAACCAAAATAATAATGGCACCTCGCCTTGTAGTACCAATCGGTCAGCCTGCCTTAGCCACCGATAAATCAAATCTACCAAAACATACAGACAAATTTACAATTTACAGAGGGATGATCTTGCACACACCTCAACCAAAATGACATGTGCAAACGCCAGACAGGTTGATATGGTCGTTGAGGAGAAACATCCTAATGGAGAAAGCCACAGAAAAATCTGAAAGAAACGAAATCAACCACCAACTTAGCAGTTTGTAAAATTGGGAACAGAGCAATAGGAGGAAAATAGAGAAACCATACACATCATAGCGATGATGTACTTCGATAGCCGTGCATAGAGCAACACATCCTCGGCACCCTTCTCTGTGCCGCCGCCAAACAGGAGCCAATGGTGAGGCGCCGGCCGGCTGGCGTCACCTTTCCCACTCCGCCGCTAATCTGTTAGCAATGCCTGACCTCCGCCCACCCTCGTATCCCCTATCCACTGCAACGGCTCGCTCTCTCCTTGATCTCAACCAATACATCAGGAAATATAAGGAATTAGTCCCTAAGCATCAACTGTACTGCTGCAGCAGGCACAACTTCATATTATGGATTTTAAGTTCATCCTAGTTTGTTTGAAAAAACGTTAGAATTTCATCAAAGGAAACAGTTTAAACTTAATTGTATTTGCTAGTCTCGAATTCAATTATCTCTGTGGGATTGACAAAAATCTGTCACCATTGAAACCAACATATGGCTGCAAATGTTAATATCCTAGATTCCGCACTGCATCGAGTTAGTTTCTCAATGGTATATATTTTGGAAAATTGAAACCACATGTGCGTATTAGGTGAAACTTGAAGTATTATGTGTCTAATTATATTTGTTTCCCATGACCTGTAGTGTTACGATTTCCTTTTTGGTAGATCTATAATGGTTATCCAGTAATGCTAATACAGAAGAAAGGTTCAAAGGAACAATAGTCAGGCAAAGCAACACGGGGAGGTGATTGCTTACATACAAAACACGGGGAGGTGCTTGCTTGCTTCACCTCAACTGAACGACCCCATCGAAGGGAAAAAGAAAAACAGGCGCACGAGCCTGCATTGTGACACAAGGAGAGCAAGCTTGAGGCATAGAGAAGAAAAGCAGAATTATATAGATTTTGTGTCAAACCTCCCATACAAAAAATGTCAGACGCAAAGCACTACTAATTATACATGTCCCCAAAGAAAGAGTTGGGTCTATATTCAACGAAAAGAACAGAGCAATTTTTTTATAATATAAGAAGAAAGATATTGGCATGTTTGCAATAAGAAAGTAGAACATGTAGCCACATTACATGGGAAAACTATGAAGTCGGTTCCTAGAAATGAGTGCGATATAGAACGTCATTGCGACAACCTAGCTCATATGTTTCAAAATAGTACAGAGTATGTACCTGAAACCTATTTCCTTTTGATCATGTCCTTTTCCTCCAATGATGTGCTCCCGTACAGATGAACCCCTAAGCTAAAGTAGGTGCATGCAATTAAATATAACCTCAGTTACAAAAGAATCTGCATTTGAATAACCCAGTGGTTATATTCTACTTAAACTGGAACTGTATGCATGATAATTTTGTAAGAATCGCTGTGAGAGAGAACTGAACAATTATATTAGCAAATTGGGTGGCGTCTCTGAACTACAACAGTGTACAACCAACGAAGGAAGCGGACGCTGACAGAAATGACAAACCCAAGTCAGGGAAGGATGACAATTGGATAGATATATCATCTCTGCTGCTGCTCATCTCCGTTTATTCAGACGCGACAACATATGTATATATATATGTTGTGCACCTAACTCTATCTTGAGCATCGCCCGCTGCTGAACCTGCA
This sequence comes from Elymus sibiricus, assembly GCA_039707655.1. NCBI lineage: Eukaryota > Viridiplantae > Streptophyta > Magnoliopsida > Poales > Poaceae > Elymus > Elymus sibiricus. The sequence continues at coordinate 307,395,891 of CM077672.1, forward strand.
CATGAAAAATCCGAGAAATGTTCTTATTCTTGTTCTGCCTCATGCAACAGATCTGACCAACTTACAGCTCAGTTGTAAATTGTGAAAAGAAAATATGGGGAATGATTGGGGAAAAAGGTTGCAGCTAACCTGCACCACCCAAAAGAGAGGCTATTTGTACAGCAACACAACTCGGTGTAGGAATCAACCGTCACTCAGATTAGGAAGCCAACAATTAGAAGGATGAGCTCAGTTCACTTGGGAAGATGAGGAAACAGGGAAGAAAGAGCTCACCTGCGTTGGCGTCTCCTCCACGAACTGGGAGCCGTCCTTGACCGCTCCTCTGCAGGCAGCCGCCGGGGTGGGGGATCGACCAGGATGGGTTCCTCTGCTACCCTCACTGCAGCAGCCGCTCCTGCTCAACCCGCGCCCGATCCGGATGGCGCCGACCTGCACCCGATCCGGCCGGATCAAGAACGCGGAGATGTGTCTACCTACAGGGGCGACGCCAGGCAGTGGGGCGTGTGCGCAGAGGAGGCGCATGGGCGGATGCGGCCATGCCCATGAGGAGTGGCGCCACCGCCGCTGCACCTCGAGCGCCGGGAAAGATGCCAAGACAAGAGGGCTGCCGCGGCGGGTGGAGAGAAGGTGGCGGTGCGAAAGGCCATGAAGCAGAGGGTCGAGGAGCAGGGGAGCCGGACGGCGCGGAGGTGGAAGAAGAATATAACCTCAGTTACAAAAGAATCTGCATTTGAATAACCCAGTGGTTATATTCTACTTAAACTGGAACTGTATGCATGATAATTTTGTAAGAATCGCTGTGAGAGAGAACTGAACAATTATATTAGCAAATTGGGTGGCGTCTCTGAACTACAACAGTGTACAACCAACGAAGGAAGCGGACGCTGACAGAAATGACAAACCCAAGTCAGGGAAGGATGACAATTGGATAGATATATCATCTCTGCTGCTGCTCATCTCCGTTTATTCAGACGCGACAACATATGTATATATATATGTTGTGCACCTAACTCTATCTTGAGCATCGCCCGCTGCTGAACCTGCACATGAAAAATCCGAGAAATGTTCTTATTCTTGTTCTGCCTCATGCAACAGATCTGACCAACTTACAGCTCAGTTGTAAATTGTGAAAAGAAAATATGGGGAATGATTGGGGAAAAAGGTTGCAGCTAACCTGCACCACCCAAAAGAGAGGCTATTTGTACAGCAACACAACTCGGTGTAGGAATCAACCGTCACTCAGATTAGGAAGCCAACAATTAGAAGGATGAGCTCAGTTCACTTGGGAAGATGAGGAAACAGGGAAGAAAGAGCTCACCTGCGTTGGCGTCTCCTCCACGAACTGGGAGCCGTCCTTGACCGCTCCTCTGCAGGCAGCCGCCGGGGTGGGGGATCGACCAGGATGGGTTCCTCTGCTACCCTCACTGCAGCAGCCGCTCCTGCTCAACCCGCGCCCGATCCGGATGGCGCCGACCTGCACCCGATCCGGCCGGATCAAGAACGCGGAGATGTGTCTACCTACAGGGGCGACGCCAGGCAGTGGGGCGTGTGCGCAGAGGAGGCGCATGGGCGGATGCGGCCATGCCCATGAGGAGTGGCGCCGCCGCCGCTGCACCTCGAGCGCCGGGAAAGATGCCAAGACAAGAGGGCTGCCGCGGCGGGTGGAGAGAAGGTGGCGGTGCGAAAGGCCATGAAGCAGAGGGTCGAGGAGCAGGGGAGCCGGACGGCGCGGAGGTGGAAGAAGAATATAACCTCAGTTACAAAAGAATCTGCATTTGAATAACCCAGTGGTTATATTCTACTTAAACTGGGAACTGTATGCATGATAATTTTGTAAGAATCGCTGTGAGAGAGAACTGAACAATTATATTAGCAAATTGGGTGGCGTCTCTGAACTACAACAGTGTACAACCAACGAAGGAAGCGGACGCTGACAGAAATGACAAACCCAAGTCAGGGAAGGATGACAATTGGATAGATATATCATCTCTGCTGCTGCTCATCTCCGTTTATTCAGACGCGACAACATATGTATATATATATATATATGTTGTGCACCTAACTCTATCTTGAGCATCGCCCGCTGCTGAACCTGCACATGAAAAAGCGGAGAAATGTTCTTATTCTTGTTCTGCCTCATGCAACAGATCTGACCAACTTACAGCTCAGTTGTAAATTGTGAAAAGAAAATATGGGGAATGATTGGGGAAAAAGGTTGCAGCTAACCTGCACCACCCAAAAGAGAGGCTATTTGTACAGCAACACAACTCGGTGTAGGAATCAACCGTCACTCAGATTAGGAAGCCAACAATTAGAAGGATGAGCTCAGTTCACTTGGGAAGATGAGGAAACAGGGAAGAAAGAGCTCACCTGCGTTGGCGTCTCCTCCACGAACTGGGAGCCGTCCTTGACCGCTCCTCTGCAGGCAGCCGCCGGGGTGGGGGATCGACCAGGATGGGTTCCTCTGCTACCCTCACTGCAGCAGCCGCTCCTGCTCAACCCGCGCCCGATCCGGATGGCGCCGACCTGCACCCGATCCGGCCGGATCAAGAACGCGGAGATGTGTCTACCTACAGGGGCGACGCCAGGCAGTGGGGCGTGTGCGCAGAGGAGGCGCATGGGCGGATGCGGCCATGCCCATGAGGAGTGGCGCCGCCGCCGCTGCACCTCGAGCGCCGGGAAAGATGCCAAGACAAGAGGGCTGCCGCGGCGGGTGGAGAGAAGGTGGCGGTGCGAAAGGCCATGAAGCAGAGGGTCGAGGAGCAGGGGAGCCGGACGGCGCGGAGGTGGAAGAAGAATATAACCTCAGTTACAAAAGAATCTGCATTTGAATAACCCAGTGGTTATATTCTACTTAAACTGGGAACTGTATGCATGATAATTTTGTAAGAATCGCTGTGAGAGAGAACTGAACAATTATATTAGCAAATTGGGTGGCGTCTCTGAACTACAACAGTGTACAACCAACGAAGGAAGCGGACGCTGACAGAAATGACAAACCCAAGTCAGGGAAGGATGACAATTGGATAGATATATCATCTCTGCTGCTGCTCATCTCCGTTTATTCAGACGCGACAACATATGTATATATATATATATATATATGTTGTGCACCTAACTCTATCTTGAGCATCGCCCGCTGCTGAACCTGCACATGAAAAAGCGGAGAAATGTTCTTATTCTTGTTCTGCCTCATGCAACAGATCTGACCAACTTACAGCTCAGTTGTAAATTGTGAAAAGAAAATATGGGGAATGATTGGGGAAAAAGGTTGCAGCTAACCTGCACCACCCAAAAGAGAGGCTATTTGTACAGCAACACAACTCGGTGTAGGAATCAACCGTCACTCAGATTAGGAAGCCAACAATTAGAAGGATGAGCTCAGTTCACTTGGGAAGATGAGGAAACAGGGAAGAAAGAGCTCACCTGCGTTGGCGTCTCCTCCACGAACTGGGAGCCGTCCTTGACCGCTCCTCTGCAGGCAGCCGCCGGGGTGGGGGATCGACCAGGATGGGTTCCTCTGCTACCCTCACTGCAGCAGCCGCTCCTGCTCAACCCGCGCCCGATCCGGATGGCGCCGACCTGCACCCGATCCGGCCGGATCAAGAACGCGGAGATGTGTCTACCTACAGGGGCGACGCCAGGCAGTGGGGCGTGTGCGCAGAGGAGGCGCATGGGCGGATGCGGCCATGCCCATGAGGAGTGGCGCCGCCGCCGCTGCACCTCGAGCGCCGGGAAAGATGCCAAGACAAGAGGGCTGCCGCGGCGGGTGGAGAGAAGGTGGCGGTGCGAAAGGCCATGAAGCAGAGGGTCGAGGAGCAGGGGAGCCGGACGGCGCGGAGGTGGAAGAAGAATGGCGTGGGGCTGGAGGACGGGAGAGGATTGGTCCTGATGCGCTAGGTTTTCGGGAGAGGATTGCTCATGGTTCTCCACGCTTGAATATGACCGCTCCTTTGGTCCAGCCCATCTATCCATTACACTGCAAGCTGGGCCCAAACAACAATCGGGACCACCGACACATCAGGGTATAGCATGGTCGAGTACACCAGCGAAAACCCACCCTCCACGCTGTCCTCATCCAATCACGAACTGCCCATCATCAGTAAATCGCCCACACAGCCTCGAGACAAACCCACGAACTGCTCGCTGCCCCCCACAGTTTGATAACCCCACCAGTCACAGAGCGCTATAACGGTTTGACGCGTGTGAAAGCAACGACCAACTGACCAGATGACTGCGAGGTAAAAAAGTGTACAGTAAAAACATCCAGCGGTTGAAAACGACCAGCGCGCAAGTGCTCTAGATAGGTGGGTAGCGTAGCGTGGTTTATATGTTCGATGTTCAGACGCAATTTGAGCGGCCAATCCTTGCCTTATAGACCGACAATGGCCGTGAGTTTGATAATGATCCGATCGTGTTCTCTCTTTCTTCTCTGCTCATGGCTCCGTTTTCCGTTTCTCATGCCCCTACACTAGCCAGCAAAACGGGAAAGCCGAGCGTGCTCTTCGTACAATCAACGAGGGCGTGCGTGCACTACTCTTCCACGCCTCCATGCCGCGCCGCTTCTGGGTCGAAGCTCTGTGCACTGCTACTTATTTGCTGAATTGGCGTAGCCCCCGATTACACTTTGAGCTCCTTCTCGGCGTAGCCCCCGATTACACTTTGCTGCGCGTTTTCGGTTGCTTATGCTTCCCCAACACCTGCTCCTCTGCTCGCCACAAACTTTCTCCGTGCTCCATAGCTTATGTTTTCCTCATTTTCCATGTGACAAGGACAATATTGAGCTCGGACCATGTCGTATTCCATTGATGATCATAAGTTCGACCTCACATTCGAACTTGCCACGTGACGATGTGGACTCGGGGTTTACTGAGGCATGATCATTTTGAATCACTTTACGAGAATAGCAGTTGAAAGTCGTGCACATAAGGTCTCCATGATGTAGGAACCACACTGTACATGTCTTGTGCACTCGCTCACGTCGCATATCTCAGTTGCTTCCACTTGGTCACCATTGGGGTTTTCTTTCCATTTCATGATTTGACGGGAGAAATTTGCGATGGATGGACCTTTACATTTTCTATTTGACATGGACAATATTGAGCACGGATCATGTCTTACTCCATTGATGATCACAAGTTCGACCTCACATTTGAACTTGCCACGTGACGACGTGGATTAGGGGTTTATGAAGACATGATCATTTTGAATCACCTTGCGAGAATAGCAGTTTAAAAGTCGTGCACGCAAGGTCTTCATGATGTAGGAACCACATTATACATGTATTGCGCACTCGCTCATGTCGCATATCTCATTTGCTTGTACTTGGTCACCATTGGGGTTTTATTTTCATTTCACGATTTGATGGGAAAGGTTTGCGATGGACGGACCTTTACATTTTCCATTTGAATAGACAATATTGAGCATGGATCATGTCTTATTCCATTGATGATCACAAGTTCGACCTCACATTTGAACTTGCCACGTGGCGATGTGGACTAGGGGTTTACGAATACATGATCATTTTGAATCACCTTGCGAGAATAGCAGTTTAAAAGTCGTGCACACAAGGTCTCCATGATGTAGGAACCACATTGTACATGTATTGCGCACTCGCTCACGTCACATATCTCATTTGCTTGTACTTGGTCACCATTGGGGTTTTATTTTCATTTCACGATTTGATGGGAAAGGTTTGCGATGGACGGACCTTTACATTTTCCATTTGACATAGATAATATTGAGCAAGGATCATGTCTTATTCCATTGATGATCACAAGTTCGACCTCACATTTGAACTTGCCACGTGGCGATGTGGACTAGGGGTTTACGAAGACATGATCATTTTGAATCACCTTGCGAGAATAACAGTTTAAAAGTTGTGCACACCAGGTCTCCATGATGTAGGAACCACATTGTACATGTATTGCGCACTCGCTCACAACGCATATCTCATTTGCTTGTACTTGGTCACCATTGGGGTTTTATTTTCATTTCATGATTTGATGGGAGAGGTTTGCGATGAACAGACCTTTACATTTTCCATGTGACATGGACATTATTGAGCACAGATCATGCCTTATTCCATTGACGATCACAAGTTCGACCTCACATTTGAACTTGCCACATGACGATGTGGACTTGGGGTTTACTAAGACATGATCATTTTGAATCACCTTGCGAGAATAGCAGTTTAAAGTCGTGCACACAACCGATTTTCTGTTCATTTTTCATTACAATAAATAAATAAACAACGTAGTTAGATTCGTGGCCGTTGGATGCACGATGTACGGCCTCTATGCTGCTGCCTACTCACCTTTCTTAAAACACTATGTACCGCCAGATGGAGGATCGACGGCTCCTAATTCACCTGCATTCTCGTCGGCCTTCTCACATAAGCTTCGACTGCATCGAGAAGGAACGTGTAGAATAGTTACCACCGCTCCTCCCACTTCCCCTGTCCCATCAGAAAACCGCCCCTTGATTTCTCATCTAGTTTCCCCATTCTCTCTCTTGTTTTGACTTCTTAAAGTACACGGAGCTTGCATGATGGATCCCAGCGGGACCCTCTGTGAAGCTGTGAAGGCGAAGGTGAGGCTGTTCGTACTGCTTGCTAGCCAATTTTTCATTTCTTTGGATGAATCAAACGCCCAAATCCGAACATTTATGTGTTTTCTTTATCATCTGTTTCACATGCATGTCAGGGAGAAGGCCTGCACGGGCGATCGAGGAAGTTGCAGAATGCGAAAGCAAGCATCATCGGTTCTTGGATCCTAAGGTACATTTATGTTCTAATCTTTTAGGATTTCTTCCTACTGATGTGCTCCGTATCCCATAATTCCGGCCATGGACAATATGGGTGCTGATTAGGTTCCCCTAGTTAGAAATAATATGTACTGAATCTGAACTTCTATGTGTTTTTCGGTAAAATGTTATTTCTTTGCATTTCAGTTGTATGATCGTTCTCCTGAAGTTGTTCGAATAGCGTATGACACAAAGGTTCAGTTGGATGTGGAATATGGTCCTGTTAACGATGTAGCCATGTTCAGTGTCCGGACCAGCCTATTTTCAGCTGGATTTGTTGTTGCATATGCTATCCATCAGACTATAGGTCAATGGGACTTCAAGACTGCTGATCATGAAATCAAAGATGTTGTTCTGGTGAAATTTAAGAACCAATCCTCTGTTTCCCTGCTTCATGGCTACAACCTCAAGTTAGCCGAAGGCACCTCAGTCGAAGCACTAATGATGGTAACCAAAGTTTCAGAGCTGATGCCACGTACTCCGTAATTGTACGGTATCACCAGGACTGTCATAGTGCATGTTCCTCGTAATGCTTTTGATGATGAGGATGATGAAGATGCTGGAGGTGGTGCAGGTGCTGTTGCAGGGGCTGGCGATGCTGGAGGTGCTATTGCAGCTTCTTGAACCCTACAAATTATGTTTGCTCTTTTATGGAACTAGTGATGTACAAGACTATGTTTATGTATGTTTGGTGTCTTCTATGTCTGAAGTGGCAAGATATGCAATAGAACTTCTATGATGTTTTAAGTGCCAGAATATGTGAACTTATGTGAAGCTTTAAGTGCCACTATATGTGTGCATATTTCGATGCTTTATGGAACTTCAGTTGTATGTCTAATTATGTTATGTAGTGTATATATGAATTAGGATGCCAATGCCATATGGTTCTCAAAATGTAAGGCCTAAACACACACAAAAATAATTCAAACAGAGGAATATGAATTTTTAACATGAACAATTTTACTACTAAAAGTTACCAGATACTCCTATATACTTATGCATCTATAAATTTATCAATACCGTAGCCTTACTACACTCGCCACATAGCTAAACTCAGCAGATGCATGTAGCTAGTTCGAAACCCCCGCAACACTAATTTTTTGAGCTGTATTTTAGCTCCAATTCGTTCACTAACAAATAGGCCATAGAACCATATGCTCGATGACATGTGGGCCAAGTCCATACGAACAGTCTCGTCACATTGAGAGAAAACCCGGCCCCTATCCCTTCTTCCTCGCTCGCACGATGCCTCGCAGTCCCCTCCTCATTCACAACTCTGCTCAGATACCCGAGCTCGCAGCCAGATGTCGTTGTAGATTGCAGCCGCCTGCAGACACAACCGCCTTTCGCGTCTCACCCTAGCGCCGCCAGCTATCGACAGCGACTAACGCCGACATTTCTTGCGCTGCCTACCCACCCCCGCCAGATTGGGGTTTACTTTTGGACAACAAGGTAAGTGCAATCTGCATCCATATCTTGTAGTTCTAATTCGCAGTCTATCATTGGGTGATAATCCACCCAAAAGCAATGGTCGTGCATGCATTTTCCTGCAGTCTGATTTGAGGGTTCTATTTTCAGTGCCCACAGTGTCATGACGGAGGGCGCCTGTTGGGGATATTCCCCATGGTTATGACCCGGCCATAGTTTGACCTGGCCAAGAGTCAGGAGGCTCTATGGGTCATCTCATAGTCCGGGTTACGGCGAGACAACAAGGAGAGACCAAGGGCCCATGGCGAGATCCGGCAGGAGGCCGGCTTGACAGGAGCCCAATGGGTCGGCTCGCAGAGAAGGCCCGGAGAGATGACCCGGCCTGGGAGACCCGGCCCGGAGAGATGACCCGGCCTGGGAGACCCGGCCCGGAGAGAAGACCCGGCCTGGGTAGATCAGTTCGGAAGAAAAGACCCGGACTAGGATTCGACTTGTAATAGAAAATAGACTAATCCTAATCCAACTAGGACTCTGCATGTAAGCCGGCCCCTTCAACTTATATAAGGAGGGGCAAGGCACCCCAAGAGGGACAAGTCAATTAAGGACGAGATAGACAGACAAGTCGAGATAGACAAACAAACTAGTAGCTCTCGAGATAGAGGTAGAAAAACAACACCCTTGTAATCGAGATAATCATCAATAGCAATCAAGCAGGATGTAGGCTTTTACCTCCACCGTGAGGGGCCGAACCTGGGTAAAACTCGCGTCTCTTGATTCCGACCAACCCCGTTCAAGCCGCCACCTAGTTGCGATGGCCTCACGACTAAGTCCTTTCATGAGGACATCTGCCATGACAAAACCACGACAGCGCCTGTGCGGCCCCGGCCAGACAGACGAGTTGTTCAACATCACCGTCTGAGAGGACTTTAGGAAGCGCACGGTATGTTTGTGAAGATCCATCTCACCTGGAGGGTTAGGGTTCTTGAACTATTTTGTTTCCTATTTTCTTCAAAACTAGATGCCTTGCGATTGATATGAAATTTAAAATTACATGATTTTGTGGAGACTGCATGGTTGTACATTACACTACTGCAGGCGACCGCTAACGCGACACATGAATCAGAGACCCCGCGACCAAACTGTGTGTGATGCATGCATCGCAAACGGTGTCGTAATAAAACCGTCGCCAGTAAGACGAACTGTTTGCGATGCCGGAGACATCAAAAATGATTCAGATTAGGGACGCGTGTGTGATACATGGCATACAGTTGATCCATATGAACTGTTTGCGATAAGCCAGAACAACAAACACGGCCAGCCAGTTTGTGGTGTGTGCGATACAGGGCATACAGTTCACTCGGATGAACTGTTTGTGATTACCCAACACAACAGAAACGGTCAGCCAGATCAAGGTGTGCGATATACGGCATGCGGTTCACTCGGATGAGCTGTTTGTGATTACCCAACACAACAGAAACGGGCAGCCAGTTCGAGGTGTGTGCGATACACAGCATACAGTTCACTCGGATGAACTGTTTGCGATTACCCAACACAATAGAAAGGGTTCAGCTTAACAAGATGTGTGTGATACGCGGCAAACAGGTCAGTAATCCGAAATGTGTGGGAAGACGGATAACAACACGGACGATTCCTACGAATAAGCCGTCTGTGTTGTGGGCAAACAGTTGGTGGTAAATAATTGTCAGCGATTGATGAATTCATCACCGACGGGTTCTATAGTTTAGTCCGTGTGCGATGTGATTTGCTCTGTCTGCACAACATCTATGCTCTGTCTACAGAACAACAAACATATATACTTATAAGGACATGATTGCATAACCAAATTTAACATCCAATGACGTTATATCACAGATACCAGAAAAATTGCAAGGTTCAAATTCCAACATTACAAGGCCCAAATTCAAAGATTACAAGGTTCAAACTGTTCTTACAAATCAGATTCATCTTCTTCAGAATCTGAGCCATGCACTATTTGTGTGAATGGATCAGTCACCGAGAAGTCATATATCGGTTTGATAGTATGACTTCCCAATAATATGTCATTTGTAGTTCCAAACTAAAATTCAGCTTCTACAGAGACTTTTCCATTCAGTTGTAGATGCCTGCGCTGATCAGCAAACCATTCACTTCTGCGCACTAAATATAATGCAAACCTCATTACCTTGAGCACACGTGCTCTCTGAACAAAGAACCTGACGAATTTAATCTCTAGTGTGGTGCCTCGGTACTGGTTCAAAGTAATTTCTGCGAGATGAAGATCAAGGCATTCAATTGGATTGTTATATTGTGCCACATTTTCCACTTTCGGGCCTGCTTCTATCTGCAAACGAAGACAACATATTAGTGCCTAGCTACAGTTTTGAAAACTTCGGGCCTCTTTGATTTGCAAGATTTCTAAAATAAATGAATAGAGTGACATGACATCTTCAATCATTCATGATTAACATCTGAAAAAATATATGTATTGAAATCCTCCAAATTTCCTTTAGAAATCATACTGCATTTGTCATTGTAATCATGGGTAAAAGTAACAACAAATTGAACTCCGTTGTGGTTAACAATTAACAGGAAAGGAGCATCACCTCGATGTATAGCTTCTCCGTGCACGGGAAGCATCTAAGGAATCTAACAACTTCATCTAGATCGGGGCTGACAGATTGTAGTGCCAAGATCTTCACTGTGCGCGGAGATGGGGTCAAGCTTGTGGGAATCATTTTCTGGATGACAGCCGAACATAGATCAACAAAACTTAGATAAAATGTGATGTCCAATAAGAAGAATGAGAAGAATAAGACTGTTGTACCTGAGCGGGTAATGATCCAGCAACAAGTCCGGAGAATTCAGCACATGAATAGCCCAACACTGTCAATTTCGGTGCGTCGTTGACCCTGATTCTTGTTGGACCTTCTTTATCAAATACAATCAATCTCTCAAGGAAAGGCACATTCTCAATGACCATTTCGTGAAACACCTGAAATGACATCCTGTTGCGGCACCAGCAATGCACATAAATCGTACGGACATTCATTGAGGTGATGCGGAGGCTACTAAATCCATCCATCACCTCAAGACGAAGGTACTCGAGTGATGTACAGCCGCCGAGCAGGCGCTCCAAATCCTCCCTCGAGAGGTGACGCCGATGAGCTCGGGGTGCTTCAGTTTAGGGAGTTGAAGAGTGGGCGCGGCATCAATCTGGGGGAAAAGGCACTGCCTGAACGTAGCGTGGCGCAGCGTGGGCGCGAGGCAGAGAGCGGACGGCGGCAGCGAACGCGGATGTCCAGCATGAAAGCTGAGCCCCTCGAGCCGATCTAGGGCGGGGGATAGGAACCACTCGTGAAACTTGCGTTCGGCCTTGCAGTTGGAATGGAACTTGCCGATGACAAGGTGTCTGACTGGCCCAGGGTGCGTGGCGAGGATGTGGGACAATGCGTCCAAGCATTTGCGCTCCCCTATGCAGAGCTCGTCGTCCTCAATGAGGTTCGGGGGGTGGAGAGCCAGAGAGGGCGCCACCGCCGGGAGAGGACAGTGGTCCGCACGCCAGATTTGATGGGGAGGAGGGATATGATGGTTACCAACATCTCGTCGGGGAGGCTGCTGATGAAGTCCACGCTCGCGGGAGGCTCTTGCGGTTCTGGCTCAACCCGCCCCCGCTTGTTGGCCGGCTCGTCCTCCATCGCAGCAGGCGGCGATCCTCGACGGCGGCGCTTATAGATAAGAATGGAGGAGTAGGAGGAGCACTGAAAACTGTTCTACGTACCTTCCCGAGGCGGCCGAAACCAAAGACATCAATAAATTTTGCTCGCTGGCAGGTCAAAGGGCTCGCTTCCCGGTGAGCCTGCGCGGTGAACTGCTCGCACGCGTCCCGTCGAGCATGCACGGCGGACAGCTCACATGCGTCCTGTCTAATCAAACATCTGCCCGCGGTAGTAAAGGGTTAGTGGAACGCCCATGGTTGGAAGAATACAATCGTTTGCGATAATAACGTGGCAGCTATTTGTTCCAAAATGCCTAGAAACGGGAAGAGGCAGCGTATGCCGTTTCGCACGCAGAGGTGACATGTTCCCTCTCAGAACTATGAGGTTTCTCGAGAGAAGCTACGGTTTGTAAGAAGCTTATACCAAAAGTTGTCCCAAATCGGCCAATTTTTTTACCACAGCCTGTTGGTGCCATGTCATGACACCATGCCAAGTTTCATGATTTTCAGGCGAGTTTTGGATTTACAGGACTTTTAAAACCAAGTTTCTCAATGTTTCCGGATGAGCCACGATGCCCAGATGTTTGAAATTCATTCCCATTTCTTGCATGGGACCTAAACATTCACCCAAGGACACATATACGATTTTTCAACCCATTTTGGTTCACTGGAGCATGTGTCTGTAGTTCAAATTTGAATTATGCACATTAAATGCCTAGAAACTCAATTAATGTATAAAAAAGGCTAAACGAACCCAGAATAATTCCAAATTGTAACACGAAACTCCTATAGTTGCATGTTGCCTCTGTAAAATAAATCAACACGGCAAGATGCAGCATATGCCGTTTCGCACACAGAGGTGACACGTTCCCTCTCGGAACCATGAGGCTTCTCGAGAGAAGCTACGGTTTGTAAGAAGCTTATACCAAAAGTTGTCCCAAATCGGCCAATTTTTTTACCACAGCATGTTGGTGCCATGTCATGACACCATGCCAAGTTTCATGATTTTCAGGCGAGTTTTGGATTTACAGGAATTTTAAAACCAAGTTTCTCAATGTTTCCGGACGAGCCATGATGCCCAGATGTTCAAAATTCATTCCCATTTCTTGCATGGGACCTAAACATTCACCGAAGGACACATATATGCTTTTTCAACCCATTTTGGTGTTGGGGAACGTTGCATGGAAAACAAAAAAATTTCTACGCACACGCAAGATCTATCCATGGAGATGCATAGCTACGAGAGGGGAGTGTGTCTACGTACCCTCGTAGACCGTAAGCGGAAGCGTTAGAACAACGCGGTTGATGTCGTCGAACAACTTCACGATCCAACCGACCGAGCACCGAACGTACGACACCTCCACGTTCAGCACACGTTCAGCTCGGTGACGTCCTCGACTTCTTGATCCAGCAAGACGGCGAGGTAGTGGATGAGTTTCGGCAGCACGACGGTGTGGTGACGGTGATGGTGATGCTATCTCCGCAGGGCTTCGCCCAAGCACTGCGAAAATATGACCGAGGGGCGGAACTGTGGAGGGGGGCGCCGCACACGGCTAAGACAATGTTGTGTCCTTTGGGGCGCCCCCTCTCCTCTATTTATATATGTGTAGGGACTTGGAGTAGAAGGAATAGTGCCACATGAACAGTAACCATGAATAGTACACACGTGGACTTGGACTCCAAAGTCCAATCCTATTCCTACTAGGACTCTCCCTTTTTTCCTTCCCTAGCTGCGTGGGCTTTTGAGGACTTGGTGCGCCTGGCCCAATAAGGCCAGGGCGCCTCCCCTTAGCCCATGCCAGCCCTTGGGACGTGGTGGACCCACTTGTGGACTTCCGGACTCCTCCGGAATCCTCCGGAACCTTCTGGAAGCTTCCCGGTACAATACCGAAAAAACTGCACCTTTTTCCGGAACCCAAAATATGACTTCCCATATATAAATCTTTACCTCTCGACCATTCCGAGACTCCTCGTGATGTCCGGGATCTCATCCGGGACTCCGAACAACATTCAGTTACCAATTCACATAACTCATATAACACTATATCGTCAACGAACGTTAAGCGTGCGGACCCTACGTGTTCGGGAATGATGTAGACATGACTGAGACGCCTCTCCGGTCAATAACCAATAGCGGAACCTGGATGCTCATATTGGTTCCTACATATTCCATGAAGATCTTATCGGTCGAACCGCAATGACAACATACGTAATTCCCTTTGTCCATCGGTATGTTACTTGCCCGAGATTCGATCGTAGGTATCTCCATACCTAGTTCAATCTCATTACCGGCAAGTCTCTTTACTCGTTCCGTAATACATCATCCCGTAACTAACTTCTTAGTCACTTTGCTTGCAAGCTTCTTATGATGTGCATTACCGAGAGGGCCCAGAGATACCTCTCCGAAACACGGAGTGACAAATCCGAGTCTCGATCCATGCCAACTCAACGGACACCTTCGGTGATACCTGTAGAACATCTTTATGATCACCCAGTTATGTTGTGACGTTTGATAGCACACGAGGTATTCCTCCGGTATCCGGGAGTTGCATGATCTCATGGTCTGAGGAACATGTATTTGACATTCAAGAAAGCAGTAGCAATAAACAGAATGATCATATGCTAAGCTAACGGATGGGTCTTGTCCATCACATCATTCTCCTAATGATGTTATCCCGTTATCAAATGACAACTCATGTCTATGGTTAGGAAACCTTAACCATCTTTGATCAACGAGCTAGTCTAGTAGAGGCTCAATAGGGACACGGTATTTGTTTATGTATTCACACATGTATTTAAGTTTCCGGTCAATACAATTCTAGCATGAATAGTAAACCTTTATCATGAACAAGGAAATATAAAATAATAATAACTTTATTATTGCCTCTAGGGCATATTTCCATCAGTCTCCCACTTGCACTAGAGTCAATAATCTAGATTACATAGTAATGAATCTAACACCCATGGAGTCTTGGTGCTGATCATGTTTTGCTCGTGGAAGAGGCTTTAGTCAACGGGTCTGCCACATTCAGATCCGTGTGTACTTTGCAAATTTCTATGTCTCCATCCTTGACATATTCACGAATGGAGTTGAAGCGTCTCTTGATGTGTTTGGTCTTCTTGTGAAACCTGGGCTCCTTGGCTATGGCAATTGCTCCAGTGTTGTCACAAAAGATTGTCATTGGACCCGATGCACTAGGTATTACACCTAGATCGGATATGAACTCCTTCATCCAGACTCCTTCATGTGCTGCTTCCGAAGCAGCTATGTATTCCGCTTCACACGTAGATCCCGCCACGACGCTCTGTTTGAAACTGCACCAACTGATAGCTCCACCATTTAATATAAATACGTATCCGGTTTGTGACTTAGAGTCATCCGGATCAGTGTCGAAGCTTGCATCGACGTAACCCTTTACGAAGAGCTCTTCGTCACGATCTCTTCGTCACCATAAACGAGAAACATGTCCTTGGTCCTTTTAAGGCACTTCAGGATATTCTTGACCGCTGTCCAGTGATCCACTCCTGGATTATCTGGTACCTCCCTGCCAAACTTATGGCAAGGTACACATCAGGTCTAGTACACAGCATGGCATACATAATAGAACCTATGGCCGAGGCATAGGGAATGACTTTCATTTTCTCTATATCTTCTGCCGTGGTCGGGCATTGAGTCTGACTCAACTTCACACCTTGCAAGACAGGCAAGAACCCTTTCTTTGACTGATCCATTTTGAACTTCTTCAAAACTTTGTCAAGGTATGTGCTTTGTGAAAGTCCTATCAAACGTCTTGATCTATCCCTATAGATCTTGATGCCCAATATATAAGCAGCTTCACCGAGGTCTTTCATTGAAAAATTCTTATTCAAGTATCCCTTTATGCCATCCAGAAATTCTATATCATTTCCAATCAACAATATGTCATCCACATATAATATTAGAAATGCTACAGAGCTCCCACTCACTTTCTTGTAAATACAGGCTTCACCGTAAGTCTGTACAAAACCATATGCTTTGATCACCTCATCAAAGCGTATATTCCAACTCCGAGATGCTTGCACCAGTCCATAGATGGATCACTGGAGCTTGCACACTTTGTTAGCACCCTTAGGATCGACAAAACCTTCTGGTTGCATCATATACAACTCTTCTTTGAGAAAACCATTAAGGAATGCAGTTTTGACATCCATTTGCCAGATTTCATAATCATAAAATGCGGCAATTGCTAACATGATTCGGACAGACTTAAGCATCGCTTACGGGTGAGAAAGTCTCATCGTAGTCAACCCCTTGAACTTGTCGAAAACCTTTCGCGACAAGTCGAGCTTTGTAGACAGTGATATTACCATCAGCATCCGTCTTCCTCTTAAAAATCCATTTATTCTCAATGGCTTGCCGATCATCGGGCAAGTCCACCAAAGTCCACACTTTGTTCTCATACATGGATCCTATCTCAGATTTCATGGCCTCAAGCCATTTGTCGGAATCCGGGCTTATCATAGCTTCTTCATAGTTCGTAGGTTCGCTGTTGTCTAACAACATAACTTCCAGAACAGGATTACCGTACCACTCTAGTGCGGAACGTACTCTGGTCGATGTCAGGGCCGGATTTCCGGGTCATAATATCCCAGAAATTAACCCCTCGTGTCATCACCAGCCCCAGGATTACTGTTACTGGTGGACACGTCCTTGTTACAGATTACCAAGCATATACAAGAATTGGATACAAGACCATAAAGGTCTAATGAAACAACAATGATTTCTAGGGTGGTTGATGGAAGCAACTCGTGGTTCTCCAAACGTCGATGGGGCTCCATTTCCACAGGAACAGCTGACCCGAATAATTCCTATCTCGCGTGGCTGCTATCCTAGGCTTCGCATGGATGTCGTGGTAATACTCCTTGTAGAAATCCTGACCTGGCCAAGTAAATAGCCAGGGTCAAGCCAGTGAGTACGTTTGAATGTACTCGCAAACATCATGAACAAAAGATATACCGAATGCATATGATTATGATGGGTTAAATTATATGCACAAGCTGAATTAAATGATATGCATATGTTGACTGAAATTAAATTATGGCATGATAAATATTAGCATGTGCAGAAAAATTAAATTGTTAGTGATAAACCAAGAAAATTAAAAGAAATGCCAAACGGGTGTCTAAAAGAGTATCGAGCGAGACAGATCGCCCATTAACTCAAGCGACGCCACGAGAGGTCTTGAAAAGAAATGCCAGTCGGGTGTCTAAAAGTGACACCACGGTAGGTCTTGAAAAGAAATGCCAAACGGGTATCCACAAGAGAATCAGGCGAGACAGGACCGCCCATGAACTCGAGGGACGCCACGGAGAGGTCTTGAAAAGAAATGCCAATCGGGTATCCACAAGAGAATCGGACGAGACAGGACCATCCGAGACTCGAGAGACGCCACGGAGAGGTCTTGAAAATAAATGAGTGCCCGGGTAGTCTAGCCAGCCCATGAGACACTCAGAAAATAAAATAAGAGAAACGGGTTAGTCCACAATAATATTCATGCTTGCAATAATAATAATATTCCTGATAACAAAATATCCATGACTGCATTAGTGGTGACAATAATTATCCTGCAAAATAATATATGCTCAAATTTTAAATTATTTCCTCCGAAGACCGACTCTAGGACCGACACTTGCCCAACCCAGACTGTAGTCCTTAACCGCGGACACGGCTATTCGAATAGGTATAACTCTGCAGAGGGTGTACTCTTTACCCACGTGTATGAGATTTCTTTAGTCAGCACCACGGTACTGACTAATTCCCATTATGGTCTTTGGGTTGGAAACACGCCTGACCAGCACACACCAGATTATCCGTCCGGATGCCAGGAATCACCCAAAGCATCGTTCCAGAAAAACTCTAAGACGGGGAGACCACGTCCTGCATGGGATCACTATTCATACGCGCGGATTCCAAGGGGTGCCCCCCTCTCGGTCCCAGACCGGAAACACCCATGCCCCCTGACCTGATGACGGGATTTAGTCCACGGCCATGGAAACCCTCATCATGGCCCTCTGTACAGCGTGTGCAGGGAAAGGGGTTATCAACTTACTGAACCGTACCCTACCTGTGGCAGGGACAAGTGGCAGCACGAAACAAGTATGGGGGTTACCGGAACAAGACTCGGTCTACGGTTGACTCAGGAGGTTTAATTTTTCCTGCAGTGGTTAGCACAACATATTTCCTCGGTAATACCCAACAGGGTCACTATCTGGCATGTCCCCACATGCCCTCACTGATCATTCTCGTCACAACGAGATTTCAGTTTCACGGTCACGTTTCTCGTGACTGATTCTTTCCTGCAGATTAGTCCGGTCCAACATGGGCATGTGAAAATAACCATATTCACTCATACTTCATATTTAAATGAAGATAAAATATTTTCAAGGAATCATGCATGCATAACTAGCAATATGCCAATTTTTATTTGAACTCAACATATTCATAATTCAATTATTCGAGCAAATTTTTAACCATGCAAACATCATATCAAGTGTTCAAGATGCTTGCCTTGATCATGCAAAAATATTGGGTGCACTCCAAAAGTTTTGAAAACAATATCTTCCCTCCATTTCCTATTTTCAAAAATATAGAAATTACCACATAAAGTAAAAAACAGTACTAAAAAGTTGTTTGGAATTTTTTTAAATAAATACTAAAATAAACTATATGAAAAATAAAAATTGTAGGAAAAAGAATCAGTTCATTTGGAGTCCAGATGATTTTCCTAGGGAATTTCCAAGATGGAATAATTGAAGAAGTGGACTATTTAATTGATCCAGTAGAGACAGAGTCTAGGAAAAATGTTCACCTAGGCTAGAATAATAGATAATGATTTTACAAGTGTTTAGAAATTGGAATCATCAGATTTGGATTTGAAATGGCTACTGTGGGATTATTGGAAGTCTGCTGGAAAAAGAAATAGAAAAGAGCAGAGATATGCCTTGAGCGCGATATAGCCGCCTGGTGCTACTGGGCCGAGCCCAGCCGTTCAGCCGCGCAGAAGAGGTGATGACGCCAAAAACGTATTCATGGAATACGTCTCCCTCGCGCGAAGGCGGCTTCAGTGGATTCCGTCTTCACTTAAACGGTGGGGCCCGCGGCTTGTGAGGCTGACGGGCGGGTCCCGCTTGTCGGGTTTGACCGAGGTCAGCCTGGCCTTCTCCCTCCTCTGGCCGGAACAGAACGCGGTCGCCGGCGACGATTCCCGGCGAACGGCGGCATTACTTGGGAGGCTGAGCACATGCGCGGAACCAGGAGACCGCGGCGATCCTCTGGGTACCCGTTGTGGTCATCGGGGAGCACGGGGTCGTCGTCGGCGAGCTCGCCCGAAAGTTTCCGGCGGCGATGAATTTGGATCTCGGTCCTCGGGCTAGCTCCGGTGGAATTGATGAGCGGGATGGAATAGCGGATTCCCAAGGAAGCTGTTGGTGAAGAAAATTTGGGTGGGAAGGCCCTAGCCACGTCGGAATCAACCGGAAGGTGGCTACGGCCGTGGGTGCCGGAGAGGAGGAAGACGGCATTCCCGAGCTCTGGGCTCGTTCTGGAGGATGATCGAGTTGACGGTGAGGCTATCTAGATGCTAGTGGTGCAAAAATATCGAAGAACGAGGCTCTGGTTGGCTTGGAGGCAACAGAATCGATACGGTGGTGGATTTCACCGAAGATGGTGAGGACGACCCTGTCCGGTCGGTTCACTCATCGAGGAGGCTTATTGGGAGTGTGGTAGGGCTGCTGGGTGTCTAGTGCATGCTCGGGGGTCCTTTTTATAGCTCGGGGTGGCCGTGCCCGTGGCTTCCAGAGAAAGCCATGGCGGCGGACGGCTTTTACTGCGCCGCAGAGGTGGGTGCGGGCGGTGGCCATGGTCGGCGGTGGGCGGCGGGGTTCGGGGAAGGCGGTGGCGGCCGCAGTTAAGCGCTAGGTGGGTTGGCTGGCTCGGGGAGGTGCCAAGTGGCCCGGATGGCGCCGTCCACAGCAGACCGTGGCGGCGGTCATTCATGGCGAGCGCGGACGGTGACGAGGCCGGCGAGGCCGTTGCGAGATCGCTGAGTTACTCGGGTAGGTGGTAATTAAGGGGGAGGTGTGCTGGCGCTCGCGGATTTGCCCACGGGCTTCTGGACGGTGGCGTATCTGGGTGGAGGACGATGGCGGTGGCTCGGGTCGGTGGCTGGCCGGTGCCAGGCGACGAGGGAGGGTGTCGGTGGGGACTAGGGGCGACTAGTTGATCCAGAAGAAGATCAAGACAAGCGAGGGGAGCAGCAAGGGCGCGGTAGGGTTCGGTTGCCAGCAGCTGCAGCTCGGGCGCTCTGCTCGCGCAAAGAGCATGCCCACAGGCTGCGCGACGAAATGCTAAAGGGGTCCACAGAGGTTTTCTGCAAGTGATACTTACCAGGATTAGGACACTTAGGAATGCAAAGCTAGTGGACATGCTCTATTGGCAAGAGGATCAAGCTCCATATGATAGCTTAGAAAGTTGCCAAATTCTGCCATGCACACAATGTGCTTGATAAAATGCTAGGGCTAGATAGGGAACCTTTTTGGATGTGAAATTTGCCAGGATGGTGTCTCCTTAGATGATAAAGATGATGGTGTGGTTGGATGGACAAAATGAAAAACTTGATAGTGCAAGTTTTGGAGAAAATCAGTTCTGGACCCAAACTTGGGGGATTAATTTGGAGGTCTTCCAGAATGCAATTGGAGTTTATCTTCTGGACTTAAGGGTTTGGTTGGAAGGACTATAAGGTGGAATAATTACAGAATTTTTGGAGCAAGGAAAAATAGGGTTGTAGTTCAAAGCTGAATCTGGACCAGAAAAGAAAAGAGGATGTTTCACTCAAAATTTTCAAAAGACCAAGTTGGTTTTTTTGCATAAAAATAATCTATAGGCATCACACGACCTCTCATAATTCTTGTGGAATTTTAGGAGAATTATTTAAAATAGTTGCAGTGCAACAGAAGCATTTTAAAAGTCTGAAAATGCTATAAAAATGATTATCTTGGGCAAAATTTTATTATAAAAATAATTCCTACTGTTATTTAAAATATAATTGAGTTGATTTAAGAAAACTACCAAAGCCCACAGTATTTGAAAAAAATTCTATATGGAGGGAAGGATTTTTGGAAAACAGAAACAGAAAATACTCCGAAATAATAAAAGACCTAATAAAATTTCAAAATTTTATTTCTGGCCAAATTTTATTTAATAAAAATATGGTTAATTTTTTGGGGTGTTACAGTCGACCTACGAAGTTCAGTAGTAACTTGATCTGAAGTTTCACGATCTTTATCATTATCTTCCTCTCTTATTGGTGTAGGCATCACGGGAACGGTTTTCTGTGATGAGCTACTTTCCAATTCGAGAGAAGGTACAATTACCTCATCAAGTTCTACTTTCCTCCCACTCACTTCTTTCGAGAGAAACTCCTTCTCTAGAAAGGACCCATTCTTGGCAACAAAGACCTTGCCTTCGGATCTGTGGTAGAAGGTGTACCCAATTGTTTCTTTAGGGTATCCTATGAAGACGCACTTCTCCGCTTTGGGTTCGAGCTTATCAGGTTGAAGCTTTTTCACATAAGCATCGCATCCCCAAACTTTAAGAAACGACAGCTTAGGTTTCTTGCCAAACCATAGTTCATATGGTGTCGTCTCAACGGATTTAGACGGTGCCCTATTTAACGTGAATGCAGCTGTCTCTAATGCATAACCCCAAAACGATAGTGGCAAATCGGTAAGAGACATCATAGAACGCACCATATCCAATAAAGTACGGTTACGACGTTCGGACACACCATTACGCTGTGGTGTTTCAGGTGGCGTGAGTTGTGAAACAATTCCACATTTTCTTAAATGAAGGCCAAACTCGTAACTCAAATATTCGCCTCCGCGATCAGATCATAGAAACTTTATTTTCTTGTTACGGTGATTCTCTACTTCACTCTGAAATTCTTTGAACTTTTCAAATGTTTCAGACTTGTGTTTCATCAAGTAGATATACCCATATCTACTCAAATCATCTGTGAAGGTTAGAAAATAACGATACCCGCCGCGTGCTTCAACATTCATCAGACCGCATACATCGGTATGTATTATTTCCAACAAATCAGTAGCTCGCTCCATTGTTCCGGAGAACGGAGTTTTAGTCATCTTGCCCATGAGGCATGGTTCGCAAGTATCAAATGATTCATAATCAAGAGATTCCAAAAGTCCATCCGCATGGAGTTTCTTCATGCGCTTTACACCAATATGACCTAAACGGCAGTGCCACAAGTATGTTGCACTATCATTATCAACTTTGCATCTTTTGGCATCAATATTATGAATATGTGTATCACTACGATCGAGATTCAACAAGAATAGACCATTCACAAAAGGTGCGTGACCATAAAAGATGTTACTCATATAAATAGAACAACCATTATTCTCTGACTTAAATGAATAACCGTCTCGCAATAAACAAGATCCAGATATAATGTTCATGCTCAACGCTGGCACCAAATAACAATTATTGAGGTCTAAAACTAATCCCGAAGGTAGATGTAGAGGTAGCGTGCCGACGGCGATCACATCAACCTTGGAACCATTCCCGACGCGCATCGTCACCTCGTCCTTAGCCAATCTTCGCTTATTTCGTAGCTCCTGTTTCGAGTTATAAATATGAGCAACCGAACCAGTATCAAATACCCAGGCGCTACTGCGAGCATTAGTGAGGAACACATCAATAACATGTATATCAAATATACCTTTGCTCACTTTGCCATCCTTCTTATCCGCCAAATACTTGGGGCAGTTCCGCTTCCAGTGACCAGTCCCTTTGCAGTAGAAGCACTCTGTTTCAGGCCTGGGTCCAGCTTTGGGTTTCTTTGTGGGAGCGGCAACTTGCTTGCCGTTCTTCTTGAAGTTCCCCTTCTTTCCCTTGCCCTTTTTCTTGAAACTAGTGGTTTTGTTAACCATCAACACTTGATGCTCCTTCTTGATTTCTACCTCCGCTGATTTCTGCATCGCGAAGAGCTTGGGAATTGTCTTCTCCATCCCTTGCATATTATAGTTCATCACGAAGCCTTTATAGCTTGGTGGCAGTGGCTGAAGAACTCTGTCAATAACACTCTCAACCGGAAGATCAATTCCCAGCTGAGTCAAGTGGTTGTGGTACCCAGACATTCTGAGTATGTGTTCACTGACAGAACTGTTCTCCTCCATCTTACAACTAAAGAACTTGTTGGAGACTTCATATCTCTCAACCCGGGCATTAGCTTGAAATATCAATTTCAGCTCTTGGAACATCTCATATGCTCCGTGGCATTCAAAACGCTTTTGCAGTCCCGGTTCTAAGCCGTAGAGCATGGCACACTGAACTATCGAGTAGTCATCGGATCGAGCCTACCAGGCGTTCACAACGTCTGCAGCAGCTCCTGCAGCAGGTCCATCACCTAGCGGTGCATCAAGGACATAATTCTTCTGTGCAGCAATGAGGATAATCCTCAAGTTACGGACCCAGTCCGTGTAGTTGCTACCATCATCTTTCAACTTAGCTTTCTCTAGGAACGCATTAAAATTCAACGGAACAGTAGCACGGGCCATTTATCTACAACATAGATATGCAAAGAAACTATCAAGACTAAGTTCATGATAAATTAAGTTTAATTAATCAAATTACTAATGAACTCCCACTTAAATTAACATCCCTCAAGTTAACTAAGTGATACATGATCCAAATCAACTAGCCCATGTCCGATCATCACGTGAGATGGGATAGTCATCAATGGTGAACATCTCCATGTTGATCATATCTACTATATGACTCATGTTCGACCTTTCGGTCTCCAGTGTTCCGAGACCATGTCTGTACATGCTAGGCTCGTCAAGTTTAACCCAAGTATTCTGCTTGTGTAAAACTGACTTACACCCGTTGTATGTGAACGTAGAATCTATCACACCCGATCATCACGAGGTGCTTCGAAACGACGAACTTTAGCAACGCTGCATACTCGGGGAGAACACTTTTATCTTGAAATTTAGTGAAGGGATCATCTTATAATTCTACCGTCGTTCTAAGCAAAATAAGATGCATAAAGGATAAACATCACATGCAATCAAAATATGTGACATGATATGGCCATCATCTTGTTCTTTTGATCTCCATCTCCAAAGCATCGTCATGATCTCCATCGTCACCGGCTCGACACCTTGATCTCCATCGTTGCGTCGTGGTCGTCTCGCCAACTATTGCTTCTACAACTATTGCTAACGCATAGCGATAAAGTAAAGCAATTACATGGCGCTTGCATTTCATACAATAAAGAGACAACCATAAGGCTCCTGCCGGTTGCCGATAAATTACAAAACATGATCATCTCATACAATAACGTATATCACATCATGTCTTGACCATATCACATCACAGCATACCCTGCAAAAACAAGTTAGACGTCCTCTACTTTGTTGTTGCAAGTTTTACGTGGCTGCTACGGGCTTCTAGCAAGAACCGTTCTTACCTACGGCACAAAACCACAACGGTGATTTATCAAGTTTGCTGTTTTAACCTTCAACAAGGACCGGCCGCAGTCAAATTCGATTCAACTAAAGTAGGAGAAACAAACACCCGCCAGCCACCTTTATGCAAAACAAGTTGCATGTCTGTCGGTGGAACCGGTCTCATGTACGTGGACATGTAAGGTTGGTCCGGGCCACTTCATCTTACAATACCGCCGAATCAAAATAAGACGTTGGTGGTAAGCAGTATGACGATCACCGCCCACAACTCTTTGTGTTCTACTCGTGCATATCATCTACGCATAGACCTGGCTCTGATGCCACTGTTGGGAAACGTTGCATGGAAAACAAAAAAAAAATCTACACACACGCAAGATCTATCCATGGAGATGCATAGCTATGAGAGGGGGAGTGTGTCTACGTACCCTTGTAGACCGTAAGCGGAAGCGTTAGAACAACACGGTTGATGTCGTCGAACAACTTCACGATCCAACCGACCGAGCACCGAACGTACGGCACCTCCGCGTTCAGCACACGTTCAGCTCGGTGACGTCCTCAATTTCTTGATCCAGCAAGACGGCGAGGTAGTGGATGAGTTCCGGTAGCACGACGGCGTGGTGACGGTGATGGTGATGCTATCTCCGCAGGGCTTCGCCCAAGCACTGCGAAAATATGATCGAGGGACGGAACTGTGGAGGGGGGCACCGCACACGGCTAAGACAATGTTGTGTTCACCTTTGGGGCGCCCCCTCTCCTCTATTTATATATGTGTAGGGGCTTGGAGTAGAAGGAATAGTGCCACGTGAACAGTAACTATGAATAGTACACACGTGGACTTGGACTCCAAAGTCCAATCCTATTCCTACTAGGACTCTCCCTTTTTCCTTCCCTAGCTGCGTGGGCTTTTGAGGACTTGGTGCGCCTGGCCCAATAAGGCCAGGGCGCCTCCCCTTATCCCATGCCAGCCCTTGGGACGTGGTGGACCCACTTGTGGACTTCCGGACCCCTCCGGAATCCTCCGAAACCTTCTGGAAGCTTCCCGGTACAATACCGAAAAAACTGCACCTTTTTCCGGAACCCAAAATATGACTTCCCATATATAAATCTTTACCTCTCGACCATTCCGAGACTCCTCGTGACATCCGGGACTCTGAACAATATTCGGTTACCAATTCACATAACTCATATAACACTATATCGTCAACGAACGTTAAGCGTGCGGACCCTACGGGTTCGGGAATGATGTAGACATGACCGAGACGCCTCTCCGGTCAATAACCAATAGCGGAACCTGGATGCCCATATTGGTTCCTACATATTCCACGAAGATCTTATCAGTCGAACCGCAATGACAACATACGTAATTCCCTTTGTCCGTCGGTATGTTACTTGCCCGAGATTCGATCGTCGGTATCTCCATACCTAGTTCAATCTCGTTACCGGCAAGTCTCTTTACTCGTTCCATAATACATCATCCCATAACTAACTCCTTAGTCACTTTGTTTGCAAGCTTCTTATGATGTGCATTACCGAGAGGGCCCAGAGATACCTCTCCGAAACACGGAGTGACAAATCCCAGTCTCAATCTGTCGGTGTACTAAAGATCGGGTCCTTTAGTACCCCGTACTTGTGCACGGACAGTTGTAGCCATACCTACGGCAAGGCCTGCCGGAGGACAGCTGAAGATCAGAAGACTGAAGGCTGGGTTCCCGCCAAGATCCTTGCTGGCAAGGCCCCGTTCCCGGCAAGGTATCGCGCCCGGCAAGGCCCGGCAAGGTCTCGCCCCGGCAAGTTACCGCCCCCAGCACAGTGCCACCGCTCCAGCGCAGCGACCAGCCTGTCGTTTAGGGCTTGTCCTCCTGGTTGCGTGTCACGGCGCTGGCCGCAGAAGGCCTTAAGCGGTGCTGATGGGACGGCCCCTTTTTCCATCCCCAAGAAAGGCAGGGACACCTCAACGGAGCATTTAATGTTTCTGTCCTAAGCCGTCAGTGTTAGGTATGATAACACTGTAGATGCTTTACACCTCATGATGCACTGTACGCCACCTCTTCTACTTCGCCACTGTTGGAGACCCCTTGGACATATAAAAGGAGGCCCAAGGCGTAGCTACAAAGGGGCGGATCTTTTAGAGCCCATTCTGCATGCGTAGCTGCTACTGTAGCTCCCAGAACTTGGCCAAGAACATCCACAGTAATACAACCAAGCAGGAGTAGGGTTTTACGCTTCCGAGCGGCCCGAACCTGGGTAAATCCCCCTCGCGTTGATCGTTAGTTCTGCTCTTTGTGCTGTCCTTCCTCCCTTGCCGAACCGTAAAGGGATCCATGCGGTCCCATAGGTGTCATTTCCCTGACATCTTTGGCGCGCCAGGTAGGGGAGAAAAGGTTGCGCGAACCCGATCTGGCGGTCAGCGCGCCAGTTCTTGATCATCTTTCATCGCCATGGCCCCCAAGAAGAAGGGCGCTACGGCGGTTGATCCATCTGCGTCCAGCCTCCCCGTTCTCGTTCAGACGGGTGATGGCGCGGGCACTGGTGGAGGAGGTGGAGGTCTTGAGCCTCCGCGACGTTCTGGCGATCCGAGCCAGGCGAGCGCCAGGTCCAAGGATAGAGCCGCGCTACCTACGGGTGGTGCAGCGATCTCCAAGGACGGAACGGCGCCTTCCAAGACACCCACGCCGGCGCATGCACCGCGACCTTCTCAGGACGCGCGCGACGTGCAGCGCCGTGACGTCGGTGGTTCCAAGCATCCCCATGGGAAAACCCCTGTGCATCACTCTCAAGATGCGCGGGGCCAAGATCCACGTCAACATGCCGGTGGAAGCCGCGCGCGGTTGCAGGACCGTGACGGTGCTCCTTCTAACCCACTTTGGAGTTTGAGCACCTCATGTTCTTCGCATCTTTCGCCGCCGCCTACACCAGCAGAAGCGTTGGCGCGAGCTCAGCTGCTCCTAGACTTCCCTCCCGCTGCGGAGAAGCTAGATGAGTGGAGAGCTGCCATTCAGAGCCTCATCGGTCTAGCCAACAACGACAGGCCGCAGCAAGCAGAGCCTTCGCGGCGGCAGTCTACTGGACCGGTGCGGGCCGATGGCGAGAAGACCGGAGGCGGTGCACCTACGATACGCTCCCCTCCACCACATCAAGAGCGGTCACTAACTAGGCGGGTCGATGCCCGTGATGACGATTCCACGGCGTCGTCCGATCCGCGGGTTCGCCGCGATCAACGTCTGATTCTTCGGGAACGGCAGAAGGAGGACGCTCGAACTACCATCGAGCGGCGACGGGAAGCGCACCGTCAGTCCGACAGGCGCGCGGGACCCACTGTCGACGAGCCTGCGCCAGGGTATCCTGGTAGGCCGCCTTACGAGGTGGGCTGTCCAGCGTTTACTCGTGAGCTGCGGCGAGTCCAGTGGCCCAACTCCCGCTCTTTCAAGCCGGAGGTGCCGGAGAAGTACGACGGCAAGACTCACCCGTCAGAGTTCCTGAGCATCTACACCATTGCGGTGCAGGCTGCCGGGGCTCGAGACGACAAGATCCTCGCCAACTACTTCCCGTTGGTGCTGAAGCCCAGCGTCAGGTCATGGTTGATGCATCTGCCGGAGAATTCCATTTCCTCCTGGGCAGATCTGTGTCATGAGTTTGTTGGCGCCTTTACTGGCGGCCACCAAGCTCCTGGCCAGGAAAGTGACTTGCATATCATTCCCCAGAAGGATGGCGAAACCTTGCGCAAGTACATCCAGAGGTTCAGCCGTATCCAGCACAACATTCCAGACGTTCATCCTGCCGCTGTCATCAGCGCCTTCCATCAGAATGTGCGCAACCGCAAGATGCGGGAAGACCTTGCGATGAACAAGGTCAGGGATGTCGCCGAGCTTTACGCTCTGGCTGACAAATGTGCTCGGGCAGAAGAAGGAAGGAGACTCCCCGGCGAGAACGCTGGCGCAGGAGTCGACTCTGAAAGCGAAGACGCTGATGCCCCGGCAAAGAAGGGCCGACGGAAGGCCAGGAAGCGCAAGGGCAAGGCCGTGCTTGCCGTCGAGGGATCCGGCAACCCCGGCACTGCCAAGAAGGCCAAGACTGATGACCCCAGCAAGGAGGTTGCCGGGTGTGCCGCATGTCAGGCCTTGGCGGTTGCCGACAAGCCGGAAGGCTCCGCCAAGCAGTATTGCAAGATCCACCGCACCAAGGGCCACGATCTCCAAAACTGCCGGCAAGTTGAGGAGCTTGTCGAGAAGCAGAGAGCCGAATACGAAAGGCGAGACAAGGAGAAGGCCCAGGATGGTGCTGGAGGGTCCAGCAAGAAGCGCGGTCGAGGAGGTCGCCGTGGCAAGGTCAAGCAACAGAAGGAGTGGCCCGCCCGAGGCCGCGACAAGGAGCAGGGGGATGATGATGATGCAGAGGGCGACGAGTCCAGCGAGCACGAGTTCGAGAAGGCTACAGAGGCCATGTGCGTTGACGGAGGTGCCTCGTTGCATTCCTCTCACCGCCAGCTCAAGCAGTGGGCGCGCGAGATTAATGCAGCTGAACCCTCGCTCGATGCCCGGAAGCCGCTGAAGTGGTCCCACACGCCTATCATTTTTGACGCCGAGGATCACCCTGATCGCACAACTGCGGTCGGGTGTTTGCCGTTGTTGGTTTCACCAATGATCCGCAACCTCCAGGTGACGAAAATGTTAGTTGACGGTGGGGCCGGCCTTAACCTGATCTCGCCCGATGTGATCAAGAGATTGCAAATTCCCAACGAAGATCTCGAGGAAACAGGCTCATTCCAAGGGGTCAATCCGAGAAGGAACCAACCGAAGGGCAAGATCACCCTGCCAGTAACGTTTGGCAGCGAGTTTAACTTCAGGATGGAGAAGATCGCCTTCGACGTCGCCAAGATTCCATTACCCTATAATGGGATTCTTGGTCGCCCGGCGCTGGCCAAGTTCATGGCGGCATCGCACTACGCCTACAATGTGCTGAAGATGCCCGGGCCGACGAGCGTCATCACCATCCACTTCGACAAGAAGGATGCGCTTATCTGCAACGACAAACTCTACCGGGAGGCAGTTGCAGCATCTGCCGCCAAGGCACCTGCTCCTGTCGCTGAAGCTCCCGGGAAGAAGAAGAAGCCCGGCAAGACCTCTAACACCCACTCCGGCAAGCGCACCTCCTCGGAGTGCTGCGCTCCCGTTGAGGACGTGCCGGAGAGCTCTGCCGGCAAGAGTAAGAAATCCAAGGCTGCTCCACCAGGGACCAAGAAGGTGCCCGCCAAGGAGGATGGTACGGGAGGAACTTTCACCATAAGTTCCACCCTTGATGACAAATAGGAAAGCGCGCTCATTGCCTTCCTGCAGGCGAATATCGATGTGTTTGCATGGCAACCATATGATATCCCCGATGTTCCCTGGGAGGTAATTGAGCACCACCTTGCTGTCTGCCCTCACGCGCGGCCCGTCAAGCAGAAGATCAGGAAGCAAGCCTTGGAGCGGCAAGAGTTTATCGCCGAAGAAATCAGAAAGCTTGAAGCAGCAGGTCTGGTTAGAGGAGTCCTCCATCCGACATGGTTGGCCAATCCAGTTGTAGTGCGCAAGGCGAATGGAAAATGGAGGCTATGTATCGACTATACTGATATCAATAGAGCCTGTCCAAAAGATCCTTTTCCCTTGCCACGCATCGACCAGATTGTGGACTCCACTGCTGGATGCGATTTGCTGTCATTCCTTGACGCATATTCAGGCTACCACCAGATTTTCATGTCCAAGGAAGACGAAGAGAAAACCGCATTTATCACCCCATGTGGCACGTATTGCTTCATACGTATGCCTTTCGGGTTGAAAAGTGCTGGTTCGACCTTCGCAAGAGCTGTCCAGATTGGTTTCGAGACCCAGCTTCATAGAAATATGGAAGCCTATATGGATGACATAGTGGTCAAGACCAAGGACAAGGCAACTCTTATACAAGATCTAGAAGAGACGTTTGCAAATCTGCGCAGGATCAATCTGAAGCTCAATCCCGAGAAGTGCGTGTTTGGCGTTCCATCCGGCAAGCTTCTCAGGTTCTTTGTATCTCAGCGTGGAATTGAAGCCAATCCCGACAAGATCAAGGTAATTGAGCAGATTGAAGCACCAAGACGTGTCAAAGATGTGCGCCGACTTGCCGGCTGCGTTGCTGCTCTGAGCAGGTTCATCTCCAAGTCCGCTGAGCGCGCCCTGCCCTTTTTCAAAATCTTGAAGAAGGCAGGACCAATGAAATGGACTCCGGAAGCGGAGGCAGCGCTGCAGGACTTGAAGAGGTACCTCTCCTCTCCGCCGACACTGGTCGCACCTAGGCCACAAGAGCCGTTGCTGCTGTATCTAGCGGCAACGAATCAAGTGGTTAGTGCTGCGCTAGTGGCGCAGAGAGAAGCAGACGAAGAGGCAGCGGCAGCGGCAAGCCCGTCAAGCGACAAGCCAGGACCATCCCCGGCAGAGTCTGGTGCCGACAAGACAGAGCCCGCGCAGTCAAGTGAAGCAGTGCAGAAGAAGAAGATGGTGCAGCGCCCAGTCTATTTTGTCAGCTCCCTTTTGCAGGGGGCTAGGTCAAGGTATTCTGGTGTGCAAAAGCTGCTCTTCGGCCTCCTTATGGCCTCGAGGAAGCTGCGCCATTACTTCCAAGCACATGAGATTACCGTCGTCACTCACTTTCCACTACAACAGATCTTGCGGAATCCAGAAGCAACCGGCAGGATTGTGGAGTGGGCGTTGGAGCTGTCATGCTTTGGCCTCAAGTTTGAAAGCACTTCAACTATTCAGAGCAGAGCCTTGGCAGAGTTCATTGCAGAGTGGACACCAACGCCAGACGAAGAAGTTCAAGAGTCGGTTGTCCCCGGCAAGGAAACAGATCGCGAATGGATTATGTACTTTGATGGGGCTTTTTCTCTGCAAGGCGCCGGTGCTGGCGTGCTGCTTGTCGCACCCACCGTAGAGCACCTCAAGTATGTGATTCAGATGCACTTTCCCCGGGAGAGATCAACGAACAACACTGCAGAGTATGAAGGGCTGCTTGCCGGTCTCAGGATCGCGGTAGACCTTGGGATCAAGAAGCTCATCGTCAGAGGTGACTCCCAGCTTGTCGTCAGGCAAGTCAACAAGGATTACCAGAGCCCGTTGATGGAAGCTTATGTCAATGAAGTGAGAAGGCTGGAGGAGCGTTTTGACGGTTTGCAAACAGAGCATGTTCCTCGAGCAGAGAACTGCATTGCTGACGACCTGTCAAAGCGTGCTGCCCTTAAGTTACCTGTGGAACCAGGGACTTTTGTGCTCCGCTTGACTCAGCCATCCGTGACACCACCGACGAGGCCGGACAAGAGAAGGAAGTTAAGTACCGGCAAGTACTTCCCGGCAGAGCTTCCAGAAGCCGCCGGCAAGGAAGTTGCCGGGAACGACACGGTTGCCGGTGAGCAGCGGCTTCGCGCAGAGCCTCAGGTTCTTGCCGCAGAAGTACGCGCCCCCGCAGCTGAGGATATGCCGGTTGCTGGTGAGCAGCAGCTTTGCGCAGAACCTCAGGTTCTTGCCGCTGAAGCAAGCACTCCCACGGCCAAAGAGATGCCTTTAGTCCTTGTCGTCGAGCCACAGGCTCCGGCATGGGCACAGCACATAGTTCATTTCCTTCAGACAGGAGAACTCCCTGAGGAACAAGAAGAAGCGGAGAAAGTAGCCCGTCAGTCTAGTATGTACCAGTTCGTCGACGACGTCCTGTACAGAAAGAGACCCAACGGTGTGAAATTGAAGTGCATTCCTCGGGAGGATGGACTAGAGCTGTTGGCAGAGATTCATGGAGGCATATGTGGCTCCCACATAGGCTCGAGAGCTCTTGTCGGCAAGGCATTCCGGCAAGGTTTCTTCTGGCCCACTGCTCTCCAGGATGCAACTACACTAGTAACCAAGTGTGAAGCGTGCCAGTTCCATTCAAAGCAACTTCATCAGCCAGCTCAAGCTCTTCAGACAATCCCTCTTTCCTGGCCCTTCTCGGTCTAGGGACTCGACATACTGGGTCCTTTCCCCCGCGCTGCCGGGGGCTTCGAGTACTTGTACGTTGCTATCGACAGGTTCACGAAGTGGCCGGAAGTGGAAGCAGTGAGAAAGGTGACAGCACAGTCAGCGGTCAAGTTCTTCAAGGGAATAGTGTGCCGGTTTGGTGTGCCGAACAGGATCATCACCGACAACAGTACACAGTTCACGAGTCGCACCTTCATGCAGTATGTCCAAGACCTTGGCGGCAAGATCTGTTTTACCTCCGTTGCTCACCCGAGAAACAACGGCCAAGCAGAGAGGGCAAATGCTGAAGTGCTGCGCGGTCTCAGGACCAGAACTTTCGACAAGCTGCACAGGTGCAGAAGACGCTGGATTGATGAGCTGCCGGCGGTTCTTTCGTCAATCAGAACGACACCAAATCGAGCTACCGGCCAGACTCCCTTCGCCCTGGTCTACGGGGCTGAAGCAGTTCTCCCCATGGAACTCATATATGGGTCACCTCGAGTGCCCGCTTATGATGAGCTCGAGCAAGAACAGCTGCGGCAAGATGACGCTGTGCTCCTTGAGGAGGATCGTCTTTGGGCTGCTGTGCGTGCTGCACGCTACCAGCAAGCTTTGCGCCGCTATCATAGCCGCAAGGTTCATGTCCAGAGTCTTGAGGAAGGCGACCTTGTTCTTCGGCGCGTTCAGTCGGCCAAGAATTCCAACAAGTTGACGCCGAAGTGGGAAGGCCCTTATCGGGTAGTACGAGTCACCAGGCCTGGCACTGTCCGCCTGGAGACCGAAGATGGCGTGCCAGTGAGCAACTCTTGGAATATCAAACATCTTCGTAAGTTCTACCCGTAAGGCGCGGTTGCCGGTTAGCAGCAGTTTCGCGCGGAACCTTAGGTTCTTGCCGCAGAAACGCTCCCGGCAACCACCTTTTGTACAAGTCTTGCCGATGCAGCATGTAATCCTTTGTACAAAGCGAGGCGAAGACCCTGTGCATAGTTTAATTAAGCTAAGTGTTTTACAATTCTTGTCGATTTCATGTCATTTTATATGCATGCTTATCTGAGATGTTGTATTGCGCTTACTTCCGGTAAGAGCTAATGAACCGCCAAGGTTCCATATTTTCTCTTCTTTCTTTTTCTCAAAAGGATAGAAGGTTCCCTCACATGCAAGTTTGCCAGGGGGGGAGGATGGTATGGATACTGACAGGCGACGTTCAAGGTTGACATCTTGCCGGAAGAAGAACAGCAACGAAAAGCTAAGTTGCAGAAACCCTTTAAAACAGATTTCTGTTGTAAGGCTATTTCCCTTGAATGATTTCGACTTTTGTATGGAAAACTTGCACGTGATGGAACCTTGTCATGATCGGTTGCGCCCTTACTCTGTTTCGAGTCCACTCAACAGTTTAGGTGGCTGCACTGAAAACGTCAAGGTTTCTTGCCGGTAGCTGCGCCTCCAGCAAGCTGCTGAAGTCCCGAACCCAGCGCTCGCAGGGGTGCGCACCGGCAAGTTCCCAGCATAAGCGTAGGGCATACACCATACAGAAAGAAATCAAACGAGGGGAATAGCATACATTAATCCAGACATGGCAAGTTATATTACATCGATAGTTGCCGCGTTTCTAACTAAAGATAAATTGTCTTTGGCATGGAGCGATGGCGACAAGATAAAGAGAGACAGCTAATCCCGGCGATCGCCTTCAACTCTCTTGACTTGGCTCACCCTGTCAACGATGGGCGCGACAAGCTCTTCGAGTACCTTGACGTCCACATCCTTCGGCAAGCGTTTGAAGACGTTGGAGAGGTTGATGCCGGGGTTCTTGTGCACAACTTTGACCAGCACCTCGCGGAGGACAGCCTGGCAGAGCTTGCGGGATTCATTCGCCAGCTGGGATGTGCGGTCAGAGTGAAGCTGCTCCAAGGCTTCGAGCATGCGGTCGAAGAACATGGTCAGCCTGGCGCTTGTGGTCACCCTGTCGTCAGAAGAATACCTGAAGCCTTGCAGACCCATGATGGATAGTTGCGCGGCAAGCTTCTTTGCAACATCGATGAGCTTCTCAGTCCAGATCTGCACGCCTACCACATAGTCGTTGTGTGTGGTGGCAGCGCTCTTGAGCAGCTCCTGTTCATTGTGGAGGTCTTTGATCAAGGTCTTCTCCCGACCCCTGGCGGTCTCAAGGGTCTCCTTCAGCGTGGTCAGCTTCTGCTCCAGATCAACGATGGATTCTTTGGCGGAGGTGAGCTGCTGAGTCTTCTCGGATGCGGCAACCTGGGCCTCCATCAGGCTGTGAAGAGCTTTGTCTCTTTCGGTTTCGAGTGTTGAGACCTTCTTGCCGTGATCCTCGAGATCAGCCTCTAGCTTCTTCACCTTCCCCTCCAGCAAGCTCTTGGCGGCCTCTGCAGCTCCGACAGCATCGATGGCTTCCTTCAGTTTGCTGGCATGATCTTCAGTCAGAGCCCCGAGCGTCTCCATGTGTTTCTGCTCTAGCTCCTGGGTCCGCTGCGCGACAAGTTTCTCGATCTCCTCATCCTTGCTGCGGAGCTTGGCGGCAAGCGCCTCCTCGCGAGCAGTAAGGTCCTCTTCGTGAGCATCGAGCCTGATGCGGCGCTCCGTCAGGCGAGCTTCTGCTACGGCGACCTGCTGTGCAGCCTCCTCCTGTGCCTTCTCGACATCAGATTGCTTCATGAAGAGGTCGTTCCAGTTCTCGCTCAGCTGTTCCCGAGCAGTCTTCAGCTCTTGGAAGGCCTCAGCATACCAAGCCTGCATCTCCACGACGCGCTTTTGGAAGTCCGCCTCTGCTGCATCAATGACCGCTGCCCTGGAATCCAGCTTATCCTTCCGGGCGCGGTAGAGTGCCTGGAGCTTCTGATAGCTGTCGTGCATGGCTTGGAGTAGCTGCTCTTCCTTGGGTTCACTGCTGCTGGCGGCGGCGATGACGTCTCCATCCAGAGTTTCTCCTTCCACCGGCGCCCCAGTGCTTGCCATCCCTGGCATGCTGACGAACAGGTTGTCGCCGACCTTGAGGTAACTGCTTGACGGGGGCACGTCAGATGTTGACGGTTGATCTTCACCGGCAGCTGGGGGCTCCGCGACCGGTGTAGCGCCAGGCGCTCCTGCGGCAGGAATGTCGTCAGTACGGTCGTCGGTCTCCTTGCCGGTCCCCTCAGCAGACTTCTTGGCGGTCTCTTCCTGTGCGGCCTTGGCGGCCTCGTCCGCTGCGACCCTGTCGGCCTCGGCGGCAGCATCCCTGGCGGTCTCCTCGATGACGGTTTCGACATCCATGGGTTCCGCCAAGAGGAAATCTGGAAGCCCAGGAAGGGAAGCAAGGTGAGACCAAGATTGAAGTTCAAGAAGACAAAAAGAAAGACGGAATAGCAAGTACTCTGAGGCGAGCGGTTTTACCTGCGTCGAGCTGCTGAGGAGGGTTGCCGGGGCCAGTGCTCGCCGGCCCTTCTTCATCGCGGTAATGCTCGCTTGCCGAAGACTCATTTCTGGGCAGTGTAGTCGATGGCGGCGGCGCATCAGGGACGGTTCCCGTTGGTACTTCTTGTTGCCGCTCCGCTCCTGCACCCCCGGAGATGTCAGCAGTGAAGATACGCACCCCGGCACTTGCCAGCGGAAAGTGCATAACAGACTCATGCTGGGGGCTGCGTCGGGGGCTGTGTTGAGGACTACGTTGTGGGCTTGACTCCGGGCTGATGTTGATCGTTTCTGGCGCACCTGAGGTGCTTTCCGGCGGTTCGTCGCCCGTTGAGGTCTTCGCCCTCTTCGCCATCCTTTGCGCCAAGGTTTCTGCATCTCTGTGAAGACAAGCAAGAGTGAATTAGTCGAGTAAAGTCAGGAGTACAGGGACTACAAGGTGCGGCAAGGCCCTTACTCTTCTTCTTCGGATTGCAAGGCAGAGAGGTCGAAGACGACTTCCGCTTCGGCACCTGGGCGTGGAGGTGGAGAAGGAGACCTGGCACACTTGGCTGCAGCGGAAGCAGTAGGTTGCTGCGACCCTACTGCTCCAGCCGCTGGTGCCGTCGTACGGGATGCTCCCGCCGCACCAGTTTGTGTCGCGGTCGAGCGTGTCGTACGTCGCACGGGCGGTTGTTGGGCCTCTTGCCGCTGCGCGGCCTTGCCGGGAACCTCATCCCTTGAGGGAGGCTGACTTGCCGGGGCGTCAGAGCTGGCTCTTCGAAGAACGCGCTTTTTCTTCCCTGGAGCTGGGGGCTCCTCGTGCGGCTGCTCCTCGGTTGCGCCCTCGACGGTAGAGCCCCCGGCAACCATGCCGCTCTGCTCCCCGGCAACTTCCTCTTGCTCGAAAGAGGTCTCCTTTGGCACTGTCTCTTCTTCACTGGTGTCTTCTCCCGTGAAGCCAAAGTCGCCGGCCTCCGCGGCAAGTTTTGCCTCTTCCGCCC
Source organism: Elymus sibiricus (assembly GCA_039707655.1). NCBI lineage: Eukaryota > Viridiplantae > Streptophyta > Magnoliopsida > Poales > Poaceae > Elymus > Elymus sibiricus. The sequence goes on from CM077672.1 coordinate 307,432,748, forward strand.
TGCTGGCAATGTAAGCTATTTCTTCATCAGTGGTGGGACGGATAAGGTTGGGATCTTCCCGGATGGCCCTCTCCGACAAGTTGTCGAAGAACTCCTGCACTCGCTCTGGAGGCGGCTCTACCCAAGTCCCATCAAGGCCGTGGGCGTTGCACACTGGCATCATAGCAATGATGGAGCTCAGGGCAGAGTTGTTGCATAGAGGCACGACTCCGGGCGGCAACGTGAACCTCCCGTCAGGCCTGAACAGCTTGTGGCAGAGATACATATGCTGCAAGACCGTGAAATTGTGATTCAAGCCAGGGCGCAGCCTCATGATATCTGCTGCGTTCTTGAAGTCCCAGGCTGGCCTCCCCTTATTGTGCAGAGGGGCGATGCGCCGGCGAAGGAAATCTGCGCCAACCATTTCAATCGTGAGCCCGGCAGCCTTCAGGCGGTGGATCCTGGTGATTGCAATTGTAAGCTTCTTGTCTTCAGGGTCCAGGTCACTCCAATTCTCACCACGGGCCACCTTCTTTTGCCGGGGGACGCAGAATGGCTGAGGGTCTTTCTCCTGGATCCAGCACCACTCGGATCGCCACTCCTCCCACTTCTTGCGGTAGAGACCCCCTAGATATATATCCTTGTTCCCTGTCCTTGGAATCCAAGTGATAGATCCAGAGAGGGCGTCTCCTGCCTCGATGCGGGGGATGAAGTAGTGGCGGAAGAGGGCCGTGTTGGGGACCACTCCGGCAAAGTTTTCGCAAAGATGCGCAAAGACAGACATGCACATTACGGCGTTCGGCATGAAATCTAAAAGGCGGAACCCGTACGTGTACATGATGTCGACGAAGAAGTCGGAGAAAGGAGCACAGAGCCCGCAATAAAAATAAGCAGCGAAGAAAGGGTATCTATTCGCGCCGCCCCCGGCGGAAGCCGAAAGCGCGCGAGTTTTGGGATGACCATTTGTCTTCTTCCCCCATACGCACCTGTAGTGAGTAATCAAGGTGTGCCCGTCAAGCGTCGGGTCGAAGATGGCGCGCTCTCTCCGCATCCGCACCAGATACCCTTCATCTGCTCCTGTGGCTGAGCCGGCGGCTTTCGCCGCTTTGCCCTTGCCTGCTTTGGGCGGCATGGCGGCAGTGGAAGCGGAGTCCGAAGGTGACGAGGGCGTGCGGGGGGCGGAAGAATAGAGGGGGCGCGTTTCAGGCTCGAGGAGGAGGACGATGGCGGCGTCCAGATTGGAAAAGATGAGAGGTAAATGAGCAGCGCCCTTGCGGATTCCCTTTTATGGGGAAGGAGCGGAGGCTGCAGTCGTTCCGCGCACGTCCCCCACGTTCCGCATTCAACGCGTGTCGTGGGAAGGCGCGGTAAATAAGAGGATTATGACAGTTAACTCCTGCCACGCGTGCCCGTTCACTGTTTGGGCCTAGCCCAACAACGCCTCGCACCCGTGTATGGCCTAGGCCCGGGGGCTCCTGTCGGTGTACTAAAGATCGGGTCCTTTAGTACCCCGTACTTGTGCACGGACAGTTGTAGCCATACCTGCGGCAAGGCCTGTCGAAGGACAGCTGAAGATCAGAAGACTGAAGGCTGGGTTCCCGCCAAGATCCTTGCCGGCAAGGCCCCGTGTCCGGCAAGGTATCGTGCCCGGCAAGGCCCGGCAAGGTCTCGCCCCGGCAAGTTACCGCCCCCAGCACAGTGCCACCGCTCCAGCGCAGCGACCAGCCTGTCGTTTAGGGCTTGTCCTCCTGGTTGCGTGTCATGGCGCTGGCCGCAGAAGGCCTTAAGCGGTGCTGATGGGACGGCCCCTTTTTCCATCCCCAAGAAAGGCAGGGACACCTCAACGGAGCATTTAATGTTTCTGTCCTAAGCCGTCAGTGTTAGGTATGATAACACTGTAGATGCTTTACACCTCATGATGGACTGTACGCCACCTCTTGTACTTCGCCACTGTTGGAGACCCCTTGGACATATAAAAGGAGGCCCAAGGCGTAGCTACAGAGGGACGGATCTTTTAGAGCCCATTCTGCATGCGTAGCTGCTACTGTAGCTCCCAAAACTTGGCCAAGAACATCCACAATAATACAACCAAGCAGGAGTAGGGTTTTACGCTTCCGAGCGGCCCGAACCTGGGTAAATCCCCGTCACGTTGATTGTTAGTTCCGCGCTTTGTGCTGTCCTTCCTCCCTTGCCGAACCGTAAAGGGATCCACGTGGTCCCATAGGTGTCGTTTCCCCGACACTATCCATGCGAACTCAACGGACACCTTCGGAGATACCTGTAGAGCATCTTTATGATCACCCAGTTAGGTTGTGACGTTTGATAGCACACAAGGTATTCCTCCGGTATCCGGGAGTTGCATGATCTCATGGTTTGAGGAACATGTATTTGACATTCAAGAAAGCAGTAGCAATAAACAGAACGATCATATGCTAAGCTAACGGATGGGTCTTGTCCATCACATCATTCTCCTAATGATGTGATCCCGTTATCAAATGACAACTCATGTCTATGGTTAGGAAACCTTAACCATCTTTGATCAACGAGCTAGTCTAGTAGAGGCTCACTAGGGACACGGTATTTGTTTAAGTATTCACACATGTATTTAAGTTTTCGGTCAATACAATTCTAGCATGAATAATAAACCTTTATCATGAACAAGGAAATATAAAATAATAACAACTTTATTATTGCCTCTAGGGCATATTTCCATCAGATAAATAGCTGACCTTGCCCGTGCGACATTACGCTCTTCTTCAAGAGCGTCTAGGGCATCTTGCTGATCAAGCTTGGCCTCTAGCTCCTCATACATGCGTACCCAGGGTGCGTCGTGTATGATATCGCAGGGGAGGACCGCCTCGGTGCTGTACACCATAAAAAACAGGGTGTATCCCGTGGATCTGTTTGGTGTTGTGCGCAAGCCCCATAGTACGGAATCAAGTTCCTCGACCCATTTACAGTCGGCCTTTTTAAGGGAGCGAACTAACCTTGGCTTAATTCCGCTAAGGATTAGTCCATTGGCTTGCTCCACTTGCCCATTAGACTGCGGGTGGTAGACGGACGCGTAGTCGAGCTTAATGCCCATTTTTTTTACACCATGCCTTAACTTCTTTGGCCGTGAAGTTGGTTTCGTTGTCTGTAATCAAACTGTTGGGGGCACCGTAACGATGTACCACCCCAGAGATGAATCCAATTACCTAGACAACCTCGGCCGAGGTGACCGGATTTGCTTCGATCCATTTGGTAAACTTGTCTACCATGACAAGGAGGTATTTGTTTTTGTTTGATCCACCTTTGAGTGGCCCGACCATATCTAGCCCCCAGACCGCGAAAGGCCAAGTGATGGGGATGGTACGAAGGGCTGTGGGGGGCATGTGGCTTTGTTTGGCGAATACCTGACAACCTGGGCAATGCTGTACCAATGTTGATGCATCGGCGCCTGCAGTTGGCCAATAGAAACTAGCTCGGAAAGCCTTGCTGACCAAGGTCCGAGCAGCGGCGTGATGTCCGCTCATGCCGGAGTGTATCTCCTGAAGCAGGAGTTTTCCTTCTTCCTCGGTTATGCATCGCTGGAAGACGCCCGTGGTGCTCATTTTGTAGAGCTCTCCTTCGTGAACCTTGTAGGCTTTAGATTGCCTGATGATCCGACGTGCGTCGGTTTGGTTATCGGGGAGCTCTTTTCGGAGCAGGTATGCCAGGAGCGGCTCGGTCCAGGGTGCGACGACTGCCATGACTTCATGCGCGGAAGTAGTTCCTTGGACCGATGAGCCGCCCATTATGCTTTCGTCATCTTCGGGCGTGGCATGGCGCCCGACGTCGCTTGACTCCGACGTTCCTTTGTCGTCTTGCAAGACTACAAACGGTTTAAAGAGTCATTCGAGGAAGGTGTTTTCTGGGATCTTATCCCATTTTGCGCCCAATCGGGAGAGTACATCCGGAGCCTGGTTGCTATCCCAGGGTATGTGGTGAAATTCCAGCCCCTCGAACCTAGCCAAGATCTTTATGACGGCATTCCGGTAAGCTGTCATCTTCGGGTCTTTGGCGTTGAACTCGCCGTTGACTTGTGAGATGGTGAGGTTAGAATCACCTCGGACCTCCAGGTGTTTGACACCCATGGAGACTGCTATCCGGAGTCCATGCAGGAGGGCTTCATATTCGGCCGCATTATTGGAGTCCGCGTATGATGTCTACTGCACAACTTATTCTTGTAGACTCGTGTTGGGCCTCCAAGCACAGAGTTTTGTAGGACAGTAGCAGTTTTCCCTCAAGTAGATGACCTAAGGTTTATCAATCTGTGGGAGGCGTAGGATGAAGATGGTATCTCTCAAACAACCCTGCAACCAAATACAAGAAATCTCTTGTGTCCCCAACACACCCAATACAATGGCAAATTGTATAGGTGCACTAGTTCGGCGAAGAGATGGTGATACAAATGTAGTATGGATAGTAGAAATATATTTTTATAATCTGAATAAATAAAAACAGCAAGGTAGCAAGTGATAAAACGGAGCACAAACGGTATTGCAATGCTTAAAAACAAGGCCTAGGGTTCATACTTTCACTAGTGCAATCTCTCAACAATGCTAACATAATTGGATCATATAACCATCCCTCAACGTGCGATAAAGAATCACTCCCAAGTTCCTATTAGCGGAGAACATAAGATAGAAATTGTTTGTAGGGTATGAAACCACCTCAAAGTTATTCTTTCTGATCAATTCATTGAGCTATTCCTATAAGTATCACAAACATCCATAGAGTTCGTACTAAAATAACACCATATGATACACATCAACCAACCCTAATGTCACCTAGATACTCCAATGTCACCACAAGTATCTGTGAGTTGATTATACGATATGCATCAAACAACTTCATAATTATAATATTCAATCGACACAAAGAACTTCAAGGAGCACCCCAAAGTTTCTATCGGAGAAAAGATAATGAAAACGTGCATCAACCCCTATGCATAGATTACCCCAATGTCACCTCGGAAATCCACGAGTTGAGTGCCAAAACATACATCAAGTGAATCGATATAATACCCCATTGTCACCACGGTTATTCATATGCAAGACAGTGTTCTCAAATCTGAAATATTCAATCCGACAATAACGAAACCTCAAAGGGAAAAGATTCGATTCATCACAACAAAGATAGAGAGGGAAGAAACACCATATGATCCAACTATATTAACAAAGCTCGCGATACATCAAGATCGTGCCATATCAAGAACACAAGAGAGAGAGATCAAACACATAGCTACTAGTACATACCCTCAGCCCCGAGGGTGAACTACTCCCTCCTCGTCATGGAGACCGCCGGGATGATGAAGATGGCCTCCGGTGATGATTCCCCCCTCCGACAGGGTGCCAGAAAAGGGCTGTAGATGAGATCGTGGAGGTACAGAGGCTTGCGGCGGCATAAAAACTCATCTAGGTTAACTTTTGGGGGTTTATGAATATATATGATATTTCAGCGTTGGAATCATGCAAAGAGGTGCCACAGGGGGCCCATGAGGCACCAGGGCGCGCCTGGGGGGGTGGCGCGCCCTGGTGGCTTGTGGGGCCCCTGTGGCTCTTCTGTTGCTCCCCCGAAGCTTCCTGGGTCTATTTCCTTCCAGAAAAAATCGTCAAAAAGTTTCGCTGCATTTGGACTTCATTTGGTATGGATTTTCTGGAAAACCAAAAACAAGCAGAAAACAGCAACTGGCACTGGGCACTAGGTTAATATGTTAGTCCATAAAAATCATATAAAAGCCATATAAAAGTGCACCAAAATCATACAAAACTATTATAAACATGGCATGAATACTTCATAAATTATAGATACGTTGGAGACGTATCAGTGTACATGATTTGTAGCACATATCTAATGTTGTCTCCCGTGGGTGACGTTAGCACTACGCTAGCCCCTAGGCTGGCGAGCATTTTGGAACCATCAAAATACATTGTCCAATGCGAGTAAGTACTGTATTCACGGGGGAGTTCGGCTTCGGTCCATTCGGCCAAGTAGTTTGCCAACACCTGGGATTTAATAGCCCGGCGTGGTTTCTAGATGATTTCGAAAGGTAGGAGCTCTATGGCCCATTTGGCGATACGCCCCGTTGCATCCCTGTTATTGATTATGTCACTTAACGAGACGTCGGATGCCATGGTCACCGAACACTCTTGAAAGTGGTGCCAAAGCTTTCGTGAGGCCATGAAGACTGCGTAGGCTATCTTTTGATAGTGAGGGTAACGTGACTTGCACGGAGTTAAGACTTCGGATACGTAATATACATGCCTCTGGACTTGGAATTTATGACCTTCCATATCTTGTTCTACCACAAGAACTGCGCTGACCACTTGGTTTGTGGCCGAGATGTGCAATATCATCGGTTCACAGACACCTGGCGCTGCCAGGATGGGATTGGTGGCAAGGAGAGCCTTGATGTCTTCCAGGGCCGCCGCGGCCTCCTTGGTCCATTTGAATGTTTTGGTCTGCTTTAACAGCTTGTATATGGGCAGGGATTTTTCTCCGAGTCGTGATATGAAGCGGCTCAGGGCCGCCACGCAGCCTGCCAGTTTTTGTGTGTGTTTGAGCTTTGTTGGAACCTCCAAACGATCCAAGGCTCGAATTTTGGCCGGATTGGCTTCAATTCCTCGGCTGGATATGATGAAGCTGAGGAGTTTGCCTGCTGGGACTCCAAAGACGCACTTCTCCGGATTGAGTTTTATTTGGTATTCTCGTAGGCTGGCAAATGTATCGCGGAGGTTGTCTACCAACTGCCGACGTGTTTGGTTTTGAAAACCACATCGTCCACATAGGCTTCGACAGTCCTTCCGATGTGTTTTTCCAGGCATGTTTGAATCATATGCTGGTACATGGCGCCAGCGTTCTTTAGTCCGAAGGGCATCGTGTTGAAGCAAAACAGCGCATAGGGTGTGATGAATGCTGTTGCTGCCTGGTTGGATTCCTACATCTTTATTTGGTGATATCCTGAGTAGGCGTCCAGGAAGCACAGCGCATCGTGGCCCACTGTGGCATCTATGATTTGGTCGATATGGGGTAAGGGGAAGGGGTCTTTGGGGCAGGCTTTGTTGAGGTCTTTGAAATCGACACACAGACGCCAGGACCTATCCTTCTTTGGTACCATAACCAAATTGGCCAGCCAGTCGGGGTGCTTTATATCTCGGATGAACCCTGCCTCCAATAGTTTTGTGAGCACCTCGCCCATTGCTTGATGCTTGGGCTTGGAGAAACGCCGAAGTGTTTGCTTGATAGGCTTGTAGCCTTTCAGTATGTTCAAGCCATGCTCTGCGAGCCTACGGGGTATCCCTGGCATGTCGGAGGGGTGCCAGGCGAATATATCCCAGTTTTCCTTGAGGAAAGTGCGTAGGGCTTCGGCAACCTCTGGGTCGAGGTTAGCCCCTATGGATGCCGTTTTAGCAGGATCCGTGGGGTGTACTTGAAATTTGACTATTTCGTCTACCGGTTTGAAAGAAGCAGACTTCGACCTTTTGTCAAGGACGACATCGTCCGGGTCGACTTCGGCACGTAGCGTGGTTAGCTCCTCGGCCGCGAAGGCTTCAGCCAGAGTCTCGAGGGCGAGGGATGCCATCTTATTCTTGGCTTTAAGCGCCCTGTCGGGGTCGCTTGAGATGGTGATGATCCCTTTCGGGCCTGGCATCTTGAGCTTCATGTATCCGTAGTGCGGTACCGCCTGAAATCTAGAAAAAGCGTCCCGTCCGAGAAGGGTGTGGTATCCGCTCTTGAAAGGAGCGACGTGGAACGTGATCTCCTCCGAGCGGTAATTATCCGGGGTTCCAAAGACTACGTCCAAGGTCATTTTTTCGCTGCAGCATGCCTCTCGTCTGGGGACTATACCTTTAAAGGTGGTGGTACTCTGTTCTATGCGCGATTTATCGATGTGCATTTTATCCAGAGTGTCCACGTATATTAGATTCAAACTGTTGCCTCTGTCCATAAGGACCTTATGGAGCCGGCAGTTGTCCATGATAGGGTTGTGGACCAGTGTGGCGGGACACCTATCCGGGGCTGATCTCGGCCGATCGTTATGGTCGAAGGTAATCGGCGTGTCTATCCACGCGCTTCGAGACGGTACCTGCCGGACGGAATTGATTTCTCGCAGGGCCCGTTTGCGCTGGTTGTTGGACGTGAAGGTCTCGTAGATCATCAGGACCTCGTCTTCGTCTAAGGTCTGTTCAGGGTGGTAGGGGGTGCCCGCCAGGAGGGCGGGTCCCCCTTTAGCCACCTGCCTCAACACCCAACAGTCGTGAAGGCTATGAGTCGGGCAGGAGTTAATCAGCACGGCGTGGATCGGGCATGGTTTATCCAGAAAGCCGTCCAGAGTTGTCCCGGGGTGACCGGAGGTTTTATTCTTCTTCCGAGGTCGATCGCCCGGGGTGTTTTGTTTGCGAGATTCACGTCGAAGTGTTGATTGGTCACGTTCCGGGTAGTCATCACAGATCGAGTCCGTGTTTTTCTTGGTCCGCCAGGCGTCTTCGATGGCGCAAAACCGCACCACCAGGTTGGTCAATTCCGAGAGTGTTTGAACGCAGTGATGAGCAAGGGTGTTCGAAACGCCTTTATCCTTGCACCCACGCTGGAAGGCCGCGATTATGTTAGAGTCCTGGTAGTCTGATATCCTGTCTTTGACAGACGAGAATCTGGTCCAGAAGTGCCTAATCGATTCGTCTGGGAGCTGCCGTATGTACACAAGGTCCCAGACATCGGGCGGGCCGGAGTTGTCGGGGCGATACCCCGCATGAGAGGTGAGTGGACGAGTTCTGATCTCAAAAGACCGCGGGTCCAAAACCCTATTATCCTCGTCAAGTGTCGGATTAGCGGCCGTTGGTCTGGCCGGGTCGATTCGAAGATCAGCCCTCTGGACCGCTGGCAGGCCGCCATCCGACTCACTTTCCAAAAAGTACCCTAGCCCCTCGTCCTTAGGGGAATCCCCCGCAGGAGCCCAAGGGGGGTTGCGATTTGCCTCCAATTCATGTGGAGGCGTCCTCATGCTCAATACTTCGGGCGTGGAGGTCAGCCCTACGGGCTTGGGGCCATTAATCGGTGATTCCATCGATCCTCCTATTGATCGCACAGTGGAACTCTCAATGAAAGCACCAGTGTCGATGTCAAAACCGGCAGACCTCGGGGTAGGGGGTCCCGAGCTGTGGATCGTGGGTCAATGGTAACAGAGACAAGGGAGACAATGTTTACCCAGGTTCGGGCCCTCTTGATGGAGGTAAAACCCTACGTCCTGCTCTGGTTTATATTAATGGAGATGTATCGAGTACAGAGTTGATCTACCTCGAGATCATAATGTGTCTCTAACTCTAGGGCTAGGTGAATGATGTTGTGTTGATCCCCCTCTACGGGCTAAACCCTATGGCTTATATACACGCCAGGGAGGGTATCTAGGGTTACAAGGTCAGTAACTAGGACTAAGGCGGTAGGAGAGATCTTGGAGTACATGTCAAGTCTTCGGTGGAGGCAGTCTTGATCACGCCTCCTGTGTACGGCCATCAGAGTCTACCTTGATCACGTATGAGGGCCCCTCGGCCCAACCGAAGAGACGGGCTGGCTAGGTTAGCACCCCCTAATCCAGGACACCGTCACATGCCACTGACGTCAATATGGAAACATTGCCAACTTTAGGCCAAATTCGAAATATTACATACTTTACCAACATAGTACTGCTCAATTGGGATAAATGGTAGCATGCACCGGTGATGTCAAACTGGAAATTATTGCTATATTAGGCAAATTATTGTTGTGCAGTTCTGCCAGTATAGCTCATATTTGCATGACTTCATAAAAATACACAAAAAGTTACTAGTCATCTACACAATCTTATTTTAGTTCACATAGGAAGTAATATTATTTCATTCACAACATCATAATATTTGCACATGAAAGTAAAGCTCATATTTGGGTAACAAATTTTCTCGTATGTATTAATTAGCATATCACTTATTTAATAGCCAATATTTTACTTGTTCATATATTTCTGACCTATATGAATGACACATTATGTCTTCATTGTTAACAAATATATCATGTCTTACTATTTCTCACAGTACATCCCTTGCTTTGCAACAAAATGTGTGGTAGACAAGTTTTGCTTGTTCTTAGATGAAGACTCTGCTCAGTTCACATTGCACACAAACCATGGATATACATTCAAAGTTGTACTCAATACCAATAATGAAGGTCGCTCCTATTTTCATCCGGGTTTGTGGAGAGAGCTTGCTACGCGTTACGTACTGAAAGCTAGCACTGAATTGTTAGTGGATGTAACACAGCCTGATGTTATCATCTGTCTGTCCATACCATCCGAGATCCCTCAATGGACCAATAATCTAAGTTAGTTTTCTTTCAAATTTTTGCATGTTGAACTACAACTTAGCAAAAATAATGTATCTCTCTGGACTTACTAATTAGTATTGTATTTTCATGCAGGGCTTGTTAAATATGTAGTTAAAGAGATGGTGGTTACTCCTGCATCCAAATTTCACTGGAAAGACTTGAAACATCTCATCAAGTTTGTTGGTAGACTTGAATCCCTTACTAAGCGATTCCATGTTGGAGGCCAGATGGGAATATGTGTGCCAGTGGTGCATACCTTGAACAGGATGAATTATATCATTCACAAAATTATGGTACAAAGTCTTTTATGTTAAATATGCTCTCAATGAACTATTGCTTCATATATTGTCAGGATTGTTTTATTCCTCTTTTAACAGATGTTGCCGCCTTCAGTTTTTCTTGAACTGATGCCCAGATATGTTCCAATCACAGTAGCTATTGGTCACAACAAAAAGTTCATGGAAAGATACATAATATCCCATGGAATTAAAACCATTCATATTACTAAATGGGAGGCTGTGATGGCAATTGACGGGGTCCTAAACCCGGGGTGCCTGATGTAAAGGAGCCCGACCTCGACTTTGATTAGGGCCCGCCAGGCCCAGAGAGCATCAAGGAACCCTAAGAAGGAGAGGACAGGAGACGTGTACCCCAAGGCAGAAGGCGGTGGCCAGATCAATCTAACATCTTCTCCGTGTAAACCCTAAACCTCTCTTGTCTATATAAAGGGAGGTCTAGGGCCCTCATTAGGGGTCCAATCTAGAACTCAACTCTCGGTAGACATCTCAAACACCATTGTAATCCTCTCCACGAGGTATCCCCTCACCATAAATATCAAGACAAAGCAGGACGTAGGGTATTACTCTTTGGAGGCCCGAACCTGGGTAAACTGTGTGTGCAGACTCCGTTCCGGTACTTTCGGTCTCGTCATGAACCCTATCGAGGGATCTGACGGGAATTCGCTCCGTCAGTTGGCGCACCAGGCACGGGCGACATTGACCGGAGAACGAACCTAGCTTGGAGAATCAATAGAGGCCGACGATCTCTCGCCAGGCCATAGCCTCATGTTCGGCTCCTTCAAGCTGATCGCTGACGGATCAGGGCAATTCCTCGACATCTCGCCTTCATGCCATGTCAAATGCGTGTACAACAGGCAAGGGAAGGCCCAAGAGGTCTATGATCGACCCGATCACCCCGCTTGGAGACGTATCACATGATCTTCCCGGTGCTACGGGTCTCCTGCGAGACCTCCGTGAACATGATATTCACGACGGTTGACACCTGCTGAAACCAGAAGCTCGCTAGACGCGCGTTCTATGCGGTGAGAGGACACGACCAGCAAACGACTAGCATGGTCCCAAGAGACGATTGCCTTCGACACCGGGGATCACCCTGAAGATGTTGCGCAGCCAGGCAAACACGCCCTGGTACTAGATCCCATCATTGGGGGCTGCCGCCTCTCATGCGTCCTGATGGACGGAGACAGCGGCCTCAATAGCATCTTCATTGATACCCTGGAGAAGATGAAGATCTCCCTGTCAGGACTGCGGAGGTCAGACGTGGGCTTCCACGGGGTAGTGCCAAGCCACCCGGTGCGTTCCTTAGGCCGGATCGAACTTGAGGTCGTCTTCGGAAATGAGTTGAACTACTGAAGCGAAACCATTCAATTCAAGGTCGCCCTTTCCAGAGCGGCTACCATGCGATCTGGGGCAGGCCCACATACGTGAAGTTCATGGCGGTCCCATCGCACGCCTACCTACAGCTGAAGATGCCAGGCCCAAACGGTACAATCACCGTCCCGGGAAGCACGAAGAGAGCCTACAAGGCCGAAGTGGCAAACGTGGAGCTCGCCGAGGCCGCATTGGCCTCCGCCGAGCTCGCCAAGATAAGAAAGCAGATAGGGCCATCTTAGGCCGAGCTCCCCCAGAAGCCACGGCTCGATCCCGTCTTTCAGCCAGCAAAGCAAACCAAGAAATTACAGGTCCCCGAAGACCCCAACAAAACAGTGACCATTAGGGGAGACCTCTCGGAGGACCAGGAGGCAGAGCTCCTCGCCTTCCTCTGGGCCAACTGGAACATATTCGCATGGAAGCCCGCCGACATGCCGGGAGTGCCGACAGAGAAAGCCGAACACTGCCTAAACGTCCGGAAGGACGCGAGCCGGTAAAGCAAGCCCTACGGCGCTTTGCTACAGAAAAACGGATGGCGATAGGAGAAGAGATAGCACGCCTGCTCACAGCCAAGTTCATAAGGGAGGTCGCGCACCCAGAATGGCTGGCGAACCCCGTGATGGTACTGAAGAAGAACAACACATGGCGCATGTGCGTGGACTACACCGACCTTAACAAGGCGTGCCCCAAGGACCCATTCCCACTGCCAAGGATCGATCAGATAATCGACTCCACGGTAGGATGCAAACGCCAGTGCTTCCTGGACGCATATTCAGGATACCACCAGATACAGATGAAAGAATCCGACCAGGAGATGACTTCCTTCATCACATCGTACGACCCCTTCTGCTATATCACGATGCCGTTTGGCCTCAAGAACGTGGGGGCTACGTACCAGAGGACAATGCAGAAATGTTTCAATAAACAGATCGAAGTGAATGCGGAGGTCTACATTGACGACATTGTGGTAAAATCCAAGCAAGGCTCAAGCCTCCTCACCGACCTCCAGCAGACCTTCGACAACCTCCGCAACTTCAGCATGAAGCTAAACCCCGACAAATGCGTCTTCGGGGTCCCTGCAGGAGAGCTGCTGGGGTTCATCGTATCCCAACGGGGGATAGAGGCGAACCCAGAGAAAATAAAAGCCATAGTGGACCTCGAGCCCCTTGAGACAGTGCGCGACATACAGAAGCTCGCGGGCTGTGTGGCGGCCTTGAGCAGATTCATCTCAAGGCTAGGGGAGAAAGCCCTGCCACTATACCACCTCCTCAAAAAGGGCGACAAATTCTACTGGAGCGACGAAGCCAAGAAAGCATTCGCCGACCTCAAGACGTTGTTACAATCAAACCCGCTCCTGGTCTCCCCAGCCCAATCGGAACCCATGTTTCTCTACATCACAACAACAACCCAAGTAGTCAGCGTGGTCATTGCTATCGAACGAGAGGAGGCCGGAAAGATACATCGCGTACCGCACCCGGTGTACTACGTCAGTGAGGTACTCACACCTTGCAAGACCAGGTACCCACACTATCAAGAGATCACATATGGAGTGTTCATGACCGCAAGAAAGCTCAGACATTACTTCCAAGCCAACCCAATAACGGTGGTCAGCCATGCGCCGCTGTCAGACATCATCAACAACAAAGACACCACAGGTCGCGTGGCGAAATGGGCAATTGAACCCTTACCGTTCGAGCTCTCTTACAAGCCATGAACGGCAGTGAAATCACAGGCCATCGCCGAATTCCTTGTAGAGTGGACAGAGGCCCAGCAGGTCCCCAAAAACATCGACCTCGAGTACTGGACAATGTACTTTGACGGGTCGATGACCATACAAGGACTGTGAGCTGGAGTAGTCCTCGTCTCCCCAAGAGGCAACAAGATGAATTACGTCCTTCAGCTACATTTTTGGGACTCCAACAACGTAGAAGAATATGAAGCCCTCCTACACGGGCTCCGGATCATGGCCTCCATGGGCATCCGACGTCTCATCTGCCGCGGCAACTCCGACCTTGTAGTCCAACAGGTCATGAAGACGTTTGACACTAAGGACCCCAAGATGGCGGCATACCGCGCCACTGTCTGAGCACTCGAAGGGAAATTTGACGGACTCGAGCTACATCACGTCAAAAGGGGTGACAACATCGCAGCAGATAACCTCGCGCGGGTCGGGTCGTCCAAAGAGCCCGTACCAGACGAAACCTTCCTAGAGATACTACACCAGCCATCCGTCAAGACAAAGGACCCTGGCACAGCAGCGGCAGAGCCCGGCAACGCAGAAAGCATAGACCCGACACTCACCCCACCACCCTCAACTACATAAGAGGAGGCCGCGATGGTGGCTCACACCCAAGACTAGATACAACCATGATACGTCTCTAACGTATCTATGATTTATGAAGTATTCATGCCATGTTTATTATAGTTTTGTATGCTTTTGGTGCACTTTTATATGGTTTTTATATGATTTTATGGACTAACATATTGACCTAGTGCCCAGTGCCAGTTGCTGTTTTCTGCTTGTTTTTGGTTTTACAGAAAATCCATATCAAATGAAGTCCAAATGCAGCGAAACTTTTTGACGATTTTTTTTTAAACATAAGAGACACTAGAAGGTTCGGGAGGAGGCCAGAAGACCCAAAGGGGCTCCACGAGCCACCAGGGTGTGCCACCCCCAGGCGCGCCCTGGTGCCTCGTGGGCCCCCTGTGGCCCTTCTTCGCGTGATTTCAACGCCAAAAAATCATATATATTCAGAAACCCCCGAAAGTTAACCTAGATGAGTTTTTACGCCGCTGCAAGCCTCTGTACCAAGGAGATCCCATCTGGAGCCCTTTTCCGGCACCCTGCCGGAGGGGGGAATCATCACTGGAGGCCATCTTCATCATCCCGGCGGTCTCCATGATGAGGAGGGAGTAGTTCACCCTCGGGGCTGAGGGTATGTAGAAGTAGCTACGTGTTTGATCTCTCTCTCTCGTGTTCTTGAGATGGCACGATCTTGATGTATCGCGAGCTTTGTTGATATAGATGAATCATATGGAGTTTTCCCCTCTCTATCTTGTGATGAATTGAGTTTTCCCTTTGAAGTTTTCTTATCGGATTGAGTCTTTAAGGATTTGAGAACACTTGATGTATATCTTGCATATGGATATCTATGGTGACAATGGGATATTCACTTGAGTCACTTGATGTATGTTTTGGTGATCAACTTGCGGGTTCCGTGACCTTGGGGATTTATGCATAAGGGTTGGCACACGTTTTCGTCTTGACTTTCCGGTATAAACTTTGGGGCACTCTTTGAAGTTCTTTGTGTTGGTTTGAATAGATGAATCTGAGATTTTGTGATGCATATCGTATAATCAAACCCATGGGTACTCGTGGTGACATTGGAGTGCCTAGGTGACATTAGGGTTTTGGTTGATGTGTATCTTAAGGTGTTATTCTAGTACAATCTCTAGGGCTGTTCGTGACAATTAATGGGGATGGCTCATAAGATTGATCGGGAAGGATAACTTTGAGGTGGTTTTGTACCCTACAACAATTTCTTCGTTTGTTCTCCGCTCTTTGTGACTTTGGAGTGAACTCTTTGTTGCACGTGAGGGATTTACATATGATTCAACTATGTCAACATTGTTGAGAGATTGCACTAGTGAAAGTATGAACCCTAGGCCTTGTTTCTAAGCATTGCAATACCGTTTTTATGCCAGTTTACTTTTTGTTACCTTGCTGTTTTTATATTTCAGATTACAAAAACCTATATCTACTATCCATACTACACTTTTATCACCATCTCTTCGCCAAACTAGTGCACCTATACAATTTACCATTGTATTGGGTGTGTTGGGGACACAAGAGATTTCTTGTATTTGGTTGCAGGGTTGCTTGAGAGATACCATCTTCAACCTATGCCTCCCATGGATTGATAAACCTTAGGTCATCCACTTGAGGGAAAATTGCTACTGTCCTACAAACCTCTGCGCTTGGAGGCCCAACACAAGTCTACAAGAACAAGTTGTGTAGTAGACATCAAGCTCTTTTCTGGCGCCGTTGCCGAGGAGGTGAGTGCTTGAAGGTATATATTTAGATCTTGCTATCGAATCTTTTAGTTTCTTGTTTATCACTAGTTTGGCTTATAAAAGAAAACTACAAAAAAATGGAATTGAGGTTGCCTCATATTATTTGTCTTTATCATGTCTTTCTTGAAAATGATGGATCGGAAAATTGTGCTCAATTGATAGAAGAAGAATTCAATAAGATGTTTGGCATAAAATCTTTGAATGATGAGCATGATTGCAATGTTGTTAGTATGAATTCTATGAGTATCCATGATACTAATGATATGCAAAGTCACAAGCTTGGGGATGCTAAGCTTGGGGATGCTATGTTTGATGAAGATGATATTTTTAGTCCCCCAAATTTTGATGAGAAAATTTATTATGATGCTTTCATGCCTCCTATTTATGATGATTATATTGATGAAAGTGGATTTGGAGAGGCCATGAGCTTATTTAATGATGATTCCACTATTTTGAAAGAGGTTTCAATTGATTATGAAAACAAAGTTGCTATCTATGATGATTATTGTGATGACATGTATGCTATAAAGAATAATGATAACCATGAAACATGTCATCATTATTTTAATTTTCAATTGGATTCTGCCAATCAAGTATCTCATGATAGTTATTTTGTAGAATTTGCTCGCACTATTATGAATGAGAAGAAAATTGCTTGTGTGGAGAGTAATAAAAATTCTATGCTTATGTATCATGACAAGAATGATTTATGTGATGGATATATTGTTGAATTTCTTCATGATGCTACTGAAAATTATTATGAGAGAGGATCATATGCTTGTAGGTGTTGCAATAATATCAAGTTTCCTCTCTATGTGTTGAAAGTTTTGAAGTTATGCTTGTTTTGCCTTCCTATGCTAGTTGATTCTTGCTCCCATAAACTATTTGCTCACAAAATCCCTATGCATAGGAAGTAGGTTAGGCTTAAATGTGTTTGATATATTTCTCATGATGCTCCCTTTATATTTCAATTCTTTACTTCTATGTGAGCATCATTCAAAATTATCATGCCTAGCTAAAAGGCTTTAAAGAAAAGTGCTTGTTGGGAGGCAACCCAATACTTATACCTACTGTTTTTGTGTGTTCACATGATTAATCTACTGTATTAATCATGTTTTATATGTTTTCTTTCAATAATGTGCCAAGTAAAACCTTTGGGATAGTGTGGATACTTGTTGATTCAATTCTGTGCAAAAACAGAAACTTTTGCCTCCAGTGTTTAATTTCCCAGATTTTACTGGAGCGTCAAAAAATTCTGAAATTTTTACACAGTATTTATATGTAAATTTTTGACGTTGTCCTAATTTTTCAGAATTTTTAGAGTTCCATAAGTATGGTAGTTTCTCAGATCATTACAGACTGTTCTGTTTTTGACAGATTCTGTTTTCAATGCATAGTTTGCTTGTTTTAATGTTTCCATAGCTTATATTATGAGATATAAATTTTTGGAAATGATAGAATACAGTAGGCATTCTATGGGAACAATTGTGAATATTGTCTTGGACAGTACCTAAGTGATGGTTTATTCTTTATCATACTAACCGTCCTCACGAAGTTCCGTTAAGTTTTGTGTGATTGAAGTTTTCAAGCTTTGGGTGAGATGACGATGGATGAAGGAATAAGGAGCGGCAAGACCCTAAGCTTGGGGATGCCCAAGGCACCCCAAGGTAATATTCAAGGAAGACCCAAGCGTCTAAGCTTGGGGATGCCCCAGAAGGCATCCCCTCTTTCATCTTAATCCATCGGTAACCTTACTCGGAGCTATATTTTTATTCGTCACATGATATGTGTTTTGCTTGGAGCATCATTTTATTTTGTTTGTGTTTGCTTGCTGTTACTTAGAGTCATGTTTTGTATCTTTTATTTCAATAAAAATGTCAAGTATAGCCTTTACCATGCTTATTTTGCAAGTTCATGAGTTGCTGTTTTAAAACAGAAAGTTTGCTGCTATTGATTAAATTGCCTAGAAATGTCAGAATGTGATAAAATCTTGAAATTTTGATACAGTCAACTTTGATAAATTATTTCCAGTGTGGTAAATTTTCAGAATTTTTTGAGTTATCTAAGTATGGATTCTTAATTATCCTTTACAGACTGTCCTGTTTAGGCAGATTGCTGTTATGATTGCATTGTTTGCATATGTTGGCTTGTTTAATGATTCTATTTGAGGATAGGGGAATTAAATATGCAGAGGCATCTAGTATTCAATGTTTAATTATAATTTTAGTGATTTTCTACAGTAGAGAATGTCGAGGTTTTGAGTGGATTTATACTAACATATCTCACAAGTTCTTGTCAAGTTTTGTGTGGATGAAGTTTTTGAAACTTAGGGAAACTATTATATGAGAAGAATTAACGAGACACAAGAGTTCAAGCTTGGGGATGCCCAAGGCTCCCCAAGTTAATATTCCAAGAAGTATCAAGCATTCAAGCTTGGGGATGCCCCGGTAGGCATCCCATCACTTTTCTTCATCAATTATCGGTTAGTCTCGATTGAACCCAAGTTTTTACTTGTTCACATAATGTGTGCTATACTTGGTTATGCCTTTGTTTTGCTTGATGTTTGAATAAAATATCAAGATCTGAAACTTTTTAAATGAGAGAGAATCCTCACATAGCTACTTAATTGTTTCACTACTCATTGATCTTCGCTTATATATTTTGGAGTAGCTTGTCATTAATTCTCATGCTTCACTTATATCTTTTTGAGAGTTAATAATAGTAATGGTAATTTGCACAAGATATGAATTCGGTCCCAAGATGATGAATATTCAAGAGGGATATATAAAAACTTTCATATAGATCATTGGATATGATAAGTGTGATTCCTTGCAATGAAAATAATGAAAGAGATCATATGCTAATCTTATGGAAAGTAAAGACATTACATAAAGAAAAGTATAAATGGTAAAATTTATTGGAGGTTAACAAGCATAGCATTAGTCAATGATGCAATTCATGAAAGAATTAATAAGGGAAGAGAAGATTCACATGCAAATATACTATCTTGTACATCTTTTATGATTGTGAGCCCCCATTAAGTATTTTATGTCAAAGTGTTGACGTTGGACAAGGAAGACAACGTAATGAATTATGTTTGTTCATATTCACATAAAAGTTATATTGTTATAGATCCTCCAACATGTGGTGCATGCCCAATATCTTTGCTAGCCAAAAATCCGCACCAAGTAGAGATACTACTTGTGCATCCAAAACCTTTAAACCCAGTTTCATGTCATGAGAGTCCACTATATCTACCTATGGATTGAATAAGATCCTTCAAGTAAGTTGTCATCGGTGCAAAAAGCAATAAAAATTGCCTCTAAATATGTCTGAACTTTTATTGTAAGGGAAATAAGCGTTGTACGAACTTGTGATGGTAAAGAAATAAAAGCGATAGACTGCATAATAAAGGTTGCTATCACAAGGGGCAATATAACGTGATGCTCCTTTGCATTAAGGGCTTGTGCATCCAACAACAAAAAGCGCATGACAACCTCTGCTTCCCTCTGCGAAGGGCCTATCCTTTACTTTTATGTATTTACTTTTTATGCAAGAGTCAATAGTGTTCTCCTCTACTTCCTTTTTATTTTTCTCTTTTGCAAGCATCATGTGGTGGGGAAAGATCTAGGCACATATATCCAGTTGGATATGAGTGATCATGAGTTATTATTGTTGACATCACCCTTGAGGTGAATAAGTTGGGAGGCAAAATCACAAGCCCCTATCTTTCTATGTGTCTGGCTGAAACTTTTGCTCCATATATATGTCGTGTGTGTTAGCAATCATAGAAGACTAAATGATGGTTGAGTATGTGGACTTGCTAAAAAGCTCCTACATGAGACCCTTCCTGAAAATATGATGAATTGCAATTGCATTGTTGACTAGAATAGTTTGTTAGTTTCCAAGAAAGTTTATGCCTTATACTTCATTGTTGTGATGAATTGTTACTTGCTCATGAGAAGTTTTATGATAATAAATTTTGTTGTTATAATAATGATCTTGCTTTTCCAATGTCCATGCAACAAAAGAAAAGATTATATGATGATTATGACAGATAGCATTCCACATCAAAATTTCTGTTTTTAATTGCTACTTTATCATGATGACTTTTATGAGAAAAAGTTGCTGTTATGATGCTAGGAAAAGTGATTGAAATTATAATTGATCAAAATTATGCACTATGCTAGCATTCACACTTCATAAATTATTTCTTTTATCATTTACCTACTCGAGGACGAGCAGGAATTAAGCTTGGGGATGCTGATATGTCTCCAACGTATCTATAATTTATGAAGTATTCATGCCATGTTTATTATAGTTTTGTATGATTTTGGTGCACTTTTATATGGTTTTTATATGATTTTTATGGACTAACATATTGACCTAGTGCCCAGTGCCAGTTGCTGTTTTCTGCTTGTTTTTAGTTTTACAGAAAATCCATATCAAATGAAGTCCAAATGCAGCGAAACTTTTTGACGATTTTTTCTGGAACATAAGAGACACTAGAAGCTTCGGGAGGAGGCCAGAAGACCCACAGGGGCTCCACGAGCCACCAGGGCGTGCCACCCCCCAGGCGCGCCCTGGTGCCTCGTGGGCCCCCTGTGGCCCTTCTTCGCGTGATTCCAACGCCAAAAAATCATATATATTCAGAAACCCCCGAAAGTTAACCTAGATGAGTTTTTATGCCGCCACAAGCCTCTGTACCAAGGAGATCCAATCTGGAGCCCTTTTCTGGCACCCTGCCGGAGGGGGGAATCATCACAGGAGGCCATCTTCATCATCCCGGCGGTCTCCATGACGAGGAGGGAGTAGTTCACCCTCGGGGCTGAGGGTATGTACCGGTAGCTATGTGTTTGATCTCTCTCTCTCTCGTGTTCTTGAGATGGCACGATCTTGATGTATCGCGAGCTTTGTTGATATAGATGAATCATATGGAGTTTTCCCCTCTCTATCTTCTTGTGATGAATTGAGTTTTCCCTTTGAAGTTTTCTTATTGGATTGAGTCTTTAAGGATTTGAGAACACTTGATGTATGTCTTGCATATGGATATCTGTGGTGACAATGGGATATTCACTTGAGTCACTTGATGTATGTTTTGGTGATCAACTTGCGGGTTCCGTGACCTTGGGGATTTATGCATAAGGGTTGGCACACGTTTTCGTCTTGACTTTCTGGTAGAAACTTTGGGGCACTCTTTGAAGTTCTTTGTGTTGGTTTGAATAGATGAATCTGAGATTGTGTCATGCATATCGTATAATCAAACCCGTGGGTACTCGTGGTGACATTGGAGTGCCTAGGTGACATTAGGGTTTTGGTTGATGTGTATCTTAAGGTGTTATTCTAGTACGATCTCTAGGGCTGTTCGTGACAATTAATGGGGATGGCTCATAAGATTGATCGGGAAGGATAACTTTGAGGTGGTTTCGTAGCCTACAACAATTTCTTTGTTTGTTCTCCGCTATTTGTGACTTTGGAGTGAACTCTTTGTCGCACGTGAGGGATTTACATATGATTCAACCATGTCAACATTGTTGAGAGATTGCACTAGTGAAAGTATGAACCCTAGGCCTTGTTTCTAAGCAATGCAATACCATTTTTATGCCAGTTTACTTTTTGTTACCTTGCTGTTTTTATATTTTCAGATTACAAAAACCTATATCTACTATCCATACTACACTTTTATCACCATCTCTTCGCCGAACTAGTGCACCTATACAATTTACCATTGTATTGGGTGTGTTGGGGACACAAGAGATTTCTTGTATTTGGTTGCAGGGTTGCTTGAGAGATACCATCTTCAACCTATGCCTCCCACGGATTGATAAACCTTAGGTCATCCACTTGAGGGAAAATTGCTACTCTCCTACAAACCTCTGCGCTTGGAGGCCCAACACGAGTCTACAAGAACAAGTTGTGTAGTAGACATCAAACGACTACATGCTTACATGACCAAAGGCGAGCTCCCTCAAGATAAAACAGAGGCACGACGCATGGTCTACTGCTCCAAGGCCTACACGATCATCAATGGCGAGCTGTACAAATGCAGCCAGGTGGGTGTTTTCCAGTGTTGCGTATCAGAAGAAGAAGGGAAAAAGCTCCGTGAAGAAATTCACGCGGGGGCTTGTGGCCATCACGCAGCCCCCAGAACAATTGCCGCAAAGGCCTTCAAGAATGCCTTTTTCTGGCCTCATGCGATGCGTGATGCCGAGGAGATCGTCCGCAACTGCGAGGGCTGCCAATGGTTCACCAACAAAACACACATGCCGGCCTCAGCCCTGAAGACGATACCACTCACGTGGCCATTTGTGGTATGGGGGATGGACATGGTTGGCAAGCTCATGCCCTCACCAGGAGGCCACAAATTCTTGTTGGTGGCCATCGACAAATTCACCAAGTGGATTGAGGCCAAACCAGTAACAAACGCAGAGGCGGACATAACGGTCAAGTTCGTCTCCGGCCTCATACACCGATTCGGCGTCCCACACAGTATCATTACTAACAACGGGTCCAACTTCACCGCCTTGGTGTTCAAAGATTTCTGCCACCAACGACGCATCCACATAGACTACGCATCCGTGGCACACCCCCAGTGCAACGGATAGGTCGAACGAGCCAATGGCCTGATCATGCAAGGCCTAAAGCCACGCCTCATCACGCCCCTCGTTCGGGCAAAAGGCAACTGGGTGGAGGAGCTTTCTTCCGTCCTCTGGAGCTTGCGCACAACCCTGAACAAATCCATTGGCTACACACCCTTCTTTATGGTCTATGGAGCAGAAGCAGTACTCGCATCAGACATCGAATACGACTCACCACGAGTCTGGGTGTACAACGTGGAGGTCGCCGAAGAAAACAGGAAGGACAACGTCACTGCTAAGGAAGAAGCACACCTCCTCGCCATCGAACGCACCAACATATACCAACAGAAGTTGCGGCAGTATCAAGGTCGGCGCATACGAGCGCACGAGTTCAACGTCGGTGACCTTGTCTTACGCCTCAAGTAGAAGCTAAGGAAGAACAAGATTTCTTCCCCATGGGAAGGCCCCTTCGTCGTCCACGAGGTCCTCAACAATGGGGCCTACTACCTCCGCAACAAGAAAACAGGTTGGATCACGTCATGACCCTGGAATGCTGAGCATCTTCGCCTATTTTATGCATAGACCTCTAAGTATGACGTACTTTTCTGCATAAACTATTTTGCAAAAGCTGCTTTTTCATGTAACTTTAGCTCAAACAATATTAGGTTGGAAAATAAGGAGGTCGCAATGACCCCCACACTTTTTCATGTCCCTTCTAGTTTGCTAAATGTAACATGACACACAGCTATTCAACAACAAAACACTTTCCTGAAACCCCTTGGGATAGACAAGTTGCGGAAGAACAACCGAATATCTTTGTTGAGGGACTCGGGGGCTGCATTGCTATCAGTGGACCCCCCCCCCCCCCCCCCCCGTGCAGCTCCACCCGAAGGCTGCATCGTACGTTCCTGCTCCTTGATCCGATCCGCTGTGGCTGTTTCTTCTGTCGACCTCCCACAGCCTAGTGCTCCGGGAATTGTATCGAAGCAATTTTGTTGGTAGTCCTTCCTTTGAGGAGAGCAACCATCAAGGATGTCGGACGACTGAATCAGGCATTCTGGTCACCGTGGGCGTATTTAGTGGGGCTCAGCGTGACCAGAATGCCTGATTCAGTCGTCCGACATCCTTGATGGTTGCTCTCCTCAAAGGAAGGACTACCAACAAAATTTCTTCGAAGCACGGACTATCAGGCACGGGATAAAATAACACGCTGGCAGAAAATAGCTCCTATCCCGTGCAGAGGCACTTCACCGCCTCTACGGCATACAAATAGAACATACACCTCATTTTTTACGCAAAAATAAAAAGCACGTAGAAAGAAGTCATATTAATAAGTATCGCTAAGAGAGTTGCGATTTGCTTTATTTTCAGGCTACAATACATTAGGCCTCTCTGCGACTACATTCAGCAGCAAACACCGTAACGGATTCTACATCCGTGTAGAAGCTCTGTGCCGGCCTATATCCTGCGGCTTGGTGGTGACCAAGTCATGGACGGATCACTCGGGACGACACGCACGCAGCCGCGTCAGCACGAACTGAGCGCCTCCTGCGCGGCGGCCTCCTGGAGATCCATCAGGCATTGGGCTGCTTCCATCATGCGTGCAATGCGCTGAGCAAGGCTAGCAGCCTGGGCTTCTCCTGGCCACAAGACCCCGGCGGCTCGCGCAAGAGCCTCGGAGATCCGATCCAGAGTCGACGCCACCATGCCAAGGCGCGAAGAGCCCGACGGGCAAATCAAGTCCAGCAGCACAACTGCACAAACAAAGACATCACCAGACGAGCTCAAGGAAGGTGCCAAGGGCAGAGTCAAAAAGCAAGATCAAAAGCGACTCACCACCCTCGCAGCACGCACGCCGGCCTCCGCTGATACGTCTCCAACGTATCTATAATTTTTGATTGTTTCATGCTACTATATCAATCTTGGATACGTTATATGCATTTTTATGCTATTTTATATCATTTTTGGGAACTAACCTATTAACCCAGTGCCTAGTGCCAGTTGCTGTTTTCTGCTTGTTTTGGGTTTTCCAGAAAATCAGTACCAAACGGTGTCCAAACGCTACGAAACTTTTTGACGATTTTTTTCTGGACAAAAGAGACCTAGAAGCTTCGGGAGGAGACCAGACGCGAAGCGAGGAGACGACAAGGCAACAGTGCGCGCCCGGGGGGTAGGGCGCACCCTGTTACCTTGTGGGCCCCACGTGGCTCCGTCTGACCTAATTCCACTTCTATAAATTCTCAAATATTGGGAAACCCCCAGAGAGCCACCCGAAAGACTTTTTCTGCCGCCGCAAGCTTCTATTCTTCCGCGATCCCATCTGGAGGCCTTTTCCGGTACTCTGCCAGAGGGGGAATTGATCACGGAGGGCTTCTACATCATTCTTGCTACCCTTCCGATGATGCGTGAGTAGTTTACCACAGACCTACAAGTCCATAGCTAGTAGCTAGATGGCTTCTTCTCTCTCTTTGATCTTCAATACAATGTTCTCCTCGATCTTCTCTCTCTAGTGAAAACTATGCCCCCCGGGTCTACTTTTATCATATTATAAAAACCAAAAATAACTTGCTGCAATTTTATACTTTTTATTTTACTTTTCTTTTTATCTATCTATCACTATCAGAATTAATCCTTGCAAGTAACGAGTTCAAGGGGATTGACAACCCTCTTGCCCGCGTTGGGTGCAAGTATTTGCTTTTGTGTGTGTAGATGCTGAAGACAAGAGTTTGCGTGGTTCTCCAATTGGTTCGATAACCTTGGTTCTCACTGAGGGAAATACTTATCTCTACTATACTGCTTCACCCCTCCTCTTCGGGGAAAATCCCAACGCAGTTTACAAGTAGCAGAAAGAATTTCTGGCGCCGTTGCCGGGGAGACATTATCAAATTCTTATTAGGTTCCTACATACAAACTATCATCTACTTGCTCTACTTTTTATTTGCCTTTTTATTTTCCTCTCTTTTTCATCTCCCTCCACTTCTCATAAAAATAAAAATCACAAAAATATTTTGCTTTGTTAGTTTGCTTGTTTGCTTGCTTTGTCACCATGTCTCAAGAGAACACTAAGTTGTGTGAATTTTCAAATACTAATAATAATGATTTTATTAGTACTCCAATTGCTCCTCCCTCCACTAGTGCGAAGTCCTATGATATTAATGCTGCATTGCTAAATCTTGTTATGAAAGAACAATTTTCTGGAGATCCTAATGAAGATGCTGCATCCCATCTTAATACCTTCGTTGAATTATGTGATATGGAAAAGAAAAAAGATGTGGATAATGATATTATTAATTTGAAATTATTTCCTTTCTCACTGAGAGATCGTGCTAAAACTTGGTTTTCATCCTTGCCTCGCAATAGTATTGATTCATGGGATAAGTGTAAGGATGCTTTTATTGCCAAGTATTTTCCTCCCGCTAAGATTATTTCTCTTAGAAATCAAATTATGAACTTTAAGCAACTTGAGCATGAACATGTTGCACAATCTTGGGAGAGAATCAAAATTAATGATTAGAAATTGTCCCACCCATGGTTTAAGCTTATGGATGGTAATACAAAATTTCTATGCGGGACTAAACTTTGTGTCGAGAAATCTTCTAGTCTGCTGCAGGTGGTACTTTTATGGAAATCACATTGGGAGAAGCTACAAAACTCCTTGATAATATTATGACAACTTATTCTCAATGGCACACCAAACGAGCTCCAACTGGTAAGAAGGTAAACTCTATTGAAGAAGTTTCTACTTTGAGTGAGAAAATGGATGCTCTTATGAAAACGTTGCTAGTAAAAATGCTCATGTTGATCCTAATGATGTGCCACTATCTACTTTGATTGAGAAAAATAATTATGCTATTAATGTGAATTTTGTCTCTAGAAATAATTTCAACAACAATGCTTATAGAGGTAATTTCAATCCTAGACCGTATCCCAGTAATTCCTCTAATAATTATGGTAATTCCTATGGTAATTCATACAACAACAATAATAATAGGATACCTACTGACCTTGAGAACCAAATTAAAGAATTTATTAGTTCTCAAAAGATTTTCAATGCTATGGTAGAAGAAAAACTACATAAAGTTGATGATATGGCTAGAAACATGGATAGAATTGCTCATGATGTGGATACTCTTAAAATTAAAATTTTGCCACCTAAGAATGATATTAATGAGTCTATCAAGTCTATCCAAGTCTCCATTAATGAAAGTAAAGAAAGAACCTCTAGGTTGAGAGCTAAGCGAGAATTCCTAGAAAAAGCCCTTCCACCCGGTTTTTATCGCAATCATGATGAGGATATTAAAATGATTGGTGTCTCACCTATTGAATCTTTGTTTAGTAATATAAAACTTGATGAAAAGGGGACTAGATATGAGTCACCTTTAGCTAGAAGGCGTCCCAATTGTTCGGAGGGTGATGATCTTAATGATAAAAATGATAAAAGTGGGTTTGGAGAGGTCAAGACTTTAAATAATGATGTGCCATGATACGTCCATTTTGCATCATGTTTACCTACTATTATTTATAGTGTTTTTAATCAATATAACACTTTGTGGAGCAATTCTAATGCCTTTTCTCTCTTAATATGCAAGATTTACACAAGGAGGGAGAATGCCGGCAGCTGGAATTCTGGACCTGAAAAAGCTATGTCAGAGATACCTATTCTGCACATCTCCAAATGAGCTGAAATTTCATGGAGATTTATTTTGGAATAAATAAAAAATACTGGAAGAAATAAATACCAGAGGGGGCCACCCAGGTGCCCACGAGGAACCAGGGCGCGCCACCCCCCCCAGGCGCGCCCTGGTGGCTTGTGGGGCCCCTGGCCAGCCTCCGGTGCCCATTTTCTGGTATATAAGCCCATTTGCCCTAGAAAAAATAAGGAGAAGACTTTTGGGATGTAGCGTCGCCGTCTCGAGGCGGAACTTGGGCAGGAGCACTTTTGCTCTCCGGCGGAGAGATTCTGCCGGAGAAACTTCCCTCCGGGAGGGGGAAATCGAAGCCATCGACATCACCAACGATCCTCTCATCGTGAGAGGACCAGTCTTCATCAACATCTTCACCAGCACCATCTCATCTCAAACCCTAGTTCATCTCTTGTATTCAATCTTTGTCTCAAAACCTCAGATTGGTACCTGTGGGTTGCTAGTAGTGTTGATTACATCTTGTAGTTGATGCTAGTTGGTTTATTTGGTGGAAGATTATATGTTCAAATCCATTACGCTATTCAACACCCCTCTGATCTTGGACATGAATATGATGTGTGAGTATTTACTTTTGTTCTTGAGGACATGGGAGAAGTCTTGTCATAAGTAATAAGTAATCATGTGAATTTGGCATTCGTTCGATATTTTGATGATATGTATGTTGTTGATACTCTTAGTGGTGTCATGTGAACGTCGACTACATGACACTTCACCATCTTTGGGCCTAAGGGAATGCATTGTGGAGTAGTAAGTAGATGATGGGTTGCTAGAGTGATAGAAGCTTAAACCCTAGTTTATGCGCTATTCCGTAAGGGGCTGATTTGGATCCATATGTTTAATGCTATGGTTAGATTTATCTTAATTCTTCTTTCGTAGTTGCGGATGCTTGCGAGAGGGGTTAATCATAAGTGGGAGGTTTGTTCAAGTAAGAACAGCACCCAAGCACCGGTCCACCCACATATCAAATTATCAAAGTAGCGAACGCGAATCAAACAAACATGATGAAATGACTAGATGAAATTCCCGTGTGTCCTCAAGAACGCTTTACTTATTATAAGAGATTGTTCCGGCCTGTCCTTTGCCACAAAAGGATTGGGCTACCTTGCTGCACTTTTAGTTACTATTGCTACTTGTCACTTGTTACAAATTATCTTGCTATCAAACTAGTTACCGACAATTTCAGTGCTTGCAGAAAATACCTTGCTGAAAACCGCTTGTCATTTCCTTCTGCTCCTCGTTGGGTTCGACACTCTTACTTATCGAAAGGACTACGATTGATCCCCTATACTTGTGGGTCATCATGCCCACTACTTTGGATTACAAGGACTTTAATTATGATAATTGTTCTTTGATTGAATGTATTTCCTTGTTATAATCCATGATAAATTCACCTAATGCTTACGAACAAAATAAAGCTTTTAGTAAACATATTGTAGAAGCTATGATAAAGGCTCATGAAGAAAAGCTAGAATTGGTGGTTTCTATACCTAGGAAATTGCATGATGAATGGGAACCTACTATTAAAGTAAAGATTATGACTGTAATGCTTTGTGTGATCTAGGTGCTTGCGTTTCCACTATACCAAAATCTTTATGTGATGTGCTAGGTCTCACCAAAATGGATGCATGTTCCCTTAATTTGCATTTAGCGGATTCAACTACTAAGAAACCCTTGGGTAGAATAAATGATGTGCTCATACTTGCTAATAGAAATTATGAGTCCGTGTATTTCATTGTGCTTGATATTGAATGCAATCCGTCTTGTCTTGTAATACTTGGTAGGCCTTTCCTACGAACCATAGGTGCTATTTGTTGGTGCAATATTTGCCCACTTGTGTTTTGGAGATTGTTGACAGAAACACGCGTGGACTGATTTGTTTGCTAGTGCACATAGAGAGAAATAGTCCATGCAGAACCGAATTGAATGCCATCTTTGGTGTCAACTTCGAGGAACTTCATCGTAGGATATCTGAGATGCAGAGATGATTCAGTTATATCTCTCGAAGCCTTGCAGGCGAGAAGAGTGATATGAAGAAGATGGCCCCTTAAAATTATTGCTGACTGCTACTTGTAAAGTGCGTTGGGATTTCCCCGAAGAGGAGGGGTGAAGCAGTACAGTAGAGATAAGTATTTCCCTTAGTGAGAACCAAGGTTATCGAACCAATAGGAGAACCACGCAAATTCCCGTCTTCAGTACCTACACACACAAAAGCAAATACTTGCACCCAACGCGGGCAAGAGGGTTGTCAATCCCCTTGAACTCGTTACTTGCAAGGATTAATTCTGATAGTGATAGATAGATAAAAAGAAAAGTAAAACAAAAGTAAATAAATTGCAGCAAAGTATTTTTGGTTTTTTTAGAAATATGATAAAAGTAGACCCGGGGGCCATAGTTTTCACTAGAGGCTTCTCTCTCGAACACATAGCATACGGTGGGTGAACAAATTAATGTTGGGCAATTGATAGAAAAGTGCATAGTTATGACGTTATTCATGTCAATGTTCATGTATATAGGCATCACGTCTGTGACAAGTAGACCGACTCCTGCCTGCATCTCCTACTATTACTCCACCAATCGACCGCTATCCAACATGCATCTATGGTATTAAGTTCTTGACAAACAGAGTAACGCTTTAAGCAAGATGACATGATGTACAAATATAGTGTGTGCAATATGTTCGTGCATCGCATACGATTACATTTGACGATGCGTCTGCACTAGCACTCCCAATCATGGACGGTTTTTGGGTCGTGTGGGAAGACCCTCCCCCCTATCGCACACACAGGCAAGGCGACGGTTTAAAACTCTGTCGCGGAAAGGGGGTAAAAACCGTTTGTATAGCATCTCGCTGTACCAGTGGTGCCCACATATCCACCATACATTTTCTGAGAGAGAACCACCTACTCATGTGTTGAGATCAAGATATTCCAATCCTACCATTCGAACCTTGATTTCTAGCCTTCCCCAAGTTTCTTTCCACTCAAATCTTTCTTCCACCATAGCCATATCTGTGAGAGAGTGTTTGAGTGTTGGGGAGACTATCACTTGAAGCACAGGAGCAAGGAGTTCATCATCAACACACCGTCTATTACCTTTTGGAGAGTGGTGTCTCCTAGATTGGTTAGGTGTCACTTGGGAGCCTCCAAGATCATGTGGAGTTGAACCAAGGAGTTTGTAAGGGCAAGGAGATCCCCTACTTCATGAAGATCTACCCCGAGTGAGGCTAGTCCTTCGTGGACGGAAGCCATGGTGGAATAGACAAGGTTGCTTCTTCGTGGACCCTTTGTGGGTGGAGCCCTCCATGGACTCGCGCAGCCGTTACCCTCCATGGGTTGAAGTCTCCATCAACGTGGACGTACGACAGCACCATCTATCGGAACCACGCCAAAAATCATCGTGTCTTCATGGCGTTTGAAATCTCCGATCCCCTCCTTTCCTTACATGTGCAATGTTTTACTTTCCGCTGCTATACTCTTAGAATTGCATGTGTAGGGTCTTACTTGACTTGATATACTTGCTAAAATCTGTCCACAACTAAAATTGGGAAAAGGATAGTTTTTATTTGGTTAAGTAGTCTAATCCCCCCTAGACATACTTTCGATCCTACAAGTGGTATCAGATCATTGGTCTCCATTGCATTGGTCTCACAACCTAGGAGAGTATGGCGTCTAGTGAGGGTAACTATCACTATAGAGGTCCATATTTTGATGGTACAAACTTTGCTAGTTGGAAGCATAAAATGAAAATGCATATTCTTGGTCATAACCCCGCCGTTTGGGCTGTTGTTCGTGTTGGCTTGCAAGGTGAATTCTTTGAGGATGATAAGGAACCGGATCGTGAAGCAACCGCGGAAGAATTGAAGATGTTGCAATACAAAGCTCAAGCTTGTGACATTCTCTTCAACGGTTTGTGCCCCGAGGAGTTCAACAAGATCAGCCGCCTCAAGAATGTAAAGGAAATTTGGGATACTTTGGTTGATATGCATGAGGGTACCGAGTCCGTCAAGAAATCTAAGTTGGATGTGCTTCAAAGTCAACTTGACAAGTTCAAGATGAAGGATGGTGAAGGAGTCGCTGAAATGTACTCTAGGCTTGCTCTCATCACAAATGAGATTGCCGGCTTAGGAAGTGAAGAGATGACCGACAAATTCATCATCAAGAAGATCTTTAGAGCTTTGGATGGAAAATACGATACCGTGTGCACATTGATCCAAATGATGCCAAATTACAAAGATCTCAAGCCCACGGAAGTCATTGGAAGGATTGTTGCTCATGAGATGTCACTCAAGGACAAAGAGGAGCTACACAACAAATCAAGTGCTGCTTACAAAGTCTCAACCGATGCTCTCACAACTTGAAGCGACAAGCTAGTATCCAATGAAGAGATAAGCCTAATGGTGAAAAGATTCAACAAGTTTTACAAGAACAAAGGAAAAGAAAGAAGCTCAAGCTCAAGACACTATGAGAAAAGATCATCAAGTCGTGACCGTAATTGCTACAATTGTGGAAGACCCGGACACTATTCCAATGAGTGTACGGCATCTCACAAGAAAAGAGACGAATCACCAAGAGGAAGATATAGAAGAGATGAATCACCTCACAAGGAGAGAAGGAGTAGGGATGATTGTTATGAACGAAGATCCTCTTGAAGAAGCAAGGATTCGGAAAGGAAGGACAAGTCATCCAAGAGCTACACTAGAAGAAGTCATCAAGCTCATGTTGGTGAATGGATTTCGGGGCTCCGACTCCGACAACCACTCCGAGAGAAGCTATCACTCCGACTCCGACTATAGTCAAGATGAAGGTGTTGCCGGACTTGCTCTTGTGTCATCCAACTCCTATGATCTATTTGACTCACCAAATGAAGGAATTGGAAGATGCTTCATGGCAAATGGCCTCAAGGTATCACACCCCGAATACTTTGACTTCAATAGTGATGATGATGATTTGCTTGGTGATGATGATTTACTTGTTGATAAGACTAGTGATGTGAGCTACAATGAAAATGCTAGTAATCATAGTCAAGAGGAAACGAATGACAATGCTATGAAGGAGATTGGACGTCTAACTAAAGAACTAAATGCTCTTAAGTTAGCTCATGAAACAACTCAAGAGGATCATAGAGAGCTTTTAAGAACTCATGAGAAACTACGTTTTGAGAAGCTAAATTTGGAGCAAGAGCATGAGTTTCTTAAAGCTATCAATGATGATCTTCGAAAGAAGAGTTCTTCATATCTTGCCAAACATTTACTCTTGTCTACTTTCATGCCCCAAGTTAAATCTAAACAAAGTAGAAACAAGGGTAAAAAGGGTTCTACCTCTAGTAGTAACAATAACAATGCTAAATCCAATGTTGTTACTTCTAGTAGTTCTATTGATTCCACTAATGATTCTCTTAGCCAAGTTACACTTGAGCAAGAAAATAATCTATTGAAAGGAATTATAGAAAAGGGTGTCTACAAGGCTTGCCGGGAGTAAGCAATTTGAGGAAATTGTGCGCAAGCAAGGAAGGCACCGGAAGAACCAAGGTATTGGTTTTGAACGAAAGTTCAATACCAATGGAGTTGAGTGGGAAGAAGATCAATACCCCAAGACGAAGTTTGTTCCTCAACAAGAGAAGTATGATCCTACTTCCTTCAAGGGAACACAAGCTCAAGATGATCTTCCACCACAAGACCACAAGCTAAAAGGCAAGGACAAGCTTCAAGAGGAGATTGACTCATTTGAAGAAGCACCTCAAGCCTTGGTCAAGTGGGTTCCCAAGACTTCATTAAGTGCTACTAAAACTCCAAGGATTCCCATCAATTTGATGTGGGTCCCAAAGAAGAAGAACTAGAGAGTTCTTGAGGGTGACTCCGCCAACAAACTTCACTCACATTCGTTTATGGCAAGAACTTGTGCAACCAACTTCAACGTCTTGCACTAGTTCATGGAGTCACAAACACTCTTGTTGGTAAGGCAAGGGACAACGTATTCAATGCATTCATGGACATCATCATATGTGCATTTCACTCTATGTCTATGGATATCTTTGTATGTTCCTTGTGTGGGACTAACCCATGTAGGTATTGAAAGTGCAAAACTCCAAGGATTGCTCCCAACTCTTGATGGTCTACATCAACATTGAGCATCCACATCTTCAACATCTACATGAAGTCATCATCGACAAAACCCAAGGTTAGTTCATCCCTCCTGGGGGGGGGGGATATCACATCTAGGGGGAGCTTTGCTCTAAGACTTGAGCTAAAGCAAATCTAATGGTGTGAACACATTAATGCTTTATGTAAAAGTGTTAACCCCACTTGTGCTTTAACGATGAGTATGACCTATGATCAAATGTTCTCATTTGGCTCCTAAGTCAATATACTCATATATAGATGACTATGTCATCGCCCATTGCTTGATAGATGCTAGAATTAGTTGTGCATGTTTGACACATATTTCAATTGCTATCTTATTGTGTGAGTATGTTGCAATGCATATTTTTCTTCATTCAAGGACATCCATTTGTTGTTTTGATTGTCTTGGTTTTTCTGGCCAAGTGGATGTACAAGAATGCCTAAGAACCTTCTCTAGCTATCTATTCTTTCCTGTCTCAAACTCTATTTTTGCTACATCACAAAAATTGAACAAGTCTTTTTCGGACCCTCCGGGTGAGGCGCACTCGGAGTCACCGATCTGTCAAGGACTGAACTCCAAAACCTTCTAGATGATTTTCGGTTAGACCAACCCATTCTCATTCGGTCTCACAGAAACCATTTAGACTGATCAGATTTTCAATCTCGGTGCAACCGACATGAATCGTCTCGGAGCCACCGACACGGCTAACTGCAAGCAGGTGCACGTCTTGGTGCCACCGATTCACTTCAAATCGGAGCCACCGACAGCCAGTGGGTATATATATATCCAGCGGGGGTCTGTTCGATTGAAATTTCTCAAAACCCTTCAAACCCGTGCCCATTGCTGCCGTCGCCAGGTCTCCGAACTATCGCCTTTGCGTCCAGCGCGCCCTCGCCATTGGATTCCGTTGCCGTCAACAGGAATCTCTCCCTCCGTTGCCGCCGTAGAGGATTTGCGCCAAGTTAGGGTAAAATCCAAATTCTGATTCAATGCACTAGGGTATTCGCCAAGATTCATGCCACAGTTTGCAATATTCATTCCTCATATAAAATTCCTTTGAACAGATTCGAGCAAAAGTTTTAGGTTTAAGTTTTCGCAGAATGCATCTCGGACCAACCGAATTAAAAAAACTAGAGTCACCGATTTGGCTTTAGCCATTGCACTAGTACCCCTCGGTGCCACCGAGTTGTACGAATCGGTGAAACTGAAAGTAAGTTTCTGTGAAACCCTAGCATATCGGAGACACCGAGCCACAAATCGGTTTGACCAAAACTGTGTGCCAAGTTTCTGTTGAGTGCTTCGGTATCACCGAAATGATCAACTCGGATGATCCGAAATCCCTTCTGTGAAAAGTTGAAACTAAGATTTGAACTCACTTTTTCAAAAAAAAAAACCAGCTGTCTTTTTGTGACGACTCATCTACTCTGCCCATACCCAACTATTCATAGGTCTGTTTGCAAGATATCAAATGCTAGTGACAGCCAAAACATGTCAGAGCAAGAAGCAGAGCTCAGTGCAGGGTCAAGCCCTGAGGGAAGTTACTTTGAAGGAGAAAGGAGCTCTCCAGAATTGCCTCAGGCAGCCAACAGATCAAGGAAGATGAAAAATTCTGATGATGATGATGAGGATTTTGCTGCTGAGGAAGCTACCTCCAAAAAGAAGAAGCCAGCTGTTGTAGCCAAGGAATATGGCACAAGGAAGGAAAGAGGAGTCACAAGAAAGATTTCAGAATCAGCTGCAGCCAAGCAAGGAATGACACTCACTCTTGAGGAGCCAAGTGGCTCAAAAGCAAAAGTTGCAGGCAAGAAGAGAGAGAGAAAACAAACTGCCCATGTGATCTTCAAGCCAACCTCCATGAGGAGAGATGATGCAACTGATGATGAAGAGGAAGAACCAACAAATCCACCTCCTGCAAAGCAACAGAAGCTCATGGCAAGTGCAATGAAATCTAGTACCTCCTCCAAGACAAAGAAAGCTACAACTACTAGACCCAAGAGAACCACAAGAGATGTTTCAGCTAAGGAGAAGAACAAGGCCCCAGTGCCTGAAGCTGAGGTTGATGATGAGCCACTAGTGCTCAAGAAGCTAAGGCCAAAGTTGCTTGATCATGATGACACTCACCCTATTACAGAAGATATTTAAGCAAGAAGGGATAATGGTCTGAGAAAATGGAGAGAGAATGATCCCTATTCCATCACGAGAAAAACAGCTTGTGACTATAGGTTTCACACTCGAGAGCAACAAGACTTTTATGAGACAGTGTTGCTAGACAAGAAACCAATAGTCAGTGACATGAGATGAGTCAAATGGGAGTACATTGATGAGAATGAAGATTATTTTCCTCATGTTCATGAGAGTTTCAAGCTTGCTGAAGTTGATACCTTCATTGGAAGGAAACTTACATCATGGAGTGATGAAATGATCATGCAATTCTATTCCACAACACATTTTTATCCAAATGGGAAGATTGTGTGGATGACTGAGGGAGTGAGATACCATTCCTCTATCACTGAGTGGGCTGCTCTTCTTGAAGCTCCAAAGGAAGAAGAGCATGATATTGATGTTTATGCTAAGCCCAAGGCAGACCACAATTACATGAAGAACATGTACAAGCCTATTCCAGAGAAGGATCTTGAGACACACAAGCTAGGGTCAGTGAAGCATTTGCTACCTGGTTTGGCCACCACCAACACTATTTTGAGGCATATCTTGATGCCCAAATCTGGAGATGACAAGATGATTCGTGGCCACTCCATCAACTTGCTGCACCTGTTTGATGTTCCACAGAAGTTCAAAGTTATGAGTCTGATTGTAGAGACCATAAAGAGGACTGCAGCTGACCAAAAGAGGTCATGTGGTTTTGCTCCGCACATTCAGTTGCTCATCAATTCCAAGGTTGGCACGAGCACATATCTTCTTGACCGAGAACACCTTCCATTGCTTCCTGAGTTCAAGGACAATGTAGTGGTGATGGATCCTTCTCACCCTACTTCTGCTGAGGCACATGCAAAGATTGAAGCAGCAAATGCAGCCAAGGATGCATCAGCCCCTAGCTCATCCACAACTCAGCTCAAGACCAAGTCTGATCAAATGACTTATCTGTTAGAAGCTACCCAGAGGATTGAACAAAGTCTGGCCAACTTTGTCAAGAATCAGGCAAGCTTAGAGCGGATTGTGGAAACAAAGTTTTATGATCTTGATGTGAAAGTCATAGAGATTCAGACAACCATGGAGAACCTTCAGAGAGATGTGGATAGAGTCAGAGAGTCTAACAGTGGTTATGAGAGACCTACCACAAAAAGGTTTCATACAGTGCCTAGGGCACCAAGGTCTGCAGCTGTACCTACTGCTGATGTGAGGACTACAGTTTCTGCCCCAGCTGCTGCTCGATCCGTTCCATCGACAGTGTCCACTCCACCAGCACAGCAGACTTCAGCCGAAGCTTTTACAGACGCAGTGAGCTCAACGCCATCGACGCACACCGGAGTTGCCAGCCAGAGATCTTCACCTCCAGGAGCTGCCGGAGATAGTGCCTAGAGTGACGAGTAGCTCTATACTCATTCGAGCTTTTTGGTACTTGTTGCCAAAGGGGGAGAATTTGTATAGATCTTTAGGCTTCAAGAGAGAGCGTCTTGTCTTTTGCTTCGTTTGATTTTCTTTGAGAGTGTTTGGTTCGTGCTTGCTACTTTGGTTTGTTATGCTTGAGACTACGTTGGTTGATTGTGTGTGCTTGATCATACAATGCTTCATGTTATGCACATTGGTTATCTTTATCTCTATCTATGTATGATCATTCACATGTGTTTTGGTGATGCGTGCTTACTATTCCACTCATATCATTTTGTTCGCTCTACCAAGTTGTATGTGACATGGAAGAGTCACCCATGATCCTAATCGATTGTGCATTTGCATTCAAACGCAAATTCTAAATAATGCACAAATTTAGGGGGAGCTCTTGCTTATCACATACTTCTCAAAGCGATGATACTATTCATTGATTATATCCTCTATCGAAGCTTTGATCTATATGTTGTCATCAATTACCAAAAAGGGGGAGATTGAAAGTACATTTGCTCCCTTGGTGGTTTTGGTAATTCATAACAACATATATCTCATTGAACTAATAAACATTCAAGTGAAAGATTTCAAGAAGTTCAATGATTGGCATGGCAAGGACTAGGGAATGTGGACCCCACAAAATGCTAAGGACATACATTGGCAAAAGCTCAAGACTCTTCATTTTTGGTTTAGTGATCCAAGATCACATTGAGTCCATAGGAAAGCCAATACTATTAAAAGGGGATGAGGTTTTGATAATGATCTGTTTGCTCAAGTGTTTAGTGATATTGCTCCAAAACCCTCAACCACTTTCTCTATCCAAACTTGTCCAAATCTCCAAAGTCAAACTCGGTTCCACCAAATCCCATTCTACCGGACCCACCAAGTTCATAAGGACAGTGCCACTAGCCAAACCCTAACATGTCAGATCCACCGATATGGATCTTGGTCCCACCGAGATGGCCTTGCCAACTCTCTGTCATCTGTTGCAATTATTTTGGTCTAACTAAGTTTGCAATCGGTGCCACCGAGATGGCTTGACCAACTTTCTGTTGCCTTGTTGCAATTATTTCGGTCTCACCGAGATGTTGCAATCGGTGCCACCGAAACGAGGTTTGGCCTACCATTTCACATCGGTCGCTCCGAGTTGTTTCCATTCGGTCCCACCGAAACTTTAAAAGTTAACATCTTTTGCATAGGTCGGTCTCACTGAGAATTCCAGTCGGTGCCACCGAGTTTGGTCAAAAGTGTGTAACGGTTGGATTTTGTGTGAAGGCTATATATACCCCTCCACCACCCTCTTATCAAGTAAGAGAGCCATCAGAACATGCCTACATTTCCACTATACATTTTCTGAGAGAGAACCACCTACTCATGTGTTTAGATCAAGATATTCCAATCCTACCATTTGAACCTTGATTTGTAGCCTTCCCCAAGTTGCTTTCCACTCAAATCTTTCTTCCACCATAGCCAAATCTGTGAGAGAGTGTTTGAGTGTTGGGGAGACTATCACTTGAAGCCCAAGAGCAAGGAGTTCATCATCAACACACCGTATATTACTTTTTGGAGAGTGGTGTCTCCTAGATTGGATAGGTGTCACTTGGGAGCCTCCAAGATCATGTGGAGTTGAACCAAGGAGTTTTTAAGGGCAAGGAGATCGCCTACTTCATGAAGATCTACCCCGAGTGAGGCTAATTCTTCGTGGACGGAAGCCATGGTGGAATATACAAGGTTGCTTCTTCGTGGACCCTTTATGGGTGGAGCCCTCCATGGATTGGCACAGCCATTATCCTCCGTGGGTTGAAGACTCCATCAACGTGGACGTACGATAGCACCACCTACCGGAACCACGCCAAAAATCATTGTGTCTTCATTGCGTTTGAAATCCCCGATCCCCTCCTTTACTTAGATGTGCAATGTTTTACTTTCCGCTACTATACTCTTAGAATTGCATGTGTAGGGTGTTACTTGACTTGATATACTTGCTAAAATCTGTCCACAACTAAAATTGGGAAACAGATAGTTTTTATTTGGTCAAGTAGTCTAATCCCCCCTCTAGACATACTTTCGATCCTACAATACGTAAGAAGCAATACGTGCCACACGGGGTGATGAATGCGGTCTTCTCCTCATCTTCCTTGGCCATAAAGATCCGATGATAACCAGAGTAGGCGTCAAGGAAAGAGAGTAAGTCACAGCCGGCAATGGAGTCTACAATCTGGTCAATGCGCGGCAAAGGGAAAGGGTCCTTTGGACAGGCTTTATTTATGTCAGTGAAGTCTATACAAAGCCTCCACTTCCCATTCGCCTTGTGCACTACCACTGGATTGGCTAACCACGTGGGGTGTAGCACTCCTCTGACCAGGCCTGCTGCTTCTAGCTTCTTGATCTCCTCGGCAATGAACTCTTGCCGCTCCAAGGCTTGCTTCCTGACCTTCTGCTTGACGGGTCTCGCATGAGGGCAGACAACAAGGTGGTGCTCAATTACCTCCCTAGGAACACCGGGGATGTCAGATGCTTGCCAAGCAAACACATCGACATTCGCCCGTAGGAAGGCAACGAGCTCGCTTTCCTATTTGTCATCGAGAGTGGCACTTATAGAAAAAGTGCCACTCATCCCATCCTCTTTCGCAGAAACTTGTTTGGTCACCGGCGCGGAGGCCTTGGCTTTCTTGCTCTTGCCGGTAGAGCTTTCTGGTGTGTCCTCAACAGGCATGCTACACTCTGAAGTACGCTTCCCGGAGTCCTTTCCAGAGGTCTTGCCGGTCTTCTTCTTCTTTCCTCCCCCGGGAGCTTTGACGGTAGGAGCAAGTGCCTTAATGGCAGATGCTGCCACTGCCTCCCGGTAGAGCTTGTCGGTGCAAATGATTGTGTCCTTGTGGTTTGACTTGATGGTGAGGACTCCCATCGGCGCAAATGATGCGGCCCAGAATTCCATTGTATGGCAGCGGCATCTTGATGACGTTGAAGACAATCTTCTTCGTCCTCTAGTTGAGGTCGCTGCCGAACGTGACCGGCAATGTAACTTGGTCCTTCGGCTTGTTCCTTCCCGGACTGATCCCTTGGAAACTGCCTATTTCCTCGAGATCCTTGCCGGGGATCTGCAGCCTCTTGATCACATCTGGAGAGATCAAGTTCAAGCCAGCCCCACCGTCAACCAACATCTTTGTCACCTTGAGGTTGCGAATTGTTGGTGAAACCAACAACGGTAAACACCCGACCGTAGTAGTGCAATCTGGGTGGTCCTCGGCGTCAAAGACGATGGGCGAGTGTGACCACTTGAGTGGCCTCTGTGCCTCTATTACCGGCTCTGCTGCATTGACTTCGCGGATCCACTGCTTCAGTTGCTGGTGTGAGGAGTGCAAAGATGCGCCTCCGTCAACATACATGGCATCCACCGCATTTTGGAACTCCTTGTCGGACCCATCTTCGTCCTCATCACCATCATCCTCTTCTTGCTAGCCCTAAGCAGCCTTCTCTTTCGGCTGCTTGGCCTTGTCGCGGCGGCCTCCACGGCCACTACGGTTTTGCTTGCCGGACCCACCGACACCATCCTGGCCCTTCTCCTTGTCACGCTTCTCGTACTCTTGCTTCTGCTTCTCGGCAAGTTACTCTACTTGCCGACACTGCTGGAGGTCGTGGCCCTTGGTGCAGTGGATCTTGCAGTATGGCCCATTGGTCTTACCGGCTTTCTTGCCTGCCGCAGCCTCCCGGCAGTCATCGCACCTGGCAACCTCCTTGCCGGGGGTGTCCTCCTTCGGCTTCTTGGCGGCGTTGGTGTCGCCGGAGCTCTCAACGGCCATCACAGTTTTGCCCTTGCGCTTCCTGTTTTTCTTCTGCGGGGTTGATGCGTCGTCATCTTCGGAATTGACGTCTGCACCAGCATCTTCCCCGGGGAGTATCCTTCCCTCCTCGGCACGTGCACACCTATCCACCACAGCGTACAGATCATTGATGGTCTTGACCTGCCCGAGATTCATCTCAGACCGCATTTTGCGGTTGCGCACATTCGTGTGGAACGCGACAACAACAGCTGTGGGATGGATGTCGGGGATGTTGTGGTGCACATGGCTGAATTGCTGTATGTACTTGCAGAGGTTCTTTCCATCCCTTTGGGGGATCACCTGCAAATCGCCGGGCTGGCCAGGGAGCTTGTGGCCACCCTGGTAAGCACCAACAAAATGATGGCATAGATCTGCCCAAGAAGAAATGGAGCCCTCAGGCAAGTTCATCAACCATGACCTGACGTTGGGCCGAAGTGCCAATGGGAAGTAGTTGGCAAGTACTTTCTCGTCTCATCCTCTGGTAGCCTCCACAGCGATGGTGTAGATGCTGAGGAACTCTGCTAGATTGAGCGCGCCGTCATACTTGTCGGGCAGCTCTGGCTTGAAGGCACGAGCGAACGGCCAGCGAACCTGCCGCTGCTCATGAGTAAACGCTGGGCACCCCACATCATAGGGCAAGTACCCAGAGGCTACTGGTGCGAGCACTTTCGCCGCCGGCCGGGCATGGTCGTCTGATTGACAGCGTGCTTCCCGGCGCCGCTCGATCTTCGTGCGGGTGTCTCCATCGCACTGCTCGCAGAGCACTTGGCGCTGATCTTGGCGGCACCGCGGATCCGGCAATGCCATAGACAACATGTCATGGTCGTCCGATCGGCAGGCCGGCCGCTGTGATGATGGTGGGCGCTAGGGCGACTGCACCGTTAGCGCAGCGTCTCCGGCAAGGAAGCCGGATGGCCCTGCCAGCATCGTGGGTGGTCGCCACGAGGGCCCCACGTCTTGTGTTTTGCCGGGATCGGCAAAACTGATGATACTCTGAATGGTGGCTCTCCATTCGTCCATCCTGTCTGGGCCTGGCAGGAAGTTCAAAAGTATTTGAACCCGCTCCATGGCCTCTGCCGCTATGGTTGGCATGGCGGGGAGCATGGAACGGGGCGTCGCTCGACTCCTGGCAGAGCCAGAAGGAGCTTCGTCACGTCCATGCCGCCGCGGCTCATGTTCACCAATGGACCGGCA
This sequence comes from Elymus sibiricus, assembly GCA_039707655.1. Taxonomy (NCBI): domain Eukaryota; kingdom Viridiplantae; phylum Streptophyta; class Magnoliopsida; order Poales; family Poaceae; genus Elymus; species Elymus sibiricus. The sequence continues at coordinate 307,474,824 of CM077672.1, forward strand.
TGGTGGTGGTGGTGGCGCCCCGTGAGCAATCGGAAGTTGCTGCATAGGGGTATTGCCATGCGGTCATCTGGAATAGCCAGCAACGTGGGGGAGCGTGTCATGCCCATCTTGTGACGGTCACAATTGTAACACCACATGTATTAAGCTACAGTGATCACCTTTTGATAATGCCAAGTCACAATGCTTGACAGTGCTTGATCATCATTTGCATCATATCTCATTTCAAATTCCAATTCAAATTGAAAATCAAATATGAAGTGCAAATAAAAGTTGTTCCAATTTGAAAACTAAAATGTTCATTAATTAGCAAATAATCCATAACTAATTATGTTAAGAAAAACAACATCACCTAAATTCCCTAGATGAGTCTAACATCCTAAAATAGTAACAAAACAGCAACATTTAATCCCTTTTTATTTTATAAAAATTCAAATGAATTCAACTATTACCCCAACCAATTTCTGGCAGTGCTAGATACTGCCTAATATTTGATTTGACCAATCGCATATTTTACAAAAGTCAATTTGTGGCTAAACCAAATACAAACAGAAAAGAATAAATGAAAACAGAAAACAAAAAAAGGAAAAAGGCCTAACGCTACTGTGCGACTAGGCCTAAGTCAAATAGTGTGGCCCAGCCCACCACCGCGCTCGTCCCCTACCTCTCTCTCTCTCTCCTATGTGTGTCAGCACACGCGCCCGCCGAGACGGCGATGGCCAGCTGTTGGCCATCCGCCGGCGTCGCTGCCGCCATGGGGTTGGATAAGGGCACCTCCCGCGACCCCTTGGCTAACCCTAGCCTCTTCTCTCCCTCTCCCTCTCGCTCGCTCGACCTCTCTCTCTCGCGCCCGAAAGCTCCCATCGCCGCCCCCGTCGATCCCGCGGCCACCGGCCTCCCCACGACTCGCCGACATGCCGTAGGGCTCCGCCGTAGTCCTCTACGTCAGCTGCGCCCAGTCATTGGAGCCGGGAGCCACTGAGTCAAGCCCGGCGACCTCTTCTTCGTCCTCGGCTCCGACGAACGCCGACGACGAATCCGGCGACATCGAGCCTCCCCCGCGCCCGCATTGCTCACCTGCAGGCTCACTGTAAGCCTCGCCGTCTTCTCCCCCTCTTCCCCGTACGATTCCGTCACCGTAGCCACCGCTGCCGCCTCGCCCGAGCTCGCCGCCGCCCTCCATGTCGCCGCCGTGCGCTCAGCCGCTGTTAAGCGCGTACGAGCTCGCCGTTGAGCTCGTGGGATTCCCCGGAACCCAACGCGCACACGCGCACGTTTTGCCGTGGCCTACGTCGCCGATCCCGACAACGGCCGAAGTCCGGCGCCGCCCGCGGTGGTCGCCGTCGACGCTCCCGACCTCCTCGCGCGCTGCAACCACTGCCATTGGACGCGGCGCATTCCCAGCACCCCGTAGAGCCCAAGCCCGACCCCAGCCGTGCCATGTACGCGTTTTCTGGCCAACTCCGCCGACGCACCGCCGCGCGTTTTGGTCGCCGGTGCGATTCCGGCGACGTCGCCGACGTGACGCTAACCTGGCGCCGACGTGGCGCCCCCCTGTGATGCTGACGGGTGGGCCCAGTTGACCCGTTGACTGGGTCAACCCGCTGACTGGGCTGGCCCAACCACTGACATGTGGGCCCCGCGTGTAATTAAATTAATTCAAACTTATAAGTTAATCCGGTAATTAGGTTAGTCGCTGACAGTGGGGTCCACCTACTAATTATACTCTGTTTAGATTAGATTAAACTCTAATTAAGCCACTGTGTATGACAAGTGGGACCCACTGGTCAGATTGATCAGTCCACCGACTCAGTTGACTGCTGACGCCATGCTGATGTCATGATGACGTCAGTGGCTACTGTTCTAGATAATTCAAATTAAATAATTTCAGAAATTCCAGAAAATGATTAAAACTTTGAAAAATCATATAAAATAAACCGTAACTCGGATGAAAATAATTTATATATGAAAAACGATTAGAAAAATATCAAGAATCCGATTATGTGGTCAAAATGCTTGACCATCACTCCTATCTAGGTGAACATGGATCTTTTTGCCCGTATTCGATAGATGAATAGTGCTTGACCTTAATAAAATAAATCCAGATAAATTCCTAAATTATCTAAAACAATTAGATAGGCAATATATCACCTCTGCATATCATTTAGGCATGTCATGCATCGCTGTTGCATTATTGCCGTGAAATTATTGTTTCTTCCCACTCCTTCTCTCCCGATAGACGCCGAGACCGCCGCCGACGCAGCTGATTACGACTACGCTCCAGACGAGCAGCCTTCAGACGACCAGCCCCTCTCAGCAGAGCTTCCAGGCAAGCAAACCCCCTTGATCATCCAGATATCGCCTATTCTTTCCCTCTTATTCTTGCATTAGAATTGCCCCTGCTACTGTTCTGATAGCTCCTATTCTGATGCATAGCCTGGTTTTGAAACCTGTTGTTGATACTTTTCCTGTTATCCTATATGCTTAGTATAGGCTGGTTAGTGATACATCAATGGCCCCACACCCTTGTCCTTGTTGCCACGCTTTCCCACCAGTGACTCAATCAGTATGATCGACGGTCAGAGACCAACACTTCACCGCACATTCCCCCTAAGTTGTTCGACTCTGCAGAGCTACCACCGAGTGCCGAGGGTGATACCTCTTATCTCACTTCCGATGATGCCTCTGTAGAATAGCTATCCGGATGTGGGTTATCGAGGGTGATTCCTCTTTCATCACCTCCGATAAAGTTTCCGTCGTGCAACTCCTCTTGTGTGAATCCATCGAGGGTGATTCCTCCGGGTTCACCTTGACCGATACTTCGGGTGGGAATCTATCAAGGGTGAATCCTCGGATTCCTTCTCGATACTTTGGACACACGGGGTACTTTGACTTTACTACTATCATTTGATAAAGACGCGTCGGCTCCAAGAGCACCCGCAAGCCGTGTGTTACCAAGTCGGAACGACAGGGATCCTGTTCGTCTCTGCGAGCTGCTAAATATGCCTAACGGATTTGGGTATTTGATATGAGTGGGTCGTTGGCCCTATACGCACTACCACCACATGGGATAATGGTTATGGACCCTCTACGTCATATGTATCAGCCGAAAGCTCTTCAGATGTCACAGCTCAGAGATGCAGGCTGATCGTTGGGGTGGGCTGGTTACGTCACTGGTGTATTCAGTGTCGCGCCTAGGCCCCGACCAGCCACGTAACGTGCAGGAGTGCAAAGGGCGATGGCCCAAGACCCCTTCGCACTTAGGATTTAGACCGGCGTGCTGACCTCTCTACTGAGCCTAGGTAGGACTGCGTCGTGTCGATCACCCGAGGCCGGGCATTACCTAGTAAGTGTGTCCGGCCAGATGTGATCGAGCGTGTTGGGTAACAGTAGTGCACCCCTGCAGGGAAGTTATCTATTCGAATAGCCATGTCCACGGTAATAGGACGCTCGGAGTTGTATCCTGATCCACTTCAACTACAAACTGATGATGATTCAATATTAAACTGTTAATACTGCTCTCGGGATCGCTGTCTCGCAGGGAGTCGAGAAAGGATCTCAGGGCGCTGCTACTATATAACCACTATTATATGTTACTGTGTTCTACTCTCTTCTGATGCTGCAAGATTGCTTCAAGATGCTAGTCTTAGATAGGCTAGGCTTCTCCTCCTCTATTCTGGCATTCTGCAGTTCAGTCCAAAGATATAGCCCCCTTCCTTTGATACCGATGCATACTTACATAGTTCTGATGTCAGTCTTGCGAGTACTTTGGATGAGTACTCACGGTTGCTTTGCTATCTTTTTCCCCATACCCGCTTGCTGAAATCAGACGACGGAGTCCCGGAGCCAGATGCCACCATAGGAGACTACTACCAGGAGAGCCCCGGAGGCACGTACTACTGGGTTGAGCCAGCCGACCAGGAGTAGTTCGGAGGCCCTAGGCAGGAGGCCTTCCCCTTTTCGATCAGTGTCGCTGTTTGTGCTAGCCTTCTTAAGGCAAACTTGACTAACTATGTATGTACCCAGATATTATTTGTGTGTATGACTTATGTATTCGGGTCCTCGTGACCCCTGGCTTGTAATATAAAGCTTGTATGACTTTTATTTGTGTTTAGAGTTGTGTTGTGATATCTTCCTGTGAGTCTCTGATCTCGATCGTGTGCATTTGCGTGCATGATTAGTGCACGGTCGAGCAGGGGCGTCACAAGTTGGTATCAGAGCCGACTGCCTGTAGGAAGCCCCCTTCCGATTCCTTGGTCAAAGTTGAGTCTAGTCTTTGAAAACTGTTTTACTAACATTGCTGTGTGGGTTACGGGCCTACGTTGCCAATGGGTGGTATTAGGATCTTTTATTCCTCTTCCTTACTCTGGGATTCTCCTCTCTCTTCTATTCGGGTTACAAATTTACTAACTCTGACTCTAGGATCTCGTGATCACGTCCACCCGGAGCTTTGATTATCTGCAAGTTACTTCCTTAAATGCACGATGCAAAAATTCACTCACTGTCATTTGACAATCTTGAATTTCCTCTATTTTAGATGGATCGCTTGTTTCCGCCGCACCCTGCGACGCAGCTTGTACTGCGTACTTGGGCTCGTGATGCGACTGGTTTTCCAGCTATCCTGATCGCCCTCCTGACCAGATTGGGCTACCGATGGTACCCCGAGTACATGGTTTACGAGGATTACTGCGAGTTCAACCAGGAGTAGTACCATGCCGATGTTCGTATCTTTGATCAGCGGAATGACTCTGTCACCGAGTTGCACACTTTTCACGGTATCGGCGTGACGATTGATATGGCAGTCCATGACGCTGCCCATTCTGCTGTTGCACGTCTTCGTGGCGAGCATAGTCACTTGGATGACTCTGAGTTTCGATACATTCCGTATGCCCCTGCTGGAGATGATACCGGATACTACACAGCTGTCTGTGCCCCTTACGAGCAACGTCGATATGACCCGCAGATTTTGATTCAGTGCACTCAGGCTCTGGATCACACTGCCCGGTCTCTTGCCATCGAGTTGTTTGCCACTTGAGCACATCTCTACAATGCAATGACACAGTTGCTGCCAGCTGTTCGTGCAGGGATACATCCAGAGTACATCCTTTACCCGCGCAGGACTCAGATGCATTCAAGAATTGATTGGCCTGCTATTGGAGGTCACACACCCGCACGTGGACCTCTTCTTCTAGTTCGAGATCGGGTTCTGCATCATAGTGCTCATGGAGCGCAGGACCTTCCTGCCATGGACACTCATCGTCCGCACCTGCAGTTACCTCGTTTCAGTGGTTTTCCGCGACGTTGATGTAGCCTTTGCTACGTCCCGTTGTTGTATTCCTCACCGCGTGCCTGCGCGCCGCCTAGTATGTCTAGCTGTTTAATTTCTGAACTTGTGCTATCCGCGTGTAACCGACTCTGTGTATGGATCTGTATGTCTTAATTGACTATTGTTATGTATCTATTGCACTACTTATTCATTATCGTGTTACATCATGTTTGTCTCTAAACACTTGCGGTCACTTTTACTAAACTACCCCCTGTTAAATTTTAGCAGGATGGTTAGACCCGCAGGTCGTGGTCGTGGCCGTGCTCCCGAGCAGCCACCACCGCCAGACTATATGGCAGCTATGATGCAGCAATTCGAGCTGAACAGCCAGTTCATGGTTGGGATCATGGCTCAGTTTCCGCACCAGAACCAGAATGCTCAGGATCAGCAACCTGCCGCAATAACTCTGCAGGAGTTTGTGCGTCTCAGCCCTACTATTTTCCGCAACTCTGAACAGCCACTGGATGCTGATGACTGGCTTCGCGACATCACCTACGAGATGGTGTCTGCCAATGTCGCCCCCGCCAACTTTGTCACCTTCGCATCCTACTTCTTGAAGGGTGCCGCTGCTCAATGGTGGCACACCCACAGGAGTTCACTACCTGCTGGGACAGTCATTACCTGGATCGAGTTTCAGACTGTTTTTCGTGCCCGTTACATTGCTCAGGGAATCATGGATAGGAAGAAAAGAGAGTTTCACAACCTCACCCAGGGCAGTAAGACTGTCGAAGCTTATCAGCGGGAATTCCTTAACCTGTCCCGCTATGCTGAAGAAGACGTTGCCACAGATGCTCGCAGACAGGAGAAATTCCATGATGGACTCCACCTAGACCTCAAGCTTGCACTTGTTGTTCATGACTTCGCCGACTTTGCCACTCTGGTAAACAAGGCAATCCAGGTTGAGACCGCTCAGATGGAGCACAAGGAGTCACAGAAGCGCCAACGTGACCTTGGCTCATCTTCGAGCTCAGGACAAAGTCGTAAAATCTGGATTCCTAACAACATGTATCGTCCAACTGCCCCTGCGCTGAGGCCTTCTTATGCTGCACCTCGTCTGCCTCCTCCACCATCGAGGCAGCCAAGAGCTCAAGCTGCTCCACCACGTGCTGCTCCTCTTCGTCCTGAAGATGGTCTGTGTTTCAAGTGTCGCCGCCCAGGCCACCTTGCCAAGGACTGCCGCCAGAATCAGACTCAGTTGGCACTTCTTCCTACTGGCCATGGCAATGGCCGTGGCAACAACCAGACCCGCAACTATAATACTAGGTCTTCTGCTTATGGTCGTGGACAGGCTTACCACGTCGATATTGAAGAAGTTCAGGATCAACCTGAAACTGTGATGGGTACCCTTCTCGCTAACTCAGTACCTGCTTCTGTTTTATTTGATTCAGGAGCATCGCATTCATTCATGACAGAAGCATTTGCATTAGCACATGACATTGCATTCCAAAAGATGAACCTACCAATAGTTGTCCGCACCCCTGGAGGCCAGTGTCAAACCACCATGATGGCACACAATGTCACCGTTGAAATCAATGGACTTGAATTCCTTGTTTCACCCATCATCCTGAAAACTTCCACCATAGACCTCATTCTGGGAATGGATTGGTTAAAAGCTCACATTGCTTCGATCAATTGTGCCACCAAAGTCGTCCAACTCCTTCACCCCTCCGACGAGATAGTGAACTATACCGCCCGAATTACCCGGAATGCCGAAGCTCAGATATATGCTCTGAATGCTTTGAATGCTTCACCTCTTGAGGGAATTGAGAACATTCCAGTCGTTCGCGAATTTCCGGACGTCTTTCCAGAAGAACTTCCAGGAATACCCCCTGTTAGAGCCTTTGAATTCGTCATCGACTTGAAACCAGGCACCACTCCTATTGCCAAGCGCCCATACAAGATGCCGCCGCATGAACTCCTTGAGCTTAAGGAGGAAATCGACAAGTCACTTAAAAAGGGTTTCATCCGCCCCAGTTCTTCTGCTTGGGGAGCGCCTTCTCTCTTTGTTAAGAAGAAGGATGGAATGAACCGATTGGTCCAGGACTATTGGCCTATTAACCAAGCAACAATCCAGAACAAATATCCACTTCCCCGGATCAACGATCTTTATGATCAACTTGCTGGATCCTCTATGTTCTCTAAGCTCGACTTAAGGTTGGGTTATCATCGGATCCGAGTTCGTAAAGAGGATATTCCGAAGACCGCCTTCGTTACCCGTTATGGATCATACGAGTACACCGTTATGTCCTTCGGATTAACTAATGCTCCAGCAACTTTCTCTCGATTGATGAACTATATCTTCATGGACTACCTCGACAAATTCGTCGTGGTTTATTTGGATGATATCCTTATATTTTCCAAGAATGAAGAAGAACACGCCGAACATCTTCGGCTTGTATTGGAGAAACTCCGAGAACACCAGCTTTATGCCAAGTTTTCCAAGTGTGAATTCTGGTTATCTGAGGTGACTTATCTTGGTCATGTGATTTCCAAGGATGGCATTGCTGTTAACCCAGAACGAGTTTAGGCTATTCTTGACTGGACTCCTCCGCAAACTGTTAAGCAAGTCAGAAGCTTTCTCGGTCTCGCTAGCTATTGCCGCCGTTTCGTCGAGAACTTCTCCAAGATTGCTAAGCCACTCACTGATTTGCTTCACAAAGGCAAGAAGTTTGAGTGGATGGAAAAGTGCCAAGAAAGTTTTCAGACACTTAAAGATAAGTTGACATCTGCCCCAGTTCTAGCACCCCCAGATACTCGCAAGGACTTTGTGATATATTGCGACGCATCCCGTCAAGGTTTAGGTTGTGTCCTAATGCAAGAGCGCAAAGTGATTGCTTATGGCTCTCGTCAGTTGCGTCCTCACGAAGATAAGTATCCAACCCATGATCTTGAATTAGCAACAGTTATCTATGCTCTGAAGCTGTGGCGACATTACCTTCTCGGTAATCGTTGCGAGATATACACGGACCACCAAAGTCTGAAGTATCTGTATACTCAACCAGATTTGAACCTCCGCCAACAAAGGTGGCTCGAGACGATAACTGACTATGACATCGATATTTCTTATACCCCTGGCAAGGCTAATGTAATGGCTGATGCTTTGAGTTGCAAGTCTTATTGCAACAACCTCATGGTTCAGCAAGCACAACCCCTTCTTTACGAAGAACTTCGCAAGTTGAACCTTCACATTGTCCCACAGGGTCATCTCAATACCCTGGTTGTTGAACCAGATCTCGAGGACCTCATCAAGCATATACAGAAAGCTGACTCTGAGGTCGAGAAAATTAAGCGCGATCTCAAAAGGGGAAGGCCCTCATTCTTCACTATAGATGCTGATGGCACCTTGTACTTCAAAAATCGCTTAGTGGTTCCTAGAAAGGACAATCTGGATCTGACCCCGCGCATCATGAAAGAAGCTCATGATACGCCTCTTTCAATTCACCCCGGTAGCACCAAGATGTACCAAGACATTCGACAGAGATACTGGTGGCCTGATATGAAGCGAGACATTGCTCGCTATGTTGCTGAGTGTGACGTTTGTCGTCGCATCAAAGCATAATATCAAAGGCCTGCTAGAACTCTGCAACCACTTACTATTCCAGAATGGAAATGGGCATTGTTCAAGAATTCATCCGATTAATCAGTTAACGGTCCAGTTAATCGCTACTCGTTGCGTGGCCGACTCGAATAACACCTATTCGTCGCGTTAACTTGTCAGGCCGATTAAATGGCCTATTAGACCGATTAATCGATTATTAGGCCGATTAATCCTTCCTGGCCCATTAACTGGTGGGCAAACAAAGCCCGATTATCTGGCACATAACCCTTCCTAGCCCACTCCCGCTCCTAAATAGCTAGGGTTTGGCCCTCCTCATGTCCTAGATGGCATGGTCATGTCCTCATTGGCGCATCCTCGCTTCTCCTCCTCCATCTGCACGCTGCTACTTCCCCTCCTCCTTTGCGACCAGCCATCTCCAGCAACCAACACGTTTCAGACGCCCCACACGGCTGCCTTCACCTTCCCTCTGCGTGTTGCAGTCATGCGGCCGCCATCTCTCGGAGTTGCAACCCAGGCAGAAATCAGCAAAAAAATGTTGTTGTATACATATTTGTTGTTCATTTTCGACTCCCACATGGATGTTTGCTGATGATTGTTGTTGTATACATGTTCATGATCTATTGAAAAAAGAAAATAGTACCATTTACTTCATATTTGCAATGTACATTTTTTATAGCATTCAAGTTCTATTATCTCCATACAAATTTCTTGTCCATTGGGTTTAAAACTCCACCGATTAATGGTCTGCCGATTAATCCAGTTAATAGGCCGATTCACCGATTAATCTCTACTCCTAAGCCGAGCGAGCAGGTACCAGTTAACGATTTCCTCAACATTGGAAATGGGACAAAGTTGAAATGGAATTCATCACTGGTTTTCCCAGATCGCAGAAGGGTCATGATGCTATCTTTGTCGTCATTTACCGATTCTCAAAGGTTGCTCACTTTCTGCCAGTCAAGGAGACAATCACTGCTAGTCAATTAGCAGACTTATATGTTTTCAGAATCGTGTCACTCCACGGTATTCTGTTGGAGATCAGTTCAGATTGTGGCAGCCTCTTTACCTCAAGATTTTGGAACAGTTTCCAAGAAGCTATGGGAACTCATCTGTCTTTCAGCACCGCTTTTCACCCCCAGTCCCAGGGACAAGTTGAATGAGTCAATCAAGTGCTTGAAGATATGCTTCGAGCTTGTGTAATCTCATTCGGTAAGAAATGGGAGGAATCTCTTCCGTATGCTGAATTCTCATACAACAATAGCTATCAGGCTAGTTTGAAGATGGCACCATTTGAAGTTCTCTATGGACGTAAGTGCCAAACCCCTCTGAATTGGTCAGAAACTGGGGAACGGTCACTCGTTGGTCCGGACATTATTTAACAAGCTGAAGAACAAGTCCGCATTGTCCATGAACATTTGAAAGCTGCCCAGTCTCGCCAGAAGAGCAATTATGACTGAAAACATCAGGTAATGGTCTATCAACCTGGCGAACAAGCTTGCCTTCATGTCACTCTGATGAAAGGCACTCATCGATTTGGAATCAAGGGCAAGTTAGCTCCTCACTACATTGGCCCGTTCCTTATTCTCGCCCGTCGAGGAGAAGTGGCATACCAATTGGAATTGCCGCCGAACCTTTCTCAAGTGCATGATGTCTTTCATGTGTCACAACTTCGTCGTTGTTTCAAGGATCCTATCCGAGCAGTGGATCATGAAATGCTTGAATTGCGAGATGATCTTTCTTATCAAGAGTATCCGATACGCATTCTTGATCAAGCTGAACGACGAACCCGTCAGAAGGCAATCAAGTTCCTTAAAGTTCAGTGGTCGAATCATTCTGAAGATGAAGCCACTTGGGAACGCGAGGATCGTCTTCGTGAAGAATACCCCACTTTCTTTCAGTCTACCTCTTAATTCTCGGGACGAGAATTTCTTTTAGAGGAGGAGAATTTTAACACCCCATGTATTAAGCTACAGTGATCACCTTTTGATAATGCCAAGTCACAATGCTTGACAGTGCTTGATCATCATTTGCATCATATCTCATTTCAAATTCCAATTCAAATTGAAAATCAAATATGAAGTGCAAATAAAAGTTGTTCCAATTTGAAAACTAAAATGTTCATTAATTAGCAAATAATCCATAACTAATTATGTTAAGAAAAACAACATCACCTAAATTCCCTAGATGAGTCTAACATCCTAAAACAGTAACAAAACAGCAACATTTAATCCCTTTTTATTTTATAAAAATTCAAATGAATTCAACTATTACCCCAACCAATTTCTGGCAGTGCTAGATACTGCCTAATATTTGATTTGACCAATGGCATATTTTACAAAAGTCAATTTGTGGCTAAACCAAATACAAACAGAAAAGAATAAAAGAAAACAAAAAACAAAAAAAAGGAAAAAGGCCTAACGCTACTGTGCGGCTGGGCCTAAGTCAAATAGTGCGGCCCAACCCACCACCGCGCTCGTCCCCTACCTCTCTCCCTCTCTCCTATGCGTGTCAGCGCGCGCGCCTGCCGAGACGGCGATGGCCAGCTGTTGGCCATCCGCCGGCGTCGCTGCCGCCGTGGGGTGGATAAGGGCACCTCCCGCGACCCCTTGGCTAACCCTAGCCTCTTCTCTCCCTCTCCCTCTCGCTCGCTCGACCTCTCTCTCTCGCGCCCGAAAGCTCCCATCGCCGCCCCCGTCGATCCCGCGGCCACTGTCCTCCCCACGACTCACCGACATGCCGTAGGGCTCCGCCGTAGTCCTCTACGTCGGCTGCGCCGAGTCATTGGAGCCGGGAGCCACCGAGTCGAGCCCGGCGACCTCTTCTTCGTCCTCGGCTCCGACGAACGCCGACGACGAATCCGGCGACATCGAGCCTCCCCCGCGCCCGCATTGCTCACCTGCAGGTTCACTGTAAGCCTCGCTGTCTTCTCCCCCTCTTCCCCGTGCGATTCCGTCACCGTAGCCACCGCTGCCGCCTCGCCCGAGCTCGCCGCCGCCGTCCATGTCGCCACCGTGCGCTCAGCCGCTGTTAAGCGCGTACGAGCTCGCCGTTGAGGTCGTGGGGTTCCCCGGAACCCAACGCGCACACGCGCACGTTTTGCCGTGGCCTACGTCGTCGATCCCAACAACGGCCGAAGTCTAGCGCCGCCCGCGGTGGCCACCGTCGACGCTCTCGACCTCCTCGCTCGCTGCAACCGCCGCCAATGGACGCGGCGCGTTCCCAGCATCCCGTAGAGCCCAAGTCCGACCCCAGCCGTGCCCCGTACACGTTTTCCGGCCAACTCCGGCGACGCGCCACCACGCATTTTGGTCGCCGATGCGATTCCGGCGACGTCGCCGACGCGACGCTGACCTGGCACCAACGTGGCGGCCCCCTGTGACACTGACGGGTGGGCCCAGTTGACCCGTTGACTGGGTCAACCCGCTGACTGGGCTGGCCCAGCCACTGACATGTGGGCCCCGCATGTAATTAAATTAATTCAAACTTATAAGTTAATCCAGTAATTACGTTAGTCGCTGACAGTGGGGTCCACCTGCTAATTAGACTCTGTTTAGATTAGATTAAACTCTAATTAAGCCACTGTGTATGACAAGTGGGACCCACTGGTCAGATTGACCAGTCCACCGACTCAGTTGACTGCTGACGTCATGATGACGTCACTGGCTACTGTTCTGGATAATTAAATTAAATAATTTCAGAAATTCCAGAAAATGATTAAAATTTTGAAAAATCATATAAAATAAACCGTAACTCGGATGAAAATAATTTATATATGAAAAACGATCAGAAAAATATGAAGAATCCGAATATGTGGTCAGAATGCTTGACCATCACTCCTATCTAGGTGAACATGGAACTTTTTGCCCGTATTCGATAGATGAATAGAGCTTGACCTTAATAAAATAAATCCAGATAAATTCCTAAATTATCTAAAACAATTAGATAGGCAATATATCACCTCTGCATATCATTTAGGCATGTCATGCATCACTGTTGCATTATTGCCGTGAATTTATTATTTCTTCCCCCTCCTTCTCCCCCGATAGACGCTGAGACCGCCGTCGACACAGCTGATTACGACTACGCTCCAGACGAGCAGCCTTCAGACGACCAGCCCCTCTCAGCAGAGCTTCCAGGCAAGCAGACCCCCTTGATCATCCAGATATCGCCTATTCTTTCCCTCTTATTCTTGCATTAGAATTTCCCCTGCTACTGTTCTGATAGCTCCTATTCTGATGCATAGCCTGGTTTTGAAACCTGTTGTTGATACTTTTCCTGTTATCCTATATGCTTAGTATAGGCTGGTTAGTGATACATCAATGGCCCCACACCCTTGTCCTTGTTGCCACGCTTTCCCACCAGTGACTTGATCAGTATGATCGACGGTCAGAGACCAACACTTCACCACACATTCCCCCTAAGTTGTTCGACTCTGCAGAGCTACCACCGAGTGCCGAGGGTTATACCTCTTATCTCACTTCCGATGATGCCTCTGTAGAATAGCTATCCGGATGTGGGTTACCGAGGGTGATTCCTCTTTCATCACCTCCGATAAAGCTTCCGTCGTGCAACTCCTCTTGTGTGAATCCATCGAGGGTGATTCCTCCGGGTTCACCTTGACCGATACTTCGGGTGGGAATCCATCAAGGGTGATTCCTTGGATTCCTTCTCGATACTTTGGACACACGGGGTACTTTGACTTTACTACTGTCATTTGATAAAGACAGGTCGGCTCCAAGAGCACCCGCGAGCCGTGTGTTACCAAGTCAGAACGACAGGGATCCTGTTCGTCTCTGCGAGCTGCTAAATACGCCTAACGGATTTGGGTATTTGATCTGAGCGGGTCGTTGGCCCTATACGCACTACCACCACGTGGGATAATGGTTGTGGGACCCTCTACATCGTATGTATCAGCCGAAAGCTCTTCAGATGTCACAGCTCAGAGATGCGGGCTGATCGTTGGGTTAGGCTGGTTACGTCACTGGTGTATTCAGTGTCGCGCCTGGGCCCCGACCAGCCACGTAACGTGCAGGAGTGCAAAGGGCGATGGCCCAAGACCCCTTCGCACTTAGGATTTAGACCGGCGTTCTGACCTCTCTACTAAGCCTAGGTAGGACTACGTCGTGTCGATCACCCGAGGCCGGGCATTACCCAGCAAGTGTGTCCGGCCAGATGTGATCGAGCGTGTTGGGTAACAGTAGTGCACCCCTGCCGGGAAGTTATCTATTCGAATAGCCATGTCCACGGTAATAGGACGCTCGGAGTTGTATCCTGATCCACTTCAACTACAAACTGATGATGATTCAATATTAAACTGTTAATACTGCTCTCGGGATCGCTGTCTCGCAGGGAGTCGAGAAAGGATCTCAGGGCGCTGCTACTATATAACCACTATTATATGTTACTGTGTTCTACTCTCTTCTGATGCTGCAAGATTGCTTCAAGATGCTAGTCTTAGATAGGCTAGGCTTCTCCCCCTCTATTCTGGCATTCTGCAGTTCAGTCCAAAGATATAGCCCCCTTCCTTTGATACCGATGCATACTTAGCATAGTTCTGATGTCAGTCTTGCGACGACTTTGGATGAGTACTCACGATTGCTTTGCTATCTTTTTCCCCATACCCGCTTGCTGAAATTAGACGACGGAGTCCCAGAGCCAGACGCCACCACAGGAGACTACTACCAGGAGAGCCCCGGAGGCACGTACTACTGGGTTGAGCCAGCCGACCAGGAGTAGTTCGGAGGCCCTTGGCAGGAGGCCTTCGCCTTTTCGATCAGTGTCGCTATTTGTGCTAGCCTTCTTAAGGCAAACTTGACTAACTATGTCTGCACCCAGATATTATTTGTGTGTATGACTTGTGTATTCGGGTCCTCGTGACCCCTGGCTTGTAATATAAAGCTTGTATGACTTTTATTTGTGTTTAGAGTTGTGTTGTGATATCTTCCCGTGAGTCTCTGATCTCGATCTTGTGCATTTGCGTGTATGATTAGTGCACGGTCGAGCTGGGGCGTCACAGCAATGCAAGTCTCCCCGCATCATTGTTAGACGTCGCCGCTACATCCTTGGATGTCGTGGCGGTTGGGTCCTGGGTCGCAGCAGTATGAACTATATTACTATGATAACTGTGCTCACCAGAACGTCTCGGGAGTTGGCCGGCTGCGACGCCACTGGCATGGTGGCTAGGCTCATCAACGCGGTGGGGGTGCTGGACACCCGCACCACCTGTGCCTCCTGCTCTGCCCGTCCCAGCCATAGAGCCCACGCCGGCTGCGCCGCCTGCGCCGCCTGCGGTCGCCTGGGAAGGTGGCTTGGACGCGGTGGGAGCCGTCGTGGCTCCACTCTTCTTCTTCGGCGCCATCGACGAAGGTGACGAAGTTGGTACTCAGGCTACCAAAAACCTGGTTTGTTACACACAATCCTCCTACCTGGCGCACCAAAGATGTCGTGGGAAATGACGATCTATGGGACCGAATGGGCCCCTTTGTGATTCGGCTCCGGGGACGTGCGTGCAACAAAGAGCAGGTATAGGTAGATGCAAGAACACACGGGGGATTTATCCAGGTTCGGGCCGCTATGAGCGTAAAACCCTACTCCTGTTTGGTGGTTGATCGTGTATGAGCTCAAGTTACAAGGAGCGCAGCTTGCCGACAAGGTGCGCGGGAAATGCAGCTACAACGTATAGTTGAACTAGGTGTCGCCGTTCTGCCTGTAGCCGTGGGCCTCCTTTTATAGGCCAAGGGGTTACTACAATGGCTAATACAGTCATTTACAGGGTATGAATAGTGACTTGCACCGTCACCATGTCTATCTCCCAATAGGGTAAGACAAACGCATTTAATGCACCATTAGGTGCTACGTCAAGGAGGCGAGGCTTTTCGCAAAAGATCTGTACCACCGGTCCTGGCGCCCTCCTGTTACCTTGACACGTCCCAGGGACAGGTGTCATTAAAGTTAATCCTGGCATGGCCTGCTGACACGTGCCTTGGCCAGCTATGTTGACTGCCTGCCTTCTCGACACCTATCATACATGCTTATCTAGCTGGTGATGAGGTGGAGCGGTAATGGGACATAATGAGCCTACTGGCACGGAGCTTGCTGAGCCTTTGCTTGCCGGCAACCAGAGTCTTGATCTTTACCTTGCTGGTATGAAGCTTGCTGGCAAGGGCAATGTTGACCTTCAGTACTAGAATAGTACTTCTCGATGACCTGCCTTGAGGTCTTCTTCACGGTCTTGTTTATTGAGTCTTTAGTCATAGTAATCCTCCATCAAGCCCTTGCTGTCAGGAGGGCTACAACTGCCTGTGCACAAGTCTAGGTACGAGGGCACCCATGTTTTAGTACACCGATAGTACCTCCTCCTCACCAATACTTTTGTGCAAAACTTTCACTTTTATGCTAGGAGAGAGACACCCAACGTATCATTCCACCTCTATGATATCCCTCAAGAAATGACATTTGCAAGGTTCTGTCAAGTTTGCAAAATTCCCAATGAGGACAGCCCTCTAGAGCCACGTCCTAGGGATGTCGAGGAATTTATTTCTGCAGTGACTGTGGGGGAGACAAGAGGAGTGTCTAGTGCCAGGGTTGCTAGTTTGCACTTTCTCATTTTGCGTTACTTTTCATTATTTGCCGGGAGGTGTATAACTGGTAGGTGGGAGAGTAGAACGCTTAGCTCACCCGATCTTGCTATCTTGCGTAGTGCACTTTATGGTGACATGACTTTTAGTTTGGGAGCTATTGTTGCGCAGTAGTTGCACACCAACCGCTCCAAGGGTGTCATCTATGGTGGTATTTATGCCTCCCGCCTCGCTAGATATTTTAGGATCCCTATTAGACACGAGGAGGATGAGCTTTTACCTACCGAATATCTTGATTATGATAGCATGGTTGAGCATAACTTTATTGACACCGACAGGAGATGATTTCGGTATAACTTGGTATTTAGTCAGGGCACTCGTGAGATTATTACTTTGCCCGCACCTACTTTGTTTGATCTTTCCAAGGGTAGGTACACTATTATGCCTGAGGACATTTACGCTTATTGGGGCTTGACGCCGCCCCCAGCACCGGAGCCTACTTATCAGTGGGAGCCTCAGTATTACCCTGGATCTGACTATTTCCAGCCGTGGCCATAGACCAAGTTAGGCCAAAATCCTAAGCTTGGGGGAGTACGTATTTCTCACTGACATTACATTCATGTACCACACATTCATTCCAGTTGTCGGTGTTCATCCTTTTTCATTATATATCCATGCTTAGTTTTATTTTTGCTTTCTTTTGTGTGTTTGAAAAACTTCGAAAACCCAAAATATTTCTTGCTTCTTTTCGGTTTTCTTTCCTGTTTAGTTTGTTTGTAGTAGTAAAGGAAAACCCAAAAAGATTTCTCGTTTTTTCTTTTGTCGTTTGTTAGGAGTCCTTCGGTGTAAATAGTTTTTCTTGCTTTTTGTTTTTCTTCTTTCACTTGCTTCCTTCAAAAAAATTAAAAAACTCCAAAAATATTTTAGTGTGTTTCTCTGAATTTTTTTTCTTTTCTTTGAGTCGTCGTAAGGAGAAGACTATGCTAGAATTGTTACATGGCTCTCATATGCTTTGTTGTTGATCTAACAAAGAGCCAATATTACCTTGCCTTCTCCTTTTAATAAATTGTTTGCAGATTCCAGCTTAGTCCACGTCACTCTTGCACTATTATTATTTTCACACCATTCGGTCATGCAAGTGAAAGGCAATAATGATGATGATTTGATGAAGTGATTGCGGTAAAGGAAAGCTGGTATCAACTCTTCTTGTTTTCCGTTTTTGTAAATATGTTTAACTCAGTCGATCTCGATTCAGCATATTATGGGTAAACATGTTAGTGATGACAATTAGAGATTATAGTTGCTCATGCCATGCTTAAATAGCTAGGAGTAGATAATGATTTATATTGTGTGTCAACATGCATTAAAATGGTTGTGATGTAGTATGTTAGTATGGTATCTTCCTCTGAATAATTCAAGTGGCTTGACTTGGCACATGTTCACACAAGTAGTTGATTCAAAACCAATGCAGCCTTCATGATATTTATGTTCAGGGTGTTTATATCCTACTCATGCTCGTATTCAATGTTAAATGTTCTCAATGCATGATTATGACCGTTATCGGTCTCTAGTTGGTCGCTTCTTAATCAATTTGCCAGCCTTCGCTTGTACTAAGCGGGAATACTGCTTGTGCATCCAAAATCCTTAAACCCAAAGTTGTTCCAAATGAGTCCACCATATCTACCTATATGCGGTATTACTCTGTCATTCCAAGTAAATTTGCATGTGCCATCTCTAATCATTCAAATAAACATCTGTTTTGTGTGCCCGTACCGCTCATGGAGCGATGGGGCGGTCAATATCTTCCATGCTAAGCGGGTTATTCTCACTATGGGTGTTTATTCACTGGTCAATGCATGAGAGAGGCTGGTAATTGGGATGCCTAGTCCTGTAAACAAAAATAAAGAAAAATATAATAAAACAAACTCCCCCAGAAAGTTGATTGTTTGGAGGGCACCCAAGGATTCGGCTAGCCATGGCATGTGTTTGTATGGTTGAGGGGGAGTAAAGCTTTACCTTTCCGCTTGGGAACCGCCGATAATGTGTTTAGCATGGAAGATATTGAAATCCTTTGTCGTGACATTGACAGGAAAAAGCACACCTCTCAAAATGTATTCATCTCTGTTTTAAGCTTCAAGCTCTGGCACCTCTGCAAATCTCTGCTTCCCTCTGTGAAGGGCCCTTCTATTTACTTTTATTGTTGAGTCATCACCTTCTCATTCAAGCACCAACTTTGAGAGCGCTATTGTCATTCTTAGTTTAACATGCATTGAGCCTAGTTAATGTTGGATGTGACCATGACTGGATCTCTTCTACCCTGAATTACAACGTTTAGTCTCTACTTGAACTTCAGAGGTGCTCTGCATTTATGTTTTGCGGTCTCAGAAAGGGCAAGTGAGATACCATGTTATCATATTATATCATGATTGTTTTGAAAAATTGTTGGCATCTTAAATATCTTACTATTGCTCGCTAGTTGGTCATGTTATTGTCATGAGTAAATATGAGACCTAAGTGTTATCATTCATATGGTTAGTTCATGATCTTTTCTGAAAACTTGAGCACTAATTAAGCATATATACAACAACGATAACAAAAGAGTTTGTAAAAGTTTTTCTTTATCACTTTTAGTTTGTCAACTGAACTGCTTGAGGACAAGCAATGAGTTAAGCTTGGGGGAGTTGATACGTCCCAAACATATCTACTTTTCAAACACCTTTTCTCTTGTTTTGGACTCTAATTTGCATGATTTGAATGAAGCTAACCCGGACTGACGTTGTTTTCAGCAGAACTACCATGGTGTTATTTTTGTGCAGAAATAGAAGCTCTTGAATTGGACTGAAAATTTACGGAAAATATTTCCAGAATATATAAAAATTATTTGCAAAATACCTACTGGAGGGGGGCCACCAGGGAGCCACGAGCTCAGGGGGCGCCCCCCTAGGGCGCGCCACGTGAGCTTGTGAGTCCCACAGACCTGTGTTTGCCCTACCTCCAACTCCATAAAGACCGTCTCGCGAAGAGAAAAAAATCAGAGATAAGAAATCATCACGTTTTACGATATGGAGCCACCGCCACCTCCTGTTCTTCATCAGGAGGGCTGATCTGGGAATTTGTTCGGGCTCCGGAGAGGGGGATTCGTCACCGTCATCATCATCAACAATTCCATGATGCTCAACACCGAGAGTGAGTAATTCCTTCGTAGGCTTGCTGGACGGTGATGGAGTTGGATGAGATTTGTCATGTAATCGAGTCAATTTGTTAGGGCTTGATCCCTAGTATCCACTATGTTCTGAGATTGATGTTGCTATGACTTTGCTATGCTTAATGCTTGTCACTAGGGCCCGAGTGCCATGATTTCAGATCTGAACCTATTATGTTTTCATGAATATAAGTGAGTTTTGGATCCTATCTTGCAAGTTGTATGCACCTATTATGTGTTATGATCCGTAGACCCCAAGGTGACAATAATTGGGATTCGCTCCGGTGATGACCATAGTATGAGGAGTTCATGTATTCATTGAGTGTTAATGCTTTGTTCCAGTTCTCTATAAAATGGAGGCCTTAATATCCCTTAGATTTCCTTATGGACCACGCTGCCACGGGAGGGTAGGACAAAAGATGTTATGCAAGTTCTTATTATAAGCACGTATGACTATATACGGAATACAGGCCTACATTGAATTGATGAATTGGAGCTATTGTGTATCGCTCTAGGTTGTGACTGTTATATGATGAATATCATCCAACACAAATATCCATCGCTGATCCAATGCCTACGCTTTTCTCATATTGATCTTTGCTAAGTTACTACTGTTGCTGCTGCTGTTACAATCACTACAAAACTGCTACTGTTACTGTTACCGTTACTACTGCTAATGTTACCACTGCTATCAAAACTATCAAACTACTGTGCTACTAAACACTTTGCTAAAGATATTTAGTTCTCCAGGTGTGGTTGAATTGACAACTCAACTGCTAAGCTCGTAAATATTCTTTGGCTCGCCTTGTGTCAAATCAATAAATTTGGGTGAAATACTTGTCGGCCCAGTGGGAACCAGGGTACCACGGGCCGTCTGCCTGCGGCCCAGGAAGCAATGCCTAGCGAAGGCCCAAGAGGCGGCCCAGCCGTGGGCGCCGCGAAGCAAGACACCTCGCGAGGCCCTAGCCTCACGAGGACCCCCTCCATAAGGAGCAGGCCCACCAAGGACTTCAGCAGCAGCTGGAAGCCTCACGAGGCCCCCTCGCGAGGCGGCCTCCCAAGGTGCCCCCCCGAGGCGACGTCCCAAGGCAGCCTCACGAAGCCACCCATTCGAGGCGCCGCTTGGCACTGGCCTCGCGAGTACGTGCCCCCACGTGGATGATGCACCCACACAAGACGATGACAGCGGCAGGGCCGTACCAGTAGGTGCGGTCAGGAGGGTTTTCCCCTTTGGTGATAAAGGAGCAGCGCCAGCTGCCCTCTCCCAAAGCAAGTCCCAAAGCTTGCCCGTTTGGTGTATGAAGGCCAGAACTGCGGGGCGCGCCAGGGCTGAGGTCATCCCCGAGCCCACGAGCGCGTCATGGACGGTCGCTTTAACAGGCGAAGACTGCTTTTGTCAGGATAAGACTGCGCGCCTGTCCCCCTTTGAATTGCCGCTGTGTGGCAACCCTTCCCGCCAATATTTTCGGGAGAAGAGAACCAAGGCAGCTATAAAAGGGGGCAGTGCTGCCTCCGTAGAGGGGGTCGATTCCTTCTTTGTCTCCTACTTTGTACTCGTGTGCACTCCCAGAGCAATCCCAACCAAGCAGGAGTAGGGTTTTACACCGCAAGGTGGCCCGAACCTGGGTAGTTGTTGTGTCCCTGCCGTGCCCTATGCGTGTGTGTGCTCTCGTTGTGCCAAGCTCGCCATAGCCTCGCCGTGGTCACCATCGTCGTTAGGAACTAGCAGGCCCCAGTGTTCGAAGCAGAGTTCCCGGAGCCCCGATTCCGACATTTGGCGTGCCAGGTAGGGGGCCGCTTCCGTTCCTTTCGCTTCGACATCGACATGGCCGATGCTCGACGTGAGCGTGCCATGCGCAGGGCCGCTAGGGTGGCCCAGACGGAGCTGGTCGCCAACGACAACCGACATCGCCATGCCGGCGCCGCCACCGACCCCGCTGTGAGGGAGTAGCAGGCCTCCTCCCTCCACCCGTCCGTGCAGCCGCCTGACTGCACCGCCACGGCCTCCTCGCTTGAGCACCGTGACCCGCCAGCCCTGCAGGCTGCGTTGCTCATGGCGCGTGAGCTGCTGCGCTACCGCCCCACCGAGGCCGGCTATGATGTCTGGCTCGCCCGCATCACCGAGATCGTCAACGCCGTCGGAGACGCCACTGCGCCCTCTCGCTCGCTTCCCCCTCCGTCGCTGCGAGCTGGGGAAGTAGCGCATGGCGTGCCTCCACCGCCTCCTTCGTCCCATGAGGGCGCGGGGCGCCATCGTGGCGCGCATGTGCAGGAGCCGTCCCGAGACGCGTCCTCGCCCGACCACGACGACGCAAGCTGCCAGATCCTCTGTCACGCACCGCCCGATGCGTGCGTCATCCTCGAGTGGCAGCACTAGTGCCAAGACCATACCATCCAGGACATCGCCGCGGCTGGGCGCCAGAACCGCGCTGCTCTCGCCGGTGGTGTCGCCTCCAGCAACGGGGGCTGCCGCACCTTCACACGCGAGCTGTGCCGCATGGTGTGGCCCGCAAAGTTCAAGCCAGAGCTGCCCCCGTGCTACGACGGCACCCCTGACCCCATGGAGTTTCTGCAGCTCTACAATTTGGGCATCAAGGCCGAGGGCGGCGATGACAAGGTCATGGCGAACTGGCTCCCCATGGCGCTCAAGGACGCCGCGCGCTCGTGGCTCATGAACCTTCCCGAGGCCTCGGTCTCTTCGTGGTCCGAACTGTGCCGGCAGTTCATCGCCAACTTCAAGGGCACGTACGAGCGCCCTCTGACGCTCAATGACCTGCATGCCATGCGCCAGCGGCCTGACGAGACCCTCCGCAAGTACATCCAACGCTTCAGCCAAGTGCACAACAAGGTCCCACGCGCCTCCGACGGCTCAGTCATCTCTGTGTTCTCCTCCGGCGTCACGGACGTCAGGATGCGCGAGAAGCTCGCCATCAACGACGAGCTCAACATTGTCGTCGCCCTGTTCGACCTCGCCGACAGGTGCGCCAAGGCCGAGAAGGGCCGACTCTTCGCTCACAATGACCCCGACGCGGCACCAGACGCCGCCAAGGCCCGGAACAAGGATGCCAAGTGCAAGGGTCCCACCGTGCTTGCGGCGGAGCCTGAGCAGAAGCGCGGCCACGAGCACGATGATCCCAAGAAGGACAGTCGCCCTCTTTGTGCTTACCACAACGTGCACTCCCACAGCACTGAGTACTGCCACGAGCTTAAGCTGCTTCCCGACGAGCGGTTGGGCCGCCGCGGCGACCGCAACGACCGGGGCGGCGGCCGCAGCGGCAATCGCTGGGGAGACCGCAACAGCAAACGGCAACAACAACTTCCAGCAGGGCTGGCGCGATCAGCCATGGCAAGCTAACCCTCAGGCCAACGCCGCCCAGCCGCCGCTGCCACTGCCACCCGGAAGGAACAATGGCAATCGGCCTGACAAGGGTGCTGGGGGCTACCAGGAGCCTCGCGAGGTGGCATGCATCCTCGGTGGGGCCCAGGCCCCCTCATCCAACCGCCACTTCAAGCAGTTCTCTCGCGAGGTGAACGTGGACCTCCCGAGGCCTGAGGCTTCTCAGCCCCTCAAATGGTCGCAATACGCAATCTCCTTCGACGCCAAGGACCACCCCAAGTCCACGAGGGATGTGGACATGATCCCCATGCTGTACACTCCCACCATCAGCAACGTCGCCGTCACCATGATGCTCATCGACGGAGGCGCGGGTCTCAATGTGATCTCCATCGAGACCTTCGAGAAGCTCCAGGTGCCCTACGAGCAACTGATGCTGACGAGGCCCTTCTCAGGCGTGACCGATAGCTCCACCTTGCCCCTGGGACAGGTGCACCTTCCCGTCACCTTTGGCACCCGCAAGAACTACCGCACTGAGCTCATCAACTTCGACGTGGCGCACATCGGCCTGCCCTACAACGCCATCTTGGGCTACCCCGCGCTTGCCAAGTTCATGGCAGTGACCCATCACGCCTACAACGTCCTCAAGATGCCGGGCTGCAGCGACATCATCACCGTCCGCTGTGACGAAAAGGATGCAGTTCACTCCCTTGATCGCACCTACAAGGCTGCCGCCACCGCTTACCCTACAGATGAGGACGACGTTGAGCCTACCGAGGCCGCACCCGCGAAGAAGAAACAACTGTTCTCTCAGGCACGCGCCGAGACAAAGAAAGTGTCGGTGGACGGCAGCAGCTCCAGACCTGCCTTCACCATCGGCACCGGCCTCTCTCCTGCATAGGAAGGCGCGCTCGTCGCCTTCCTTCAGGCAAATGCGGATGTGTTCGCTTGGACAGCATCTGATTAGTCCGGTGTGCCGAGGGAGGTGATTGAGCACCACTTAGCGGTGTGCCCCAACGCACGCCCCATGAAGCAAAAGGCACGGCACCAAGCACCAGAAAAGCAAAAGCTCATCGTCCAAGAGGTTCAGAAACTACAAGAGGCAGGAGTCATCCGCGAGGTTCACCATCCTGAGTGGCTCTCCAACCCAGTCGTGGTCCCCAAGAAAGGCGGCAAGGAGCGAATGTGCGTCGACTTCATGAGGCTCAACAAAGCCTGCCCCCTATATCTGTTCCCGTTGCCTCTAGTCGACCAGATCGTGGACTCCACCGCCGGGTGTGAGTTGCTGTGCTTCCTAGATGCCTTCTCAGGCTACCACCAGATCAAGATGGCAACAGAAGACGTGGAGAGAACGGCCTTCATCACCCTTTGTGGAATATACTGCTACATCTGCATGCCCTTCAGCCTGAGGAGTGCCGGAGCTACCTTCCAGAGGCTGATGCGCATCACCATGGGGCCCCAGATGGGAAGAAAGATGGAGGCCTACGTCGATGACATCATTGTCAAGACGCGCGAGGCCTGGTCCCTGATCGCAGACCTCGAAGAAACATTTTCCAACCTGCGCAAGGTCAACCTCAAGCTCAACCCTGACAAGTGCATCTTCGGGGTCCCTTCCGGCAAGCTGCTTGGCTTCCTGGTCTCCCACCGCGGCATCGAGGCCAACCCCAAAAAGATCAAGGCCATCGAGCGGATGCGCCCTCCCTGGAACCTCAAGGAAATGTAGCGCCTGGTGGGATGCATGGCCTCGCTTGGGCGCTTCATCTCCAAGTTCGGTGAGCGAGCCCTGCCATTCTTCAAGCTCATGAAGAGGTCTAGCCCCTTCAAGTGGACTCCTGAGGCTGATGCGGCCTTCGAGGACCTCAAGAGGTACCTGACGAGCCTGCCCATCATGGTCGCACCACACTCCCGCGAGCCCTTGCTCATGTACTTGGCAGCCACCCCCCAGACGGCCAGCGCAGCCTTGGTGGTGGTACGGGAGGAACGTACCTGCGTCCAGAAGAAGCCTGCTGAGGCTGCATCGGTGCCTACCAAGGCCGCGCCATCACCTGCTGAGGGCCCTCCTCAGGAAGCCCCTGGCGTACCACCTCCTGAGCCTCCAGAGCCCTCCGAGCCTCATGAGCCTCCTGAGCTTTCCGAAGAACAAAGCCGCTACAACTACCACTACTGTAGGCAACCGCTAACGTGGCACATGAATCAGAGACCCCGCGAGCAAACTGTGTGCGATGCATGAATCGCAAACGGTGTCGTAATAAAACCGTCGCCAATAAGACGAACTGTTTGCGATGCCGGAGACATAAAAAACGAATCAGATTAGAGACGCGTGTGCGATATGTGGCATATAGTTGATCCATACGAACTATTTGCGATGAGCCAGAACAACAGAAACGGGCAGCCAGTTCGAGGTGTGTGCGATACATGGCATACAGTTCACTCGGATGAACTGTTTGTGATTACCCAACACAACAGAAACGGTCAGACAGATCAAGGTGTGTGTGATGCACGGCATGCGGTTCACTCGGATGAACTGTTTGCGATTACCCAACACAACAAAAACGGTTCAACTTGACAAGGTGTGTGTGATACGCGGCAAACAGGTCAGTAATCTGAAATGTGTGGGAAGACGGATAACAACACGGACGATTCCTGCTAATAACCCGTGTGTGTTGTGGGCAAATGCTTGCTTGTATACAATTGTCAGTGATTGATGAAATCATCACCGACGGGTTCCCTAGTTTAGTCTGTCTGCGATGCAATTTGCTCAGTCTACAGAAGAACAACATATATAACCAAATTAAACATCCAATTACATAGGACTATACAAAACATTCGCACACACCTCAATAAACAATTACATGCATGCATTCTAAACTAGGAGAAACGATCATCTAATCATCTACTTCTTGTGACCCTGCCGCCACTACTCTACTTGTGGCTCGATCCCTCATCGTCCAGAGGAAGGAGGCACTCCCTCATGTCAACGATCCGCCTGTACATCTCGTAGCTTGTGTATGCGTCCTTGGCCGCGTACTTGACGTGTTCTTCATCCAGTCTCTGCACCCAGGCCTCATGCCAGGCATCCTTGTTCTTTTTGCACTCATCTTTCATTCCTCTGTAGTAGGGGTCAATGATGGCCACGTCTAGGTCAACCAGGGAGTCCTTCTCCTTCTTTCTGCCCCAGACCCTGTACTGGCCTTGGATGTCGACAAGATTCTGGCAGGCCAAGCCCGTAGTATCGAGCACCTTTAGATCGTTCATGGTGTCCACCATAGCGAACCTGTAGTCGGGGCTGTTGATAAACCTGGCAAAACGCTTGCAAGGCCTTGTGGCCAGGGAGTACTGGTAGACAAGGACGTGATGGTGCACGCACAACTGGGCGACGTCAACCTTCTGATCATACCCGGCACGACCGCCGGTGAACTCGAGGTCGAAGCCAACCACTTGGTACTCGTCCTCAGCAAGCAACTGCTCCATAGTGTGGATGGAGCTCTCCACCGAGACCGGCTCATTGGTGTACACCACCGAGAGGTCCTTCCCCCTCACATGGGTGTCCACTACGTGAGGCATGGTGAACTGCCGCCCGTCGTCGTCGTCAGCCGCTGGGAGAGTTAATGGAGCCGCTGGATATCCTCTCTGTATGTGTCATCGTGGATGTGCTTATTGTGTCGTGGGGCGCGAGAGATGAAGGTAAATGGCCACGGGAATAAATGAGGGCCGGGCGGCCGGGATTCTCGGCACGTCCGCAAGGCAGTTTTTGCCGCACGTAACTGTGTCGTGGCACCACGTCCGGTGTAACCGCATGCATAAGGCACCCCGAACGTACGTGATCGTGCACCAGCCCGAAACGCTTGCAGCGTGCGTGGAGGGACGCGAGCAGAGCGCGCCGCGGTGTGACGCGAGTAGAGCGCGCCGCGGCCGCCTCAACTGCGAGCAACCACATGCATAGACCAGTTGAACACGCAGGGAATGGCCGTCTACAAGCCGGCCGGCAGTTGCGAGCCGGCGGCGTGATGTGAAACTATGTCGCGTTCCACATCACACAGTGGGCGAACAATCATTCGCAATGTTGCGTAGAGAGCGGCCGTGTGCTAGGTAATTAAATTGCAAACGTTTTTTTATTAACCGTTTGTGTACGTGTCATTTCGTCCTCCTCTCGCACGTCTTGTCACTGCGCTGCCGTAGAAGGCTTTGAGCGCAAGCTTGAGAACCGCACAGGCGTTCTTTTGGCCAAACGTTAGCTCGAAGAGGCGCCAATGCATCGTCAGTGAGCCCGTTCCCGCGCAACCGCACAGGTTCCCATGTGGAACCGCGCAAGCTTCCCGCCCGACTCGGCGAAATCCCAAAAAACCCCACTACTTACCGGCCTGCTATATAAACAGTCACGGCCGGCGAGTCGGCATCGCATTTTCCCCTCCCTCCCCGTAGCATATCTCGTCTGCTTCTCCCACCATCACCAATGGCACCGGTCCGTCGTCGTCACTCAGCCACTCCGCCGTCGTCTGAGGACAGCTCCAGCTGGGAGGCTACACCGTGGTAGCGCAGTCCCCGGTGGCGTGTACTGCCCGTGGCGTCCCAGTTGGGTGTGCGCACAACACCCGCCACACGCTTCGCCACCGCTGCCCGACGGCAGCTGTTGCCGGCAGCCGTTGCCGCCACCCCACTATCGGCTGCCGTGGTCGCCACACCACCAAAGCCCACCAGGGCCATCGACCGCTCCGCCACCGCGGCCCGAAGATGGGTGGTGGCCATCGTGGCCACCACCCCACCGTCGGCCGCCGTGGCCATCACCCGCTCCGCCACCGCGGCCCGAAGGCGGGAGGTGGCCGCCACCCCATCGTCGATCGCCGGGGTGATCACCCGCTCCGCCACCGCGGCCCAAAGGCGGGATGTGGAGGCCCACACAAGCATCAGCGACCTTGCCGCGCGCTACATTGAGTTCCTGCGGGTGGAGGAGGAGCGCCTGGTCGAGCACGCAAAGCGTCTTATCGCCGCCATGGCCGCAGCAGAAGCCGCCGCAGTGGTGTGGAATGCGGAGATATACAAGGAGTCCTGCTGCTTCGAGAGGGGTCGTCTGGAGCGGCAGAGGGCGTTCGAGCTGGGCGTCGCTAAAGGTACAACAGCGGTAGGCGCCGGATTCCGCTTCTCCAGCTCGTCGGTAGGCTCCTCCTCCTCGGCCTCTTACTGAGCGTGCTCGGCAGAGGAGAGGCTGCTGGAAGTAGTACAAAGCCCCTCCATAGTAATAGTATTTAGGGGCTATTTTGTTCAGTTCATCTGACTATAGATATGGTTGAACTGTACTACGTACTTAAATTTAGCTAGTATATATAGTTGAACTAGCTATTTCAGTATGTGGTTGGCAACAATTGGGTAAAAGTTTGTTCGGTTCAGCTGTCGAGTTGAACTGTTTGAATAAAGAATGATTGCTTAATCTATGAATGAAATCTATGCTTACTGAATTTCATTTGCAAAAATTACAGTACTAGTGATTTTTAGCTGCAAAATTTGACAAATGGCAGTGTTTTTTTTTCTGAGGATCACAAATGGCAGTGTTACTAGGTTGACAAATGGCAATGTTACTAGATTGACAGATGCCAATTTTTCCATTTTGACAAATGGCAAATATACCCAATATGACAGATGCAAATCTTACCACATTGTTTGTATGTCGTTGCACACGGGTTATCATGCAAAATCGTTTGCGATGAAGAGATGCACAAAACCTGCGCGCCACATTTTCCCTTGGCTTAGCTGCGAAGGAACCCAGTTGTCGCTTTGCATACGGGTGTTCTGTCTAAAACGTTTGCGATGAAGAGATGCACAAAACCTGCGCTCCACATTTTTCCCTTGGCTTAGCTGCGAAGGAACCCAGCTCTCGCCTTGCATACGGGTGTTCAGTCTGAAATGTTTGCGATGAGTGTTTTATTCAGAGAAAGATATTGATGATTTTTTTTTACTTTGGTACGTCTGTACATTCAGAGAAAAATGCTAAGTTGATCAAAACCATAGATTTCATTCAGTGACACTGTGGTTTTACATTCATACGATCGGGATACAATATTAAAAAAAAAACTAATTGCAGCGGCGGCGGCGGCGGCGTGCTGCGCCGGTGTTGTCGTCGTCCGGGACACTGTTGTTCAAGTCTTCAAGCCACCCCAGAATGTTCTGGACTTCCAAATCCAAGAGCCATTCGTCGCGCGATCGATGGGCGGGGCGTGGGGGGACGGTGACTCACGGCGCTACGAGGTAGCGGTCGACGGCGGCGTCCCATGACACTGAGGGGTGCGCGGTGGGTGCAGGCGCGTGCACAGGCACGGGTGTGGCTGGTGTAGGAAAGCGCATGGGGACCGGCGCCGCGGTGGGTGCTGGGGCGCGCACGAGCACAGGCACGGGCGCTGGCACTGGTACGTACACGAGCTCGCGTGGGTCCGCGGGGACCTCGCTGACGCCCGCGGCTTCCAGCTCTATGATGGTGCTCGGCTACCAGCCCATCAATGCCATGGGGATGGTCGCTGGTGCGGGCGTGGGGATGGGAGCTGGGACGGGCGCGGGGGCAGCATCCGCCGCGACCAGCTCGTTCAGGGCCATGTCCCTGAGGTCCCATTCCTCCTTATTTTCTATCTCCTCTGGGTTGGAGTCAACTTCACCAAACCGGAAGACTAGTGGCAGATGATCCTTGTGCGCCATGGAGTAGGTGGAGCTCTGGAAGATAGGATTCAGGTGAGAGGGGGATGCGAGGCGAAGAGAGATCAGTAAGGCCGCCTATTAAACAGCGGCTCGGGCGCCATTAATGGAGAAGTTGAGAGTGAGGCGCGCGGCAATGGAGGTCAAAGGGCTCGCTTCCCGGTGAGCCTGCACAGCGTACTGCTCGCACGCCTCCCGGTGAGCCTGCGTAGCGGAGGACTGGTCGCACGCCTCTCGGTCAGCCTGCGCAGCGCAGGACTGGTCACACGCCTCCCGGTCAGCCTGTGCCACGGACTTGGCTCGCATGCTTCCCGTCTACTCAAACAGCAGCCCGGACGACACCTCCTTGCCATTAAAAAAGTGGGACACCTGGCGGCATGTAAATGGTCAGTAGAACGCCTACTATTGAAATAATACTTTACAACCGTTTGTGATGATAACATGACAGCTATTTCTTGGCTGTTAATGTGTGCGCCTTCTCTCATATTGGACAATTTTTTTACCACAGCATGTTGGTGCCATTCCATGACACCATGCCAAGTCTCATGAATTTCAGACGAGTTTTGGATTTACTAGAATTTGAAAACCAGTTATAAGGACCTATGTTTAGCTAGCTAGATACACCAGTTAATCATGTTTGGTTTACCTGTTGCATATGCTGCTCCTGCCTTCCCTTTACAAATTCTAGTGAATTGTCCTATGTACTCTTACTATGCAATCTGATCCTCTAGTATATATGTTCTATATATTGTGCAATGTGGTGCTGAGTTAATTGTTTGGTTATTTTTTTGTCATGTTCAATTAGCTGTTTAGTTCAATTCTGCAATGTGATGCTCAATTCTTGTGGGTGCAATTTTGTATTCTCTTGCATGTGAGAAATAATCAAATTTGGTTGTACAAAATACATAAGATACAAATACAATTGCTATATTTCCAAGTTGTTAAGCATACTAGGTTTGGTTAACTGTCTGATCTTGTAGTATGCTCTCTTGTGCAATGTGGTGCTCAGTTAACTGTTTGGTTCATTTGTTGTGGTGCTTAGTTAACTGTTTGGTTCAATTCTGCAATGCGATGTTCAATTGTCATGGGTACAATTTTGTATTGCTATGCATGTGAGAAATAAATCGAGTTTGGCTGTACTAAATACATGAGAAACATATACAATTGCTATATTTCCTAGTTCTTAAGCATGCTTGGTTTGGATAAATGGCTTTTCCATGTGGCTCGAATTAATCTGCTGAATCTGCAATGTGTTTATTTTTTATCAACATATTTTACGGATAGTATGCCAACCCTCACTTAACCTGATCAATAACTACCTTATATGTGTTGCAGGGAAACAATGGGAGGCACTGAGGTTTACCATCGAGGTTCGCACATGCATGGTCCTTTGTCTAATAGCACATTATTGTGCAATTGCAGGAACCATTCTAGTATTTAGGTTTTTAACAATTTGGTCTTGCACATGTAGGTCCTGCTGTCAGAGGTTTTGACCCATTGTACGACCCATTTTGCATATGGGGAAATGAGATGTCCATGAATATCAGTCTAGTCAAGAAACTCAGAAAGATTGTGAGGATAAAGAAACTAGCGATGAAAAACAACAAGATCTTTGTCTACACAATGAAGAAGACATCAGTGAACTACAGGATGGTACAAACTCTTATACTCCCTCCGGTCCTTTTTAGTCTGCATATAAGTTTTGTCCGAAGTCAAAGTATCTCTACTTTGACCAAACTTATAGAAAAAAGTATCAACATTCAAACTGCAAAATCATTATTTTTAGATGCATTATGAAATACAATATTATAGTATACATATTTGGCATCGTGGATGTTGATATTTTTTAAAATAAATTTGGTGAAACTTTACAAAGTTTGACTTGATACAAATCTAATGCGCGGAGTAAAAAGGACCGGAGGGACTACCTTTTTTTTATTCCTTTGCGCCATTTCAAAATTCAGAGAATATATTTATGCATATCTTTGTTTTCAGGCCTTTCCAAAGTAGTTCACATATGATTACCTCTCAAACCACCTGTATGGTCAAGTGGCGAGGAAGGTGTTCATACAACACCCACGGTACAATATTGAAGTCTTCCTCAAGAGGACGAAGGATCAGCGCTCAATCATCCACAAGCACTGGCCTAAAGTTACAAGGACATTCAACATCATTGAAGGCTCAATATTCGCCTTCCGCTTCAGCAGTTTTCCAGATGAGATTCATCTGTATATCTACCGTCTATGATGCTAATTTCCAAAGGTTTTAGATGTTGCATGTGAAACTTGGTGCTGTTGTGTAATGGGGTAGCTAGCTATATGCCTATATGGTGTGAGTGAGTGCTGAAGCTATATGATGTTGTACTCTGATGTATTTCAATTATGAAATCCTGGTTCCATAATACAAAAATGAAATATATTGTGTGTTTATTATGAAATGTAAATTTGATTACAAAATGGATTAATAATAATAGGCCAATTAGCCTACTTATTGGGTTTTTCTAGTGCAAACGGTTATTGAGACAACACCATGGGCGATGATCTCAGACAATCTACACAGTTTATAGGAAGTAAACGTGTTGGATCAATGAACAATCACACACGACTTCCTCTGGACAACTGTTTGCGTCCAGCCACCTTGCACAAATGTTTTCCACATAAAAAGTGTGTGTGATGGACAGCCTATGCCACACTGTTTTTTCTAGACACCGTGCGTGATGCATTCAATGTGGCACCCCGCCTGAATACCACTGTAGCCAGATGGTTGCCACACACACCAGCCCAGGAAATCACTCTGGCGTGCACGTTTACAACAAGGATCATGAACATAGGCACAACTGTAATAAGAATATATTCATTAGCCATTGTGGCCGGAATAAATACATCATGGTTGCAAAGCTGGGGCAGCGGAAAAACACTAACTAAGGCAGCACGGACTTGGAGAGGCTCCAATCCACGGGGATCTGACTGGGTTACTCCTCTAGCTCGTGAACACTCCCGCTCCTCGACGGATCCTTAGTTGAACCTGGCCACGTTGAAGGCCGCTGAGTACTTTTGAATGTACTTGCAAGCAAACCAAACCAACATATACACCAAGCAAAGCAATCCATGGCATTCAAGCATGTATCAATTCTTATAGCAATATTAATTATTATGGTTTAACTATCTAGCATTGTTAATTATCATGTCATAGCAGGATTATCTAGTAACATTACTACTGAAGTAAAAACAGCAAGACGAAGATAAAGCCTATCGAGAAATGAATTCATACTCCGAATATTCCCATGATCTAATCCGAATCATATCCAAATCCAATCTAACTCTTGCGGTCATCCGACCACTCATCTCATAGCCGTCGCATGGCTAACATTCATATCCCTAACATCATCTGATGTCCATGCACCTGTACTGCAAGTCTGACAAACCTTACCTTTCTCTGGTTCATTCTTGGCAATAACATTATATAGTTTATTCCTCCAGACTCGACACAGACCAAATAGTGTGACCTAGTACGAACTATGTCCCATGACTAGACCTGGGCATTTCTCGGGCCGGGCCGGGCCGAAAAAAGCCCGACGCTAAATACCCAGGCCCGAGCCCGGCCCGGCTCGACTGTCGGGCTGTAGATTTAGGCCCGAGCCCGGCCCGAAGCAGGAAAAGCCCAGCCCGGCCCGAACGGCCCGGCCCGGCCATGGCTTAAATCATGCATTTATTAGGCCCGAGCCCAGCCCGGCCCGACTGTCGGGCTCACAAATACAGGCCCGAGCCCGGCCCGAGGACACACTTTGGCCCGGCCCGGCCAAGATTTTCGGGCCGGGTCGAATCGGTTCGACCGGGCCGGGCTGCCCATGCCCAGGTCTACCCATGACCGAGGACGCGGCTATTCGAATAGATTTACACTCTGCAGAGGTTGCGCACTTTACCCACACTATGGAGCTCCCGGCCTCGTTGTAGGATCGAAGTATGTCTAGAGGGGGGGTGACGGTGTCCTGGACTAGGGGGTACTCACCACGTCGTCTCCCGACCAGTGGGTCGGGCCGAGGACCCCCATGGTGGTTCACTTATGGGCCACTTCGGGCAGCCCATGACATATACGAGGAAGATTCCACAAGACCTGGTGATCAAGACAAGGACTCCTCTCCACCGGCGTAGCTGATTAGGACTCTTGCTATCCTAGGCCTCTGGTACATTATATAAGCTGATGCTAGGCTAGTCGATAGATCATTATGATACTCATCATCACCCCCAGGGTTTAGACCACAACTTACGATCTCGAGGTAGATCAACTCTGTACTCGATACATCTCTATCAATATAACAGAAGCAGGACGTAGGGTTTTACCTCCATCAAGAGGGCCCGAACCAGGGTAAACATCGTCTCCATTGTCTCTGTTACCATCGATCCGAGATCCACAGCTCGGAACCCCCTACCCGGAGGTCTACCGATTTTTACACCGACACTGGTGCTTTCATTGCGAGCTCCGTTGTGTGATCGCCGCGGTTCGATGGGAATTCAGATCGGCTCCGACGCGATCTACACGTCGGGACCGAACCTCATCGTTGACGACGGCATCTTTGTTGCCAGCTCGACTAGCAACCTCGACTGGACCGAGGACAACGCTACATGTCGGATCATCAAGATCGGACTGGTGCCCTCATCAACTTCAACTCCGATCTCTATCAAGATCATGGGGGAATCCTTCCATGGAGCTCGTGGGCTCAAGATCAACATTGCCCTCGGGTGACCGTGCAGTTTTTCTGGACAGCGGGTTCGCGTTCACCGTCACCGCCTCCTCGATCGTCGTTGTGACGAATCCTTTGGTGGAATTGTGCGTAATTGAGTCTATAATGATCCCGTAAAATTTCGTCATATTTCGATGGAGGAATCTCCGGCGATCTACGATATACCGGAACCCTGTCAAATCTGGACGGGAATCTGGACGAGTTTAGGGCGTGGGCTCCAGCGTCTAGCTCGGATGTCCTTTGGAAGATCCAACCGTTGATCGGCTGCGAAATTCCTGTATCTACCACTCCTCAAAATTTGAGCTCGATCCGACCATCCAAACTCCGGGAATAGTCCGATGAGTGTATCACTTTTCGGATCTGTTTTCTGCGCGGAAACGAATCCGACCCATGTTCGTCTTTTTCATGAACGGGATATCGGACATCCTTTTTTGAAGGAAACTCTCTCTAGGGTATTGTGTTTTGTTTCCAAACACATGCTCACAAATTTTGCTCCTTTTCGGAGGTGATCTTCACGGTCACGCCGGTGTCAAACCAGCCCGACAACGTTGCTCCATGGCTGCCAACCTGCGTTAGACAGGTCGTCGCTTCGTCGAGCCGAGGTCAACCTCATCAGGATCATCACCCCGGCGAGCCGACCAAGAGTTCGGCATCACGGCTAAAACATCACCAACATCGTCGCCCCATGGATTGCACGGGTCGGGCGCGCCGGCCTCTCCGCGCAGTCACTTCATCGAGCCGGCATTGACCGCATCAGAAGTCACGATCTGCGTCGGCATGGCCGCGCCGTTGCTTCTTCAAGCCGATGTCCACCACGCCGACCTGCTTCGACACCTCGGCTGGCATGGGGCTACAAAGTCATGTTACCGACCTGCTCCGTCAACTCGGCTGGACCGGGGGCTTCACCATCTCTTCATCAACCTATTCGGACGACTTCTGCGCCACCAGCCAACCATCTTCATCACCTCGGCTAGACCAGGGGCTTCGCCTCGCCACATCGACCGTGCTGCGTCGCCACTTCATCAAGCCGAGTTCTTCACTTGGGCACCTCGGGACCGGCTTGGGGGCTGGGACCTCAGCCAGGCCGAGGACTACATCTTTGTCCCGTCGCAAGCCCGGACCGCTTCATCAACGACCAAGCACATTAACCAGCTAAGTCGCTTCCAAGCTCAACTTTTTTCAATTCTTAATTTTTTGTTCGGTTCGACCAGGCATTATATTTATGTTAAAATTTATTTGTTAAAAGCTAGGTTTGTTAAAAACCACTTTCTTTACCCATGTTAACTGGGAGCTCTTAAATTTATATGAGCCATTTTATAATAAGTATTTCTTCTTCTAAGTCGTTGCAAAGTCTTTTTCTAACACTCCGTTTTCAACTCGAGTGTATGGTCAATAGCCGGATAGCCCGGTTTCTCTCTAAAGCCGCTCGAGTTTAGTTCGCTAAATTGGCCTCTGAGAAGCACTCCACCTTCGGGATATGGAGGTTGAAGCCGAAGGCTGACCTACTTGAAGTTTAGAGATTGGATGTGTCATGTTAAAGCACGACGGAAGGAAAATTTTATTTTAAGACCAATTTTTGGATTGGCACCAAAAAACTTGATTTAGTTCGGACATCAAGTTTTTACATAAGTTTTTTGGCTTTTCGAGCTTATGGCACTTTTAAGCTATTTGTATGTTTTTCTTTCAGGAGGCGGGACATCTTCACGACCGAGGTGCCCTGCGTAATAATTCAGCTCGGGAAATCTTTTTTGACCTGCAGCTCGGCATCTTTCCTACCGACCTACACATCGGCGTTGGCGAAACACACATGACATCTGTACTACTTCCCGAGGAGATTTGATCCTTAGGTTGGTCGGCTTCACCCAACCTGAGTCTCGGGGGCTACTGTGTGTCTCCAGCATAACTCTCGCAGTACAATGCCGGACGCCTTTAAAGCATCGGCACTATCAACGGGGGGCTGCGACTAGAGCAAAATGTTCTCGGATATTGCTTTATATGCATCAGTTTCGAATTGTGTCTTCGGTCAATAGTTGGGTTGCCCGGCTCCTGTGCTTGCCTCCTACGTTCCGCTTTGTTCGGCTAGGTGTGCAAAGGGAGAACCACTGCGATTGTACTTCCGGTTCAACTGGTCAAGTACCTCAGTGGAGAAAGCCGAAAATTGACTGTCACAATGAGCGCAAACTAGTCAGCGATCCGGAGATAGTTTCAAAATCGTTAGAGGTTACCCTGTCTTAAATGATGGGCCTTTCATAAAATTGGCCGAAGTGTTAATGGCTTGACCTCGGATGACGCCGAACACTAACCGGGAGCTCGTAATTAACCTCCCCAATTTAAAGCTCCTATGACTAAGTGAAAGTTATAAAGCCTGGATATCTGATTGCCTCGTTTCCGCTAACACAACCGCCTCCGGGCACCAAGACGTCGGCTAAGGGTTGTCTTGTTATCGCGGAAACACCCTGCGTAGCATCTACAAAGGGGTGGAAGCCGATGATGGGCCACTTTCAAATTATAAACAGTCGCAATGGAGTCAAAATAACATATAGCATAAAGCTGTAAAATACAGCTTAAAAGCTGACTACCACAAACATGCGCAAATTAAATCGGCCGATCAGCTTGCTTTCATAAAAGTGTTCGGCTTGACTGAGGTCACTAATAGAAAAGCAGTTCGGCCGTCTTTGAAAAAACTGTGCAATTCTAACCTCGAGTTTTTGGTATAAAACACTTCGGACATATAAAAGAGTCCAATAAACCGTACCAGGGGCTCCTTGAGGCACCTCGGCGCGATTACTTTGGGACTCCTGGAGAGTCCGACGTATTCTCAGCATTTGTATTCAATATACGAGCGCTGCCTTCCCATAAATCGTTATAAAGCCACAATATGCATCAATTTGACTTGAGATCTAGCCAAGCTGGGTTGCCTGGCTCCTGTGCTTACCCCCTATGTTCCCGATTGTTCTGCTAGGGGGTAAAGGGAGCACCTCTGTGATTGGTACTACCGGGTCATCCGGGTTAGTACCCTAGACTGGGTGAAGCCGAAAGCTAGCAATCTCAAGAACATAATTGGTCGGCAACGACGGAAGTGAAAATCTTGGTTTTTTAAGCCAAATACTTCGGGAATTTTCCCCCGAATTAATCTTCACTACTTTCTCCCACTTAGATCGGAGGTGAAGTTACATAATCATGGTTAACATGATAGCCTGAGAAAAGGAACTTATAGAGGAACTATTTTTCTTGGAAGATGTTTCTTACGCTTAAACGTAATATAACATAAGCTCTGTTCCACTTTGTTTGTAGAACCAAATAGCCGGATTGCCTTGTTATCCGAAGAGTCTGGTTCGCCTCGGCAGACCAGGAGTAGGAAACACTCCTCGGCCAATGGTCGAGGAGGGAGAAGCCAAAGGCTGGTTAACAAAGTTTGTAGAACAGAGGCATTTGTAAAGATGTAAAGTACTTGGATACATAGAATCATTACACATAAATTGTGATTAAAGTCAATTTACTCTGGATATCGATCCTTAAGTCGGCCACCCGTGCCCAAATTAAGGCTCGGGGGCTACTGGGCTTCGCGCTTCTCAATTAAAAGCCATTAAAGGGGTACATCGATCCCCTGATCTGGTGTTGCCACCCGACCAGTGGCTCGGGGGCTACTGCATTGCTGATTCAATGCAGGAAAATTCAAAGTGCAAAACAGTTTCCGAGGAGATTACGATCCTCAGGTTGGTCAGCCGCACCCAAACTGAGTCTCGGGGGCTATTGCACACCGCGTTTCTATTCCTACGTATGCTGCCCAGT
This sequence comes from Elymus sibiricus, assembly GCA_039707655.1. Classification (NCBI taxonomy): domain Eukaryota; kingdom Viridiplantae; phylum Streptophyta; class Magnoliopsida; order Poales; family Poaceae; genus Elymus; species Elymus sibiricus. The sequence continues at coordinate 307,513,027 of CM077672.1, forward strand.
TAGGAATCGATCCTCGAGCCTATTTCGCGAATCGACCTGAGTCTCAGGGGCTACTGGGATCAGCGGTTTTTTTTTCCTTAAGGTGCATCTTGGGTTTTAGGCCGACACACACACCTTGAGGGCTACTGGCTATACATCTTGTCAGCAAATTCATTGCACTGATCTAAAATAAATTCCACAAAAAATAAGCTCATGGCCGAGGTGGTGCACCACCTCGGACGCAGTCCGGCGTAAAGCTCGGATGCAAGTGGCTGGCTCCATAGAGGGCATTTTTGGCATTAAGCTCGGCTGAACTCCTTCAACTTTTTCAAGACCGAGGTAATCTATGACACCTCGGATGCCGATCGGCGTTAGAGCTCGGCTACAAAAAGACACCTCGGATGCAGTCCGGCGTTCGAGCTCGGTTGCAAGAGGACACCGCTGCACGGGGAAAAACTTTGAACCCGAGGTGCGGCGTAAAAATAACAAGGCATTAATAAAGGCCAAAAACTTAAAGGGCTCCTCGGATGCCCGATGTATGTACTCTTCGGATTCAGCTCAGCGATCCTCAAGATCGAAGATGGGAAGATTTGTTGAACCAGCTTTCAAGACTGACGGCCGAAGACGAGGAACAACTCAGAAGAACCGAGGAGCATCCCCAACTTGAAGACCGGTTCAGGGGGCTACTGATGGTGTCATGGACTAGGGGGTACTCACCACGTCGTTTCCCAACCAGTGGGTCGGGCCGAGGACCCCCATGGCGGTTCACTAATGGGCCACTTCGGGCAGCCCATGACATATACGAGGAAGATTCCACAAGACTTGGTGATCAAGACAAGGACTCCTCTCTCTTGTTATCCTAGGCCTCTGGTACATTATATAAGCCGAGGCTAGGCTAGTCGATAGATCATTATGATACTCATCATCACCCCCAGGGTTTAGACCACAACTTATGATCTCGAGGTAGATCAACTCTGTACTCGATACATCTCTATCAATATAACAAGCAGGATGTAGGGTTTTACCTCCATCAAGAGGGCCCGAACCTGGGTAAACATCGTCTCCATTGTCTCTGTTACCATCGATCTGAGATCCACAGCTCGGGACCCCCTACCCCGAGGTCTGCCGGTTTTTACACCGACGGGGGGGTGATTAGACTACTTGACCAAATAAAAACCTAACCTTTTCCCAATTTTAGTTGTAGGCAGATTTTAGCAAGAACACAAGTCAAGCATCACCCTACACATGCAATTCTAAGAGTGTAGCAGCGGAAAGTAGACAATTGCATATGTAAGTAAAGGAGGGGATCAGAGATTTCAAACGCAATGAAGACACGGTGATTTTTGGCGTGGTTCCGATAGGTGGTGCTATCGTACGTCCACGTTGATGGAGACTTCAACCCACGAAGGGTAACGGCTGCGCGAGTCCACGGAGGGCTCCACCCACAAAGGGTCCACGAAGAAGTGACCTTGTCTATTCCACCATGGCTTACGTCCATGAAGGACTAGCCTCACTCGGGGTAGATCTTCACGAAGTAGGCGATCTCCTTGCCCTTACAAACTCCTTGGTTCAACTCCACATCATGTCGGAGGTTCCCAAGTGACACCTAACCAATCTAGGAGACACCACTCTCCAAAAGGTAATAGATGGTGTGTTGTTGATGAACTCCTTGCTCTTGTGCTTCAAATGATAGTCTTCCCAACACTCAAACAACTCCTCACAGATTTGGCTATGGTGGAAGAAGGATTTGAGTGGAAAGCAACTTGGGAAAGGCTAGAAATCAAGGTTCAAATGGATGGATTGGAATGACTTGATCTCAACACATGAGTAGGTGGTTCTCTCTCAGAAAATGTATGGTGGAAGTGTAGGCACGTTCTGATGGCTCTCCTTACTGAGAAGGAAGTGGTGGAGGGGTATATATAGCCTCCACACAAAATCCAACCATTACACACTTTTGATCCAACTCGGTGGCACCGATCAGAAATCTCGGTGGCACCGAACTGTGTAAAAGATATGAACGTTAGGAATCTCGGTGGGACCGACTAGAACAACTCGGATGGACCGAAGTGCAATGGTTAGGGCAAACCTCGTCTCGGTGGCACCGATTGCATCAACTCGGTAGGACTGAAGTGAAGCAATAAGGCAACAGTGAGTTGGCAAGCCATCTCGGTGAGACCGATTTGCAAAACTCGGTGGGACCGAAGTAAGTGCAAACGATTACAGAGAGTTGTCAAGGCCATCTCGGTGAGTCCAGATGAACTCGGTGGCTCCGGATAGGGAATTTCGGTGGGGCCGAGTTGGAATGTAGGTTTTGGACATATTTGGGTAGAGAGAGTGCTTGAGGATTTAGGAGTACTGTCACTATGCGCTTGAGCAAAAAGACCATTAAGCAACACCTCATCCCCTTTTAATAGTATTGGCTTTCCTATGGACTCAATGTGATCTTGGATCACTAAACCAAAAATGTAGAGTCTTGATCTTTTGCCAATCCTTGTCCTTAGCATTTTGAGGGGTCAACATCTCTAGTCCTTGCCATGCCAATCATTGATCATCCTGAAATCTTTAACTTGAATGGACATTAGTTCAATGAGATATATGTTGTTATGAATTACCAAAACCACCAAGGGAGCAAATGTGCTTTCAATCTCCCCCTTTTTGGTAATTGATGACAACATATAGATCAAAGCTTCGACAAATGATTAAATGAATGAAATACATCGTCGCTTTGAGAAGTATGTGATAAGCAAGAGCTCCCCCTAAATTTGTGCATTATTAAAAATTTGTGTTTGAATGCAAATGCACAATCAATTAGGATCATGGGTCACTTTTCCATGTCACATACAACTTGGTGGAGCGCGCAAAATGATATGAGTGGAATAGTAAGCACGCATGACCAACACAAATGAATGATCATACACGATAATGATAAGCATACGCATCACATAGAGCATAGTATGATCAATCACATGAAGTAGTAGCTCACAATCATAACGATCAAAGTATCTCACAGACATAGTATCAAGCACACACATCGAAACAAAGTACCATAAAGCAAATACAAGCAAAAGAACTCGAGAAAAATCCAACGAGCAAAGCAAAGCAAGAGTCTCTCTCTCGAAGCTAAGATCTATTCAAATTCTCCCCCTTTGGCAACAAGTACCAAAAAGCTCGAATAGGTATAAGACTAATACGGCACTCTAGGCACGATCCTCGGAAGCTCCTGAAGGGGATCTTCGGCTGGCAGCTCCGGTGTGCGTAGATGGTGTCGAGAGAAGTGCATCCGCGCAGGCTTCAGCTGAAGACTGCTGGACTGGTGGAGTGGAGACCGGAGGTGGCACTATAGCAGCAGCAGCAGGTGCAGAGACTGTGGTCCTTGGATCCACAACTGGCACTGCAGCAGACCTGGCTGCCCTGGGCACTGTCTGGAACCTCTCCGTAGTGGGTCTGTCATCTCCACTGTCATCTAAAGCGGTTGTCCTGGCTGCATCAACATCGTCCTTCAGCTTCTCCACTATAGTCTGGACCTCAGTGATCTTAACATCTAGATCATGAATCTTTGTCTCGACTATCCGCTCTAAGCTAGCCTGGTTCTGGGTGAGGTTGGCCAGACTTCGCTCAATCCTCAGGGTGGCTTCTAGCAGATAAGTCATTTGGTCACTCTTAGACTTGAGGTTTGCAATGGGAGCATTTGGAGCAGATGCCTCCTTGGCTACTTTTGCTTCCTTGGCTACTCGGATCTTCTCTTGTGCTTGAGCAGAAGTGGGATGCGAAGGATCCATCACAATGACATTGTCCTCAAACTTTGGACGCAGTGGTAGATGCTCACGATCAAAAAGATAAGTGCTCGTTCCAACCTTGGAATTGATGAGCATCTGGATGTGTGGAGCATATCCGCAAGATCTCTTCTGATCAGCAGTTGTCCTCTTGATGGTTTCTACAATCAAGCTCATCACCTTGAACTTCTGAGGTGTATCAAAGAGGTGCAGCAAGTTGATGGAGTGGCCACGAATCATATTATCATCTCCTGACTTGGGCAACAGAGTGTACCGCAAGATAGTGTTTGTGGTGGCCAAACCAGGCAGCAGGTGCTTCACTGATCCTAGCTTGTGTGTCTCGATGTCCTTCTGTGGAATAGTTGTGTACATATTGTCCATGGAGTTGTGGTCCATCTTGAGCTTGGCATAGATATCAACATCATCTTCTTCTTCTTCTGGAGCACCAAGAAGAGTAGCCCACTCAGAGATGGTCGACTGGTACCTGGAACCCTCAGTCATCCACACAATCCTGCCATCAGGATAGAAGTGAGCTGTGGAGTAGAACTGCATGATCATCTCATCATTCCACTTTGTCAACTTCTGTCCAACAAACTCATCAACTCCAGCTATCCGGAAACTCTCATGAACATGGGAGAAATAATCCTCATTGGCATCAATGTACTTCCAATCCACCCATCTCATGTCACTGACAATTGGCTTCTTATCCAGCAGAACCGTCTCATAGAAGCCTTGCTGTTCTCTGGTCTGGAAGCGGTAGTCACAAGCTGTTCTCCTCCTGGCAGCATAGGGATCTGACAGTCTCCACTGACGCTGTTGTGGTATTCTCGCGGGGGGTGCCGCGTCACGGCAGATGCCATGGGATGGCTTGAAGAGGTGAGGGCAAGGCTCCGGTGGAGATCCGGGACGGGTTTGGGCAACTGTACACGGTGGTTTACCCAGGTTCGGGGCCCTCCGTGGGAGGTAACACCCCTACTCCTGCATGTCTGATGTATATGTGGAGTATATGGTAGTACATGGTCGCTCCTGGAGCTGTTTGGAGGAGGAAGAAGGAGGCGTTGGGCTCTCCACTTCTACTGTGAGTGTGTGTGAGAATGAGGGAGAGTGAGAGCATGGCTGTGAGTGAGCATGCTCCCGAGAGAGCTCCCTGGGTCACCTTATAAAGGGGTGCCCAGGGGACAAGAGGTGGCCCACATGGCCTAACTACACTATTTGAGGTGACACATGACATACGAACAGTGCCTGCTACTCATCTACAGTGCTCCACTGTAGAGCATGGCCGTCTCGTCCGCGCAGTCCGACGGGACGTTGTGGTTGACTTCGTGTGGCAGGCCAGCTGGCTCCAGGTGGCCAGCCGGACGGGTTGCAGGGTGGCCAGCCGGACGGGTTGTAGGGTTCCCAGCCGGACGCGTTGCAGGGTGGCCAGCCGGACGAGTTGCAGGGTTGCCAGCCGGCCGAGTTGCAGGGTGGCCAGCCGGACGAGTTACAGGGTTGCCAGCCGGCCGAATTGCAGGGTGGCCAGCCGGATGAGTTGCAGGGTTGCCAGCCGGACGGGTTGCAGGGTGGCCAGCCGGACGGGTTGTAGGGTTGCCAGCCGGACGAGTTGCAGGGTGGCCAGCCGGACGCGTTGCAGGGTTGCCAGCCGGCCGAGTTGCAGGGTGGCCAGCCGGACGAGTTACAGGGTTGCCAGCCGGCCGAGTTGCAGGGTGGCCAGCCGGACGAGTTGCAGGGCTCAAGCCAGCCGGACGAGTTGCAGGGCTCAAGCCAGCCGGCCGTCTTCCGGGCTCAAGCCAGCCGTCCGTCTTCCGGGCTCAAGCCAGCCGGCCATCTTCCAGCCAGCCAGGGGGCCGCTCCCCAGGCAAAGTTTCAAAATGGTGACTTGTCCTCTTGAGCCTACCCGGGGGTCATCCCCCCGACAGTAGCCTCCGAGCCTCCGGGCGACTCGTAGAGTCGGGCGGAGGGTGTTCGCTGGTGTGAAGCAGAGATTGTCGATGACAGCCGGCTGCGGGTCGTAGCCGACTCCGCTCGCTTCCAGTGGGGGCGCGTCAGCGCACCCACTGGGTGTAGCCTCCGAGCCTCCGGGCGACTCGAAGAGTCGGGCGGAGGGTCCTTGCAGCTTGTTGAAGCAGATGGGCGCGGCGCGCCGTCGGGTGCGGAGCGGAGTCCGCCGGCAGGTGGGCGCGAGGCACCGCCGGGCGCGGAGCGGAGTCCGCCGGCAGGTGGGCGCGAGGCACCGCCGGTCGCGGAGCGGAGTCCCTCGGCAGGTGGGCGCGAAGCCCTCCGAGCCTCCGGGCGACTCGAAGAGTCGGACGGAGGGTCCTTGCCGCTTGTTGAAACAGATGGGCGAGGAGCGCCTCCGGGCGCGGAGCGGAGTTCGACGGCAGGTGGGCACGAGGTGCCGCCGGGCGCGGAGCAGAGTCCGCCGGCAGGTGGGCGCGGAACTTTGCTGACTCTCCAGTGGGGGTGCGCCAGCGCACCCACTGGGTGTAGCCTTCGAGCCTCCGTGCGACTCGAAGAGTCGGGCGGAGGGTCTTTGCTATCGTTGGAGCAGACGGTGGCGTCGAGGATGCCGGTAGCGGGCCTGCAACCGGCGTGGCGTTTTCCCAGCGGGGCGCGCCGGCCCACCCACTGGGTGTAGCCTCCAAGCCTCCGGGCAAGGAGGGGGGTTCCCCATGGAAATGATTATGCGAAAGACAAGGTTAGCCAGCGCAGATATATCGAATGTTTTGGTTTTTGTAGTGCAAGTTTTATGCAGAGGGTGCCGACTCGGTTTTGTCCGAGCCGCCGTCAGTATTTTTCACGTCCCCTCCGCTCTTTGGCTTTTGCTCTTGCCAGCCGGACAGCTGGGAGCCAGTCTGTAGCTGTGTCGAAGAGTGGGCCGTGGAGTAGAGTGTACAGTACTCGAACTCTGGGAGCAGATTCGACCGAGCAGATACTCACAAAGGAAACGACCGGGTCGCCCAAGCCGTTTTCTCCCTCGAACGTTTTTCGCGTGGGGTGACCTCCAGCTTTTGCTCTCGCTAGCCAGACAGCCGGGAGCCGGTCTGTAGCTGAGGCGGAGAGTGGGCCGTTGGTACCATTCACACTACTAAGCCGTCTACGAGGAAGCATGTATCGGGCCAAATGGCCAGCCGGACGGGTTGCAGGGTGGCCAGCCGGATGGGTTGCAGGGTTGCCAGCCGGACGAGTTGCAGGGTGGCCAGCCGGACAAGTTGCGGGGTTGCCAGCCAGCCGAGTTGCAGGGTGGCCAGCCGGACGAGTTACAGGGTTGCCAGCCGGCAGAGTTGCAGGGTGGCCAGCCGGACGAGTTGCACGGTTGCCAGCCAGACGGGTTGCAGGGTGTCCAGCCGGACAGGTTGCAGGGTTGCCAGCCGGACGAGTTGCAGGGTGGCCAGCCGGACGCGTTGCAGGGTTGCGAGCCGGCCGAGTTGCAGTGTGGCCAGCCGGACGAGTTACAGGGTTGCCAGCCGGCTGAGTTGCAGGGTGGCCAGCCGGACGAGTTGCAGGGCTCAAGCCAGCCGGCAGTCTTCCGGGCTCAAGCTAGCCGGCCGTCTTCCAGCCAGCCAGGGGGGCGCTCCCCTGGCAAAGTTTTGAAATGGTGACTTGTCCTCTTGAGCCTACCCGGGGCCATCCCCCCGACAGACACAGTCCTTTGTCCTTCCTTAGCATGATATTCTCTGCAACCAGGTGTGCATCGTCATGGTCTGGAATCTTGGGCTTCAATTTCCTGAGCACTATTGGCTCTTCATCAACATTGGCTTCAGGCACTGGGGCCTTGTTCTTCTCACTAGCAGATATGTTTCTGGTCGACCTCTTGGGTGCTGGAGTTTTTGGTTTGGACTTTGTGGGGGCAGCAGTCCTAATAGCATCTGACATGAGCTTTTGAGCTTTTGGAGGGGGTGCATTAGCTGCTGGCTCCTCCTCTTCCTCTGAATCACTCCTCATGGAGGGTTTTCCAAGCACATGGGCAGTAGTTTTCCTAGCCCTCTTCTTCTTTCCTCCTGCAGCTGTTTTGGTGTCACTTGGCTCTTCAAGTGTAAATTGCATAGTTTTCTTGGGAACTTTCTTCACAACAGTTTTATCTTTGGCAGCAGTTGGCTTGGTGCTATATTCCTTTGCAAGCACAACTCTCTTCTTCTTTGTGGCTGCTTCACTAGCAACAAAATCCTCATCCTCACTGTCTGAGGTTCTCTTCTTCCTGGTCCTTGTTGCAGCCTTTGGAAGATCTGGAGAGCTTCTCTCTCCCTCATAAAAGCTTTCTACAGGACTAGAGCCTGCGCTGAGATCTGTGTGCTGCTCTGACATGTTCTGGCTATCGCTGGCATCAGACATCTTGCAAAGCTGACCCTGTGAATAGATGGGTATGGGCAGAGTAGATGAGTCATCACAAAAAGCAGAAGTTTTTCATAAAAATTGAGTTCAAATCTTAGTTTCAAGTTTTCACAGAAAGCATTTCGGATGGACCGAGTTGATCATCTCGGTGATACCGAAGCACTCAACAGAAACTTTAATCGCCATTTCGGTCAGACCGAGATGGGGTTCGGTGACTCCGAGATGCTAGGGTTTCACAGAGATTTTACTTTCGGTCTCACCGATTCGTACAACTCGGTGGCACCGAGACGTACAAGTGCTATGGCCTAGGGCCAAATCGGTGACTCCGAAAATTTCTAATCGGTCGGTCCGAGATGCGTTCGGCGGAAACTTAAACCTAAAATTTTTAGTCGAATCTAATCTATGGACATTGCAGTGTAATGGGAGTTCTCAATCCGTGGCAAGAATCGTGGCAATCCAATAGGGCATTGAATCAGAAATTGGAGCACGAAAGGGGTCGAATCTCACCCTAACTCAGTGGAGATCCTCTACGGTGTCAACGGGGGAGCAGATTGCCATTGACGGCGGCGGAATCCGGCGGCGAAGGCGCGCTGGAAACAAAGGCGACGATCGAGAGACCTGGGCGACGGCAGCAACGGGGTGTGGGAACGAGAGGGTTTGAGAAATTTCAACCGTTCGGGCCCGCCAGGTATATATACCCGTATGCTGTCGGTGGCTCTGAGTTGGACAACTCGGTGGCACCGATATGTGTAACTGCAAGCAGATTAGAACATCGGTGGCGCCGAAATGGTTCAACTCGGTGACACCGAGATGAAAACCTAGATCAATCTAAATGATTTCGGTTGGACCGAGTTTGAGTGAATTGGTTCGGCCAAAATCATATAGAAGGTTTTGGAGGTTCAGCCCTTTCAGATCGGTGGCTCCGAGTGCTCCTCACCCGGAGGGTCCAAAAATGACTTGTTCAATTTTTGTGATGTAGCAAGAATAGAATTTGAGACAAGAAAGCATAGATAGTTAGAGAAGGTACTTAGGCATTCTTGTACATCCACTTGGCCAGAAAAACCAAGACAATCAAAACAACAAATGGATGTCCTCGAATGATGAAAACATGCAAACCAACATGCTCACACAATAAGATAGCAAATAAAATATGTGTCAAACATGCACAATAAATTCTAGCATCTATCAAGCAATGGCGATGACTAGGTCATCTATATATGAGTATATTGACTTAGGAGCCAAATGAGAACATTTGATCATAGGTCATACTCATCGTTTAAGCACAAGTGGGGTTGCCACTTTTACATAAAGCATTGATGTGTTCACAACATTAGAGTTGCTTTAGCTCAATTGTTTAGAGCAAAGCTCCCCCTAGATGTGATATCCCCCCTAAGAGGGATGAACTAACCTTGGGTTTTGTCGATGATGACTTCATGTAGATGTTGAAGATGTGGATGCTCAATGTTGATGTAGACCATCAAGAGTTGGGAGCAATCCTTTGGAGTTTTGTGCTTTCAATACCTACATGGGTTAGTCTCACACAAGGAACATACAAGGATATCCATAGACATAGAGTGAAATGCACATATATGATGTCCATGAATGCATTGAATACCTTATCCCTTGCCTTACCAAAAAGAGGGTTTGTGACTCCATGAACTAGTGCAAAATGTGGAAGTTGGTTGCACAAGTTCTTGCCATAATGAATATGAGTGAAGTTTGTTGGCGGAGTCACCCTCAAGAACTCTCTAGTTCTTCTTCTTTTGGACCCACATCAACTTGATGGGAATCCTTGGAGTTGTAGTAGCACTTGATGAAGTAGAACTTGATGAAGTCTTGGGAACCCACTTGACCAAGGCTTGAGGAGCTTCTTCAAATGAATCAATCTCTTCTTGAAGCTTGTCCTTGCCTTTTAGCTTGTGGCCTTGTGGTGGAAGATCTTCTTGAGCTTGTGTTCCCTTGAAGGAAGTTGGATCATACTTCTCTTGTTGAGGAACAAACTTCGTCTTGGGGGTATTGATCTTCTTCCCACTCAACTCCATTGGCATTGAACTTTCGTTCAAAACCAACACCTTGGTTCTTCCGGTGCCTTCCTTGCTTGCGTACAATTTCCTCAAATTGCTTACTCCCAGCAAGACTCTTGTAGATACCTTTTTCTATAATTCCTTTCAATAACGTATTTTCTTGCTCAAGTGTAACTTGGCTAAGAGAATCATTAGTGGGATATATAGAACTACTAGATGCAACAACATTGGATTTAGCATTGTTATTGTTACTACTAGAGGTAGAACCCTTTTTACCCTTGTTGCTAGTTTGCTTAGGTTTGACTTGGGGCATAAAGGTAGACAAGAGTAAACGTTTGGCAAGATATGAAGAACTCTTCTTTCGAAGATCGTTATTGATAACTTTAAGAAACTCATGCTCTTGCTCTAAATTTAGCTTCTCAAAGCATAGCTTCTCATGAGTTCTTAGAAGTTCTCTATGATCCTCTTGAGTTGTTTCATGAGCTAACTTAAGAGCATTTAGTTCTTTAGTTAGACGCTCAATCTCCTTCATAGCATTGTCATTCGTTTCCTCTTGACTATCATGATTACTAGCATTTTCGTTGTAGCTCACATCACTAGCCTTATTAACAAGTAAATCAGCATCACCAAGCAAATCATCTTCATCACAATTGAAATCAAGATACTCAGGGTGTGATACCTTGGGGCCTTTTGCCATGAAGCATCTTCCAATTCCTTCATTTGGTGAGTCAAATAGATCATGGGAGGTGGATGACAAAAGAGCAAGTCCGGCAACACCTTCATCTTGACTATAGTCGGAGTTGGAGTGATAACTTCTCTCGAAGTGGTTGTCGGAGTCGGAGCCGAAAACCCATTCACCAACATGAGCTTGATGTCTTCTTCTTGTGTAGCTCTTTGATGACTTGTCCTTCCTCTCTGAATCCTTGCTTCTTCGAGAGTGTCTTCGTTCATAACGATCATCTCTACTCCTTCTCTTCTTATGAGGTGATTCATCTCTTTTCTTGTAGGGAGCCGTACACTCATTGGAATAGTGTCTGGGTTTTCCACAATTGTAGCAATTACGGTCATGACTTGATGATCTTCTCTCATAGTGTCTTGAACTTGAGCTTCTTTCTTTCCCTTTGTTCTTGTAGAACTTGTTGAATCTTTTCACCATTAGGCATATCTCTTCATTGGATACTAGCTTGTCACTTGGAGTTGTTGGAGCATCGGTTGAGGCTTTGTAAGCACCACTTGATTTGTTGTGTAGCTCCTCTTTGTTCTTGAGTGACATTTCATGAGCAACAATCCTTCCAATGACTTCCATGGGCTTGAGATCTTTGTAATTTGGCATCATTTGGATCAATGTGCAAACAGTATCATATTTTCCATCCAAAGCTCTAAGTATCTTCTTGATGATGAATTTGTCGGTCATATCTTCACTTCCTAAGCCGGCAATCTAATTTGTGATGAGAGCAAGCCTAGAGTACATTTCTGCGACTCCTTCACCATCCTTCATCTCGAACTTGTCAAGTTGACTTTGAAGCACATCCAACTTAGATTCCTTGACGGACTCGGTACCCTCATGCATATCAACCAAAGTATCCCAAATTTCCTTTGCATTCTCGAGGCGGCTGATTTTGTTGAATTCCTCGGGACACAAACCGTTGAAGAGAATGTCACAAGCTTGAGCATTGTATTACAACATCTTCAATTCTTCCGGGGTTGCTTCACGATCCGGTTCCTTGCCATCCTCAAAGAAATCACCTTGCAAGCCAACACGAACAACAGCCCAAACGGCGGGGTTATGACCAAGAATATGAATTTTCATCTTATGTTTCCAACTAGCAAAGTTTGTACCATCAAAATATGGACCTCTACGATGATAGTTACCCTCACTAGACGCCATACTCTCCTAGGTTGTAAAACCAAGGCTATGATCACCAAAGCAGTGGAAATCAAGGCTTACAGAGACTAATGCTCTGATACCACTTGTAGGATCGAAAGTATGTCTAGAGGGGGGTGATTAGACTACTTGACCAAATAAAAACCTAACCTTTTCCCAATTTTAGTTGTAGGCAGATTTTAGCAAGAACACAGGTCAAGCATAACCGTACACATGCAATTCTAAGAGTGTAGCAGCAGAAAGTAAACAATTGCATATGTAAGTAAAGGAGGGGATTGGAGATTTCAAACGCAATGAAGACACGGAGATTTTTGGCATGGTTTCGATAGGTGGTGCTATCGTACGTCCACATTGATGGAGACTTCAACCCACGAAGGGTAATGGCTGCGCGAGTCCATAGAGGGCTCCTAGCCTCAATTGGGGTAGATCATCACGAAGTAGGTGATCTCCTTGCCCTTACAAACTCCTTGGTTCAACTCCACATCATGTCGGAGGCTCCCAAGTGACACCTAACCAATCTAGGAGACACCACTCTCCAAAAGGTAATAGATGGTGTGTTGTTGATGAACTCCTTGCTCTTGTGCTTCAAATGATAGTCTTCCCAACACTCAAACAACTCCTCACAAATTTGGCTATGGTGGAAGAAGGATTTGAGTGGAAAGCAACTTGGGAAAGGCTAGAAATCAAGGTTCAAATGGTTGGATTGGAATGACTTGATCTCAACACATGAGTAGGTGGTTCTCTCTCAGAAAATGTATGGTGGAAGTGTAGGCACGTTCTGATGGCTCTCCTTACTGAGAAAGAAGTGGTGGAGGGGTATATATAGCCTCCACACAAAATCCAACCGTTACACACTTTTGACCCAACTCGGTGGCACCAATCAGAAATCTCGGTGGCACCGAACTGTGTAAAAGATATGAACATTAGGAATCTCGGTGGGATCGACTGAAACAACTCGGATGGACCAAAGTGCAATGGTTAGGGCGAACCTCGTCTCGGTGGCACCGATTGCATCAACTCGGTAGGACCGAAGTGAAGCAATAAGGCACCAGAGAGTTGGAAACCATCTCGGTGAGACCGATTTGCAAAACTTGGTGGGACCGAAGTAAGTGCAAACGATTACAGAGAGTTGGCAAGGCCATCTCGGTGAGACCGAGATCCATATCGGTGGATCCGATTTGTTAGGGTTTTGGCAGTGGCTAAGTCCAGATGAACTCGGTGGCTCCAGATAGGGAATTTCGTTGGGGCCGAGTTGGAATGTAGGTTTTGGACATATTTGGGTAGAGAGAGTGGTTGAGGGTTTAGGAGTACTGTCACTAAGCACTTGAGCAAAAAGGTCATTAAGCAACACCTCATCCCCTTTTAATAGTGTTGGATTTCCTATGGACTCAATGTGATCTTGGATCACTAAACCAAAAATGTAGAGTCTTGATCTTTTGCCAATCCTTGTCCTTAGCATTTTGAGGGGTCCGCATCTCTAGTCCTTGCCATGCCAATCATTGAACATCCTGAAATCTTTAACTTGAATGGACATTAGTTCAATGAGATATATGTTGTTATGAATTACCAAAACCACCAAGGGAGAAAGTGTGCTTTCACTCGTACATCGATACAAGCTCCCATTCGGGTGGACCGGTGCTGCTCCAACGGAACTTGTCTATTGCCTGGCACTCTTACGGTCCCACCGACAATCATACCCTCTTCGGGTCCTGTCCTGGATGGCCCCCGTGTCACTCCTGACACCTGCCACCATCGTGGCCAAACTAAATTGTCCCAAATGGGGACCCTGGTACCATAAAACTTGGGCTCACAAGGTTATCGCTGCCTACCGGGCCAGGGTAGCACGCACGCATAACCTTCCCTCCTTGGAGGTACCAATAAGAGGGAAGACAATAGACCAATTTAGGGCCTCCCCATCCAGGCAAGTGTGGTTGCACTGATGAGCTCGGTTCGGTGGCACTATGACTCGATCCAGCCGACGGAGGTGGTTGTCATAATTAAGTCACATTCTTAATTATTGCAATAACGGTAATAATGCACGATGTAACAACTATGAAAACATAACAACCTATCTCCATATATATCACAATGAGTCATTAATGAAACAATGTTTAAATGGCAAGTTTATCACTTTACAAGTTTTAGCTATAGGTTACGACCATCCGAACCCTTGCATGAAACTGGCAAATAAACCAGTAGCCACCAGAACGGTCTTTACAACTCAGATCTGGGACGTTACCGGAATTGCTCAAAACCCCGGCTCAAGATGGCTGAAAACTAGCTCAGAGCATGAGACGGTGTTGATAAAAAGAAAGTAGCAGTTCCCTAAGACGGCCGGAAAGCAGCTCAGAGCATGGGGTTACTGCTACAAAAAGAAACTCAACAGCTGCCCGAGACGGCCGAAAAGCAGCTCAGAACACGGGCCATTTGTTAAAAAGAGAAATATAAAGTCGACATCCACCCCGGATGGCCGGAAGCAGCTCAGAACATAGGTGTGGTGCTGTCATCAAAGAAAGGCAAGCAAGGGTTCATCAGAGTTACTTACAGCTCACCACTATATACCCGAGCATAAACATATTCATATACATACAAGAATAACATAGAAACAATGCTTTAGGGCATATATCAGATGGTCGGCTTGCCTGGGGTGAAGGAATACTCCGGGAAGAAGTGCGATCATCTAGCGGAAGAATTCGCCGAAAAGGTTTCTCCCTCGAAGGGCCGAATATGGACAAGGGTAATATGGTCATTTTCAGAAAGTGTCAACCTCATGAAAATGATACCATCAGAACGGGCTCGATGGCTAGAGAGCGTGGGCTTTGGAATCACCTGAATCGGAGTTACGATCGCGAAGGTGTGGCCGTTCATTCGTTAGGCAGAAAACAAATAAAAATATGTTCATTTCTGCTCTTAACGGGTGAACGCCCGCACTTTAACCGTTTCGGCCGCCGGCTGGAAAAACAAAAGCGCATTTCCCAAAATACGCCTTCGGTAACAGAAAACGCATTTTATGGAATGCGGTTCCACTTAATTGGCTGGGCCCGGCCAGCACCCACTTACAGCCGAGACCCACGCCATCCCTCTCTCTCCTCCCCTGCTTCTCTTCTTCTTCCTCGCGCCGAGGAGCAGAGGAGGCGCGGCCGTGGTGGAATCCGGCGATGGAGGGTTCGGGGACCTCGGGCTGCAGTGGGGATGCGCTCCTAGCCTCACCCCGTGCCGGTGGGTGGTGGAAGTGGAAGCGGGGATGGCCTGTGGCGAGCGGGCGCGGGAGGAGCCGGACGGCGGCGGATCTGGTCACGGTGGGTGTTCCGGTGGCCGGGAAGGCTGGGCGAGAGTGCGGGGGTGGTCCACGGTGATCGGGGAGTCCAGTGGTGGGCTCAGTGGAGGCGGGGAAGGCCGGAAGCGGGTGAATTTGAGAAGAGGGCGGCAACGGCCATGGGAGGAGCTCGCTGGAATTCGAGCACTGGGAGGTGAGAGCTCCGACGAGGAGTGATCCAGGGAGGGAGAGGGGCTGCAGGGAGAGGTGTGTGTGCTCGGGGGGCTCCGGGCCACGGCTTTTATAGCCGGCCGAGGCGGGCGGGTGAGGATGGCCGCCGTGGCATCCTCATCTACACCCTGGAGCTCCCGGCGAGGTGGAAAGCGGCTAGCGGTGCTGACCTGACGAGGGGCAGAGGGAGGTGACAGCTCGGGAGGAAGGAGCCAACGAGAGAGGAAGACGACGGCGATTCACGGGGAGACAGTGCCGCGGCGGCGGCTGCCGTGGCGCAAGGAGGAGGAATCCGGAGGGGGAAAGGGTCTAGAGAGGGGCGCGTGGACGCCGCAGAGCCGCTAGACCTGGTCGGACAAGCCAGGGCTGGCCGGAAGTGACCGTATGGAGCTGGCCGAGCGCGGAGCGCAGTTTCTGGATGCTCATTGCGTGGTCACCATGGGCACCGCACGCTCTAGCCTGCGTCCGACTTCGAAACTTTGTCTAACACGTGCCTCACTGATCAAATGGATAAGAGAAGTAGCTGGAACCAGCTGGGTGACTCTGAGGTGAGAGGTACTTGTAGAAACAGGTTCTGACATGAAACGTGGATGGACTATTGTGGAGAAATGGATGAGATTATGGAGCTGAATATTTGTCACAATGAAATATGGTAGGAAGGTGTAGATGCTGGAAAAATTTGAAGTCATTTGGACCTGGTTTGCATATACTTCCTTCACAATGCAATATTTGGTCCAGAAACTAGATTTTGAAGTTGTGCTCAAATGGCCGAATGGTTTGGGCTGAAATTTGGTGGAAGGTGATTACTTAGTGGTATGGAGGCACTGGTAAAATTTCATACCATTTGGACATACCAAAGTGGTACTTCCGTCACAGTGCTCCCTGCTGGACAGAAACTTAGGAAAATTGCTGGGGAAGAATGGACAGCTGGAGTGAGCTGGTTTTTGGTTTACATGAGTGATTTATCAGGGTTAACCACCCTGCAAAATTTCAGCTCAAAATGATCAAAGGACCAAGCACTTCCTTTGCAAATTAGAAATCTGAACAGAATTTGCAAATGGATGGTGTGCTCAAAATTTGAACTATGGAACTTGGGTTCTTGATGGAAATGGTGAATATATGGATAGGAGAAGCTCCACAAATTATTTGGGATTTTTCCTGGCTACCAAAATGGTAGTTCCTTTGGAAAGTGCCCAAAATGCAATATTGGCTTTAAATAGGAAAATGCAATTTCCCCTATTTAATTATGGCCAATATTTTTATGGGAGCTCAATATAATCACAAAGAATATCTCCACAAGTTTTCATGAACTTTGGAGATGGATAGATATTTTCCTGGATTTAATTCCTTTAACTGGCTGAAAAAGGAATTAATTTTAAATGAAAAATATTGCAAATGACTTGGCAATAGTTTTGCGTATCCAGGGTTTATAGATGTGGGATGATCACTGGGAAAAGTTTGAGAAGCAAAAGATCAAAAGAAATTGGGGTTCCTTTGTAACTGCAGGAATTAGGGTTTCCCCTCCGATAATTCAGAGGGTAGGGTTTTGACGGCAAAACCCTGAGAAATTAGTTTGAGTGGCAAGGTTGAATTGGAGAGAATTTCTGGTTTGATGGGATAGGCCAGGATATATGACCATCTTTATATACCCAAGAGCGAGAGAAAATCCAATAACACCGGAAAAAAAATGGGAGTCCAATCTCGCGAAGGAAAAATCAAGGAGCGAAAACCAGGGTGTCACAAACCTACCCCCCTTAAGAAAATCTCATACTCGAGATTTCCGGGCTTACCTCCCAGCTAAGGGGAACATACCTGTGTGTGACTTGGATCCATCAGCTGTCTTGTCTTTATTAGTTCATTGGCCCTTTCAACTGTCTCTTCTGATGGCTCAGGTGTTGTCTTTTCCAATGACTGCATTGAATCCTTCTCTTTCCTATCAGGTGGACCTTTTGTCCAGGTAGTTTGCTGCTTGGTGGGGTAGCTATAGTACAGACAAATAGCTCGATTTCCAGGACTTAGAGCTAGCTGCTTCGGGTTTGGGTGCAATACTCCGTACCCTGACTATCACGGGTGAGGCATCCTTTCTTGGTACAAGTCTCACATGATCTTATGACCTCGAGGAACTAGGGGTAGCTTTCTTTCTGCCTTGCCAGAATGCTCAGTCTGACCGTGGCTTCCGTACTGATGTTTCCTTCTGTCTTATGCATTCTGACTTTGTCCTTAGGTGATCCACAACCCAAGGGACAACATGACCGAGCTACTGCTGTTATATCCCCAACTGAGATGTCAGGCATGATCACAAAGTAATCATAGACAGTAATCTCTTATCATGGCATCTACGAACTATCGATGCTGATGTGCATGTGCTTTCAACTATTCTATCTGAAGGTCTTGTTTCCATGTGAATTCAGATAGTTACACTCTGTCGCTTGTCGAGGTGGCTCTGCCTTATATATCCTCTATAGTCCTTGCTATGACCACTGAGCTGAACATAATATGGCTATCATTCGGTGCACCTTTCAGAGTATAGCCTCTTATCTTGGTTGATGGCCCGTATTCACGATGAGTGCGGTAGGCTCACTTGTAACCACAAATATGCATTGTTGCGGCCGCATGTGCAAGAGTCTGACAAGGATTGGTAATATCACCTTGTCAGTGAGGCTTTGTTTAACTATCGCTGATGTGGTTTATCCGAAACTTCTTTATTCTTGGGGGTTCCTGTTGGGGACCTGTCATGACCTACCAACATAGCTCCTTGGTCATAACATAGCTTGTTGGGCTTGTACCCATAACTTACTCTTCCATATCTCGTAGGGGTTGCTGCATTCATATCCTTCTTGGTGCTATGGGGCCGATATTTCTCTGAACACGGTCATTCCCGTGTACGAGTGGCTCGCATGAACTGATCCACCGGACTGCATGCTCATGACATATGCAGGGGTAGGACAAATCCTTTCATAACCACTAAGTTCTGAAGCAGACGTGTGCCTGGACTAGTTCGTGCTTCTGACAAGATTGCTGTGGGCATGATGGCGTGTTGAAGAAGGTTGAATACCTTATGCTCGAAGCTTCTACCAGGGTAGTGTGCTGAAGAAGGCTGAATGTCGTACCTTAGAAGCTTTCCCTCAAGTGGCTTACTGAGGAAAGTTTAGTGCCTTATGCCAAAAGCTTTCCGCGGTGGCGGGCTAAGGAAGATTGGAGTACCGTATCCCAGAAGATTTTCCCCCTAGTAGCATAGCGAGGAAGATTGGGAGTCTTGCATCGTAAGCTCTTCTCGACAGCTTGCGGAGGAAGGCTGGGTTCCTTGTACCAAAAGCCTTTCACTGTCATATGCAGCCTAAAGGTCATGTATATCTTTAGGACTTCTGTTACTTATTTGAGAGGAGTTATCCGTCTATTCGTCCTGCTGATTACTGGATCCATGGCCGATTCTGGCTTCCTTCCGGAGTATCCAAATTTTGCCCATAGCGGAGCCATAACTTGGTATAGGCCATACCTTGACTGAAGATATTCCGTTATTCATGCACACCACTTGTCCTTCTGCTGGTCTGATCATTGCTGCTGTAAAGGTTGCATAACTGATGCAGACCTCATGTTGACAATTAATCCGGGATACCAGATGTTGCCGATAGTAAGCAGTTGGCGGATAATTTCCATTGGTTTTAACTGAACTTCCAGGTATTTGGAATTCTCATTGATTCCGGATAGCCGTGGACTTATCCATATGTCTCGCAAACCTTGTTCACAACGCCCGGAAATTTTGTGTATGCACTGGTGAACTCCAAAATATCCTAACATACCAGAGTTTTGTTGTTGCTCTCGGCATGTTCATATTCTTGAAATATGTCTTCTGTGGGTGATAAATGATTCTTGAGTCCATTGAGAAAAGACTCAAGGTTCACCCCACTGGCTGAAATAATCCTTGTGTCGAGGACCGAATAATTTGTCCCTACTGGTGTTCATTCCCGATGGCTCATCTAACTGTTCCTTAGGTGTGATCTGTTTTGAGGCAAACTCTCTCAGGTATATTCTCGCCATGTCTGCTGCACACGAATTCTGCTTCTGACCCATTCTTCATTCTTGACAGAACCGGTGATAATGTTCTGAATATCGGGCAGTTGACTTGGCTTGACTCTTACTGAATCTGGATTATTGGGTATTATCCAATCTGTATGCTGGTCTTCTTAGCGGTACTTGCGGATGGATCCAGTCAGAGAAAAAGAACGGAATTGGCAAAAGAAGCAAGAACCGCGAAAAACCAAAAAGAAAATAAAGCTCAAATTTTGCAGACTTTACACACGTGGCCAAAGATCCACTAGTATAACTAACCTAGCGCACTCGATGCACCTCTAAGGACTTAGAAGCAAAACCACACAATGCTCCTGGTAACAATTGGGGTCAAGCTCCTACTACTTCCTTAGGGAACATCAGACTTGACGCACGACCATAGCCAAAGTGGCTTAGTCAACGATCCTAGGGTTGTCAGGGAAAGATGGAATTTATAGGTGTTTCCCAAAAAAAATTGGATTTGAGGAGAGAAATGCCATGGTTAGCAAGCAAGGTAGGGATATCTGGTTTACCTAGGGGTTCAGGGCTCACGGGTCGTTGCTTGGTGCGGACATTTCACATCGGAGACAAAGGCCACGAGACTTAAGGTCTGATGGGGGACAAAGCCTATGGGATTGCCTTATGATCAATAGGAGCCGTGCCGGTTTGGCAAAGATGGCTGAAATCTATCTGGGCTCTCTACTGAGCAAGAGGCAATGAAATCCAGCTAGGGTAACCTACAGTCAGCCTGGCTGCTCTGATACCATCCGTTGTGGCACCCCGCCTAAATACCACTGTAGCCAGACGGTTGCCGCACACACCAGCCCAGGAAATCACTCTGGCGTGTGTGTTTACAACAAGTATCATGAACATAGGCACAACTATAATAAGAATATATATATTAGCCATTGTGGCTGGAATAAATACATCATGGTTACAAAGCTGGGGCAGCGGAAAAACACTAACTAAGGCAGCACAGACTTGGAGAGGCTCCAATCCACAGGGATCTAACTGGGTTACTCCTCTAGCTCGTGAACGCTCCCGCTCCTCGACGGATACTTAGTTGAACCAGGCCATGTTGAAGGCCGCTGAGTACTTTTGAATGTACTCGCAAGCAAACCAAACCAACATATACACCAAGCAAAGCAATCCATGGCATTCAAGCATGTATCAATTCTTATAGCAATATTAATTATTATGGTTTAGGTTTCTAGCATTATTAATTATCATGTCATAGCAGGATTATCGAGTAACATTACTACTGAAGTAAAAACAGCAAGACGAAGATAAAGCCTATCGGGTAATGAATTCATACTCCGAATATTCCCATGATCTAATCCAAATCATATCCAAATCCAATCTAACTCTTGCGGTCATCCGACCACTCATCTCATAGCCGTCGCATGGCTAACATTCATATCCCTAACATCATCTGATGTCCATGCACCTGTACTGCAAGTCTGACAAACCTTACCTTTCTCTGGTTCATTCTTGGCAATAACATTATATAGTTTATTCCTCCAGACTCGACACAGACCAAATAGTGTGACCTAGTACGAACTATGTCCCATGACCGAGGACGCGGCTATTCGAATAGATATACACTCTGCAGAGGTTGCGCACTTTACCCACACTATGGAGCTCCCGGCCTCATACATCGGTACATGCTCCCATTCGGGTGGACCAGTGTTGCTCCAACGGAACTTGTCTATTGCCTGGCACTCTTACGGTCCCACCGACAATCATACCCTCTCCAGGTCCTGCCCTAGGTGGCCCCTATGTCACTCCTGACACCTGCCACCGTCGTGGCCAAACTAAATTGTCCCAAACAGGGACCCTGGTACCATATAACTTGGGCTCACAAGGTTAACGCTGCCTACCAGGCCAGGGTAGCATGCATGCATAACCTTCCCTCTTTGGAGGTACAAATAAGAGGCAAGACAATAGACCAAGTTAGTGTAGGGTAACGCAGCAGAAAACAAAAAAAATTCGACCTATGCACCAGCCCAGGACCACTATGGAGACTGCATACAAGGTTTGATCTTTTTCGTTACCGACTCGTAGCGCAGCGGAAGTAGAGTCGATGACGATCGGCGGTGCAGATCCCCACAGCTAGGATTTACAACCTCCCAACCGCGAGGATGTACTCCCTCATCTGCCCCTCGGACAGCCCTCTGGGAGGCGGTCGGACAGTCCCTCGGACGGTGTCGTGGACAGCCCTTCGGGAGGACCTTTGAAACACGGACGGTCACCCGGACAGCCCTTCGAGAGGACCCTCGAAACTCGGACAGTCACTCAGACAGCCCTTCGGGAGGCACTCTCGAACTAAGACCGAATCTACGATCTCTTTACAGAGTTGCACACATACGGTGTCATCTATCCGGCAGGGCTTCGCCGTCCAGAACTAGTTCCCACTGGAACCCGACAGCCTTTCGGCTCTACGAAACTCTTTTCGTGGGAGGGAGAGAGAGAGCCAGACAAAGCATGGCATGTGTATGAGAGCAAGGGATGAATGTGGAGAGCACCTCTCCACCTCTATTTATAGGAAAACCAAGGGGTAGGATGGGCACTTCCAAAAACCCAAAAATGCCCATGAAAGAAGACTTCCACAAGGGCATAAAAGGGAAGCAATGGAGCAAGTGGGGCCCCATGGAGGAGCCCCTCATGTGGCCAGCCAACCCTCTTGGGGGGCCCCCCAAGGGGGGTTTCTTAGCCCCCAAGTCCTTCTAGAAGCCTTTCTAAAAAGCCCTAAAAGGTGGCTTTCCATAAAGTAACCAAAAAACACTTTTACTATTCACGAAGACATTTTTCTGCGTCCGATAAATCCCAAATTATTTCTGTGTGCCTAGAATAATTCTAGTACCCACTAAAACAATTTTGAACGCATTTCGAAACAATTCCGGAACAATGTTTTTCTTCAGCGAAAAGCAACCAAACCGGTTCCGGCAGCTCCGGAACATTTCCGGTTTTTGTCCCGGAAAAATCCCAGAAGTTACCAGAACAATTCTGGCACCCTCCAAGAATTTCTAGGCATGTGCCAGAACCAATTTGACTTAATGGTATACCCTGAAACAACTTTTCAGTTTTACCGAAACCATTCCAGTGTTCTCTCCGGAACTTTTCCGTTGTCTCCGAAACTTTTCCGGTGACTTTCTCTCAGACTCCCTGTCTAGTATTCAGCAGAGAGATGACCCTTAAGCGTGTGACCCTATAGGTTCGGTGAAGTATAGACATGACCGGAACACTTTCCGATCAATGATCAACATCGGAGCCATGGACACCCATATTGACCCCTATACCCACACGAATGAATATTCGAGTGAACCTCCAGTTGCCGTGTGCTATTCCTGTTGCTTCACAATATGTTACAAAACCCGAGGTGAGATTTATCGGCATCCCCATGGATCAACAACTTGTCCACTATGCCAGTTACCTCGTTGCCGGTTTTGTTCTCTTTTCTCGTTCCCTGTGATCAAATCACAATGTGTCTGGCCAGACGATGTTGGATACTGTAACACTGAGAGGGCCCAGAGATATCTCTCCATCGTCGGAGGAGCAAATCCCAATCTTGAGCTATCAAGTTACTTGACATACTTTTCCATGAACCCATAAGCCGCCGTAATAGCCACCCATTTACGAATGACGTTTAACAAACCCCAAAGTTCATGAAGCAAGCATGAAGAAACTCGATACTCTCATGGTCTAAGGAATTATGCAAACGTAAACCATCTTTGTGTTATTAACCATTAACTTGTGACGAATGTATCTCATAGCATAACATCAATTCGGGTCGATTCAACACAAGTGTTCTCCTAACATTGTGCCCTCAAAGTTGCCGGCATAGTCATGCCCATGATCAGGAAAACAGAACCATCATGCAACACTTGAGCTAGTCTTAGAGGCCAGACTAGGAATACATTTTACCGTTTATTATTCCACACGTGCATATGAGTCTTCCTCCGAGCCTCGTGGTTATTGCAGACTCGAGAACCATAGCAGTTATAGCATGGAACATAAACATAATTATGAGCATGGAGATAAACAATAACATTTATTATTGGCTCTAGGGCATATCTCCTACAGACTCCCACTTGCACTAGAGTCAATAATCTAGTCAATGCTGATGCACTTTACACCTATGGCATACCGGTGTAATAATGCTTCGCTTGTGGTACAGCCTAATGTCCAACGGATCTGACAACTTCAGCTCCGTGTGTATCTTTGCATATCCTCGCGTTTTCACACTTTCACAAAATTCATATTTTGTGTGGACTTGGCTTCGTATAAATGTGAATCACTGGTCAAACCTTGATTCCTCAGACTAAGCTATGGAGCAACTATCTTCAATAGTGTTCCATTGACCAAAGCCATCTTGGAATCATACTAAGTTCATGAACGAACTGTATGATTCAACATATTCTATGTCGCTTTGAAAACGGCAACATACTTAGCCTTTGTTATAGAATTCGCCACAGTAACCTGTTCGGAACGATTTCCAAACACCGTGCCACCGTATTGTGTATTACACAAAACCCTTAACTTAAATCAAAAATCGCATGGAGCATTGATGAAGACTGTATCGATGTAATTACTTACAACGAGCACTTCATAATCTCTGCTTGCGAGAAAACATGTCATCAGTGCTACTTTAGTACTCAATGACATTTTTCACTGTTGTCCCATGATCAGTACTTTGATCACTTTGGTATCTATACTCGCAACAGCTTGGGAGTATCGGACATATCTGGTTGTTTTACATACCATGGAATACATGATTAATCCAAACACAAAGGTGTGTGGAAAATCCATCATGTATTTTGCTCATCAGTGTTTTGGGACACCGAGTCTTGCAAAACTCTTTCCATGTGACTTCGGCAAGAATCACTCCTTGGCGCTCTTATGCTAAACTATTTTAGCATCTTGTCAATATGTATTTTTGGCTTAGCCTATTAGGCAATTCTATCTCGTAGATAAATATGCCTAATATCAAGGCTATTTAGCCTATGCACTTCATCGAAAAACTATTTTCAATGAAGTCCTAATTCGTGTCAAGAAATTTCCAATCAACAATGTGTCAAGCACACAAGGTTTTTAGAAATATTATTATGCTCCCACTTACTTTCTTGTAACAACAAGCATCTTCGTTATCCATTTATGAAATCAAACTCTTCTGACTATTTCATCAAAAACGAAGATTCCAACTCCATTTTGCTCTCTTCTGTCCATCGCTGGAACTCTGAAGTTTGCATACTTATTAGCATCCTCTGGATTGACAAAATACTTTGGACTGTATCACATGTAAGTCCTAGGTTGCATTTCCATCACACGGAAATCCTTTTGGTATCCATGTATCATATCTCAAGATTGAAATATGTATTAATTGCTAGTTTAACCCGATCTGACTTTAAGCATCGCTATGGTGAGACAACCTCATCGTAGTCAACTCCTTGAACTTGTTATTGCAAGAAGTCGAGCTTTATGGATAAAACATTTTATCCACATCAGTTTATAGTTCCATTAATGTTCGTTAGACTCTAAGTCTTCTGAAGGGTTTATCAAGATATAATCTTGAATCATTTATGGAAACTATCTCGGATTATATTGGCATTTAGCCAATTCCGGAGTCAGGGCCCATCAACGCTTCCTTGTGTATCGTAGGTATACTGTTGTCTAACAACAATATCTCGCTTGCGCACCTGAGAGCTTTGCACGAGTTTTGCCTACGTGGTTCAGTTGCAAGTTCGACCGAAGTCCATACATCTCATGTAGAGGCTTCCGTATCAGTCGCAGTAATAAACTCTGGAATCACTTCCAAGGTTCCTTTCCTTTGATCTGATGACGAAGATACTGTTATCTCGTCGAGTTGCACTGTTCTCCCACTCACCTTTTTTGCAAGAACCACTCTCTTTAAAAGCATACCGTTCTCGGTGGCAAACCTTTTGCCTCGGTATAGTGGTGGAGGAATTCCCAATTACTTGGGATAACCTACAATGTAGTACTTGTCTGATTTGGAATAGGTTTGTAAATATTTTACACAAGCCCCATATTCCAAATGTTAAGAAAAGACAAAGCATGGTTGGGCATACCATACCATGGCGTCATTTCAATAGACCCGATGGTGCTCTTTTCAGTGTAAAAGCCGCAGTCTCTAAAGCATTACTTTAAAAGGGATAATGGCAAATTGATTTATGTCATCTTTGATCTTACCATGTCATAAATGGTTTGAATACATCTTCACGGACGTACCACTCACAGTGGAGTTCCGGGAGGTGTAAGTTATGAAACTCTTTTCACAACTCATCAGATATTCGCTAAACTTGTAACTCAAATATTCCTTTCCACAATCAAATTGCAGAAACATAATTTTCTTGTTACAATAATTTCTACTTCATTTTTGAAAACCTTATGAATGATTTCAAAAGATCCAGACTTACGTCTCATCAAGTAAATATCCATATATCTACTTGAGTCATTTTTGAAGATAGATAAATCCACTGCCAGTAACAACAATTATTGGACTACACACATCAAAATGTATGATCACCAATAAGTTTGTTGCTCGTTCCTTATGGCCTATGAACGGTATTTCAGTCACTTCACTTTTCGGAGGAAAGTTGCAAGTGTCAGATGATTCATAATCAAAACGACTTCAAAATCCATCATTATGGAATTTCTCCATGCGGGTTTCTCCAATGTGACCAAATGCAGTGCCACACATGTGTGGTATTCTTTTAGTCTTGCGACATTTAGCGTCAGTGTTATGGATGTATCATATTACCATCAATATTCATAACATACATCCCATCCCAGATGGAAGTATGGCCTTTATGTTATTCATAATTCTGATCAACAATTGTTCTTTTATGAACAACCCTTTTGCAACAAACATTATGCAATGGGCTAGAGTGTGTAAAACTCTAAAATGAATTATGAAAGTAAATACAGAGGTAATATATTATTATCAATATTCATAACATACATCCCATCCATGATGGAAGTATGGCCCTTATGTTATTCATAACACCTAACATCAAAAGTTCTCTTATGAACAACCTTCTTGCAAGATACTTTATGCAATGGGCTAGAGTGTATAAAACTCTAAAATGAATTATGAAAATAAACACATAGGTAATGTACCGAGTATAGCAACTTTTACTATGTTCTCATCGCATATCTAAACCTCACTCCAGCAAGTCTTTTAGGCCGTAGTAGTTCTTGCATCGAGTCGCAGCAGAATGCAATCGAGCGGGTATCTTTGTGATCAACTCACAATACCCAAGAATTAGTGACTAACATGTTTAATCAGGATTCTCAAGAACTATTTCTTTTGACCAGCCTTCCATACATCAATAACTTGTATGATATTCATACATGAGATGGATATTCCAGTCTTCTCTCTTTTTGCCTTTATACTTCTAACAGTTTAACTTTCAGTATTTCTCCTACTCTTAGAAGAAGCACCCAACTTAAGAGTGGCGTTAGCCCCTGACTTCCTAGGCATGAAAGTCTTACTAACACCCTTCGGACATTTCCTTCCTCTTTAAGTTGTTGTTTTATTCATCTTCATCACATGATGGGCATTCTTCTGGATCCCTCTGTTATTAGTCAATTGCATAGTAAACACTTTTACTAACAGTTTGCAAAACAAACATTGCTTTGGATATCCCATATCTTTTAGCCTTTGTTTGTGTCTGAAAATGATTTTCAGTTCCATGAATATCACATAGCTATCCCTAAACTTTTGAAGTTCGGGTCTCATGGAAGCAAACATATTGCACTTGACCGTAACGGAATTCTAGCTTTTGGATCGAAGGACGAGAGTCACATTATCCATAGCATTAGCGGGAGAATACTAAAAGCATGCCATAGGAGAAAGTCCTTCTCGGCACTATTGAGGACAATCCTCACATTACGTTACCAACCGTAAAGTTTTAACCAGATATATAACAACTATTCAATTTTAATAGGGAAGGTGGAAAACGCGAGCCATTATTCTACAACTATTATGCAAATTTTACTTAGACAAAGTTCATAATTAATTGCACTAAGAATTAAAGAAGTTTAATTCTAAAGTGCGCTCCCACTCAAATCAATATCTCTCATAATTGATTGTGAGTGATACAAGACCCATATTACAATTCAACGCCAAGGATGTATCCATCTCAAGTGACGAGAATTGCAATCGGTAGGCCAACTTGCCAATCACATCTCTATGTGACTCTTGTTCATCTTTCGATGCGTGTGTTCCGAGCTCATGACTTTCATGCCTGAACGTCAAGACAACCAAGTGATCTCGCTGTGAGGTCTCAACTCACCCGCCTCACACTTCTCTAATCGGTCGTACCCATGTATCCATGTGATACCCCGAAGAGATAGGTGCCGTGACGGTGCTACACTTGGGAGAACACTAACTACTTGATATTTTTGTGAGAGATCACCCTAATAAAAAGTGACTACCGCACAATCAAGAAGGGTGCATCATAAGGGATAAACATCTCAGGCAATTCATAATAGCATGATATGGTATAGCCCTTTCTGACGGAGAAGTCTTTATTTCTTCGTCTTCGGCATTCGCGTCGGTGTTCTCCTTCGCGAAGTTTTGCCACCACCTTGTCGATGCACCAGATAATATTGCTATCTCTATAGCTAATAAAATAAGTGCATTACTTAAGGTTGACACGCAGGTCATTAAAGTGACAATCATATGGCTCCAGCCATCATGCCGAATCATGACACGCAGGTCATGTTAATTTACATTGTATAGTCATCTCGTACATAATCAAATTAATGTGAGCATTGCTATACCACATCATATGCACATGCAAACCATCCTGCAAAACCAAGTTAGACGCCTCTAATCGGTTTATGCAAAATTTCATTTTACGTGGCTTCTAAGGTTTCGAACAAACTGCAGCTACCAACGTCCATCATCAAGTATGATTATTCAGGTCGCTAGATTAACTTTATGGGGTGTATGAAACACGAGATAATAAAATCTCGAGCCCCATACTGAACTTCGTCATACGCATGACCCCCGTGCAGATCATATCTGCATTGCCCTTTTGTCTGCGAAATTTCATCTTTCTCTCTAACTATGGTGGAATTCAATGAACTGTTAGCACTTCGTTGATCAATCAGGATCGCGGATTGCCAGAACTTTGAAACTCCACCATGCTGTTATCAAGATCAGAAATTTGCAAATTCCAGGGAAGCAACAAGAACATCGGGTAATAGATTTCATCTGCTACCCGCACAAATAATTATCAACAGTAGAACTCATCTACTACAAATTATATTGTGCAACACCCATACATCTCTATGTATTCTAGATCATAACCTGCATCTATGCATAGCACGGCTCATGATGCCACTGTAGGGTAACGCAGCAGAAAACAAAAAATTTCCGACCTATGCACCAGCCCAGGACCACTATGGAGACTGCATACAAGGTTTGATCTTTTTCGTTACCGACTCGTAGCGCAGCGGAAGTAGAGTCGATGACGATCGGCGGTGCAGATCCTCGCAGCTAGGATTTACAACCTCCCAACCGCGAGGATGTACTCACTCATCTGCCTCTCGGACAGCCCTCCGAGAGGCGGTCGGACAGTCCCTCGGACGGTGTCGTGGACAGCCCTTCGGGAGGACCTCCGAAACTCGGACGGTCACCCGGACAGCCCTTCGGGAGGACCCTCGAAACTCGGACGGTCACTCGGACAGCCTTCGGGAGGCACTCTCGAACTAATACCGAAATTACGATCTCTCTACAGAGTTGCACACATACGGTGTCATCTATCTGGCAGGGATTCGCCGTCCAGAACTAGTTCCCACCGGAACCCAGACAGCCTTTTGGCTCTACGAAACTCTTTTCGTGGGAGGGAGAGAGAGAGCCAGAAAAAGCATGCCATGTGTATGAGAGCAAGGGATGAATGTGGAGAGCACCTCTCCACCTCTATTTATAGGAAAACCAAGGGGTAGGATGGGCACTTCCAAAAACCCAAAAATGCCCATGAAAGAAGACTTCCACAAGGGCATAAAAGGGAAGCAATGGAGCAAGTGGGGCCCCAAGGAGGAGCCCCTCATGTGGCCGGCCAACCCTCTTGGGGGGGCCCCCAAGGGGGGTTTCTTAGCCCCCAAGTCCTTCTAGAAGCCTTTCTAAAAAGCCCTAAAAGGTGGCTTTCCATAAAGTAACCAAAAAACACTTTTACTATTCACAAAGACATTTTTCTGCGTCCGATAAATCCCAAATTATTTATGTGTGCCTAGAATAATTCTAGTACCCACTAAAAAAATTTTGAACGCATTTCGAAACAATTCCGGAACAATGTTTTTCTTCAGCGAAAAGCAACCAAACCGGTTCCGGCAGCTCCGGAACATTTCCGATTTTTGTCCCGGAAAAATCCCAGAAGTTACCAGAACAATTCTGGCACCCTCCAAGAATTTCTAGGCGTGTGCCAGAACCAATTTGACTTAATGGTATACCCTGAAACAACTTTTCAGTTTTACCGAAACCATTCCAGTGTTCTCTCCGGAACTTTTCCGTTGTCTCCGAAACTTTTCCGGTGACTTTCTCTCAGACTCCCTGTCTAGTATTCAGCAGAGAGATGACCCTTAAACGTGTGACCCTATAGGTTCGGTGAAGTATAGACATGACCGGAACAATTTCCGATCAATGATCAACATCGGAGCCATGGACACCCATATTGACCCCTATACCCACACGAATGAATATTCGAGTGAACCTCCAGTTGCCGTGTGCTATTCCTGTTGCTTCACAATATGTTACAAAACCCGAGGTGAGATTTATCGGCATCCCCATGGATCAACAACTTGTCCACTATGCCAGTTACCTCGTTGCCGGTTTTGTTCTCTTTTCTCGTTCCCTGTGATCAAATCACAATGTGTCTGGCCAGACGATGTTGGATATTGTAACACTGAGAGGGCCCAGAGATATCTCTCCATCGTCGGAGGAGCAAATCCCAATCTTGAGCTATCAAGTTACTTGACATACTTTTCCATGAACCCATAAGCCGCCGTAATAGCCACCCATTTACGAATGACGTTTAACAAACCCCAAAGTTCATGAAGCAAGCATGAAGAAACTCGATACTCTCATGGTCTAAGGAATTATGCAAACGTAAACCATCTTTGTGTTATTAACCATTAACTTGTGACGAATGTATCTCATAGCATAACATCAATTCGGGTCGATTCAACACAAGTGTTCTCCTAACATTGTGCCCTCAAAGTTGCCGGCATAGTCATGCCCATGATCAAGAAAACAGAACCATCATGCAACACTTGAGCTAGTCTTAGAGGCCAGACTAGGAATACATTTTACCATTTATTATTCCACACGTGCATATGAGTCTTCCTCCGAGCCTCATGGTTATTGCAGACTCGAGAACCATAGCAGTTATAGCATGGAACACAAACATAATTATGAGCATGGAGATAAACAATAACATTTATTATAGCCTCTAGGGCATATCTCCTACAGACTCCCACTTGCACTAGAGTTAATAATCTAGTCAATGCTGATGCACTTTACCACTATGGCATACCGGTGTAATAATGCTTCGCTTGTGGTGCAGCCTGATGTCCAACGGATCTGACAACTTCAGCTCTGTGTGTATCTTTGCATATCCTCGCGTTTTCACGCTTTCACAAAATTCATATTTTGTGTGGACTTGGCTTCGTATAAATCCGGGCCACGGCTTTTATAGCCGGCTGAGGCGGACGGGTGAGGATGGCCGCCGTGGCATCGTCATCTACACCCTGGAGCTCCCGGCGAGGTGGCAAGCGGCTAGCGGTGCCGACCTGATGAGGGGTGGAGGGAGGTGACAGCTCGGGAGGATGGAGCCAACGGGAGAGGAAGACGACGGCGATTCACGAGGAAACAGTGCCGCGGCGGCGGCTGCCGTGGCGTGAGGAGGAGGAATCCGGAGGGGGAAAGGGTCTAGAGAGGGGCGCGTGGAAGCCGCAGAGCCGCTAGACATGGTCGGACAAGCCAGGGCTGGCCGGAAGTGACCGTATGGAGCTGGTCGAGCGCGGAGCGCAGTTTCTGGATGCTCATTGCATGGTCACCATGGGCACCGCACGCTCTAGCCTGCGTCCGACTTCAAAACTTTGTCTAACACGTGCCTCACTGATCAAATGGATAAGAGAAGTCGCTGGAACTAGCTGGGTGACTCTGAGGTGAGAGGTACTTGCAGAAATAGGTTCTGACATGAAACTTGGATGGACTCTTCTGGAGAAATGGATGAGAGTATGGAGCTGAACCTTTGTCATAATGAAATATGGTAGGAAGGTGTAGATGCTGGCAAAATTTGAAGTCATTCGGACCTGGTTTGCATATACTTCCTTCACAATGCAATATTTGGTCCAGAAACTAGATTTTGAAGCTTTGCTCAAATGGCTGAATGGTTTGGGCTGAAATTTGGTGGAAGGTGATTACTTAGTGGTATGGAGGCACTGGTAAAATTTCATACCATTTGGACATACCAAAGTGGTAATTCCTTCACAGTGCTCCCTGCTGGACAGAAACTTAGGAAAATTGCTGGGGAAGAATGGACAGTTGGATTGAGCTGGTTTTTGGTTTGCATGAGTGATTTATCAGGGTTAACCACCCTGCAAAATTTAAGCTCAAAATGATCAAAGGACCAAGCACTTCCTTTGCAAATTGGAAATCTGAACAGAATTTGCAAATGGATGGTGTGCTCAAAATTTGAACTATGGAACTTGGTCTCTTGATGGAAATGGTAAATATATGGATAGGAGAAGCTCCACAAATTATTTGGGATTTTTCCTGGCTACCAAAATGGTAGTTCCTTTGGAAAGTGCCCAAAATGCAATATTGGCTTTAAATAGGAAAATGCAATTTCCCCTATTTAATTATGGCCAATATTTTTATGGGAGCTCAATATGATCACAAAGGATATCTCCACAAGTTTTCATGAACTTTGAAGATGGATAGATATTTTCCTGGATTTAATTCCTTTAACTGGCTGAAAAAGGAATTAATTTTAAATGAAAAATATTGCAAATGACTTGGCAATAGGTTTGCATATCCAGGGTTTATAGATGTGGGATGATCACTGGGAAAAGTTTGAGAAGCAAAAGATCAAAGGAAATTGGGGTTCCTTTGTAACTACAGGAATAAGGGTTTCGCCTTCGATAATTCGGAGGGTAGGGTTTTGACGGCAAAACCCTGAGAATTTAGTTTGAGTGGCAAGGTTGAATTGGAGAGAACTTTTGGTTTGATCGGACAGGCCAGGCTATATGACCATCTTTATATACCCAAGAGCGAGAGAAAATCCAATAACATCAAAAACAAGGGAGTCCAATCTCGCGAAGGAAAAATCGAGGACCGAAAACCAGGGTGTCACATTCAATAACACAAATGATAAAATTATTACTATCGTCTGCAATGGCAACGCTATCACAGACGATGTGATGCAGAAAACTGTGTGCTTTGTATATACGAACGGAAACGTTTGTCTAGGATTCACTATGTGGGATGTATATACGAACGGAAACGTTTATCTTGGATTCACTGTGTGGGATGTACATACGAACAGAAATGATTGGGCCAGTATAATTGTTTGCGATGGCTCACCCGATCGCACACGAGCTCTTTTTGCCCCGCGTGTGTGACCAGAGGCCCTATCGCGAACGGTTTCTGGGTCGTCTGGAAAGGACCCCCCTATCGCACACACATGCAAAGCGCCGGTTTAAAACTTCGTCGCTGAAAGGGGGGTAAAAACCATTTGTATAGCAGCTCGCTGTACTAATGTACGCGCCTCGTCAAGCACCGCATGTACTTCATTAGCATGGTGCTGCGGGATGCGCGCGAGTGTTACCCTATGCAGCAGAAGCTCTTCTTCGCACTTCTCACCGCCTCCAGGAAGCTGCGCCACTACTTGCAGGGCCATCCCATCAAGGTGATCACATCTTACCCCTTGGAGCAAGTCCTGTGCAGCCCCAACGCCGCTGGCCGCGTTGCCGAGTGGAACATCGAGCTGCGGGCCTTCGAGCTGGAATTCTATACCACAAGGACGATCAAGGGTGCAGCCCTGGCAGACTTGGTAGCAGAATGGACAGACCCGCACCAAGAGGAGCTGCGCGAGGATGAATCCCTCCTGCCTGGGGAGGAAGCCCCTGGCGGCTGGACCATGCACTTTGATGGCGCATTCTCCCGGCAGGGCGCGGGGGCTGGCGTCGTGCTCACCTCGTCGATAGGAGACAAGCTCTACTACGCTGTCAAACTCTGCTTCAAGCATGACGACAAGGTCTCCAACAACATCACGGAGTACGAGGGCCTCATCGCTGGGCTCAAGGCCGCCTTCGCTCTGGGCATCAAGCGCATCCTCATCAAGGGAGACTCGCAGCTCATCGTTAACTTCTCCAACAAAAGCTACAAGCCCAAGGACGAGCATATGGCCGCTTATCTAGAGGAGGTGCGCAGGCTTGAGAAGCGCTTCCTCGGCATGGACCTCCAGCACATCCCGCGCGGCGGCAACAAAGAAGCAGACGACATCGCCAAGCGAGCATCTCGACGCGAGCCTCAATGCCCTGGCGTCTTCAAGGAGAGGCTCCTGAAGCCATCAACTGTGCCACCTGCCGCCAGTAACATGGCACCTCACGAGGAGCTCCCACCCGCACCCCCACAGGTGCACCCGATTGTGGCCCATCTTCAGGCGCTTGTCTGCTGCTGGGGCTGGAGCCTCAAGCGGACAGCTGGGCTGCTGATTTCAAGGCCTACTTGCAGAGCGGCATCCTTCCCGCGAAGGACTCATAGGCAGAGTGCGTGGCTCGCTAGGCCACCGCTTACTGCTTAAAGGATGGCGAGCTCTACCGCAGGCGCCCCAATGGAGTCGCGCTCAGGTGCATCTCCGAAGAGCAAAGGCACGAACTGCTTGCTGACATCCACGGTGGAGACTGCGGCCACCACTCTTCATCGCGCACCCTTGGCGGCAAGGTGTTCCACAGCGGCTTCTACTGGCCCACAGTGCTTCAAGACGCCACCGAGCTGGTCCAATCCTGCGAAGCTTGCCAATTCCACGCCAAGCAAATCCACCAGACGGCGCAAGGCCTCTAGACGATCCCCCTTTCGTGGCCCTTCGCGGTCCGGGGGCTGGACATCTTGGGCCCCTTTCCTCATGCAGCTGGCGGCTACCGCTACCTCTACGTCGCCATCGACAAGTTCACCAAGTGGGGAGGTCGAGCCTGTGTGCACCATCCCAGCAGGATCAGCCGTCAAGTTCATCAAGGGCCTCATGAGCCGCTTTGGCGTCCCCAACCGCATCATCACTGACAACGGCTCCCAGTTTACCAGCGGCCTCTTCAAGTCATACTATACCAGCCTTGGCACGCAGATCTGCTACGCCTTCGTGGCACACCCGCGAAGCAACGACCAGGCCGAGCGAGCTAACGCTGAGGTCCTCAAGGTCCTCAAGACGCGAAGCTTTAGCAAGAAGCTCGCAGCCTGCAGCAAAGGCTGGCTCGACGAGCTCCAGTCTGTATTATGGTCGATCCGCATGACAGCAACCAAGCCTACCGGCGAGACACCCTTCTTCCTCATCTACGGGGCGGAAGCGGTCCTCCCTTCTGAGCTCAGGCTCGAGTCTCCGTGAGTCCTCGCCTTCAACGAGGCTTATCAGGACGGCTCGCGGGAGGCTATCTGCTCCTCCTCGAGGAGGCCCGTCGCCAGGCAACCCTCCGCGCCACCCGATACCAGCAGGCGTTGCGTCGCTATCACAGCCGCAACATACGCCCCCGCACCCTCGAAGCTAGCGATCTTGTCCTGCAAAGGATCCTCTCCAGAGAAGGACTCCACAAGTTCTCACCCATGTGGGAAGGCCCATTCAGGGTTGTCCATGTCTCCCGACCTGGCGCCGCACGGCTGGAGACGGAGGAGGGTGTTCCGGTACAAAACACATGGAACATCCAACACCTCTGCAAGTTCTACCCATGACCTCACGGGCAAGAATGAAGTGGAGCTGTACACGCTTTGGAGCCTCTCTGTGCGGTACCTACTGGGGCCGCAAGAGCTCCCTCCCACAACCCAGTGGAAGCCCCATGCTCAGTCATGGCGGAATGATCGAATTGAGGGCGCCACGTGGCCACCACATCCTCAAGCTGACCCGTGTCGATCATGGCAGCCTCATCTTTTTGTTGTGTAACGAAACCTATTTTATGCAGCAGTAAAACTTCATTTCCTATATATTCTGTGTGCTTGGTAAGTTGTTTACTTCAAGGGCCATTCGCACTCACAAATTCCCTCCTGCGCATCACGCGAGCAGGGGCTGGACACGGTGCCTGTGCTCGGGTCAGTCCCAGCAGCGCCGCAAAACCCAAGTGACCGAGCTCTGGCTCGCGGGCCCGCTCCCATGCACGTTAGCTCACCAAGGTCCTTCGTGCCTTGTCTCCTCGTGTGGCCTCACGAGCGAACTAGCAAGCGCGCGCTGCTCCGCTACTTGTGAAACTTGTCAAAGTATGTTTGTCGCAGAAACAAGGCACACGGAAGGCCTCGCGAGCCCTGCCCCGCAAGGCGAACGAGGCTCGTCGCTTCTACAAGCCCACAGGGAGCCTCATGAGTGCTGCCTCGCGAGGTGTCATGTGGTTCCCATCCTCACCAAGAGCCAGCAGGAGGCCTCACGAGCGAGAGCCTCATGAGGCGCACTCCGCGAGCCACGGCTCGGCAAGCGCCACACTCCGCGAAAAAGCTAAGTCTAAAAATGCCTCGCGAGCTGCTCTCAGCGTCTCTCAAGCTTCTTCTCCCTGCAACCCCACAGAGTGCTGATGCTTTCTCCTTCGCACAAGCCGCTTGCACGTCAAAGGGGGGCTTCCTGAGCATCGTGCCTCGGGAGCCCTTACCACCTCGCAGAGCCCTACACCCTCTAGCCTTGTCTAGGCACGCGTCCTAACATACCAGTGATGGTTGTAGCCTGCTCGGGGGCTGGGTCCTGACGACGTAGAGCACTGAAGCAAGCAAGAAGAGAAAAATAGCCCTCACGAGGAGCACAAATTAATGCAAAACGCTGAATGCTAAACTTAATTATACAGACCATGTCTTTACGCCCCCACGGGGCCACAAACACTTGGTTACAGGGCAAACGAAAATAAGAAAGTGCCTAAGAGGACGAGGCATCATCGCCGCTATCATCGTCGCCGTCAACACCATCGCCTTCGCCACCATCAGCCTCACCAGAGCTCTCGCTCCCATGCGAGAACTTCTGGAGCCAGGCCGCCACGTGGTCCTCCACCTCTCTCCCGAGCCCGTCGCGAAGCTCCGGAGGGACAGGGGCCATCACCCGCTCGAAGTCGAAGGTGGCGTCGGCGCGGAAGATGTTGCTGAAGACTCGTGTCGCCGCCTGGCTGAGGAGATCATGGCACTCATCCTCGATGATGTCGTATATCTTCTTGGCTCCAGCCTCCAACCTCTCCACGAGCTTGGTGAAGAAGTCCAGGTAGCAGGCGTTGTTGTCTTCGAGGGGGCCCATGAGCCTCTCCTGGCAGATGGCGGCCAGAGCACCGCGAGCACGGTTGGAAAGGGCAAGGAACAGCTTGGCGCGCTCGTGCTGACGCCCTCGCGCCCGCGCCGCCTCATCCTTGGCCTTCTCGACAACGTCGGAGATGCTGCCCACCTGTGCTTGGAGGGAGGCCAGCTCCCCCTCAACGTCGACCTTGGCCTTCAGCGCATCCTTCCACCTACCCTTCGCCTCCGTCAACAGCTCCTTGAGGCCGGCGATCTCTGCCTTGAGCTCCTCGCGCTTCTGGGTGAAGTGGTCCTCTTGAAGCTTCAGTTTCTTGGCGTAATCCACGGCAAGTGCCTCGCGATCCCTCTTGTTCTTCGCGTCGGCGCCTGCCTGGATCTTCTTCTCCTTTGCCTCCAGCTGGGCGTTGGCCTTGGCCATGCGCTGGTCGTAGGAAGCTTGGGCGGCCGCCACCTGGCGGTCCAGCGTCTCCAGGCGCTCGCGCTCCATGGCCTGCTCGCCCGCCGTCCACGAGAGCTCTTGCTCGCGGATCTCGGCATCCGCCTCACGGGCCGCGAGAGCTTCCTCACGCTTGCCAAGCTCGCCCTCGCGGGAGTCGAGCTCCTCCTTGCGAGTCATGATGGCATTCTCCCGTGCCTGCAACAGGACCGACTGGGCGGCGTGCTGCTCCCGGAGCACCTTTGCATGGGCCTCCACCTCCGCGCGGCGCCTGTCGGCCGCGTTGGCCTCCCTGATGGCGCTCTCGAAGATCTCCTTGGCGTCGAAGGCGGCCTTCTCGCGCTTCTTCCGCGCGGCTTCGTCCCTACGCCGGCCTAGCTTGATGGCGACATCGAGCTGCCGCCACCCTTCCGCCAGGCGCAGGCGCTCGCTGACGAGGCGTGCCTCCTCCGCTTGCAGGTCCGCTTCAAGGGCGTCGATCGCCGCCCTAGCGCCCTGCAGAGCCCCGCGCTTGAGCACGGCGCTGCTGCTCACTAACTGTACTGCGCTCGCCAGTGCCACCCTCTGCCGCCATGGACTGGGAGGGGCCGGCGCCGGACCCCCTCCGGGTCTCCGCGCCCACACTTCCCTCGGGAGCTGCATCACTTGACAGGAGTGGGGGGCTCACCGGGATCTCCTCCTCATCTTGCTACGGTGGCGCACTCCGTGGGCTCATCGCGCCTGCATCGGGAGCCTCGCGCGCCGGCGATTTCTGGGGCTTGCCGAGGTGCCTTCGGCGGTTGCGGTCTCCTTGGCGGGGGCGGAGCTCGGCGGAGGAGCCGGCTCTTCAGCCTCCCCCATCGTCGCATCACCTCCTGCATTGGGCGCTTCGAGAGGCGCGACCCCTCCTCCGGAGGCTGCCTCTCGAGGCTCATCCTCCTCAGCCTTAGGGGGCATGTCCACGTGCGACTCGGGAGGCACC
Organism: Elymus sibiricus; assembly: GCA_039707655.1. Classification (NCBI taxonomy): domain Eukaryota; kingdom Viridiplantae; phylum Streptophyta; class Magnoliopsida; order Poales; family Poaceae; genus Elymus; species Elymus sibiricus. The sequence continues at coordinate 307,551,448 of CM077672.1, forward strand.
GTGTGCTCCTCCTCCACTTCCACGCACCCCGTCTCGGCTCCGGAGCGGTGGACAACTTCTCCACGCTCCTTGGCACCTACGGTAGGCGCCGGGACCCCCTTCGAGCCGAGGGCCTTCTTCTTCTTCTTCATGAATCCCCTGCACGATGCGAGGGCTCAGCCAGGGCTTCAGGGGGAAGAAGCAAGACTCAAGGCAAGGAAAGCGAGGTCGGGAACTTACTCGTCGTTGGGGACCCATTTCCTCTTCTTCAACATCGGCAGCGGGCGGCTGCCACTACCGCTCCCGCGAGGCTCGCTCACATCGCCTCCAGAGGGCTTAGCGTGGGGCTCGGCAGCCCCGGTGTTGGCGCCATCCTTCTCCGCGGGGGTATTGAAGGCCTCGCCGCTTGCGCCTGTCTTCTCTGTAGGGGGCTCGGTGACCCCGCTGCCGGCGCCTATCTTCTCGACGCACGGCTCGTCAGCCGCCGCGCTGGTGCTTCCTTCGCCTCCCGCGCCGGTGGGCCCGAAAGGCACGACCTTGAACCGGTCGTCATCGTCATTGCCGAGCTTGTCGATGAGCTGGCGGCGGCTTCACGGGGCCGCCCCGCCATCGCTTTCTTCCGCGGCGCTGGCCGAGGCATCGACGTCGTCGCGACCTTACGAGCCGGGGACAACCAAGAGCGGGTTGTCGCGAGGCACCTCATGGCCCTCCGAGATCAGGCCTCACTGGTCGAAGCGCGGGATCTCCTCAACCAGCTCAGCCCTGTTCTTGTAGCGGTATAGGGGCAGCCCATCCTGGGACGGGAGATCCGCGTTCTCGCCAAGCAGGAGGTGCATAACCTCGTCCACCACCTCCGACCTCAAGTTGTCGACGCTCAACCGCATCGTATCCATGGGGCCCGTGATGGCCCACACCGTCCGGGAGTGCTTCTGGAGGGGGGCGATGTGTGGCGCAGGAATTCCTTGGCAACCATCACCCCCGTGACCTTCGTGGCCCTCAACTCTGCCATCCTCTCCCAAAGCGGCTCCAGCCCCGCGTCGGTGAGCTTGGCGTGCTCCCACCCGGAGCTCTTCACGAGGGGTCCGTCGGGATCATCAGCAGTTGGCTATGTTGGCGCGCATCCATGTAGACCCAGCGCTGCCTATAGCCCTCCACCTTCTTCGAGATCATGTTGATGGTGTCGTCCGCCGTCACCATGATGGCGTGGAACGAGGCGCACCCTCAGTGCTGGTTTGCCGCGGTCAGCCGCAAGCTGAAGAAGTGGCAGAAGAGCGCCACTGAGGGCATCACGCCCACGAAGGCCTCGCAGAAGTAGGCGGAGATGGAGAGGAGGAGGATGGAGTTCGGTTGGAGATGCAGGGCGTGGATCTGGTAATGCGAGAGGATGGCGCAGAAGAAGTCAGAGAATGGCGGCAGTAGGCTGGCGAAGACGGTGTGGAGGAAGAAAGGAAGGTCATCGCCTCCAGTTCATGCAGCGCGCACGAGCAGGGCCAGATCCGCATCGCCTTCCACTCATTGTGGTTGCAAGTGGTCATCAGCCGCACCTTATCCAACCCCTCCACGTTGACGATGTTGGAGCGCAGAAGGGCCAGCTCCAGGGCCACCACGGTTGGGGCCGCGGCTGCCGCGCTACCCTTCTTGCCAGCGGGCACCATGGATGCGTGAGGGAGCTTTGGGGGCGAGAGGAGGAAGAGGATGCAAGGAGTCGGGCGCTAGGAGGCGAGGAGGAGCGAAAGAAAGCAATGATGACCCTGCGCGCCACGTAGGTCTGTTTTATGGCAGAGCGGGCGGTTACCCAAGCGAGTGGAGGAAGTGGGGGCGTCCCACGTCCCGTCCTATGCCACGCGTCCCTGCCTGGGCCCGACAGTCTTTTAGGCCCCGCGCCATTTTGTTCCCAACGAGTGGAAGCGTGCGCGGCACGGGCCCGGGGGCTACTGTCGGCCCAGTGGGAACCAGGGTACCACATGCCATCTGCGTGCGGCCCGGGAAGCAATGCCTGGCGAAGGCCCAATAGGCGGCCCAGCCATGGGCGCCGCGAAGCATGACACCTCGCGAGGCTCCAGCCTCATGAGGACTCCCTCCGCAAGGAGCAGGCCCACCAAGGACTTCAGCAGTAGCTGGAAGCCTCGCGAGGTGGCCTCCCGAGGTGGCCCCTCGAGGCGACCTCCCGAGGCAGCCTCACGAAGCCACCCAGTTGAGGATCCGCTTGGTGCTGGCCTCGCGAGTACGTGCCCCCCACATAGGTGACGCACCCACACAAGACAACGACAGTGGCAGGGCCGTACCAGCAGGTGCGGTCAGGAGGGTTTTCCCCTTTGGTGCTAAAGGAGCAGTGCCAGCTGCCCACTCCCAAAGCAAGTCCCAAAGCTTGCCCATTTGGTGTATGAAGACCAGAACTACGGGGCGTGCCAGGGCGGAGGTCATTCCCGAGCCCACGAGCGCGTCATGGATGGTCGCTTTAGCAGGCGAAGACTGCTTTTGTCAGGATAAGACTGCGCGCCTGTCCCCCTTTGAATTGCCGCCGTGTGGCAACCCTTCCCGCCAATATTTTCGGGGGAAGAGGACCAAGGCAGCAATAAAAGGGGGCAATGCTGCCTCAGTAGAGGGGGGTCTATTCCTTCTCTGTCTCCTACCTTGTACTCGTGTGCACTCCCAGAGCAATCCCAACCAAGCAGGAGTATTGTTTTACACCGTAAGGTGGCCCGAACCTAGGTAGCTGATGTGTCCCTGCCGTGCCCTGTGCGTGTGTGTGCTCTCGTTGTGCCGAGCTCGCCGTAGCCTCGCCGTTGTCACCGTCGTCGTTAGGAACTAGCAGGCCCCAGTGTTCGAACCTGGGTTCCCGGAGCCCCGATTCCGACAATACTACCCTCAAAGACTGTCGCGATCCCCTACGCTTGTGGGTTATCAATGGGTCAATGGTCTTCACCATAAGATCGGCCTCATGGTTGAAACTCTTAATCAAAACACTACACAACTTGAGTTCTTGACCCAGGTTGTGGACGACCAGTAGACGGTGATTGAGGAGATAAAAGGACGCTTCAAGAACATCTGAAAGAGCATGGTGCCCCCATGTTTGGTTTTGGTAATTGATGACAATCCCTATGGACTAATGGTTGCCTTGAGCTATATTTGAAGGGTTTGTCCATAGACATTTCTTGAAGTCCATTTGTTGGTTTCAAGGAGATTATATGATGACCAAGGTGCTACTCAAGGAATTATCCAAAGATTGGTCATAGGTAAGACATGATACAAGGTTGATCAAGACTAAGTCAAAGAGTGAATCAAGTTGATCAACACACCAAGCGTACAAGATGTACCGAGAGGGATCAAGTGATCCCATGGTATGGTGAGCATTGTCCATTATGCTTTGTGTAGTAACCCATGGTCTACGTGAGAGTTCTATGTGGGGTTAGGTTGTGGTGTGCAAGTTCAAGAGGAGCATCAGGAAGAGGTCACATGCTTGAAGCTTTCCATCCATTGTGGTGACAACGGACTTGTGAATATGTGCCAAAGAGTGGCTCACCCATAGTGGAGTATGGGGGAGCAATCTACTAGTCTTCTTCGAGCGTGCGCAATCAAGATAGGTGGTCCAACTTGAGGAGGTCAAGATCATCATCATCTAGCTCAAGTGGTTTATGCGTAAGGCAAAGGTTTGTCCTTGATAGTTTTCTATTTTACCAGTCTCATGGTGTTAGTTGAGAGACCGGGTCATAGGATCGATTGTCGTACTATCAAGGGGGGCTCTCGAGTGAGTAGCTTGATCGTATCGTTCGTAGAGAGGTCAAACCATTGCATCCTTGGCATCATCTTTCTTGGTTCTTGTTTGGCTTCTCTCTTGTGAGTTGTGGAGCTTGTGGTCATCTTCACGAAAAGCTCAAGTTCATCGAGAACGAATTTCGTTTGCAACATCTCTTCTATTTTTGATGTTGGAGTTTATGTCGGATCTTCACTGATGGAGGTTTCACACCTCTATATCATAGGCATATCTCTCTTGCCACTTCTGAAGATTTCCAGTCATGATTTGACAGCTCTTATCGTTAGCTTTCTATCCAGCTTGAGTTCGTCTATATCAGAGTCCATTTGCAGAAGTCATGGCAGTGTCAGTGTTGGGGCTTCCATCTGTTTGTTTGGGCAAGTTTTCTGCACCCAAGCGGTAGTACCGCTTGGTACCACGGTAGTAACACTTAGGCGGTACTTCCGCTGTGGTCTACCGTAGCGTGTACCGCTTGGAATCTCCTTCTGTGCAACTTTCGGTTGCCTAATTTCTTTAAGCGGTAGTACCTCTCAAGTGGTAGTACTGCTCCCCCAAGCGGTAGTACCGCTTGTGGTACTTCTGCTGTGGACTAACGCAGCCACTACCGCTTGGGAAATGTCCTCTGTGCATGTTTCTGCTATTTGTTTTCTTTAAGCGGTAGTAGAGAAGTAGTACCGCTCAAGCGGTAGTACTGCTTCCCCGAGCGGTAGTACCGCTCAGCGGTAGTAGAGCTGTAGTACCGCTTAAGCGGTAGTACTGCTCCCCAGAGCAGTAGTACCGCTTTACTGCGGGCTGCACATAATGGTTGGATTTTTTCCCACGTATAAAGGGGGTCTTCTTCCCCAATGGACCTTATCCTTTGAGCTCGTGTTTTGACCCCATTGTTGACCTTCTTTGAGCTTGCTATCTCTCAATCCCTCCAATGATTCTTGCTAGTTCTTAAGGGAAAAGAGAGAGGAGATCTAGATCCACATTTCCACCAACCACTTTCTCCTCTAAGTGAGGGGAACCTTTTGGATCTAGATCTTGGTGTTCTCCTTGTTCTTTCTCTCATATTCCTCCATAGCGTTTGTTGTTGTGGTGGGATTTTGGAGTGAGGGACTTGACCACTTCATGTGTTCTTGCCATTGCATTAGTTGCATCGGTTTGAGTTCTCCATGGTGATACGTGGAAGTGAAAGTTGAGAAGCTTATTACTCTTGGGTGCTTGGTACCCTAGAGCTTGTTCCTCTTGGGTGCTTGGGTGCCCTAGACGGTTGGTGGTGTCTCAGAGCTCAATCATTGTGGTGTAAAGCCCGGGCAAGCGTCGGGGTCTCCAATTTGGTTGTGGAGATTGCCCCGAGAAATTTGTACGGGTTCCGGTGACCGCCCCCAAGGGTTGCCAAAGTGTACGGGTTTGGTGACCGCCCCCAAGGGTTGCCAATTGTACGGGTTCGGTGACTACCCTCAAGGGTCCCTTAGTGGAATCACAGCATCTTGCATTGTGCGAGGGAGTGAGGAGATTACGGTGGCCCTAGTGGCTTTTTGGGGAGCATTGTGCCTCCACACCGCTCCAAACGGAGATTAGCATCCGCAAGGGTGTGAACTTCGGGATACATCGTCGTCTCCATGTGCCTCGGTTATCTCTTACCCGAGCCCTTTACTTTGTGATAGCCATAGTATTTCATGATATATATCTTGCTATCACTTAGTTGTTTATCTTGCTTAGCATAAGTTGTTGGTGCACATAGGTGAGCCTAGTTGTTTTAGGTTTTGTGCTTGACAAATTAAACGCTAGTTTTATTCTGCATTTGTTCAAGCCTAAACCATAATTATTTTAAAGCGCCTATTCACCCCTCCCCTCCTCTAGGCGACATCCACGATCTTTCAACATCTCCACCGCTTGCAAGGATATCCCGAAGTGAGCATAAAACTCTAGGCCCTGGATCTCTCTGGCTTGATTGTAAGCTTGGCGGACATCCTAGCGTACTTTCTATCTTTACTTTCATGCATTTACTTTCCGCAAGTCGTGATTAGCTTACAGTTTTTATTTCAATAAGGTTGAATTGTCAAATTCCCCTTTGAATGAGGGAGGATCCTTTCTGATGAGCATTTGGATGTCTTGATGTGTGGTATCGTTATTGCTTTGTGAGAACGTACAGGATGATGGTCATGATCTAAATAGTAGGGCATAATCACTAGTGAGATGATCGTGAGTCTTCCACATTGTGATTATAAAGTTCTTAAGGGAGAGGAGTAACTCTATATGCTAATTCATTAGAGGTTCGGCTGATAAGTTAAAGTTTGCAAGCAGTAGGGTAACTAAGAACCCTCTTGTAGGATCGAAAGTATGTCTAGAGGGGGGTGATTAGACTACTTGACCAAATAAAACCTAACCTTTTCCCAATTTAATTGTGGGCAGATTTTAGCAATAGTACATGTCAAGCATCACCCTCCACATGCAATTCTAAGAGTATAGCAGCGGAAAGTAAATAGTTGCATATGTAAGTAAAGGAGGGGATTGAAGATTTCAAACGCAATGAAGACACGGTGGTTTTTGGCATGGTTCCGATAGGTGGTGATATCGTACGTCCACGTTGATGGAGACTTCAACCCACGAAGGGTAACGGCTGCGCGAGTTCACGAAGGGCTCCACCCACGAAGGGTCCACGAAGAAGCAACCTTGTCTATTCCACCATGGCTTACGTCCACGAAGGACTAGCCTCACTCGGGGTAGATCTTCACAAAGTAGGCGATCTCCTTGCCCTTACAAACTCCTTGGTTCAACTCCACATCATATTGGAGGCTCCCAAGTGACACCTAACCAATCTAAGAGACACCACTCTCCAAAAGGTAATAGACGATGTGTTGTTGATGAACTCCTTGCTCTTGTGCTTCAAATGATAGTCTTCCCAGCACTCGAACAACTCCTCAAAGATTTGGCTATGGTCGAAGAGGGATTTGAGTGGAAAGCAACTTGGGAAAGGCTAGAAATCAAGATTCAAATGGTAGGAATGGAATAGCTTGATCTCAACTCATGAGTAGGTGGTTCTCTCTCAGAAAATGTATGGTGGAAGTGTAGGCACATTCTGATGGCTCTCCTTACTGAGAAGGAAGTGGTGGAGGGGTATATATAGCCTCCACGCAAAATCCAACCGTTACACACTTTTGACCCAACTCGATTTGTTAGGGTTTTGGCAATGGCTAAGTCTTGGATGAACTCGGTGGGTCCGGATAGGAAATTTCGGTGGGGCCGAGTTGGAATGTGGGTTTTGGACATATTTGGGTAGAGAGAGTGGTTGCGGGTTTAGGAGTACTGTCACTAAGCACTTGAGCAAAAAAGACCATTAAGCAACACCTCATCCACTTTTAATAGTATTGGCTTTCCTATGGACTCAATGTGATCTTGGATCACTAAACCCAAAATGTAGAGTCTTGAGCTTTTGCCAATCCTTGTCCTTAGCATTTTGAGGGGTCCACGTCTCTAGTCCATGCCATGCCAATCATTGAACATCCTGAAATCTTAATCTTGAATGGACATTAGTTCAATGAGATATATGTTGTTATGAATTACCAAAACCACCAAGGGAGCAAATGTGCTTTCAATCTCCCCCTTTTTGGTAATTGATGACAACATATAGATCAAAGCTTCGACAAGTGATTAAAAGAATGGAATACATTGTCGCTTTGAGAGGTATGTGATAAGAAAGAGCTCCCCCTAAATTTGTGCATTATTAAAAAAATTGCGTTTGAATGCAAATGCACAATCGATTAGGATCATGGGTCACTCTTCAATGTCACATACAACTTGGTGGGGCGCGCAAAATGATATGAGTGGAATAATAGGCACGCAACACCAACACAAATGAATGATCATACAAGATAATGATAAAGATAAGCATTGATCATCACAATAAGCATAGTATGATCAATCACAACATAAACGACAGAATATCTCACAGACACTGTAGCAAGCACACACATAACAAAGTACCAACAAGCAAAAAGTAGCAAAAGAACTCGAGCAAATCAAAGCAAAGCACTCTCTCTCGAAGCCTATGATCTATACAAATTCTCCCCCTTTGGCAACAAGTACCAAAAAGCTCGAATAAGTATAGGACTAGTCGGCACTCTAGGCACGGTCCTCCGAAGCTCCTGAAGGCGATCTCCTGCTGGCAGCTCCGGTGTGCGTAGACGGCGTTGAGAGAAGAGCATCCGCGAAGGCGTCTGCAGATGTCTGTGGGGCTGGTGGAGTAGAGACCTGAGGTGGCACTGTGGTAGTAGCAGCTGGTGCAGATACTGTGGTCCGTGGATCCACAACTGGTATTGCAGCAGACCTGGCTGCTCTGGGCACTGTCTGAAAACGCTCTGTGGTTGGTCTGTCATCTCCACTTTCATCTGATGGGGCTGTCTTGACAGCATCAACATCATTCTGCAGCCGCTCCACTATAGTTTGTATCTCTGTCACCTTGACATCTAGATCATGAAATTTAGTCTCAATAATCCGCTCAAAACTAGCCTGGGTCTGGGTGAGGTTGGCCAAACTTCGCTCAATCCTCAGAGTGGCTTCAAGCAGATATGTTATTTGGTCCTTGGGTGTCTTGAGATTGGCAATTGGAGCATTTGGAGCTATTGCCTCCTGGGCTGCTTTTGCTTCTTTGGCTTTGCGGATATTCTCTTGGGCTTGTGCTAAAGTGGGAGGCGAAGGATCCATCACTATCACATTGTCCTCAAACTCTGGACGGAGTGGCAAGTGCTCTTGATCAAGAAGATATGTGCTGGTTCCAACCTTGGAATTGATCAATATCTGAATATGTGGAGCATATCCGCATGATCTCTTCTGATCTACTGCAGTCCTCTTGATAGTCTCTACTATCAGGCTCATCACCTTGAATTTCTGAGGTGTATCAAACAAATGCAGCAAATTGATGGAGTGGCCACGAATCATTTTATCATCTCCTGACTTGGGTAGCAGAGCGTACCGCAATATGGTGTTCGTTGTGGCTAATCCTGGGAGCAGATGCTTCACTGATCCAAGTTTGTGAGTCTCAAGGTCTTTCTAAGGAATTGCCGTGTACATGTTGTCCATGGAGTTGTGATCCATCTTGAGCTTAGCATAGATATCTATGTCATCGTCCTCTTCCTTGGGAGCACCAAGAAGACTTGCCCACTCAGAGATGGTTGACTGGTACCTTATACCCTCAGTCATCCATATAATGAGGCCATCTGGATAGAAGTGTGCCGTAGAGTAGAATTGCATGACCATTTCGTCATTCCACTTGGTCAACTTCTTACCAACAAAGTCATCAACACCTGCAATCCTGAAGCTCATGTTGGTGCAATATTTGCCCTCTTGTGTTTTGGAGATTGTTGACAGAAACAGGCATGGACTGATTTGTTTGCTAGTGCACACAGAGAGAAATAGTCCATGCAGTGATGAAGAGAATGCTGTCTTCGGTGTTCAATTCTAGGAACTTCACCAAAGAACAACTGCATCAAAGAGAAGATCGAGCTACATCCTTTGTAGATTGGTAGACGAGAAGAATGATGTGAAGGAATTGACCCCTGTCGGGCCCATGGAACCCGGGGTATCCAGGCCCGTCTGCCTTTGGCCCAGGGTGCAACGCCTGGAGTGGGCCCGGCGGGCCGTCGCCACCAAGTGTCTCACCAAGACCCCTCATGGGGCCCTGGCCTCCTGAGGCCCCCTCCTCAGGGAGTAGCAGGCAACGCTCAGCACCACCATCAACGGCCTCGCGAGGTCCCCTCACGAGGCGGCTCCCCAAGTGGCCTCACGAGGCGGCTTCCCGAGGTGGCCTTCCGAGGCCCCCTCCCGCAGGCGTTCGAGACAAAGGCCGTTCGGCGTGTCACGCGGTCTGGAGCCCATCACGTGGGTGACGCGCACAGCGACGAGCAGCAGCAGAGGCCGCGCCAGCGGGCGCGGATGCAGATGGTTTCCTCTTTTGCGTTAGGGGAGCGTGGCCAGCTATCTGCTCTCCAAAGCAACCCCAAAGGTTGCCCGATCGGCGAAGGAAGACAAGACGGCGGGCGCGCAGGGCGGAGGTCATCACCGAGCCCACCGGCGCGTCATGGATCATGCTTTGGCAGGCGAAGACCACCTTTAGTCAGAATAGCCTGAGCGCCTGTCCCCTTTCAAAACCGCCAAGTGTGGCAACCCTTCCCGCCTAAGTTTCCAGGGGGAAGAGGACCAAGGCTGGCATAAAAGGGGCAGTGCAGCCACCATAGCAAAGGGACTGGATCGTCTTCAACCTTGTACGCGAGAACTCTCTCACCCACAATAATCCCAACTACAAGCAGGAGTAAGGTCTTACACCGCAAGGTGGCCCGAACCTGGGTAACCGCTGTGTCCTCGCCCGTCCTACGTTAGCGCACTCTCGCCGTAGTCTCGCCGTAGCATTGCCGTGGTAGGAGAGGAAGTAGTAGAATGAGCTCACCCCAGTGTTCGAACCTTAGGGTCCCCGGAGCCCCACTTCCGACAACCCCTCTAGATTTTAATGCTGACACAAAGCAATTGGTTCGGAGATTCAATCCGAAGTAAATTGACTACAGTGATGGAAGACGAAGACGAAGTGAAGACGTAGCATTCTTTTTGTTGTTCTTCTTTCATTCATTTGAGTCATAGGACCTCTGTACTATTAAGAGGGGTATAGGTTCTCGAAGCTTAGATCAACTGTGATGCTTAGCCCAAATCTATGCGAGACTGAGAGAAATCTCTTTATGTTACGAATGATTACCTGCTAGCAGAAAACGTTGTTCTTCGGTGCTGCGGGAGATATCTTTCGAACTGAGGAGTTAGCATTACTAGCTCCACACGTAATGTTACCATTGTGCTCAATTCCGACCGCTGGGCTCGTGTCGTTCGGCCGTTGGCTGCTCCACATGTCCAATTTGGTCATTTCCCATCCGGGAAGGCTGCGGCTATAAATAGCCACCCCGCTCCAACGTTGCCCATTGGCTGATCTGCTTAAGATTTCAGAGAAGATTAATTGAGCATCCCCTCTCCGAGTGATTTGAGTTTAAGATCCACCGAGAGAAAAATCAAGAGCCCAAACTTAGACAGTGGTTGAGCATCACAGTAGTTCTGAGTTAGAGTTCTTGTACCTATTACTCTTGAGAGCTGCACACTCTCTAGACGGACAGGTGTCGGCTCAAGTGTCGAAGAGTAATTGTCTTCACCGAGCAAGATCTTCAGCAACCAAGAGTCATTGTGGTTCGCGAAGAAGTCTGTCGAAGGTTTGGAGATCGCTGACAAGTATCTACCATGAGTGAAATCAACTGGAGTCAGATCACCTCCGAGTTGACGGAGAATAGGGCGAGGAGAGTTTATCCTCTGTGTTAAATCACAACCCCTCCAACCAGACGTAGTCCTTTGGCAGAAGGGCGCACTGGTCTACCAAATCCCTCTGTCGCCATCGAGCACCACTTGTTCGCTTTACATTACTGCATTTCCTTCAGCAGTTTACATTCGTGCTCAGTGCCGATAGTTGTATCTGATCTATCATAGTTCATCAATTGTCTAGTGCATTCTCATCGTTCTTTTCCATCGTCTCAGGTTAATTTATTTCTGTCCATATTTCTGTCTGCGTAATTACATTCAGTGCTGAATCTATTCACCTTGTTATCACTTCCCGTGCATTTCCATCGTAGTCCATATATTGTTTTTCCCTCGTCCTGAAGCATTTGTTCGTATATTGCATTACCATCATATTGTCATATCTGTGATATGCTATGCCCGAACCATTATCGCATCCAACATCGATAGATATGCTCCTCAATAGCGTGCTTGATTAAGTTTGTATCTACCGGACCTTATTTCCGCTGCTGTGTTTGGGATCAGTTCAAAACATTCGCAAGAATTTTTGAAACTCCCATTCACCCCCCCTCTGGTCGATATACTCTCGGTCCTAACAATTGGTATCAGAGCAGGTACTCCCTGTCTCTGTTTATTAAAGGTCTAACAACCTTGGAGTTTTGAGTATGTCCTTTGCAGGTAGATCCCTGCACTCTGAAAGGTTTCCTATCTTCGATGGAAATTATTATGTTTACTGGAAAGAGCGAATGAAAATTAGACTTCAAGCCGTCAACATTGAACTTTGGGAGATTGTGGAAAATGGATATACTGTTCTGCACCCTGGTGCTCCTACTTCCGATGACAAAGCTAGAATACGATTGAATGCTCAAGCAAAAGATATTATCTGTGACAACATCTCAAAAGATATGTTCATTCGGTTCTGAAAGCTTGACTCGGCCAAGCAACTCTGGGATGCAATCGAGGATGTTCATGAAGAATCCATTACCAGAACAGATCAACACATAGATATGCTTCGTGCCATGTTTGCAAGTTTCCGGAGTCTTCGTAGGGAAAGTGCTATGGAAATCACCGATCAGTTGACAAATATTGTTGAAAGACTTCATCAACGAGGAGTAACAGATATCACCGATAGAGATGTGGTCAACAAACTACTAAGTGCTCTTGATGCAACCTTCGATCCAATCATGGCTGAAATCAAGCAAAGACCAGACTTTGAAGAACTTCACTATGTCGAGGTCATGACACTATTGTCTATACACGAAGAAAAGATGGAACTTGAACATAGGCATCAAGAATCTTCTTCGGAAAGTGAAGGGGAGTTTCTTTCACACTATGGCAGTTCACAAGAAGAAGATGTCGAGAATCAACACTCTATCACACGAGAACTCGAAATGCTCACAGGAAGACTTGGTGATCTCAGAAGACAAAATCTGTGTCTCACAAATGATGACGAAGTTGACTTGCCTGAATCTTCAAGAAGATTACCTCCAAATGAAATCAAGTGCTTCAAATGCGAACAGTTCGGCCACTATGTCACAGACTGTCCTTACTGCTGGGAGCAAGATGAAAAACCTAGCAGCAGATGGATTTATCTTCACTACTCTGGATTCACTCAAGTAGATCGTCACACTAAGCTCTCGAAGACAAATGAATCTGTCGCATCTTCTTTGACAAGACCAGTCACTGACGTGCAAAGCAGAGCGACCATTGAAGCTAATATGAAGAGAATATCGCAGCTAACTAGAGTGTGTGCTGAAATGCATATGGAATCTGAAGATGAATCTTCCGAATCAGAATCAGAAGACGAAGAGCTTTACAGAAGACAAGGAAGAAGCAATGCGTTCATCGCTTATGCATCATCCGAGAAGTCTCTCGAATCAGACACTGATGATAATGCTTCAAGTGATGATGAACCAATCGCACTCTGTCTCATGGTAAAAACCTTAAAGGATCAGGTATCAGCAAAACACCGAAAATCAATGACTGAATATTCCTCTGAATACATAACCTATGCTAAACTTGTTAAAATTGCAAAATATCAACAAGATGAGCTTGAAAAACTTGAGATGAATCTCAGGAAAACCGAAGGATTACTGGTCGAAGAGATGGAGAAGAATCAAGAGTTGACTGAAAAGCATGATGCTTTTTCTTCAACAATTGATGATCTTTCCAAACGATACAATTCTCTTGCAGTCGACTACGAGAGTTTATCAGATGAACTCCTTAACAGGAATCAAGAACTCGAGTCGCTGAAAGAGTCTTGTGACGTGCTTGCGAAAGAAAATGTTTCTCTCTTCGCCGAGAAATCTAACAACCTTCCTGATGATTTTGTGCCTCCTTGCTCAAAATGCCTAGAACGTAGCACTGCTGATTCAAATGCTAAAATATCCAATGCTGCCATCGAGAATATTGCAACTACTTCGAATGATGTTTCTAACCCCTCTTCCGAGGAATTTGTTGCTATCTCTAATGAAAACTGCAGGCTAAGGAACTTGCTTGAGACAGGAATGCTAAAGAGCCTCAAAGGGCATCAAACACTCTGTGATGTGCTCAAGAAGTCAATACTGCACAAAAATCCCAGAAAGGAAGGATTGGGTTTTGAAAGGAAACTCAACGTTGACGGAACTTACTGGACTCCCGAGCAATATCCTAGAACGAGTTGGGTTCTTAAAAGCAAAACTCTCGAACCCGCACTCCTGTCTGGATATGACACTCCTATTCCTGTTGTTCCTGACGAGTCTGATGAGTAAAACTACGAATTCTTCAAACAACAGAATGGTAAGGTTTTCGCTCGGTATGTCAGGACTAACTGAAGGTCTGGCTCACCCAAGAAGCAAATCTGGGTGAAGAAATGCACCATTGAAAATTTATCTGTCATTGCTAACCCGAATATGCAGAGTAATATTCTTCGAAGAAATGATAATTCCTCACTGTATGGCACAGCAACTTCCTCGAATGGATATGGATTAAACACTCGACAAAAGGAGTACATGCGTATCTCCTCGAATCATTATGCTCATGTCTCTGGGAACAATTTCAATGCTTACTCATATGATTACTCTCGAAATGCACAGGTGAACCACAGAACTCAACGACGGAACGTCCATGCTCAGACAAGACAAATGAGGCCTGCGCCATCCACACAAGTGTGGGTTGCGAGAAAGAACTAACCCATCTTGCAGGAATTCTATCTCAGGGATTCTTTCCGGTTATCCTTTGCCCTGAGATCTATATTGTTGGTACTGGTTCTTTGTGTTTATTTATTCTCTGTTTATTGTTTGTCTTCGAATCGCCGTGTTTGTGTTTCGTCCGATGAACAACTCACTCATAGCTCCTCGTTTTGACGTTTCTTATCGTTTGGCTGAGTGTTTTGTTTCGGACCCTTTTATCCCTCTATTCCTTCTCTTCTAAATCTATGTTGTCCGTCGTAAGCATGCAATTTGATCTGAAGAAGATCTCTCTCCAACGTCCTTGGTCGCGAAGGGAATCATCTTCGAACTTTTATCCACTTTTGGCGTTCAGCCCCTCAAACCTTTCGACCTCCTGCTCTCTTCCCGAGTTTCTCGCAGAAAACAGTTGCCACGTGTCCACGATGTCCACTATCGTGATCGTGTCCGTCGAATGCGGATCGTCCCGCAACTGTGGCCGTAGATTTCGGAGAGGAGGTTCTGCTCTCCTGCTATATATACCCCTCGTCGCGTCTTTGTCCTCATCCGCGCAAACCCTCGTTTCACCCTCATCCGAGTCCGAGCTCGAAGCAACTCCGGCGAGAAGCTCCGTCGTGCAACTCCGGTGAAGCCTCGTCGCAGCTGATCACGCCGGTGCAGTAATCCGTCCTCCCGCATTGCCGTAGTCGATTCAAGTTGCCGAGTTAGGGCGCTTGGATCCGGAACTGCTCCTTTCCATTCCTCTGTTCTTAGGGCAGTTCTTACCAATGCATTTTTTGTGATTTATTTCACCGTTGTAGATCTTTAGGAATCACTAGGATTTGACAGGTACGGTCTGTAGATCCTCCTCGTACTTGTTCTCCTCGACCTAGGGTTCATGTGCGTTACTCCGAAAGATTAGATAGCATATTTAACCTGCCTTGAATATTCCGTGGCAAGTTTAAAATCTATCGATGATATCTTTCCTAAAACTACCATGAATCCCTTGCTTCTTCCAAAAACATTGATTTTCGTTCAAAATACCTTCTGTGCATGCTTATGACCCTACCCCATTTTCCCACATATCTATTCTTTTCACAGGTTGGTCATGGCACAGAGTTCGCAACAGTATTCAGATTCTGAAGAAGAATTGCCTCAGTTTCCTTCAAGGTCCGAACGAATGAGATTGACTGGAGGAGGAAAATCCTCGAAGCCACCCAAGGCTCCGAAAAGGAAACAAAAGTCTGAATCCGAAGAAGATGATGAGGAGATTCCCTCAGCTCACAGTCAGCCCGAGGATGAATTGGTCACAGACGCTCTAACCATCTTCTCCGATGGAAATCCCAAAAAGGGTGGTCGCGGAAGAGAAAAGAACACCACTGCTGAGATGTCTGATCCTGAAAGCTACAGAACTCCACCTGAGGGTGAATCAACGACAGATCGCAACAACAGGCTTCAGAGAATTCGCCGCCACTGGGCTGGCAAATGGTACAGATATGAAAATGTTCGCGAGAAGTACCAGATCATGTTTGCCTTCACACCACCGTGGAATGACTGCATTGCCGAAAACTGCATTGGCCCTGATGATGAAACAGTCAGACCACCACAACCGTCAGATGCTCACCCCGACTCCCTCAAAACCATCGCTGATTTTCCCGATGAAGTGGCCAAGAGGGCGAAGGCCAAAGCCAAGCGTGAAGCTAGAGAAGCTAAGAAAAACCAAGTTGAAGCGAAAAACGTCGCGCTGACCCAGCAAGATGTACTGAAGAAGAAGGAACGTGCATCAGCTTCAAAGGAAAGAAAATCTAAGAAATCAGTTTCCCCTCATGCACCGCGAAAGAAAACTCTCACCAAGAGAACCAACAAGGCAGTACCCGACTCGTCTGATGAGTCATCCAGAGAAGATACCACTGATGAAATTCCATTGTATGATCGTCCCGCCATTCTCAACAAGCCATCTATGACTCCCTCGCCAGCGAAAACTTTGCCATCTCCGAGGAAATCACCCAGGCATGCACCCATTCCTTCCACAGATAAACCTTCGGGCTCTGTGGCTCCGAGAACTTTGTCAAGCACTGCAGCGAAGAGAAAGCTACAGTCTAAAGAACAAATTGATGTGGCTGCCAAGAAGACCAGGCTCACTGTTCCTGCTTCCACAGAGGAACAGAAGTATGATTTCAAGTTCATGATCGATGTGATTGACAGTGCTGCATATGATGCAAAAGTTGATGATGTGTGCGGCATAGGACTGCCTGATGATGTTACCGAAATGGTGACGAAGCACTTTATCGAGCTGAGGAAAATCACCAAGAAGCTGAACAAAGCCGTCAAGGACAAGCAAGTTGTCGAGAAAATGAGAAATGAGGTCAAGACTGAATCCGAAAGGAAAAAGATGAACAAAGAAATTGTTGAACTCACCAAGGCTCTCAGTGTCTTGCGGGATGAGAAAATTGAGTGGCACTCGCGACTGCACATGGATGTATCTCAGCTGTGTGACAGGAGAAACAAGGAGATTGACCGCAAGGCAGATCTCACTCGAAGAAGAGTTCAGGAAGAAAAATGTCAGAAGGCAAGGGCGAGAGTGAGCAAACCGAAATCTAACAAAGACCGCCGCCTTCAGAATGTCACAGCTGATCCCACACTGGATTCCCATGTACCTTTGCAACAAGTTCCTCCATCTCCACCTCTCGAGGATGAACTCATGCAACAGGTTGGTGCTGAAGAGGTGATCATTCCTGCGCCAGAAGCCCAAGAGCAACATGAAGTTGTTGATATATTCTTTGAAAAGACTGATGAAGAAAATGCACCTCCTAAGCAGCGAACCTCAACTGATGAGACTGATGAAGAGATTGAAGTTGAGAAGGCAGATCCATTGCCACCAAGAACAGAGCAAGCAGAGCCCTCCGAACCAAATAAGAAGGAAAATGACAAGATTAAGGGGGAGCTCAATGCTTCCCGAGAGAAAACGCCCCCGGTCACATCATCTGGTGCACCTACCGGGATGGATGTTGATCCTGCTCCTCTGATCACTGCACCACAGGTGGTAGAGGAAGAAAAGAAATCTGATGAGCCGATGGCTCGAAAAGAAACTGTCCCACCAGCTGTATCTCAAGTAACTGAGAAAGTTGTCGTGCCTCCCGCCGAAGAAAGTGCAAGGAAAGAAAAGGCCCTTGAGCCCGAAAGTCAAAAGGATGCCGAAGGAGTTCCGGCAAGCAAGAACAACAGCCAGTCAAGTTCCTCAAAGTCGTCTGCACGAGAAAAATCGAGGAAGCTTCGTGCTCCTCTCAAGCCAATTGAGGAAGGTGTGCCTGCGCCTGATGATGTTCGGACCCAATCCTTGGCCCATGAAGAACCGCTGAGAAACCCACTGGAAACTTATCCGTTGTTTCCTGTTGATGATGTCCCAAATGGTCCAGCTTTCAACGAGCAGTTTCATCATTCGAAACTTGCATTCTTTGGGACCAGCCCATATGAAGGAGAAAGATCTTCTATGTCACCGAGATTTTGGACTAAGGAACAGGCCGTGTATTATGCTCGCCTTCTGTATGGCAAGAATCGCATATTCAAGCATAAGATTCTGGATTTCGCTGAGCTCGAAAGTTTACCCTGCTTCCATCACACAATCGAGTAGATTGAACAGGTCTTCCTAAAGAGTTTTCTTCGTTTCAATCATGGCTGGAACCGTGAAGTTATCCTTCAGTTCTACGCCACTCTTTATATCTCAGGAGATCTTACAAACAGCAGTACTTGGATTCTCGAATGGATGACCGAGGAGGAAAAGATCAAATGCTCGGCTGACCAATTTTTGGCTCTATTGAATCTTCCTCGGTGCAAATTTGATGCCTCACGAGAACACAGACTGCACTTCTAGGAAGTATCCGAAGCTGGACTTCACATGTTGATGGATCCCAAACTTGTTGGAGATGAATGTACCGAGGCAAACCCCAAGAATTTGGCCTATGAGAATAAAGTTTTGTTCTATATCCTTTGCAACTCTCTCACGCCAACAAACAGGCCCGAAACCATTCATGGCATCGTGGCAAATGCTCTTCAAGCAATAGCTTGTGGCATTCGGTTTGACATTTCAGATCTTCTCATTCGCAACTTGGCCTATGCAGCTGATAGCCCTCAAGTCTTGAAGCCATATGCACCATGGGTCATGTGCTCCATTGAGCAGCTTATCAAGAAAAAGTTCTTCTACCCATATGTCCCGAAAGTTTTCATGCCACCAGTCCGAGACACTCTCCGAATTGTGAAGGACATCGGCAAAGGGAAGACACCTATTGATGCCACTGCTTCTGCCTCTGCTAGAGCTCCGAAGGTCAAGAAGGTCACAGTAGAAATCCCTCGTGAAGAAAATCCCTCACTATATGAGATTTGTCTTCGCACTCAACAAGCCTTGGAAAGTCACATTAAGCTCGACCGAAAAGAAAAACTGGAAATGATGACTGAGATCAATTTACTTCACAATTATGCTCGTCAAGCTCTGCTGTATGAAAAAGAACAGAAGAAGCGCTCATGGACCCTTCTGCGCAAGCATTATTCTCGCACTTAACTATCTGCCAAGGGTATCGAGAAAGATTATGATTATCTGGAGCTGTTTAAAGTCCCTCGCATTCGAAGGCAAACTCCAGTGCTTCCTCAGCGTTCCGCCTCCACCGACCTGCTGTTTGTTGAACCCGATGATGAACTTGAAGACACAGCAGACACATATATATACAAGCCAGATGCACCTCACTCTGCTACTCCCGAAGCTGATCCCGAAGCCCGTGTGGCGTCTCCAACTCCTGCTTCAGCCTCGACCATCGCTCGTTCTGCTTCGCCGAACAGTTCGAGTTCTAGGGATTCTTCGGACGAGTAGTTCCTCGTATGCATTCTCTTTCCTTTTTGACACTTGTTGACAAAAAGGGGGAGAAGAACATCGAGAAGATAGATAAGCGGGCTATTTGCAGCGTGTTTCCATTCGCCATTTCCTCTTCTTTCGAACAATTTGCTTTTGGTCGTTGAACCTTTGGTCGTGGAACCTGATTTGATCTCACCATCTGTGGTGGTTTGATCTCACCATCTGTGGTGGTGGATATTGCGTCGTCATGTACCGTTAATAACCCCTGCAATGCTATTTTTGCTTCCTGTTATTTGCTTGCAGGTGCTATCGAATGCTTACTTCCTTGCAATAATTATCCTCGATACTTATTTATCATGCAAGGTTAATTGAAACCACATATATCTTACTCCCATGCTTATCTTTCGCTATCTAACGATGCAGGAGAAGAAATCACATGCTGTCTTTGGTTTCTCGCATATTTCTATCATATCATCTTTGTTGCAGGAAAACCTCGACTGAAACATATCTACTCCGAGCAATATACCTGTGACTCCTTTGCTCTGATTATTCCTCGAACATCTATTTTGCAGGAAATCTATATCTCATGAGGAATTAAATTGTGTTCTGAGAAAATCTTCATGGCTTATCCTTTGCCACACCTATTCGCCATCTAACTAATCCATTTCAAAGGTTGTGTGTGGCAGGAAACATCTCAGACATTGTCGAGTGAATTGGATGAAACTACGAATCAGATCATCTGCCAATGTCTCTCGTACGAAGATTCACCTTGCTACCTTACGTATTATCACCTATGCTCACTCCAAGCAGAATGATGCATATCTTCAGGGGGAGCATGCTTCATCTTCGTATTTATCTCTCGTCTTTTACCTTCCTTCTCATTCCATTTCATTATTTTTATCTGTCTTTCGATGTGTTCTGTTTTGTCAACAATCGTCCAAAAAGGGCGAGATTGTTGGTGCAATATTTGCCCTCTTGTGTTTTGGAGATTGTTGACAGAAACAGGCATGGACTGATTTGTTTGCTAGTGCACACAGAGAGAAATAGTCCATGCAGTGATGAAGAGAATGCTGTCTTCGGTGTTCAGTTCGAGGAACTTCACTGAAGAACAACTGCATCAAAGAGAAGATCGAGCTACATCCTTTGTAGACTGGTAGACGAGAAGAATGATGTGAAGGAATTAACCCCTCTAGATTTTAATGCTGACGCAAAGCAATTGGTTCGGAGATTCGGTTCGAAGTAAATTGATTGCAGTGATGGAAGACGAAGACGAAGTGAAGACGTAGCATTCTTTTCGTTGTTCTTCTTTCATTCATTTGAGTCATAGGACCTCCGTACTACTAAGAGGGGTATAGGTTCTCGAAGCTTAGATTAGCTGTGATGCTTAGCCCAAACCTATGCGAGACTGAGAGAAATCTCTTTATGTTACGAATGATTACCTGCCAGCAGAAGACGTTGTTCTTCGGTGCTGCGGGATATATCTTTCTAACTGAGGAGTTAGCATTACTTGCTCCACACGTAATGTTACCGTTGTGCTCAATTCCGACCGTTGGACTCATGTCATTCGGCCGTTGGCTGCTCCACATGTCCAATTTGGTCATTTCCCATCTGGGAAGGCTGCGGCTATAAATAGCCACCCCGCTCCAACGTTGCCCGTTGGCTGCTCCGCTTAAGATTTCAGAGAAGATTGATTGAGCATCCCCTCTCCGAGTGATTTGAGTTTAAGATCCACCGAGAGAAAAATCAAGAGCCCAAACTTAGACAGTGGTTGAGCATCACAGTAGTTCTGAGTTAGAGTTCTTGTACCTATTACTCTTGAGAGCTGCACACTCTCTAGATGGAGAGGTGTCGGCTCGAGTGTCGAAGAGTAATTGTCTTCACCGAGCAAGATCTTCAGCAACCAAGAGTCATTGTGGTTCACGAAGAAATCTGTCGAAGGTTTGAAGATCGCCGACAAGTATCTACCTCGAGTGAAATCAATTGGAGTCTGATCACCTCCGAGTTGAAGGAGAATAGGGCGAGGAGAGTTTATCCTCTGTGTTAAATCACAACCCCTCCAACCAGACGTAGTCCTTTGGCAGAAGGGCGAACTGGTCTACCAAATCCCTCTGTCGCCATCGAGCACCACTGGTTCGCTTTACATTACTGCATTTCCTTCAGCAGTTTACATTCATGCTCAGTGCCGATAGTTGTATCTGATCTATCATAGTTCATCAATTGTCTGGTGCATTCTCATCGTTCTTTTCCATCGTTTCAGGTTAATTTATTACATTCAGTGCCGAATCTATTCACCTTGTTATCACTTCCCATGCATTTCCATCATAGTCCATATATTGTTTTTCCCTCGTCCTGAAGCATTTGTTCGTATATTGCATTACCATCATATTGTCATATCTGTGATATGCTATGCCCGAACCATTATCGCATGCAACATCGATAGATATGCTCCTCAATAGCGTGCTTGATTAAGTTCGTATCTACTGGACCTTATTTCCGCTGCTGTGTTTGGGATCAGTTCAAAACATTCGCAAGAATTTTTGAAACTCCCATTCACCCCCCCCCCCTCTGGTCGATATACTCTCGGTCCTAACAGCTCTCATGAACATGGGGAAAATAATCTTCATTCTCATCAATGTATTCCCAATCCACCCATTTCATGTCACTGGCTATGGGCTTCTTATCAAGCAACACTGTCTCATAAAAATCTTGTTGTTCACGAGTGTGAAAGCGATAGTCACATGCTGTCTTCCTCCTTATTGCATAAGGATCTGACTATCTCCACTGACGCAGTCCTTTCTTTCCTCAGCATCATGTTCTCCGCAACTGGGTGTGCATTGTCATGGTCTGGTATCTTTGGTTTTAATTTCCTGAGCACTAGTGGCTCTTCGTCAACATTTGACTCACGCACTGGGGCCTTGTTCTTCTCAGCAGCTGAGATGTTCCTGGTGGATCTCTTTGGTGCTGACACCTTAGGCTTGGACTTGGGGGCAGCAGTCTTGATAGCATCAGACATAAGCTTTTGTGCCTTGGCTGGAGGTGCATCAGCAGTAGGTTCCTCCTCCTCCTCCTCATCAGTCCTCATCGAGGGCCTTCCAAGCACTTGAGCTGTAGTCTTCCTAGCTCTCTTCTTCTTTCCACCTGTAGCTGGTTCTGTGTCACTAGGCTCTTCAAGAGTGAATTGCATAGTCGGTTTTGGAACTTTCCTCATAGCAGTCCTCTCTTTGGCAGTTGATGGTTTGGTGGTGTTCTCCTTAGCAAGCATGACTCTCTTTTTCTTGGTTGCTGCTTCGCTAGCAACAAAATCCTCATCCTCACTGTCTGAGGTTTTCTTCTTCCTTGTTCTGGTGGCTGCCTTAGGAAGATCTGGAGAGCTCCTCTCTCCCTCATAGAAACTCTCAGCAGGGCTTGTCCCTTCACTCATTTCTGCCTGCTGTTCAGATCTGTTCGGACTGTCACTGCTGTCTGACATCTTGCTGGGCTGACCCTGTGAATAGATGGGTATGGGCAGAATAGATGAGTCCTCACAAAAAGCAGAGGTTTTTCATAAAATTTGAGTTCAACTCTTAGTTTCAAGTTTTCATAGGATGCATATCGGATGGACCGAGTTGATCATCTCGGTGATACCGAAGCACACTACAGAAACCTTACACACCACTTCGGTCACACCGAGATGGGGTTCGGTGGCTCCGAGATGCTAGGGTTTCACTGAGACTTTACTTTCGGTCTCACCGATACGTACAACTCGGTGGCACCGAGATGTACTAGTGCAATGGCCAGAGGCCAAATGGGTAGGACCGAAAATTTTGAACCGGTAGGTCCGAGATGCATTCGGCGGAAACTTAAACCTAAAAAATTTACTCGAATCTATTCTATGGAGTTTGTAGTGTATCAGGAGTTCTCAATCCGTGGCATGAATTCAGGCAGTCCAATCGTGCATTGAATCGCAAATGGGAGCACGAGAGGGATCGAATCTCACCCTAACTTGGTGGAGATCCTCTACGGCGGCAACGGCGGGGCAGATTGCCGTTGACGGTGGCGGAATCCGGCGGCGAGGGCGCGCTAGAGACGACGGAAAAGTCCGAAGACGAAGGGCGACGGCAGCAACGGGGAGCGGGAACGAGTGGGGTCGAGAAATTTCAACCGTTCGGTCCGCGCGATATATATACCCGTACGCCGTCGGTGGCGCCAAGTTGGACAACTCGGTGGCACCGATATGTGTAACTGCACGCAGGTAAGCACATCGGTGGCTCCGAAATGGTTCAACTCGGTTGCACCGAGATGGAAAACCTAGATCAATCTAAGTGATTTCGGTTGGACCGAGTTTGAGCGAATTGGTTCAGCCGAAATCAGATAGAAGGTTTTGGAGGTTCAGCCCTTTCAGATCGGTGGCTCCGAGTGCTCCTCACCCGGAGGGTCCAAAAATGACTTGTTCAATTTTTGTGATGCAGCAAGAATAGAATTTGAGACAAGAAAGCATAGATAGCTAGAGAAGGTACTTAGGCATTCTTGTACATCCACTTGGCCAGAAAAACCAAGACAATCAAAACAACAAATGGATGTCCTCGAATGATGAAAACATGCAATCCAACATGCTCACACAATAAGATAGCAAATGAAATATGTGTCAAACATGGACAACCAATTCTAGCATCTATTCAAGCAATGGCGATGACTATGTCATCTATATATGAGTATATTCACTTAGGAGCCAAATGAGAATATTTGATCATAGGTCATACTCATCGTTTAAGCACAAGTGGGGTTGCCACTTTTACATAAAGCATTGATATGTTCACACCATCAGAGTTGCTTTAGCTCAATTGTTTAGAGCAAAGCTCCCCCTAGATGTGATATCCCCCCTAAGAGGGATCAACTAACCTTGGGTTTTGTCGATGATGACTTCATGTAGATGTTGAAGATGTGGATGCTCAATGTTGATGTAGACCATCAAGAGTTGGAAGCAATCTTTTGGAGTTTTGTGCTTTCAATACCTACATGGGTTAGTCCCACACAAGGAACATACAAGGATATCCATAGACATAGAGTGAAATACACATATGATGATGTCCATGAATGCATTGAATACCTTGTCCCTTACCTTACCAACAAGAGGGTTTGTGACTCCATGAACTAGTGCAAAATGTGGAAGTTGGTTGCACAAGTTCTTGCCATAAAGTATATGAGTGAAGTTTGTTGGCGGAGTCACCCTCAAGAACTCTCTAGTTCTTCTTCTTTTGGACCCACATCAACTTGATGGGAATCCTTGGAGTTGTAGTAGCACTTGATGAAGTATTGGGAACCCACTTGACCATGGCTTGAGGAGCTTCTTCAAATGAATCAATCTCTTCTTGAAGCTTGTCCTTGCTTTTTGGCTTGTGGTCTTGTGGTGGAAGATCTTCTTGAGCTTGTGTTCCCTTGAAGGAAGTAGGATCATACTTCTCTTGTTGAGGAATAAACTTCATCTTGGGGTATTGATCTTCTTCCCACTCAACTCCATTGGCATTGAACTTCCGTTCAAAACCAACACCTTGGTTCTTCCGGTGCCTTCCTTGCTTGCGTACAATTTCCTCAAATTGCTTACTCCCGGCAAGACTCTTGTAGACACCTTTTTCTATAATTCCTTTCAATAGCATGTTTTCTTGCTCAAGTGTAACTTGGCTAAGACAATCATTAGTGGAATCAATAGAACTACTAGAAGCAACAACATTGGATTTAGCATTGTTATTGTTACTACTAGAGGTAGAACCATTTTTACCCTTGTTGCTAGTTTGCTTAGGTTTAACTT
This sequence comes from Elymus sibiricus, assembly GCA_039707655.1. Lineage (NCBI taxonomy): Eukaryota > Viridiplantae > Streptophyta > Magnoliopsida > Poales > Poaceae > Elymus > Elymus sibiricus. Next base: position 307,576,263 of record CM077672.1, read on the forward strand.
GTGGCATAAAGGTAGACAAGAGTAAACGTTTGGCAAGATATGAAGAACTCTTCTTTTGAAGATCATCATTGATAGCTTTAAGAAACTCATGCTCTTTCTCTAAATTTAGCTTCTCGAAGCGTAGCTTCTCATTAGTTCTTAGAAGTTCTCTATGATCCTCTTGAGTTGTTTCATGAGCTAACTTAAGAGCATTTAGTTCTTTAGTTAGACGCTCAATCTCCTTCATAGCATTGTCACTCGTTTCCTCTTGGCTATCATAATTATTAGCATTTTCATTATAGCTCACATCACTAGCCTTATCAACAAGTAAATCATCATCACCAAGCAAATCATCTTCATCACTATTGAAATCAAGATACTCGGGGTGTGATACCTTAGGGCCTTTTGCCATGAAGCATCTTCCAATTCCTTCATTTGGTGAGTCAAATAGATCATAGGAGTTGGATGACACAAGTGCAAGTCTGGCAACACCTTCATCTTGACTATAGTCGGAGTTGGAGTGATAGCTTCTCTCGGAGTGGTTGTCGGAGTCGGAGCCAGAAACCCATTCACCAACATGAGCTTGCTGTCTTCTTCTTGTGTAGCTCTTGGATGACTTGTCCTTCCGCTCCGAATCCTTGCTTCTTCGAGAGTGTCTTCGTTCATAACGATCATCTCTACTCCTTCTCTCCTTATGAGGTGATTCATCTCTTCTATGTCTTCCTCTTGGTGATTCGTCTCTTTTCTTGTAGGGAGCCGTACACTCATTGGAGTAGTGTCCGGGATTTCCACAATTGTAACAATTACGGTCACGACTTGATGATCTTCTCTCATAATGTCTTGAGCTAGAGCTTCTTTCTTTCCCTTTGTTCTTGTAGAACTTGTTGAACCTTTTCACCATTAGGCTAATCTCTTCATTGGATACTAGCTTGTCACTTGGGGTTGTTGGAGCATCGGTTGAGGCTTTGTAAGCACCACTTGATTTGTTGTGTAGCTTCTCTTTGTCCTTGAGTGACATTTCATGAGCAACAATCCTTCCAATGACTTCCGTGGGCTTGAGATCTTTGTAATTTGGCATCATTTGGATCAATGTGCAGACGGTATCATATTTTCCATCCAAAGCTCTAAGTATCTTCTTGATGATGAATTTGTCGGTCATCTCTTCACTTCCTAAGCCGGCAATCTCATTTGTGATGAGAGCAAGCCTAGAGTACATCTCAGCGACTCCTTCACCATCCTTCATCTTGAACTTGTCAATTTGACTTTGAAGCACATCCAACTTACATTCCTTGACGGACTCGGTACCCTCATGCATATCAACCAAAGTATCCCAAATTTCCTTTGCGTTCTCGAGGCGGCTGATTTTGTTGAATTCTTCGGGACATAAACCGTTGAATAGAATGTCACAAGCTTGAGAATTGTACTGCAACATCTTCAATTCTTCCGGGGTTGCTTCACGAACCGGTTCCTTGCCATCCTCAAAGAAGTCACCTTGCAAGCCAACACGAACAACAGCCCAAACGGTGGGGTTATGACCAAGAATATGCATTTTCATCTTATGTTTCCAACTAGCAAAGTTTGTACCATCAAAATATGGACCTCTACGGTGATAGTTACCCTCACTAGACGCCATACTCTCCTGGGTTTTGAAACCAAGGCTATGATCACCAAAGCAATGGAAATCAAGGCTTTACAGAGACCAAAGCTCTAATACCACTTGTAGGATCGAAAGTATGTCTAGAGGGGGGGTGATTAGACTACTTGACCAAATAAAACCTAACCTTTTCCCAATTTTAGTTGTGGGCAGATTTTAGCAATAGTACATGTCAAGCATCACCCTACACATGCAATTCTAAGGGTATAGCAGCGGAAAGTAAATAGTTGCATATGTAAGTAAAGGAGGGGATTGGATATTTCAAATGCAATGAAGACACGGTGGTTTTTGGCGTGGTTCCGATAGGTGGTGCTATCGTACGTCCATGTTGATGGAGACTTCAACCCACGAAGGGTAACGGCTGCGTGAGTCCACGGAGGGCTCCACCCACGAAGGGTCCACTGAGAAGCAACCTTGTCTATTCCACCATGGCTTACGTCCACGAAGGACTAGCCTCACTCGGGGTAGATCTTCACGAAGTAGGCGATCTCCTTGCCCTTACAAACTCCTTGGTTCAACTCCACATCATGTTGGAGGCTCCCAAGTGACACCTAACCAATCTTGGAGACACCACTCTCCAAAAGGTAATAGACGGTGTGTTGTTGATGAACTCCTTGCTCTTGTGCTTCAAATGATAGTCTTCCCAGCACTCAAACAACTCCTCACAGATTTGGCTATGGTGGAAGAGGGATTTGAGTGGAAAGCAACTTGGGAAAGGCTAGAAATCAAGATTCAAATGGTAGGAATGGAATAGCTTGATCTCAATACATGAGTAGGTGGTTCTCTCTCAGAAAATGTATGGCGGAAGTGTAGGCACGTTCTGATGGCTCTCCTTACTGAGAAGGAAGTGGTGGAGGGGTATATATAGCCTCCACGCAAAATCCAACCGTTACACACTTTTGACCCAACTCGGTGGCACCGAAACCATAATCTCGGTAGCACCGAACTGTGTAAAAGATATGAACTTTAGGAATCTCGGTGGGACCGATACGAACAACTCGGATGGACCGAAGTGCAATGGCTAGGGAAAACCTCATCTCGGTGGCACCGATTGCATCAACTCGGTAAGACCGAAGTGAAGCAATAAGGCAACAGAGAGTTGGCAAGCCATCTCGGTGAGACCGATTTGCAAAACTCGGTGAGACCGAAGTAAGTGCAAACAATTACAGAGAGTTGGCAAGGCCATCTCGGTGAGACCGAGATCCATTTCGGTGGATCCGATTTGTTAGGGTTTTGGCAATGGCTAAGTCTTGGATGAACTCGGTGGGTCCGGATAGGAAATTTCGGTGGGGCCGAGTTGGAATGTGGGTTTTGGACATATTTGGGTAGAGAGAGTGGTTGCGGGTTTAGGAGTACTGTCACTAAGCACTTGAGCAAAAAAGACCATTAAGCAACACCTCATCCACTTTTAATAGTATTGGCTTTCCTATGGACTCAATGTGATCTTGGATCACTAAACCCAAAATGTAGAGTCTTGAGCTTTTGCCAATCCTTGTCCTTAGCATTTTGAGGGGTCCACGTCTCTAGTCCATGCCATGCCAATCATTGAACATCCTGAAATCTTAATCTTGAATGGACATTAGTTCAATGAGATATATGTTGTTATGAATTACCAAAACCACCAAGGGAGCAAATGTGCTTTCACCTCTCAAATTAAAAGTGTTTTTCAAAGTTCTCACGAGGATTATGTTTATCTTACATGTCACACGAAACTAAAGTGTGAGATGGGCATTTAAACATATCCCGATGACAAGAGACAACATAATCAATTGATAATTTTCTAAAAAAGAGGGACAAATACTCCTTACTACTTGCTCAGTTAAAACAATTATGAATTAGGGTATGGAGCTATGGCTTGTCCACTAGGGAATTAAGTAACATTGTGTGGAAGCCTTCACGGTCATCCTAATGGTGGAAATGAGCTATCACTTGTCATGATTCTCTTTATCTCTAATCGCTTTGATAACCGATAATGGACACATGCCTCTATAAATATACGTATCTCATAAATCCTAAGTTGACCTCGTTCTTTACAAGCTACGGTACTTTCTCGGCGACGAGCAAGACTTAAGCTTGGGGGAGTTGATGAGTCCAAATTATGTGATGATTTTAATAGTTATTTTGTGCCTACATGGCAGGCCTTGTGGAATTTTACCGCATTCACGCACTACTTTTTGTCGATATTCCCCAGGTAACGTCTTTTGGAGAAAATAATACTTCATGGAAGGAATCCCGGGAAATGCTGGTGGAATCACGTTATTTAATGTGATAATCAACTACCATAAAAAGAATGAAGCAAAGGGATCAATGAGGAGCCCATGTTGCGCTTCCAGAGCCAAAGACGACCTAGCATACGAGCGCACCCGCTCGTATGTGCAGCTGTATGAGGTGCCAGCGTTGCCGCCTCATCCACTACTTCCACCCCATGAAGTCGGATCGGAGAGAGGACGAACATACGCACCAAAAACACATCCAGAAGGCAGAACCATAGCCGTCGGAGTGATCCAGAGGAGGGATTGATGAGGAGGATATCACCATCTTCACCACCATGCACAAGGGGACGTCAACATCATAACCACTATCATCATTGATGGCTCGAGACTTTGTGGTGTTTTTCGAGTAATTTTTATTTGGTTTTCACTGGATCTTTGTCACTTCTTGGATATTTCTAACGCTAATCCCTCGAAAGAGAAGAAAATCCGTTTTTTTCATTTTTTGACAGGAAATATCATATTTGTAAGGAAACCAAGTAGGATTACTGTAAATCCAGCTAATTGGAGCAACTTCCATGAAGAAACTCAAGCCACCAGACGCAGCAGTTCAAAAGATGGAGTGCCAACAGCTCCACCACGTCTACACAAGACACTTTTGTGAAGGGACCCAGGAGGAAAAGAGAACCCTAGCCGCCGCCACCACGTCCAGAATAGAGGAAGAGGAGATCCGAAGAACCTTAGGAGATGTTCTTAGTTTCGGTCCTTTCATCTCCATCATCATCACCACCTTCACTATTGTAAAAGGAATTACAAGTTGCGAGAACAATTGTAACTCTATTCAATCTCATCTGGAGATCAAGACTATTTCAATTATCCATTTCATCTTATTGTGGATCCTCCCGGTATTATCGATATGGTTTTCTTGGGTTCTCTCTCTGTTGTGATTGGTTTCTCTCTTATGATGCGTGAATAATCCCCTATAGGCGTGGGAGATGTAGGTGAGTGGTAAGATTCATATGTGCCTGTCCTATGTGTCGTCATTTGTATTTGTAGTAGTATGATATGTCTAGTATGTTGTTATACTATGGTGAACTCTATGCGTGTTGTCCAATTTAAGGGCCCAGGCAACATGATCTCAAGACCTACACATGTAACACATATTGTTTAGGAAATTTGTGACCTCTGACGTGACAAGTGGAGATATCTATGATGACCGAAGACAATATGAGATAAAGGTGATCCGTTAAACCTAATGCTTAGTTCCGGTCCAAGGACCTTAACTGTGGAAACGTCCACTCCATGGCAATGGTGAAGCAGGACCATAGAATGAAATATAATCCCGTCCGGAGGAGTTTCATAACTTTAGGGTGATCCGCCTACAGAACACACATATCAAATACTATGAGTATAATACAAGGTAATTGGTATTACCGTCACACTGGGACACTTGATACATTCTTACGTTAACTGAAATCTCTCCGCGCTTAATCTCTTCATTGCAGGAAACACCGCTCTCATTTTCATTTATGTAATTTACTTATAAGAGCTTTTACCATCGCTACTTTATACCTTTTACGCTTGTTACTCTGGTTTATTCGTTTACTAGGACAGTAACGATAATTGCAGAAACTCGAGAAGTTACTTCACACAAGAGCTGTGACACCTTGTGTGTGACAGAAGCGCCACTATAAATACTCTCCTCCACTCTTCGTTGTGATGATTACTCATTGGGATACTTCTGTGAAAGTGCTACACTACCCTATTTGGCTTGCAGGCATCAAAGCATTTTCTGGCGCCGTTGCCTAGGAGCTAAGCGCAGAGTATTTGTTTCGTAACTGTTTTTGCAGGTGTTGTAATTGTAGATGCTTCCTGTAAGTCACAGGGGATCTACTCGTTCTAGAAGAATGTATTTACCAGATTATGTTGCTCATTTTCCTTAGGAGCAACAAGATTCATTAATAGAAAAATACAAAAATAGTGAAATAGTTGAGCTTAACACTTTGTTTGCAGAGATGTCGATTACTCCGAAGAGGAAGAAGACTATAAGAGATTATTGTGCTCCAGTGTTGACCCCAAGATCTCCTATAGTATACCCTACAAATTCTGCAAAAGATTATTCGATTGACTGTGATCTTATTTCAGAAGTTAAAAAGCATGCCTTTGTAGGAACTGAAAAAGAAGACCCTCAAGCACACCTTATGTTTTTTGATACATTATGTGGGACTTTTAAATTGAAGGATGTGTCACGAGAATTCGTATTGTTAAGACTCTTCAGGTTTTCTTTAAAAGGTGATGCTGAAAACTGGTATAATCGATTACCTCAAGGAAGTATAACCAGTTGGCTGATGTGTGCTGAAAAATTTATGGCTAAATTTCTTCCAAGCTCAAAGATTACTAGATTACGAAGAAATCTCACCTTATTCGTTCAAGAAGACGGTGAAAGTTTATATGAAGCTCGGGGCAGATATTCTAATTTTTTTAATTTGTGCCCTAACCATGGTTATGCTGAATATGTTATACTTCATATGTTTTATCATGGAATTAATGAGGAATCAAAATCCATTCTTGATTTAAGTGCAGGAGGATGATTCATGTCTTTAACCCTTGAAGAAGGAAGGGAACTTATAGAAAAGATTATGACTGCAAAAGAGCAGTGGGATGTTGAGGAGCCAACGAAGCCCACTGGAAAAATATATCATATTGAAGATATGGAGGAATTTAAAAAGGTTATACAAGAAAAAGGTAAACCTGTTGAACAAGTTATTAATGAAAAAGTGGACATATTCGGTATGTATCAGCAGGAGGACGAACTTCAAGAAACCATGAATAAGTTCAAATTCCATCAACACAACTTCAACAGAGACTTCCGGAGATGCATTTATCACAATGAAAAGGCTATAACCTACCTTTCAGACGAGGCAGAAGGGTTAAGTCATGCGGTAAAAAATCTCGATAAACACTATCGCATGCTAGAAACCCAGTGCTCTCAGATTTCTGAGACTCGATCTTTAATCCTTGCTCAGTTAGATAAAGATAATCTTGTTTCTACTAATGAAATTGAGACTCGTAGTGGCAAGAGAACACAGGACCCTAAAGGCCCGGAGTGGTATGAGAAGGAACAAGAACAAAGGAGAAGAGAGAGTCAGAGTCAAACTCAAGAAAACAGAGAACTCCTCTTTGGTGAGGAGGAACCGAAAGAACAGGTCCATCAAAATGCACAAAATCATGAAGCAGAAGCAGATAAAGAAGTTGATCCTAATGCAGAAACCGTGGATGGTGACAATAACGAAGAAGAAGAAGCCCCAGAAGCTGGAAGAACTAAAGAACCAAGGGTGGAAAAGAACATCAGACCACCTTCTCCCACAAGAGGAGAAAGTAGCCAGGCATCGAGGAATAAAGAAAAAGGTAAGGAAAAGGAGAAAGATAAAGGTAAAGCAAAGAAGACACTTCCTTACCCTAAAGCTGTAAGACCACCTTCGAATGATGCACTTTATTCCTCCTTTCTACAAGCTATAGCTGGTCTTAAAGTTCTGATGCATCTACCGAATATATTAAAAATTCCTACTTTCGCTAAGTTCATGCGTGATATCGTTAAAATAAAAGAAGCAGTATGCATTTAAAGGAACAGGTGGCTATGATAATGGAGTATCCCTTCGAGGATAAGATACCAGAGAAGCTGAGAGACCCAGGTATACCTACTATATCTTGTTCAATTGGTAATCTTGATATAAATAACGCTCTTTGTGATGTAGGAGCAGGAGTAAGTGTAATGCCTCTAGCTCTCTATCACAAATTGAACTTGGCAGAATGTGTGCTCACAGGTATAACCTTGTAGATGGCAGATAAATCTATGAAGAAGCTAATTGGAGTGGCTGAGAATGTACTATTAAGATTAGATGGGCATATTATACCTATTGATTTTTTATCCTTGATATGCCCGAAGATGAAAAACTATCCATCATTCTCGGTAGGCCATTTTTGAATACCGCAGGTACAGCGCCGGATTGTGCCAAAGGGAAAGTAACCTTCAAAATTTGCGACGATGAAATAGTGAGGTATTTCCCGAAGAATCCAGGAGCGAAAGAGAAGTATATTCCCCCACCTAAGCGAATATGTGCGGTAAGCAGAGAGAATCTCAAGCCACCTGAGACCTGAAATGATAACTGAGGTATAAGGTTGAGCTTAGCAACCTAAAAACCAGTGCTCGATGGGAGGCAACCCATTATTTAGTCAAATTTTTGCTCTATTATTTTTGCTCTCATAAGTAATCTAATGAAACACTCTAGAAAAGTTTGTTTTTTGACTTTGTGTCATAGGAGAAAAAAAATCGAAGAAAGAAGGTAGAAGGAAGAGGTTACGGAGAAAAGAAGATGGGGAGAAAGATGGTGTATTATGCGAACGGCGATGGTCGTTCGAGCGATCACATAGAGTAAAGGAGGGCACGTCGAAGGAGGTTAGAGCGATCGATGGTGTATCATACGACCGATCGCGCTCGTTTGCGCGGTCGTATGAAACCTTCGTCGAAAATCGCCAGAGACATCCAGCGCAGAAGACGGTGTTCCATGCAACGGCTCGTGCCTGCACGAGCGCTCGTATGAAGCCTCGACCAGGACGCGCACGAGGAACAGAACAAAAGACGGTCTTTCACATGAGCGCAGGCGCTCGTGTGACCGCCCATATGAATTCCTGCCTCGAACGGTTTCCAGCTCCAGCATGAACGACGGAGTTCCTTGTGCTCGTATGAGTGGTCGTCCGAGGTACGCAAACCCTAGATCGCCAGAATTGAACGTGAGATGGCGTTCCATACGGGCGCTCGCGCCCGTATGAGCGGTCGTATGATTCGAAATTTCATATATGGACGCTGCCGGCGTAGGGGGGATCTTCTTCTTCCTCCCCCGGCGCCCAAGCCGCTCACATCTCTCTCTCAAACCCTAACTAAAATCCTCCAAATCCTCCTTTTCTTCGCGGATTTCGTTCATTTGATCCGTGCATCTTCATCCTCGGTAAGTTTCTCCTTCGATCCATGGTTCATTTGTAAGTTTTCATGGTGATTTCATCCTTGTTCATATCCTAGATGAGATGCAAATATTTTCGTTTTTCCGTTTGATTTGAACGTTAGGATTCAAAGTATTTGGTTAGGATCGATCTTAGGTAGTATTAGAACTCGATCCCCACGTAAAACTTACATTTTTCTATTGTTATTTTTGTTGTGTGTAGGAAATGATGAGGTCGGCAATCGCCGTGGGGAAGAGGACATTGGCTCACGCTCCAAGCGTGCCAGGAACAAGGGGGAAGACCTTTGGGCTGCTGTGAACAAGGACTATGCACGAGTGAACAGCCAGGGGATGACCCCCATGAGGTGGAAGTGTGATATGTTCTTGGACTCCACAACGACTTTGCATGGTTGGCGGACAATGTCGGATGGGAGTTTTCAGCAACTTCCATTACCGCACCTATCGCGGCCTCACCATCGAGTTCCTCTCCACCTTCAAGCACACTCTCAAAGATTCGAGGGTGTCGGTGAGCTGCTCCTTCACACTTGGAGGGGTGCCACGTTTGATGACACTCGAGCAGTGGTGTAACGCCTTTGGGTTCGAGAACCGTGGGTTTCTCGACAGCAGGGCGTTCGCACCGCCGAGGCGTTGGGGACATGGGACCTCATCTCCGTCAAAGATGAGCACGATCTCTCTGGCAAGAAGGTATCGAGCATACAAAACCCCGCCATTCGTTATTTTATGACTTTCATTAGGAACACTCTCTTGGGAAGAGAGAATCTTGGGGGCATATCGAGCTACGATATGTGTGTGCTTCATGTAGCACTCCACCCCAACGTGACCCCCAAACCAAATTTGGGAGCTTTTCTTATGGTCCACCTCGGTAGGTAGCACAAGCAGCACAAGCAGACGAAGAGCAGTATTGTTGTGGGAGGCATAGTGACTCGACTTGCCGAGCACTTTCGCCTCAATTTGGAGGATGTTGAGCACATTCCAGGACCTACGGTGCTTAACCGTAGGGTGATGACCAACTATCATTTCATTGGACCGGTGCAAGGGGAGCATTACTACAAGTGACCCCTACCAAACAGTGAAACCACCAATGTGCGCTTGCCCATGCCGCAAGCTTTTAATGTTTCTACGCGTGATATGTGGGTGCTCTCTATTAATGAAATCAATGAGCATAGACATGCAAATGGATTCGGGAATGATGTTCATCCCGAACCAGCACCTGAGTGGGATGCCACTGCAGCGGGGCATGGCCATGGTTGGGATGCATGGGGTAATGCACCCCAATATGCGCCCCAAGTTAACTTTGGGTAAGGGAGCGACTATGTGCCTAGGGTAGAGTTTCAGCAGCTGCAACAGCAGGTCGGAGGGATCCGCACGGACCTCCGTGAGGCCAACAACAGCATTAACCTGCTTAGTGGGAACATCCAGTCCCTCTTTCTTTCCTGCTAGCCACACCCCGGCACGAGAGGTCAGTCCTCTAGTGGCCCATCTCAGATCCAGTGGCCTCACACTGGTCAGAGGGGCGACAATGACGAGGATATGGACTAGAGAGAGTAGGCCAAGAGCCTAAGATTGAGGGAGCTCATCCCCTAGTTATCCATGCATGCATATTTTTATTTTATTTTCTTCTTTTTCTTTTTTTAGCATGTTTATTTCCAGTTTGCATAATAAACTTGTAGAGCAAGCTTTGCCCATGCTTTGTTGGAATCCTCTTTGTTTGTGTTTTGTTTCTTCAAGTCCAAAGATTTGTTCACCACTAGCAAGCTGAAAATGAAGAAAAGGAAGCGGAGAATTGACTGAGGGAAGAAGTGAGCCAGCGCGAGGAGGTATAACATATGCATAATCCCTTGACTCGCAATATTATTTGAGAAAGAATTTTTATTTGACTGGCTGCAGTTAAGTTAGTTCCCCTCGTTAGTTGAATATCATTTAGTCATAACTCCCACCTTCAAATTTTGCTAGTGAAACCTTGCGGTGAAGCATGATTTTGTTCTAAAAAGAAATTCTAAGAAATACTTAGGGGCTTGAATTGTTGAAGAGAACGAGCATTCAAACACTTAAACTCCATATGCTGAATTTGATTGACTTGATAACACCTATTGATAGAATTATTTGGAGGAATGAATATTTGAAGTGATTGAGGTTATGCCAAAATTTATTCGCGATACTAAAATCATGGAGCTCTAGCTCATGGCTGGCTTCATGTCTCATTGCTATATGTTGAGATAATTCGCGAACTACGACGCCGTCATGGACTTGGAGATTGAGTGGTAAATGATCGACCTTCTCCAACGAAGTGTGTATGTGGTAAATAAGAGCACTGATCGCTGATCTCAAAAGAGACAACCATTCTTGATCCATAGTGCACAAAATTAAGCCAGAGCAGAACCCAATTGCATATAGTAAATTTTGGCATAACCCCATTACCAAGAATTGAAGTTCCAAAGGATAATGATTGAGAGAAGTGTTTGAAAGCCATGGTTAGGAGGTACTTGTGGGTGTCAATGAAATGCTTGAATACTTTGTTCTCTACACTTCCAAAAAACCCTAATAAATTTGTTTTATGAAGAACTTAGAATGAATATCCATCCAAGAAAGAAATGTTTTCGCTTGCCTAAACACTTGGTTAGCGATGAAATTGGTTTGAGAAATTATAACTAGTGATAGACGACTATACGTGGATAGGGAACGAGCTTGAGTGCAGCTATTCAATTGTGAATACTTTATTGAATGAAATTGCAAGATGAGAGAAGATGGATATGATATATTCTCTCGAGCCGGTAAAACTTCTTTCTACTCAATCAAGCTGCATTTCATTCTCTTGATTTCTTGTTTGTTCGAGGACGAGCAAGTTTTAAGCTTGGGGGAGTTGATGGCTCGAGAATTTGTGATGTTTTTTGAGTAATTTTTATTTGGTTTTCACCTGATCTTTGTCACTTCTCGGATATTTCTAACGCTAATCCCTCGAAAGAGAAGAAAATCCTTTTTTCAATTGTTTGGCAGGAAATATCATATTTGGAAGGAAACCAAGGAGGATTACTGCAAATCAAGCCAACTGGAGCAACTTCCATGAAGAAACTCAAGCCACCACACGCAGCAGATCAAAAGACGGCGTTCCATACGACCGTAAACGCTCGTATGAGCGGTCGTATGGAGTGCCAACAGCTCCACCACGTCTATACAAGACACTTTTGTGAAGGGGCCCATGAGGAAAAGAGAACCCTAGCCGCCGCCACCACGTCCAGAATAGAGGAAGAGGAGATCCGAAGAACCTTTGGATATCTTCTTTGTTTTGGTCCGTTCATCTCCATCATCATCACCCCCTTCACTATTGTAAGAGGAATTCCAAGTTGCGAGAACAATTATAACTCTATTCAATCTCATCCGGAAATCAAGACTATTTGAATTATCCATTTCATCTTATTGTGGATCCTCCCGGTATTATCGATATGGTTTTCTTGGGTTCTATCTCTGTTGTGATCGGTTTCTCTCTTATGATGCGTGAGTAATCCCCTATAGGCATGGGAGATGTAGGTGAGTGGTAAGATTCATATGTGCCTATCCTATATGTCGTCATTTGTATTTGTAGTAGTATGATCTGTCTAGTATGTTGTTATATTGTGGTGAACTCTATGCGTGTTGTCCAATTTAAGGGCCCAAACAACATGATCTCAAGACCTACACATGTAACACATATTGTTTAGCAAATCTGTGACCTCTAACGTGACAAGTGGAGATATCTATGAGGACCGAAGACAATATGAGATAACGGTGATCTATTAAACCTAATGCTTGGTGTGGCGCCCCGCCTGAATACCACTGTAGTCAGACGGTTGCCACACACACCAGCCCAGAAAATCACTTTGGCATGCGCTTTTACAACAAGTATCATGAACACAGGCATTTCTATTAATGGATATATAGGTCTTACATGATATTTTACAAGGGTGATGGCAGCGGAAAAGCTCTATCTAAGGCAGCATGGTCTTGGTGCGGCTCCAATCCACAGGGATCTGACTGGGTTACTCCTCTAGCTCACGAATGCTCCCGCTCCTCGACAGATCCTTAGTTGAACCTGGCCACGTTGAAGGCCGCTGAGTACTTTTGAATGTACTCGCAAGCAAACCAAATAACATATACACAAAGCAAAGCAATCCATGGCATTCAAGCATGCACTTATTATTAGAGCAATATTGTCTATTGTGCCATAGCACATCTATTTAGTAATATAACTACTAAAATAAATACAGTGAGGTAAAGCATAACAGTAAATGCAATTGATCAAGTCCATATACGTGATCCCTTCGGATCCAAGTTCTTACGATCATCCGACCATCTCCCTCATAGCCATCCCATGGCTAACATCTCATCACATGTGCTGTGGATATGACAAAGCTTACCTTGTCTGGTTCGTTCTTAGCAATCATTCGGTTAACTCCTCCAGACTCGACACAGACCAAATAGTGTGACCTAGTACGAACTGTGTCCAATACCGTGGATGCGGCTATTCGAATAGATTCTTACACTCTGCAGAGGTTGCGCACTTTACCCACACTATGGAGCTCCCGGCCTCGTACATCAGTACCTGCTCCCATTCGGGTGGATCGGTGCTGCTTCAACAAAACATGTCTATTGCCCGGCACTCTTACGGTCCCTCCGACAATCATACCCCTTCCGAGTCAGGTCATGGGTGGCCCCTGTGTCACTCCTGACACCTGCCACCGTCGTGGCCAAACAAAACTGTCCCAAACGGGGACCCTGGTACCATATAACTTGGGCTCACAAGGTTATCGCCGCCTACCGGGCCAGGATAGCATGCACGCATAACCTCCCCTCTTTGGAGGTACCGATAAGAGGCAAGACAACAGACCAAGTTAGGGCCTCCCCATATGATGGGTAACGAAGCATGAAAATCAAAAAAATTCCTACGAACACCCAAGATCTATCTAGAAGCATAGCAACGAGAGAGGAGAGTGTGTCTATGTACCCTCGTAGACCGAAAGCGGAAGCGTATATAACGCGGTTGATGTAGTCGTACTCTTCGCGATCCGATCACGATCCAACCGATCTAGTGCCGAACGGACGGCACCTCCGAGTTTAGCACACATGCAGCTCGATGACGTCTCCTCCTTCTTGATCCAGCAAGCGGGAGAGGAGAAGTAGATGGGATCACAACCAACACGACGGCGTGGTGGTGATGGTGGTGGTGGAGCACCGACAGCGCTTCGCTAAGCGTCATCGGGACGAGGCGGTGGTGTAACAGGAGAGAGAGGGGCGCCCAGGGGCTGGTGTCTCCTCTTGGGGCGCCCCTCTCTCTATATATATAGGTGGAGGGGCATGGGGAACATCCCCTCCAAGCCCTATGGCGCAGCCAAGGGGGGAGGCCTTGGATTCCAAGTCCAATCCTATTCCTACTAGGACTCCCCTTTTTTTCCTTCCCTAGCCACATGGGCTTTTGAGGACTTGGTGCGCCTAGCCCAATAAGGCCAGGGCGCCTCTCCTCATCCCATGCTAGCCCTTGGGACGTGGTGGATCCACTTGTGGACTTCCGGACCCCTCCGGAATCCTCCGGAACCTTCTGGAAGCTTCCCGGTACAATACCGAAAAAACTACACCTTTTTCCGGAACCCAAAATATGACTTCCCATATATAAATCTTTACCTCTCGACCATTCCGAGACTCCTCGTGGCGTCCGGGATCTCATCCGGGACTCCGAACAACATTCGGTTACCAATCATCAAATATCCCAATACTACTCTAGCGTCAACGAACGTTAAGCGTGCGACCCTGCGGGTTCGGGAATCATGTAGTCATGACCAAGACACCTCTCCGGTTAATAACCAATAGCGGGACCTGGATGCCCATATTGATTCCTACATATTCGACGAAGATCTTTTATCGGTTGAACCACGATGTCAAGGATTCGGTTAATCCCGTATGCAATTCTCTTTGTCCGACGATATGTTACTTGCCCGAGATTCGATCGTTGGTATCTCCATACCTAGTTCAATCTCGTTACCGGCAAGTCTCTTTACTCGTTCCGTAATACAAGATCCCGTGACTAACCCATTAGCCACATTGCTTGCAAGCTCTTTATGATGTTGTATTACCGAGAGGGCCCAGAGATATCTCTCCGTCATACGGAGTGACAAATCCCAGTCTCGATTCGTGCCAACCCAACAAACACCTTTGGAGATACCTGTAGAGCACCTTTATGATCACCCAGTTACGAAGTGACGTTTGGATACACACTAAGTATTCCTCCGGTGTCAGGGAGTTGCACGATCTCATGGTCTAAGGAACAGATACTTGACATGAAGAAAGCTGTAGCAAATAAACTAAACAATCTGGTGCTAAGCTTACGGTTGGGTCTTGTCCATCACATCATTCTCCTAATGATGTGATCCCGTTATCAAATGACAACTCATGTCTATGGTTAGGAAACCTTAACCATCTTTGATCAACGAGCTAGTCTAGTAGAGGCTCACTCGGGACATGGTATTTGTTTATGTATCCACACATGTATTTAAGTTTTCGGTCAATACAATTCTAGCATGAATAATAAACCTTTATCATGAACAAGGAAATATGATAATAACCATTTTATTATTGCCTCTAGGGCATATTTCCAACACCATAAAGGCAAATGTGGCTGCACTGATGAGCTCGGTTCGATGGCACTATGACTCGATCCAGCCGACGGAGGAGGTTATCATTATTAAGTCACATTCTTTATCATTGCAATAATAGTAACAATGCATGATGTAACAACTATGGAAACGTAACAACCTATCTCCATATAGTATCACCATGAGTCATTAGTGAAACAATGTTTAAATGGTAAGTTTATCACTTTACCAGTTCTAGCTGTAAGTTACGATCATCCGAACCCTTGCATGAAACCGGCAAATAAATCAGTAGCCACCAGAATGGTCCTTACAACTCAGATCTGGGGCGTTACTGGAATAACTCAACCACTGCTCAAGACGGCTGAAAAGTAGCTCAGAGCATGAGACAGTGTTGATAAAAAGAATGTAGTGGTTCCCTAAGACGGCCGAAGAGCAGCTCAGAGCATGGGGTCACCGCTACAAAAAGAAACTCAACAACTGCCCGAGACGGCCGAAAAGCAGCACAGAACTCGGGACAGTTGTTGAAAAGAGAAATATAAATTCGGCATCCACCCCAGACGGTTGGAAGCAGCACAGAACACAGGCGTGGTGCCGTCACCAGAGGAAAGTGAGCAAGGGTTCATCAGGATCATATACCGCCTACTATTATGCACTCGTACATAAACATATTCATTAATTAAACACACAAGAATAACACAGAAGCAATGCTTCAGGGCATATATCAGATGGTCGGCTTGCCTGGGGGTCGATGAATTCACCGGAGAGAGGTGCGATCACCTCACGAAAGAATTCGCCGGAAAGGTTTCTCTCTCGGAGAGGCTGGGTATGGGGCAAGGGTAATATGGTCATTTTTAGAAAGTGTCAACCTCATGAAAATGATACCATCCGAACGGGCTCGACGAACTGAGAGTGTGGGCTTTGGAATCACCTGAATCGGAGTTACGGTCGCGGAGAAATGACCGTTCATTCGTTAAGCGATAAAACAGACAAAAACTGTCCATGTTAGCCCTTAACGGGTGAACGTCCACTATATAGCCATTTCGGCCACGGGCTGGAGAAGTGAAGGCGTATTCCAGAGAGTACGCTTTTGCTGCGGAGAAAGCGCATTTTATCCCAAAGCCGTGGCTGAGTGCGCTTCGTCAAGTGGAAAGCGTATTTCGAAAAGACGCGTCCACTTAAAACGGCTGGACCCACCGGTTGGCTCGCTTACAGCCGGGACCTGCGCTATCTCTCTCCCTCCCTTCTCGTCGTCCTCAACCTCCCAACGGGGAGAGGCACAGGCGGCCGACCGAGCTCCGGGCCGGGGTTCCGGCCACCGATGGCAGCGTCCGGCCTATGGGCGTGCTCGGGACGTCGAGACGCATCCATCCCAGTGCCCTGCGGTTGCCGGGGAACTCCAAAGCAACAGCATCATTGCTTGTGGAGGACGGCGGTGCTGGTGAGATCGAGCCCGAGGCCATGGGCATCCCCGGAGCAAAACGGAGGCGGGGGTGGCATCACGATGGTGGTGGTGGTCTGCCGGTGGAGCTAGAGGAGCAAGGGAGGCCCAGGTGAAAGGAATTTAGGCGGGGACGGGCGGCGGCCATGGCGGCTGTGGAGGAGCAGGAGAGCTCCTTGAGCTTGGTGGAGAGGTGGGGCAGAATGCTAGGAGAGGGAGAGGGCCGCTGGTGAGCACGGGGGGTCCAGGAAACGGCTATTTATAGCCGGTCAAGACCACCGGATAGGCTCGGCCGTCGTGGCATGCCTATCGGCGCACTGGCGCTTCCGGCAAGGTGGCAAGCGCCGGGTGGCTGCGCGGGCGAGCAGTGGAGCCTCGCTGGCGTGCTCGAGAAGCCTCGGGGAGGAAGAAGACAGCGGAGGGGAAGACGACGGCGAGTCACAGGGCAACCGTGACCATGGCGGGACTCGTCGTGGCGCATAGAGGGAGAAGGAGGAGGGGGAAGCTGCAGGACAGGGGGCGCATGGTCGCTGCGGAGTCGATGGACATGGCTGGATGGGCTAAGGCTGGCCGGAGGTGACTGCACGGAGCCGGCCGAGCTCAGAGCGTGCTGGTGACACGATATCCACGCGGTCACCGCGTGCACCAGCACGCCAAGGGCACGTAGGCTTGCCATACCTTGTCCGGGAGCTGTGTTCGTCCTCAGGTGGATGATCTGTGTGGTTGAGACGCAATGGGCGGCTAGGAGTTGATCGATTCTTCCAGAAATCAGTTCTGATCAGAAACTTGCCTGGATTCTTGTGGAGAAGGAATTGAGCTGATTTTTGGTGTGTGTTGATGATCTACCAAGGTAAATGCCCTGGTAAATTTTCAGGTTATTTGGATAAGAACTGAAGGCACTTCCTTCACAATGATGGATTCTGGATAGAAATGAAGTTGAACTTGCTGGGATCAAATGGCTAATTGTCATGAGCTGAATTTTTGTGTAGAATGATGATTTGGAAGTATGGAGGCTCTGGTAAAATTTCATACCATTTGGATATACCAAAGTGGTACTTCCTTCACAGTGCTTTTCTCTGAATAGAAACTTGAGAAAATTACTGGAGAAGATTGGATAGATAGATTGGGCTGATTTTTGGTTTCCATGAGTGATCTATCAATGTTAATCACCATGAAAAATTTCAGCTCAAATGGATCAAGGGTTCAAGCACTTCCTTTGCAAATTGCCTAGCTGGACAGAATTTGCAAATGGATGTTTTACTCAAAATTTGAACTATGGAACTTGGGTTCTTGATGAAAATGGTGAAGATATGGATAGGAGAAGCTCCACAAATTATTTGGGATTTTTCCTAGCCACCAAAATGGTAGTTTCTTTGGAAAGCGCCCAAAATGCAATATTGGCTTTAAATAGGAAAATGCAATTTCCCTTATTTAATTATAGCCAATATTTTTATGAGAGCTCAATATGATCACAAAGAATATCTCCACAAGTTTTCATGAACTTTGGAGATGGATAGATATTTTCCTGGGTTTAATTCCTTTAACTAGCAGAAAAAAGAATTAATTTTAAATGAAAAATATTGCAAATGACTTGGCAATATTTTTGCATATCCAGGGTTTATAGGTAAAGGAGAGTCTCTGGGAAAAATTTGGGAGGCAACAGATCAAAGGAAATTAGGGTTCCTTGTAACCGCAAGAATTAGGGTTTCCCTTCCGGTAACTCGGAAGGTAGGGTTTCGGCGGCAAAATCCTGAGAATATATCTTGGATGGCAAGGTTGAGCTAGAGAGAATCTCTGGTTGGATTGGAAAGGTAAGGCTAGATGACCATCTTCATATACCCAAGAGCGAGAGAAAATCCAATAACATCGAAAAAAAAGACGGGAATCAAATCCCGCGAAAGAAAAACAAGGAGCGAAAATCAGGGTGTCACACTTGGTTCCGGTCCAAGGACCTTAATTGTGAAAACGACCACTCTGTGGCAACGGTGAAGTAGGAAACGAAATATAATCCCGTGAGGAGGAGTTTCATAACTTTAGGGTGATCCACCTATATAACACACATATCAAATACTATGAGTATAATATAAGGTAACTGGTATTACCATCGCACTGGCACACTTGATACATTCTTACCATGAACTGAATTCTCTCCACGCCTAATCTCTTCATTGCAGGAAACACCACTCTCATTTTCATTTATGTTATTCACTTATAAGAGTTTTTACCATCGCTACTTTAAACCTTTTACCCTTATTACTCTAGTTTATTCGTTTACTAGGACAGTAACGATATTTGCAGAAACTCGAGCGGTTACTTCACACAAGAGCTGTGACACCTTGTGTGTGACATAAGCGCCACTATAAATACTCTCCTCCGCTCTTCATTGGGACGATTACTCATTGGGATACTTCTGCGAAAGTGCTACACTATCCTGTTTGGCTTGCAGGCATCAATCATCATCATCATCCACATCCATCTCATCTAATTGTAACATCAAGAACCCTAGTGGATCGCCTTGTGTGTTGCGTGTGTGATCCATTCATGTTTATCATCCTCACCCTCATGATACTTGTTGTCTGCATGTGTAAGTAGACCCCTTAGTTCTTGGGGATATGGATGAACCTTGGTATGTATAGGATCTGAAACGTTATTATGGAAATGTGATCCACTGTTGAATGCTTAGTTTAATAAACTTCGTGAATGTTGTGAAGGGGCCCCACTCAACATTACTACCGCAAGGCCATGAAGTGTATCACTGTCATTGTAAAGGTTAGGACGTGAAGGTAATTCAAGGTGACAGTAAAAGCATGCACCCCTAGCTTTTGCACTTGATAGGGGATTTACGGAGAACCCTTAGAGAGGTCACGTCCATGGGGTAACCCTTAGTTATCATAGTCATAACCTGTAGGGAGAGACTATGGTAGTGGCGTGCGTGGCACGAAGTCTACCTAGAGTAGAACGTGTTATGTACCCGGCTCCGCCCAGCATAATCGTCAAGAGTGGCTCAAGTATCCAGACTTTATCATGCGGTTGCATGGGTTGCGTTAGAAACATATCAATAGGGATTCCAGACTCCCTGAGAACGCCTTACTCCTCTGTCAGTTCCACTTGTTACTTGTGCTGATGTTTTCTTATTACTTTTTATGTTATTCACTTTCAGTTCTTGCTTCACCAAAAAAAATATTATTTCCGCCATCACTTTGCTTGGATTCTACAATTACTTGCAGGCACAAATCCTTAGTTCACTACAAGAGGCAACGCCTAATTCATGTGGTCTCTGTGGGATCGATACTCTTAGTTAGAAAAAGTTACAACTAAACCATGTGCACTTGCATGCCATCACACAAGCCCGAAGATCTCGGGGCTGATGCGCATGTACAGCCAGGAGTTGACATGTGCGTCATCTTGCACCCTGGTTTGGTCGTCGGGGTGCGGCGGACCGGAGAGATGAGCGATGACGCCGTTCTTCTGGATGCCAACTTCAAACAGTGTGTGCCACTGGGAAAATTTTGGTGGGTTGAGGGAGAGGACGAGGGGCACATGTCGGCTGATGAAGATCCCAGTGAGAGGGGAGGGGGTGCGGCGGTATAGTGGAGCCAGAAGGTGCAGCAAGCTACATGTCGAGGAGAGGACGGCGAGACCGGAGGAGGTGAGAGGATGGTGCAGCCCAATGCCGGCGAGGCGGCGTCATCGAGAGAACCCAAGAGGTCATGGCGAGGGTTCAGCGTAGGGGGAGGTGGAGTGGTCATGGCGAGGAGCGCCGAGGGGAGGGATTGGTAGCGGAAGGAGTTAGAGGCGTGGAACGATGTCGGCGACTGATACCATGTAGACGAGAGAGGGAGGGATGCAAGGCACCTTGGGTGATGCAGTGCTATTTATCTCAAATATGTAGGAGTACAACAGGGGCGCCGGAGCGCAGGTTACCTGTAAGTGACATGCGCCGCAAGGTGGGGATTGTGCATGTTGCACGTCCACGATCAAGCCAGCTAGGTCTAGGAGCAGTCACTGTTAGGGCATATCCAATGTTGCCCCCAAACCGGACACCGCATCCGTCCGCAGACCGGTGGGGACTAGTCTGCGGACAGTGATGCGGGAGCCAGCCATTCAACCGTAGCAGCATACATTTCAAACCGGATTTCAACAAACCGTACGAATACATGCAAACTGGATGATTTTCATTTAAACCGGATGGAAACATTTACATTTCGAACATATTTCAACTAAACTATAGTGGACTAGGCTAGGCTATCCTAAGATAGTCTATCACCGGCCGCTACGGAGCCCCATTCCCACGACATGTCTTCCCTATCTTCGGCAGCCTGCTCATCGGACCGCCATGAGCCCCAGAGGTATATGCTTCAGCGGGAGGGGAAGAGTAGCCTCCCTCCGCCGTCGTGAAGCACCAGTCAGGGTTGATTTTGGGCGGAGGGAGACGGTCGCCATGGCCTATGCCCCCGTGAAGCAGGCAAGTCGCCGGTTGTGTAGCCCGGGAGCACTGTGGCGGCGGCCTTCATGGGACCCAAGCGGCGGCGGCTTACCATGGTCTACTATTCCTCGCTCTCGGTTGTGGCGGCGGACGTGTCGGCTTCGTCGTCGTGACCGTAAACTTCGTCCGCGATTCATCAATCTCCGTGTAGATGGCTTCATTCTCTACCTGCAGGACACGGTACCACTAACGCTCGTGGCGGATGGCGCGGGCGGAGCGGTAGGCCAGGAAAAACGCCTCCTGCCCGTCCACGTCTGACACGATGTTGGAAATATGCCCTAGAGGCAATAAAAAAATAGTTATTATCATATTTCCTTGTTCATGATAAATGTTTATTATTCATGCTAGAATTCTATTGACCGGAAACTTAAATACATGTGTGGATACATAAACACCTTGTCCCTAGTGAGCCTCTACTAGACTAGCTCGTTGATCAAAGATGGTTAAGGTTTTCTAACCATAGACATGAGTTATCATTTGATAACGGGATCACGTCATTAGAAGAATAATGTGATGGACAGACCCAACCGTAAGCTTGGCATCAGATCGTATCACTTAGTTTATTTGCTATAGCTTTCTTCATGGAGATAGGCGGGGTGGACGGATGATGTTTCAATGCGAAGAGAAGGCGCATGCAGCAGGCCTGCAACGGGTGACACTATCGGTTGGTGCGCCATTTTAATGTCGGCTCTAATAAGAGGTCATGTCTGCTCTGGGCCGGCATGAATACGGCGTCCCAGAGCGACTTTGGCCGCTTCGGGCGGCAAAGGACGCGGAAGAGGGAGAGGGTTTTGGCTGGGTCGGGGATGTCGGACACGTGCATGACAGCGGTTCGGACTCCAGAAAGCCCCCCCCCCCCCCCCCCTCCGGTTTGCGGGAAAAAGGTTGTCTGGACCGGCCATCGGACGGATACAACACGCATTACATGACAAAAATACGTCCAAACTGCATGGTCCAGAGGAATGCGGGCGGGTTGAGGGTCTGCGTCGCAGATGCCTTAACATTCCGCCAGCAGCCCTGTCTCGGCTGCTGCTCATTGGCTCGCCATGCTTGACTAGGCCGCTTATCTTGATATGCACGTCTTCTCAATGCCCGTGCTCGACGGAGCAGCACCGTAACCAGCTTAGCGGGAGTGCGTGAGCACCGTGCAGCAGAGTAACCTGACGCGAGGAACGCAGGGAGACGACGAGCGAAGCGCATAGTGGCCCCGTGGGGTAGTGAAAGGCAATGCGTAATCTTGTTTTCCCATCTAAACACATTTATAGTTCTAACTATCTAAATCTTTGTTAGGATAACAAATTTAAGGATAAGTAGATAAGTAATCCTTACTTTTGCAAAAACTGGAAAATCGAGTTTTTTTCCGCGAATACGCAAATCTTGCGTATCATTTCATTGATAGAAGGAGTGGAATGAATACACAGGGGTACAACACATGACACGAACGCGAACAGGCGTGAACATGGTGCCCGGAGCAGAGAGACAAGGGATGCTCGGCCCGTCACTGCCAGCACGGGCAAGCCGTGCAGGGATCTCTCCCTGGCATGAAGCTGAGCGATCCCATAGCCGCCAAATCCAAAATCATAGATGGGTGTAGGAATTAGAGACAGGAGGGTTTGAGGGATCGCACGCCTCAAAGGGCTGCGGGCTTCTCTTTATATATCACAAAGAATCAATACAAATACAGGGTATATACGGTATGTTAAAATCCTAAGACGTATACAACACGGATTCTAACACCCTCTCTCAATCTTAACCAGTGTCAAGAAGGTTGAGATTGCGTCGACACACTTCAAACAAGGGAAGTGGCAGTGACTTGGTAAAGATGTCAGCAAGTTGATCCTTAGACAAGATGAACTTGATCTGTAGTAGCTTCTGTGCAACACGTTCCCTCACAAAATGAAAATCGACCTCGATATGCTTCGTCCGTGTGTGAAGACAGGATTAGATGAAAGATAAGTGGCCCCAATATTATCACACCAAAGAACCGGAGGCACGTCTTGAGGAATACCCAATTCTCGCAGCAAGGACTGTACCCAAATGAGTTCAGCGGTGGCATTGGCGACAACTTTGTACTCAGCTTCCGTACTACTCCGAGAAACAGTGGCCTGCTTTCAAGCATTCCAGGTGATCAAATTTGGACCAAAGAACACGGCATATCCCCCCGTGGATCGCCTATCATCCGGACTCCCTGCCCAGTCCGCGTCAGAAAAGGCAGACAACACCATAGAGGAAGCAGGCCGAAGGTGTAAACCAAAAGAGACAGTTAGACGAACGTAACGCAAAATGCGCTTAACTGCAGACCAGTGTGTGTCACGAGAGGCATGAAGATACTGGTAGACACGGTTAACCACAAAGGAAATATCTGGTCGAGTGATAGTGAGGTACTGTAGGCCACCAACAATACTGCGATACTCTGTAGCATCATCAGGAGTAAGAAGCACACCAGCATCAGCAGAAAGCTTCTCAATCACGGTCATGGGTGTATAGACAGGCTTACACTTCAGCACTCCCGCACGTCGAAGGAGATCCAAGGAATATTTTTTCTGAGTGAGCGAGAGACCAGCAGCAGTATGAGTAACTTCAGGCCCAAAAAATAGTGAAGGGGACCGAGATCTTTGACAGCAAAGTCATGTTGAAGATTTAAGATCAGTTTATCAGCAGCAGCAGACGAAGAACTGATGAGAATAATATCATCGACATAAACCAAAAGATACATCGTGACCTCAGGGCGTTGTAGAAGAAACAGAGATGTGTCTGCAGTAGATGGAACAAAGCCATGTGACCGAAGAGCAGAACCAAGTCGAGCATGCCAAGCACGGGGGGCTGTTTGAGACCATAGATCGCCTTGATCAGCCTACAAAGATGATGTGGCCGATCAGGGTCAACAAAACCAGGAGGTTGTCGCATGTATACCTCTTCGTCTAAGACACCATGAAGGAATGCATTCTGAACATTCGGCTGACGAATAGACCAACCACGAGTAACAGCCAGCGATAGGAGAAGACGAATGGTGGTAGGTTTGATAACAGGACTGAAAGTGTCTTCGTAATCAAGACCATAGCGTTGCTTGAACCCTTTTGCAACCAGACGTGCTTTGTAGCGCTCAACAGATCCGTCAGCATGCTTCTTAACTTTAAAATCCCATTTGGAGTCAATCACATTAACCCCGGAAAGAGGAGGAACAAGTTTCCAGGTTTCATTTTTCTGAAGAGCAAAAAATTCCTGTTCCATAGCTGTTCTCCAGTGAGGTATGCTCATTGCCGCTTGAAAATGACGAGGTTCACATGTCGGATCAGCAATGGCATGTGCCATACAAGCCGTTAGCCATGCAACAGTGCCATCCGTC
Source organism: Elymus sibiricus (assembly GCA_039707655.1). Taxonomy (NCBI): domain Eukaryota; kingdom Viridiplantae; phylum Streptophyta; class Magnoliopsida; order Poales; family Poaceae; genus Elymus; species Elymus sibiricus. The sequence goes on from CM077672.1 coordinate 307,601,014, forward strand.
CTTTGCTTTGGTTGAAAAATCCCACTCTGGCTGCGTGTGTGCATACGACGAGGGTAGAGGCGATGCAGAGCCAGTAGACACCAGCACCGGCGAAGCTGAGTCAGCCCCATCATGGGCCATGATGACAGGGCGCACGGACAAGGGCGTCGAGGGCGCAGGCTCATCATGAGCCGTGGACAAAGACGCCTTTGGTGGCGTCAGAGGCGCGCGCCGTGGACGCACCTGGCCCAGGGGACGGCTCGGCTGCGTCAAAGTCACGGGCAGCTGAGGCAGCTAACTCCGGGGACGGCTCGGCTGGCTCCGACTCGTTCGGAGCCACAGCTGCATGGCACGCACGCACTTGCATGCGATCGACGTCCGAGCCATGCATGGCCGGGCGATCGACATTAGATGCCCCGGGATCTCCTGTGTCCTCTAGTAATTCAAGGCGAGCTCCTCGTCCAGTACTTGCACCATGGTGAGGAAGCAAAACAGGAGAATATGCAGCATCTACAAATTGGTCAGACAAAACAAGTGATGGTGAAATAGAATTAGAGGAAGTGTGCGATTCAGAAAAATTAGAGAAAGGGTAGTGATTCTCATCAAAGATAACATCACGAGATATATAAGCACGGTTGGAAGGAACATGGAGACACTTGTATCCTTTATGAAGAGAGCTATACCCAAGAAAGACACATTTTTTGGAACGAAACTCAAGTTTGCGTTTGTTGTAAGGTCGAAGATGCGGCCAACAAGTCAACCAAACACTTTGAAAAACGTTCTTGAAGCAAGCACTCAATGGGAGTTTTCATGCCTAATACTCGTGTGGGGAGCCTATTGATGAGAAAACACGCTGTGGAAAAAGCATCAGTCCAAAAACGGAAGGGTACAGATGCATGAGCCAAAAGGGTTAAGCCAGTTTCCACTATGTGACGATGCTTTCGTTTAGCGGAGCCATTCTGCTAATGTGTATGTGGACAGGACACACGGTGTGTAATTCCAAGTTTCTCAAAAAAATGTGTTGTGGTTGCGGTATTCGCCCCCCAATCAGATTGAACGTGAAGTATCTTATGATTAAGGAGACGCTCAACATAAGTTTGAAACTGAAGAAAGATATTGAACACATCAGCTTTGCGTTTAAGAAAATAAAGCCACGTAAAACGACTATAAGCATCAATGAAACTGACATAATAATTATGACCACTAACTGAGGTTTGGGCAGGGCCCCATACATCTGAAAACACAATTTCGAGAGGAGTCTTAACTACACGAGTAGACAATGAAAACGGGAGTTGATGACTTTTACCTTGTTGGCAGGCATCACACACGAAGATATCTTTATTGCTAGACACGACAGGAAGTTGATGGCGACGAAGCACATGGCGCACGATGGGAGAGGCTGGATGACCAAGACGCGAATGCCACTGAGACGGCTTGACACGAACAGTGCTGAAGACCCGAAAAGCTCTAGGCTCATCAAGTGGATAGAGACCATGATGATAATGACCGCTAAGAAGAACGTCCCTCGTTGCGCGGTCCTTAACAAAGACATCAAAAGGGTGAAATTCAACAAAAATGTCATTGTCATGAGTAAGTTTTGGAACTGACAGAAGATTACGTGTAACAGAGGGAACATGAAGGACATCATGAAGTTGAAGGTTCCTAGAGGTACTAGTTGGAAGGAAAGTTTGACCAATATGTTTGATGTGCATACCTAACCCATTGGCAGTGTGCACCTTGTCCTGGCCATGGTAGGGCTCATGAGAGTGGAGCTTGTCGAGTTCATTCGTCAGATGATCCATGGCTGCGGTGTCCATGTACCAGCTTGCATCAATGGGATAGGATGGAGTATGGCCTTGAGCGGCACCAACAGAACCTGAAGTAGCCATGGCTGCCTGGCGCTCATTGTTGCGTCCATCGTTCCCGATCCCGAGAAAATCGCGCTTAAAGCGCTTGTGGCAGCGAGATGCAATATGACCCTGAAAACCACAAAGCTGGCATGTGGGACGACCACCATTGGGACGACCACAAGTAGGGCAATCTGATGACGAGCCTCCACCCATGCGTTTGTTGCTGGAGTAGTTTTGTTGCTGCGATGGTGACTGCAGAATAGCCTTGCCGCCGGACGAACCACCACCCGCACGGTAGGGCTGCCTCGAACCACCACGGGTCACGGCATTGGCAGAGGAGAACCCGCCATGAATTTCAGCTGAGCAACGAGATTTGATGTGCTGTTCTGTTTGAAGTAGACGAGCATAGAGATCCCGCGGCGGCATCGGAGTGTCACGGCCTTGGACCACCTCGACCAGAGAATCATAGTCACCATCTAACCCACCAAGAATAAATCTAGTGAACTCCTCATCAGAGAGAGGTTTCCCGATGGCAGCTAATGTGTCGGCGAGGGTCTTCACTTTGTTGAAGTAGACGGTGGCTGAGAGGTCAAGCTTCTTGACGTCCTGAAGTTGTCGACGAAGCGCCATGAATCGTGCCGTGGATTGAGAGGAGAAGCTGCTCTCGGGAGTTGTCCAGGCGTCCTGGGAAGTAGCGGCGAAAAGAATCATGCCAGCCACTCCTTCGGTCAGCGATGATTGTATGGCTGAAAATATGGCTTGATCTTGCTGAACCCAGATGGTATGCGCCTGGTTGGGAACCATGTGCTGCGCACCAGCAGCCGTGGTGGCAACGACGGTCGACGGCAGACATGGCAGCGATCCATCAACGTAGCCAAGGAGATTATGGCTACAAAGGAGAGGAAGGACCTGCGCGCGCCAATACAGGAAGTTCTCCGTTGATAACTTGATGGTGAGGAGATGGGCGAAGTGGAATGGCGCAGGTGTGGGCGCGTCGGCCACCGCGGGCAGACGGACAAAAGCAGGCCGGACAGCGGCGGCCGCAGGAGTAGTTGGAGGAGCCAAGGGCATCACCCCGGCCATGAAGGAGCCGAGGTTCGTGCCGAAGCTGGATGGGCCAGCCATGGTGCTTACGACGAGGGAGTTGTGCAGGCCGTTGGTGCCGGCGAGGAGAGCGGCGAGGGTGGATGGGATCCCTCCTGCGGTGGCAGCGGCCGAGGGCGCGGTGGCTGCGGCAGAAGGAGCGACGGCGGCGGCCGAAGAAGCAGCGGAGGCCATCGTGACCTAGTCTGATACCATGTAGGAATTAGAGACAGGAGGGTTTGAGGGATCGCACGCCTCAAAGGGCTGCGGGCTTCTCTTTATATATCACAAAGAATCAATACAAATACAGGGTATATACGGTATGTTAAAATCCTAAGATGTATACAACACGGAGGCCAACGCTGGTCGGAACCACCATGACAGGAAGGGGTTGGCGGGACTGCACCTGCCGTCGGAGGGTGGCACCGCCACCGAACACCCGAGCACAAGAAGGGGGAGGCTTTGAGGCGTACAGGATAGGGCAGGTAACAAGGCGAACCACGCGAGGGTTCTGGGGCGACGGCGTCCAGCAACGCCGACAATCGAGGACTGGAGGGACACAGATCCGAGCTGTCGTGGCCTTAGCCGTCGGGACATCGGCGAGCAAGGTGAGCTGGAAGGGACGCAACTACCTAGTCGCTGAGGCTGGAGCTGCCCGGTAGGAACGCCGGCAGCGAGGAACCTCGGAGAGACGTGGGCCCGAGGCCGCTGGGGCCTGAACAGCGTCGGCAAGGACCACCACGGGAAGCCCCATGCCAGCCACAACCCAGATGCATCGTCGCCTCGACGCAAGAGCTATCACCGTGGCTCGAGGGGTAGGGAGGGCCGTCGGCGACGAGGGGGAGGCCGGCCGCAAGCCCCAACCAGGGCCAGCCGAAGCACCAGCAGCAACTGGATTGCGAGGCCATGGGGGGTGGGAAGCTGCAGGGGGTGTGTCGGTACCAAAACCGGCAGATCTCGGGTAGGGGGTCCGAACTGTGGATCTTGGATTCAATGGGTAACAGGGAGCGTAGAGACGATGTTTACCCAGGTTCGGGCCCTCTTGAGGAGGTAAAACCCTACGTCCTGCTTGATTGTATTGATGGGATGATATGATGATTACAGAGTTGATCTACCTCGAGATCAGATGAGCTAAACCCTAGGTGATTATATTGATGATTCTCCCCCTCTACGGACTAAACCCTCTGGTTTATATAGACACTAGAGGGACCTAGGGTTACATATGGTCGGTTGCCATCAGGGGATAAACATGCCGATTCCGCCAAATATTTCTTGGAGGAGACGCCAAGTCTTCGGAGGTTTCCTTCTGGTGCACGGGGTCGACTGCAATCCGGCCTTACTTTGATGAGTAAAGAGCGGCCCACTAGTCCGGCCTACGAGAGATAGGCCGGCAGCCCAAGTACCCCCTAGTCCGGGACACCCTCAGTAGCCCCCGAACTAGCCTCCAATGCCGAAGTCGACAATTTCCATCAGCCCCATACTTCCAAGGTCTTCGGCTTGAGGGGAGAGTTCCTCCCATCTTCTGTGTTCGATCACCAATAGCTCGGTCACCGAAGATCCTCCAATTGGCGAGGCATTGTGGGGCCCGCCACACCGTTTTTCTTTACCCAGAATTAATGACACCCCTCGATTTCTGCGTACCCGGGGAATGCGAGTGGCCCAATAGGTTTCTACAAAAATGCCCCCTTTTGGGGGAAAGAATGTCCTTTTAATAGGCCAAGAGCGTGGAGGCTAGCGCACCCCATCCCCTGTCATTCTTCCTCATTCCCTCGAAAGGTCACAGCCTGCAAACAATGGCGAGCATTCCAGGCTCCTCCTCACGCCCTCACGGCCCCCGTCAAGGCAACTGGGCGAGCTGCTCAGTCTCCCGCATGCGACTGGGCAGCCTCGAGACGCAAGGGTATCTTCCCATTTCGGATCTCGCGTCCACCCGCCCCGGGTTGACTTCCGCGGATGGGGAGGCCCTCGCAGAGAACTTCCCTACCCCTCACGGGGATGAAAGGGTATGTTTCGTGCCCTTCTTCTTGCGAGGCCTAGGATTCCCCATTCATCCCTTCCTGAGGGGTCTACTGGAGTTTTACGGGATCCAACTCCACCACCTTACCCCGGGATCGATTCTACACATCTCGGGCTTCGTCGCCCTTTGCAAGATGTTTCTGGGCTGTGAGGCTCATTTCGAGTTGTGGAGGAAATACTTCTGCCTTGTCCCCCACACCCGAGGAGGGATAATTTACGAGGTCGGCGGGGCCGAGGTATGGCGCATCGCCGGAACGGGATATCCCATAGGGACTCCCAAAAAGGATGCCGAGGAGTGAACCTCGGAATGGTTTTATATTGAAGACGTCCCCCTATTCGAACCAGCTCGGAGGGGATTGCCCGAATTCTCACTTGCTTCTCCGAAGAAGCGGTTCAACTGGCGCCCGAAGAGTCCTTCCCAAGAGGAAAACGCTGAAGTAACGCGTCTAGCCGCTCAAGTGAGAATACTAACCCACAACGGGCTAACCATCATCGACGTGATGGCAGCTGCCATTGCTCGATGCGGTCAACCTCTTCAACAGAGAGTGCACCCGTTGTGACGCTACAACGGGGCGAATGACTCGACCCGATATACACGGAAGGGACCTGCCGACCAGGCGGCGATGGCGGCCGTACTGGCCGACCTTTTCAACGGGGAAGAGCAGGAGTTTGCTCGGCTAAGGCCCAAGGATGGCTTTTCGAGCTACAAACCCATCGAAACGATGAGTCCAACTACGCTTCATAGCTCGGACGGCATGCCAATTTTTCTTAATCAGATTTTCAACTTGCCCTAATAGAACTAGAGGCGCTGGATCGAGACAGTGAGCTGCCCTGCCCCTCAACCGGAGAGTCATTCCTGCGACGACGACCCTGGGTTTCATGACGACCCCGAAACATCGATCGATTTCGAGGAGGGGGTCTTCTACCAGGAGAGCCTTGATGGCTCTAAGGTGGCCCTTTTGGCCGATCACCCCGGGGCGCTTCCCTCCTCCGCTGTAAGTGACCAACGGGCTCCTTCTCGAAAAAGACACTCCGCTGCTGCGGCTCCGAATACACTGACTTCTACTCCCAAGGGCCGCCGTATGACGCGCCGGACAGCTGCAAGAGCGGCACCCGTGGCCCCAGCGGCAAGTGGTCGTGGGGTGTCTAAATGCGCGGCCCCATCGGGAGTTACATCATCCGCGCCCTGCCCGAAGAGGTAACGCATCCGTCGTACCATCACAGTCTTTATCATTGACACTCGCCGGGAATACCAACAATTTTTCTCAGCGGTGTCCTGCAGGTGATATGTAGAACCGCCTTCACCTGAGGATGTTGAAGAGGTGCCGGGGGTGACCCAAAACCGAGGTCCCCAGCCGTAGCTGACGTTACTCCGGAGGTCCCTGCCGAGGACCAACATCCCGAGGACTCAGGGGGCGTCTCGGTCACCAACTCCGAGGTCGAAAGCGTGATGAATCACCGGCGACGCAAGGCATCGCTACGGCACTCTGTGTTTTCCGATCAGGAGTTTAATGCACTTAGTTCGGTAGACGTGTACCTCGGAGCTGCCCGAACAGGACTCGAGGGGGGAGCGAAGCTCATGTCTACTAATCTGCAGGTATACTGTTGGCTTTAACAACTGCTTACCTAACCCAGTAGCCCCCGAGCCTTAATATGGGCGGAGCGGCCGAGTTAAGGGTCTGATGTTTATAATGCCATGCTATTGTGCAGACTGCTCGGGAACAAAACAAAAAGCTGTCCGAGGACCTCGGGCTGGCGCAAACACAGTTAGAATCTGTGAAAGCCGAATTAGAGGAGGTCAAGAAATTTACCCGAGAGGCACATGGTAAGTGCCGAACTTAAATGTGTGTAAGAATTTTTTTTTTATGGAACACCTTCTCTAATGAAAGATGGATCCGTAGCAGCCGAGTCTATAAATCAGCTGCAGAAGGATCTGGATACTGCCAGAGAAGCTCAAAGGTATGCGGAGTCGCAGTAGGAGGCTGGCTACCGCGTGCTGACCCGAAGTCACGAGGAAAGGGATAAGCTCAAGGCGGAAGGTCAACAACAAGCCCAAGAAATCAGGAGCTTGAAGGCTCAACTGGCCCTATCCCAGGAGGAGAACCAGAGACTGAAGGCTGGCATGTTCGGTGTGTGTAACCTAGTTTTTCAGTTCCTAGACTGTATGTAGTAGACAACAATATGAACAACGCCACATTTCATTGTAGTTCTTCTGACCGGACGCCCCGAAGAGGAGGTCAGCTCTTTCGGACGGGACCTGCTGAAGGAGCTATCCGCCGTGCATGAGCGGGCCCGAAAAGCCATGAAGAGCATGTTCAAAGCACTATGGCCTGGCGAGGTGGCCCCGGAAGGGATGGCCGAACTTGCTAATCGATTCAAAGGAGCTCGGCGCCGCTTTGAGTTATGGAAGATGTCATCCTGTCGAGAGGGAGCACGGGAAGCTTGGGCGATGATCACCCGCTTCACCAAGCTTGAACCGGAGCATTTAGCTAGGGTTGGGCCGGTAGGGCCAGATGGGCAGGAGGTGCCCGTGCATCTGGTATATGACCAGGTTATGCCCGCATCTCGGTTGTCCCAAGCAGATTGTGCTCTGGAGACCATAATAGATGGTCTTGATCAAGAGTGACATTTTGATTCTATGTATCTATGTACTTAACATCAAATAGTCTCCTAGCCGTGCTTAAAGCGTTGTCTTAACCGGCCATCGGCTTCTGCCCCCCCCCCCCCCCCCAGCCAAGGGCCGAGGAGTGCTTCCTACTATGTGATCCGAGAACATCGGGAAAACACTTCGTAGAACCAGGCAATCCGGCCATTTGGTGCGAACAGACAAAAATGCGCCAGGGAGGTATGTTATATTACTGTTTAACGTAAGAAACATCTTCCGACGAAAATAGTTCCTCTATGGGTTCCTTTCTTTGGGTTGTCATGTTGACCATGGGCGTATAACCGAATACCCAAAATAAACGGGTGATGGTTACTTCAGGAAAATAACCCCGGAATCTTGGTAATAGCTACCAATTATTTTCACTTCCCCCGTGGCCGACCAATTATGTTCTTAAGAACGCTAGCTTTTGGTTTCACCCGTCTGAGGTACGCACCCGGGTAATCCGGACGTAACAATCGCAGAGGTGCTCCCTTTACTCCCTAGCCGAACAATCGGGAACGTATGGAGTAAACATAGGAGCGAGGCAACCCAGATTGGCCAAATCTTAAGTCAAATTGATGCATATGATGGCTTTACAACGATACTGGAAGGTTGCAAACATGTAAAAACTGATGGTTGCACAAATAATATATGACTGGCTCCGTAAAGGAAGCCCCCAGGTAAAAGCGTGTGGTACATTTGAGGATGTTTGCCGAAGAAAAACTTAACGTAGTTCGGCTTAACCGAACACAACCCGGGAAAGACTAGTCACTTGAGAAAAATATAAATCCGAAAATGATAAGCCAAAGAGGGTGATGACGCTGATTTAGCCGTAGAAGTGTCGAAGTTGGGCTGTGTTCCATGGGTTTGGTTCGAGGCAGTCGTCCTTTGAGTCGCGGAGACGATACGCTCCGCCCGCGAGTACCTGATCAATTATGAAGGGCCCCTCCCATTTGGGCGACAGCTTATGCTTCCGCTTCTCCGGGAGGCGCAGGACGAGGTCGCCCACGTTGTAGGCTTTTGCCCGTACTTCCCTGCTCTGATAGCGTCTGGCCTGCTGCTGATAGAAGGCAGAACGAGCCCAAGCTATGTCGCGCTCGCCTTCCAAGGCGTCCAGGTCATCTTGTCGATCCAGCTCGGCCTCCCTTTCTTCATACATACGTACTCGAGGTGCGTCGTGAATAAGATCGCTGGGGAGGACGGCTTCTGCCCCATACACCATGAAGAACGGTGTGTAGCCCGTGGATCGATTGGGAGTGGTGCGTAGGCCCCACAATACAGAGTCGAGCTCTTCAACCCAGTGGCAGTCAGATTCTTTTAAAGATTGAACCAGACGGGGCTTAATGCTGCTCAAATTTAGTCCATTAGCTCGCTCGACCTGTCCATTGGACTATGGGTGGTATACCGAGGCGTAGTCGAGCTTAATGCCTAAATTAGCGCACCAGTCTTTGACTTCCTGGGTGGTAAAATTGGATCCATTGTCCGTTATTATGCTATGGGGGACACCGTAACGGTGCACGACGCCGGATATAAAATCAATGACCGGCTTGGACTTGGCTGAGGTTACTGGTTTTGCCTCAATCCATTTAATGAATTTGTCTCCAATGACGAGTAGATATTTCTTTTTCTTGGTCCCCCTTTAAGTGGTCCGACCATGTCTAGCCCCCAGACCGTGAAAGGTCAAGTAATCGGTATCGTCCGAAGAGCCGTGGGGGGCATATGACTTTGATTTGCGAAGAGCTGGCATCCAACGCAATGTTGGACCAATGTTTGGGCGTCGGCGCGGGCGGTGGGCCAGAAGAACCCGGCTCGGAAGGCCTTGCTGACCAGGGCCCGAGCTGCTGCGTGGTGACCGCCCATGCCAGCGTGGATCTCGGCCAAGAGTTGTCTCCCCTCCTCTTCGGATATACATCTTTGGAGGACGCCGGTAGTGCTTTTCTTGTATAGTTCGCCCTCATGGACCTTGTAGGCTTTAGATCGCCGAATTATGCGCCTTGCCTCATTCTGGTCATCTGGTAGCTCTTGGCGGAGAAGATAAGCGAGGAAGGGCTCGGTCCATGGCGCGATTCTCGCCATGACTTCGTGGACCGAAGACGTCTCTTCGACGGCCGAGCCCCCAATAATTCCTTCGTCTGGTTCGATAGTTGGAGGGATGAGCTCTCCTGGGGCCTTGGTTTCAGAGTCCTGGCAATCCTCCTACCACACCACAGACGGCTTGAAGAGTCGTTCCAAAAAGGTGTTCTCAGGAACGCGATCGCACTTGGCGCCCATTCGAGCAAGGACATCGGCAGCTTGATTGCTGTCTCTAGAAACATGGTGGAACTCCAGCCCTTCAAAATGGGCGGATATTTTTAGGACGGCATTGCGATATGCTGTCATTTTTGGGTCTTTTGCGTTGAATTCGCCGTTGACTTGAGAGATGGCGAGATTAGAGTCTCCCCGTACCTCGAGCCGCTGTACACCCATTGACACGGCCATCCGAAGTCCATGCAACAGAGCTTCGTATTCGGCCGCGTTGTTGGAGTCGGTGTACATGATCTGAAGTACATACCGGATATTGTCGCCAGTGGGAGATATGAGAACCACTCCAGCCCCCAGCCCGGCGAGCATTTTGGAGCCGTCGAAGTACATCGTCCAATGCGAATATGTACTGTACTCTCTAGGGAGCTCGGCTTCCGTCCATTCCGCAACAAAATCCGCCAACACCTGAGATTTAATAGCTCGGCGCGGTCGATATATGATTTCGAAGGGGAGGAGCTCGATAGCCCATTTAGCTATACGGCCAGTGGCGTCCCGATTGTTGATTATGTCATTGAGGGATACTTCGGATGCCACTGTGACCGAACACTCTTGAAAATAGTGGCGGAGCTTTCGGGATGCCATGAAAACTGCGTAGGCTACCTTCTGATAATGCAAGTACCTTGTTTTACACGGGGTGAGCACTTCGGATACATAGTACACTGGCTTCTGCACCTGGAGCTTGTGACCCTCTGCCTCTCTTTCGACAACGAGAACCGTGCTGACCACCTGATTCGTGGCCGAAATGTATAGCAGCATTGGCTCGCCCAAGCTGGGTGCTGTCAAGATGGGGTTGCTAGCCAGTAGTGTTTTAATTTCTTCTAGTGCGGCTGCTGCCTCGCTAGTCCACTCGAAGTTCTTGATCCGTTTAAGCAGCTTGTAGAGTGGTAGGGCCTTCTCTCCAAGGCGTGAGATGAAGCGGCTCAAGGCTGCCACGCAGCCGGCCAGTTTCTAGACGTGCTTCAGCTCGGTAGGAACCGCTAGCTGGGACAGTGCCCGTATTTTCGCTGGGTTAGCCTCTGTTCCTCTATGGGAAACAATAAATCCGAGCAGCTTGCCGGCCGGCACTCCGAAGACACATTTTTCCGGATTGAGCCGTATATCGAAGGTTTGTAGATTGTCGAAGGTTTGCTGGAGATCGTCCACCAGCTGACTGACGTGTTTGGTTTTGACAACCACATCGTCCACATATGCCTCGACCGTTTTGCCGATCTGCTTTTCCAAACACGTTTGTATCATGCGCTGGTATGTAGCCCCTGTGTTTTTTAATCCAAAGGGCATTGTGTTGAAACAGAACGGTCCATAGGGGGTGATGAATGTCGTGGCCGCTTGATCGGACTCCTTAATTTTAATTTGATGGTATCCGGAGTAAGCGTCGAGGAAACACAGTGAGTCATGCCCGGCGGTGGCGTCTATGATCTGGTCTATGCGGGGCAAGGGGAAAGGATCCTTGGGGCAGGCCTTATTTAAGTCCTTGAAATCGACACACAACCGCCAGGATTTGTCCTTCTTAGGTACCATGACCAGATTAGCCAACCACTCCGGATGTTTGATATCTCGTATAAATCCGGCTTCGAGCAATTTTGCCAATTCTTCGCCCATAGCTTGACGCTTGGGTTCAGAAAATCGGCGTAAAGCCTGTTTGACTGGCTTGAAACCTTTAATTATGTTCAAGTTGTGCTCGGCTAAACTTCGTGGGATCCCTGGCATGTCCGACGGGTGCCAGGCGAAGATATCCCAGTTTTCGCGCAAAAATTTGCACAATTCTTCATCGACCGCGGGATCCAGCTGAGCTCCAATGGATGCCGTCTTGTTGGGATCTGTTGGATGCACTTGGAATTTGACAATTTCGTCTGCTGGTTTGAAGGACGTGGATTTGGGCCTTTTGTCGAGGACTACATCGTCCCTATCCACCGTTGAACGGAGCGCGGTTAGTTCTTTAGCTGCGAGGGCCTCGGACAACGCTTCGAGGGCGAGCGATGCTGTTTTGTTCTCGGCCCGAAGAGCTCTGTCCGGATCACTTGCAACTGTGATCACGCCGTTTGGCCCTGGCATCTTGAGTTTCATATACCCATAATGTGGGATAGCATGGAATCGTGTGAATGCGTCGCGTCCCAATAAGGCATGGTAGCCACTGCGAAAGGGCACAATGTGGAAGAGCAGTTCCTCGGATCGATAATTCTCGGGGGTTCCGAAGACTACATCGAGAGTGACTCGACCACTGCAACGTGCCTCCTTTCCGGGAATGATCCCTCGGAAGGTGGTGTAACTTTGTTCGATGCGAGATCTGTCAAATTGCATTTTGTCCAGGGTGTCCTCGTAAATGAGGTTTAGCCCACTGCTGCCGTCCATTAACAACTTTTGGAGTCGAAATCCGTCCACTATGGGATCAAGGACAAGGGCGGCAGCAGCTCGGATAGGGCGGGACCTCGGCTGATCTTGTTCGTTGAAAGTGATAGGTATGTCCGTCCATGAGTCCACTGCCGCCACGTGGTAAATTTGACCGATCTCTCGAAGGGCTCTCTTCCTCTGATTCTTTGAGGGATACGTCTCATAGATTGTTAGGATCTCGACGTCATCGTCAAGGGGCGCTGCTGGACATCTTTTTGAGTGCGAGCCTCCGAGGATGGCTTCCCCGCTCTTGGCGACTTGCCTGACCACCCAGCAAGCTCGAAGGCTGTGGGTTGGGTTTGTGTTGAGCAGGACATCGTGTATGGGGCACGGTTTATCCAGTAGTTCGTCAAGGACCGTTTTGGATCCTGTCAGGTGCTTCTTCCTTTTCTCGGACGGCTCGTATTGAGGTGTCCGGCGAGGGTGTGCACGTTTTGCCCGAGCTCGGCTTGATCCCTCCGCACGGATTGACTCCGTTTGCTCGAGCTGAGCCTGCCAAGCGTCCTCAATGGCGCAGTATTTGGACACCAAGTCCAATAACTCCGAGAAGTTTTGGATGTGACGGCGGGCGAGGGCGTTTAAAATGCCTTCGTCTCGGCAGTTCTGTCGAAAAACCGGCAGAATTTCCTTGCTGCAACAGTCCGTTATCTTGTTTTTGACGAGAAGGAATCTGGCCCAGAAGTGCCGAACTGTCTCTCCGGGCTGTTGCTTTACGTACATTAGGTCCCATATGTCGGGCCGTCCTGAGTTACTTGGACAGTACGCGACGTGGGGGGTGTGTGGGATAAAAAATTTGATCCCATCAGGGTGTGAGTCCGGGGTTTTGGCGGCTGTGTCCTGGATCGACATGGAATCCGACGCGTCGGGCTCTGGATCCGGATTTTTAGCCAGGCGTGGTTGCGTAGACTCGAGGTCGTGTGCTGAATTAGACTTCGGCTTTGAATTCTCTCCGGAGCGGAGTTCGGCTGCCGAGCTGGAGGACGGGGCTTGATCATCGGAAATTCGCACCCCATGTGTTCTCGGCTCCGGGAGGAGGAGCGGGCCTTTGGTCGAGCCTTCGATAGTGACGACCAAGTGGGCGGCCGGAGGGACATGAATTTCCATGTCATCGACTTTAAGCCCGATCCGGTCGTAGACCGAGGACCGGCCATCAGTGATTCCCATGGCTTGGATCCGATCTAGTATCCCGTTTAGCAGCGAAAGATCCGTCGGACCCAAGTTCTGGGAGTTTTCGGGGTCAACCCGCAATATGGCTGTGCCGGGAGCGTTCGACATCGCCCCGCAGTCATGTTCGGCTGAGGCCGGTCTTCGGCCGCCGAGCGCAGAGATTGGATCCGGGCTCAAGGCCGGATCCGGAGCGGCGGCCGTCCCGATAGTGGGGTAGGCCGTACCCGAAGCCAAAGCTTCAGGATTTGCGGGTCCTCCAGGCGAGGCCGAGGACCCTGTAAGAATAAGGTCTCCCCGGGAGTCGGTGACGAACTCTAAGTTCCCGAACCTGATCTCCTGATCGGGGGTAAAGCTGTTGACCCGGTCGAGGCGCCCGGCCGGATCGGCGTGTAGCATGACGCTGCCGAACGCGAAGAGCTGGCCGGGAACGAACATGTCCCCGCGGCTGGCACTGTTGCTGATGACTAAGCGAGCCATTGATCCTTGATGACCCTACAGCAGAGCTCTCAATGAAAGCACCAATGTCGGTACCAAAACCGGCAGATCTCGGGTAGGGGGTCCGAACTGTGGATCTTGGATTCAATGGGTAACAGGGAGCGTAGAGATGATGTTTACCCAGGTTCGGGCCCTTTTGAGGAGGTAAAACCCTACGTCCTGCTTGATTGTATTAATGGGATGATATGATGATTATAGAGTTGATCTACCTCGACATCAGATGAGCTAAACCCTAGGTGATTATATTGATGATTCTCCCCCTCTATGGACTAAACCCTCTGGTTTATATAGACACCAGAGGGACCTAGGGTTACATATGGTCGGTTGCCATCAGGGGATAAACATGCCGATTCCGCCAAATATTTCTTGGAGGAGACGCCAAGTCTTCGGAGGTTTCCTTCTGGTGCACGGGGTCGACTGCAATCCGGCCTTCCTTTGATGAGTAAAGAGCGGCCCACTAGTCCGGCCTACGAGAGATAGGCCGGCAGCCCGAGTACCCCCTAGTCCGGGACACCCTCAGGGTGGCGCCCGTGGCAACGACCAGGAGCGCCGGATCCGCCGCCGGCCAGCAGGCTTGAGCAACAGCTGGTGGGAGGGCACCCGAGAGTCGTCGGGGAGGATCCCGGGGTCGCGGGCCGAGAGGGCGGATGTGGGGGGCGTAGACAGCGGCCGAGGATGACGGGGGAGGTGCAGCTAGCCGGAGTCACGGGGCCAGGCCGTCGGGGGTACCGGATTCGCCACCGCCGGACCAGCGGGAGGGGGGACGCCGCCGCAGCAGGGGACGTGGCGCGGGGGTGGTCGGGAGGGTGTTGGCGGCACGAGGGGCGCAAATCCGCCCCGCCGCCGCCTTCCTGGGGTCCGGCGCGGCTTCGCCGGCCGGCCCTCCGGCGGCGGCGATGCAGGGGAGTGCCGCAGCAGAGGTTGTTACTGGTGGCGGCTAGGGTTCCCCCGTGTCACCCTTCATAGCCGTGATGCTGCTTGCTCATGGGTATCCATGGGCACTTTTGAGCCCGCAGTGGCTCCGCAGCCACGCCTGTTCGAGTGTAAGACGTGCAGCCGCCGGTTCCCGTCGGTACAGCCGTCAGCAGACCCGATCAGCGCGCAAGAGAGGCACGAAGGCGGCGTGGAGTTCGTGCTCGGGCAGGCACATGAGGCACCACCGCGCCCGCGGGAAGGAGAGCGCTCGCGGGCGGTGTGGTGGAGCTGACGCGGGCGTGCGGCTATGAAGCTAGCAGCCTCTTCATCTTAACCAAATTGTCTGCAAAGCTGGGTTTCCAAAATATATACCACGAAAACAGGTTTTGTTAAAACTAGCCAACAATTTCGTTTATCCAAAATAAACACCAAGGGTGGCAATACACGAGCCTATAGTTTAATGTTAAACATTGGGTTTGGGGTATATAACCCGGGCAGCAGCAGCAGCAGCAGCAACAAGGTTCCTCAACGTTCTAGATTAACTTACACAGGAATCATAGGGAACTTAACTTATGATGACTTGCATATGCAGTTCAAGATCATGATAGCGGTTGATCATGGCATCGGCGGCAAGGCTCCACAACATTTAATTTGACTCTGGAGGGAACTTTTGGCTCAACATATGGGCTGATAGCCAAGAGCCCTTTACGAACTTCCACCATAAAATCCCCGTGCAACAGCATGCACTTTCCAATATTGTTGGTTAAACAGCTATACGAAGGATGTCCTGTTGTGGTGTCCAATGTAAGGCCCTCAAGTGACGTTGTATTCTCAATGATATGGCATGTGAGCTCTACTAAGCTCTTCGCAGAGGAGAAACCAATAATCTTCACTGTCTTGAGGCTATCATGGCGGTGCCCTGGCATCTGCCTCAAATGTGATGTATCTCCCACGATTGATTCATGCAACATCTTTTTCTGCAAAACCTAAAGACGACAGGCCATATGGTTGGATTAATAATTCCATCATTGTAACTAATATCATTGCAATATGTACAGTGACTTACGTTCATGACAAGGATCTCCAAAGAAGGAGAAGCATCAAAAAGGGATATCAAAGAACAATAGTCATAGGTCGAGGGAAATGTGAGTGTACTAAGATCAACATTCAAGTGCTTGAGATGTAAGAATTTGCTAGGTAGAATTGGTGTATCAATCATCTGCACAAAGATATTTCAGATCAATCATACTATCAGCAGTCGAAAGACAATCATACCATGCATATCAACAATCGAAAGATAACTAAGGATTTAGCATATACCTCACGACATGAACCTAGAGAAAGAGCTTCAACATAGCGCAAGCTAGATGGAAAATCAGCACAAACATAGCTGAGAACACCAGGAAAGGACAAGTCGAAATTCTTGAATTGTAATCCTACACCAAATGATAGTTGTACTTGACGATGTCCCCTAAACTGAAAATTAGAGAGGTTTGGAGCTTCTACCTCTATAACCCGCAGCATCCTGCCGCCGTCAAACACATCTAAATATCTGAGCTGTTGTAGATGAAATGGTATCTTCAAGCAAATTATCTTATTGCAAACCTTGAGTTGCATCCGTTGCAAAGCAAAAGAATTGTGAAGAAGGGACCCCAATTGGTCCCCCGTGATATCAACATCGCTCAGCTCAAGTCTTGACAAGCTTTTAAAGCATAACCCGCCAGTGGGAGAGAAAGCACAACGAGAAATATTTAGATACCGAATCGAGTTTCCATTCTCATTAGCTAAAAGTGACCACGGAAAGTTGTAATATCTTCCTGACTTTGAAGATAGTTCCACAGTGAGTTCTTCAATCCCCGGTGTAACAGCAATCTGAAACCAGCTATCAATGTTACAGACTTTGGCATTGTAGAAACGGAAAACAATCTCGAGTGTCTTGGTGGCAATGCATGGGCGGTTTTCAAAATGTGGTCAACTTTGCTAGTAAAATTTCTTGCTATTTCGTCCTCTCCACATGATTCTATATCTATGCCCAATGTTATCATATTGAAAGCAAGGTTCGGATAGCATCTCCAAGAACGTTTAAATGCATGAGACACGCAAGCAGCTCGAGCAGCATCTCGCATTGGCAGTAGGGAATATATATGACACCAGATATCCTGCATACACAAGCATGTGAGAAATTATTTCAAATGGACAAAAGAAATAAAGAAACCCAAGTGCTTGCACATGATTGCAACGCGATACAAAGGCACACCGTGCAATTGTGCTGACTACTGAGTAAAGGGAGGTTACTTTCCTAACTGTCTTGGTTCTAAAAGAATAGTAGTTGGTTCACCGTGCAATTGTGCTAACTGCTGAAAGGCACACTGTAGTAGGATTGTAGCAGGTTGCAGCACTAAGGATATGTTCATACTAAATATTTACCAAGCACAGCTCAACCAATTAGTATAGTTAGAGCATTCATAGCCCATCATCAGCGTTTCATGGCGTACCACTGGAAGATGTGGCCCAGGGTATTGTGTTTCACCACCTTGGGAACAATGGTCTTGTTTGCAGGTTGAGTCCTTTCTGTCAACCGTTGAATCAGCTGGTCCATCTGCAATACATAATACATGATTACAGGTGGATAGTTATAGAAGATTGCAATACCACCCAAGTATATCGTTCAGGGTACTCAAACAAACAAAACAAGACAGGGGAACACATAATCCAGAGGATAGTCTTGGCTTCCCCTCTGTTGTGTTGCCAAGGATCGTCTCAGACCCCATACCGACTAAGCAAGGCAGCCACCTGCCAACTTTAGCATGGAAGACACATGGGGCCTCTTCAAATGCAATGTATGCTTACTGTGTAATATTTGAGTGGCTAAACTGATATTATAGCAAATTTTTCATAACACGGGAACATATGAACAGCACACACAAAAAATTGATCTTTCCCCAAATTGATCCACAAAATCCTTTATACTACCATAGAAACCTAGCTTACCCAAACAGTTTTCTCTATGAAAAAAATGAAAATTTTACGCTCAAAATAGACACTAGGCTAGATCAACCTACCAGAATCTGCTTGCCTTACCTGGTCTTGTGCCAGATGAAAATAACAGCGAGGCGGTGACTTACTATGGGGTTGTATTTGCAGGCGACGACTTTCCCGCTGCATCGACATCACCCGATTGAGCATCAGCTGACCCATGGTTCGACCGGACCTAGGGTCGAGAAATCTCGATTTGGATCTCGCTCTCGCGAGTACGGCTCGATTTGGATCGAACAGGGCGAGGGGGGGAACTGCGTCGGCGCCGGCGGAAGGGTCAAGTAACTGACCTAACACGGATTCCGCAGGCCAGGGCACCCGCCCCACCAATAAATCTCTATCTCACGGAAACGTGAGGTACTCCCACTTTGATATGGCCCAGGATTCCCGAAAATTTCATAGGAGCGTCTCGGTCGCTCGTTATCACGTTATCTCGGGGCTGTTTTGCGAGCGAGACGACTGGGTAGCGCTCCCCTAAATAGGCCAGCCCATAAGCACGCACGCAAGCCTCTACGTCAGCCACGCATTACGGGAACTAGGTTTGTGCCCCGAGGAAAAAATATATGCAATGACATTTGATAAAAGGAAAACGTTTGCTTTCATCCGGCTGATCGCAGCGTCTCTCAAGCCGCGTCCATCACCAACCACGTGTCCTTGTGGGACCTGCCCACCGATCTCCCCAGCCTTATCCTTTCACGAAGCATCTCGCCCATCCCAGATCCTCACGGTATCGTCTTCTTCCTCCCGAGCGATTCCACCAGCTCCACTCGAGATGCAACTTCCTAAGAGCCCTCCCCTCCCCCCTCATCTCGTGCTCGGCATCTCCTGCCTTATTCCGGCGGAGCACACCACGCCGCTGCCGCGAGAAACGACAGCCGCTGCTTCGAATGGGACAGCAACCGCGACTATATCTGGCAGCCGCTCGCCGCGCGCTGATGGAAGCGATTGGCCTATGCTTTGAGGGCGACGACGCGGGGCGGCAAGGGCAGCCGCCGTAGAGGTTTCCATGATGCTCTGCTGTGTAGCTACGAGGCCGGCAATGCCTAGTTGCAAGCTGCGAAACGCATGGGTGCTTCAACGCCAGCTGTGCTACCGGGCTCTGAGGGAGACGGCCACTGGTGTTGCGCGTTGTGAGGGCGGTGACTTTGTGCCCATGCTGCAACGCAGCGCTCGGTGCTTGAAGCGGACATGCTTATGCTGTGAGGGGCGGCGTCGAGGTTAAGCTCCCTACGGCCCATATCCTGTCCCAACTGTTGGGCATGACGGGCTCTCATACGACACACAACAATATCACTATATCAGTACCCTGGTCAGTATTATCAATAGCGATCCATGGCTCCAACCAATGCGATCCATGGTGTTCACAGTGTCAATCCTCAATTTGAATTGCCTTCTACTGTGGTTCACCAGACACGTGCTACGGTAGTTTCAGCAAAAGCAACTACAGGTACTGCTTGTGTGGATTGCAAATGCTCCAGTTCACTACCGTGTAAGCAAACTCACCACCATGAGTGACCAACAGTGGTTCATATGGAAGAGGGTCCTCGCAAGGCGTCCCAACACTTTTCTATGACGTCGTGCTGCGGGCGGCGGCGAGGACGGTGGCCGCAGGGCTGTGACATCGTGTTTTATGTCGTAGCATCGTCGGTGCTGCGATGGGGCGGCGGGGAGGTTCCGTGAACTCGCAGGTGTTCTGATGGAGCATCGCCAGCCGCCGGAGCATCACCGGTGCCGTGATGGAGCATCGTTGGGCTATCAGAACATCGCCTCTGCTGCAATGGAGCATCGCCGGTGTTGTTATGGAGCATCCCCGGGCCGTCGAAGCATCACCTGTGCTGTGATGGAGCATCATTGAGCCGTCGGAACATCGTCGGTGTTGCTATGGAGTATCCCCGGGCCGTCGGAGCATCACCGGTGCTGTGATGGAGCATCGTTGAGCCGTCGAAACATCCCCTATGTTGCAATGGAGCATCGCCGGTGTTGCTTTGGAGCATCCTCGGGCCGCCGGAGCATCACCAGTGCTGCGATGGAGCATCGTTGGGCCATCGGAACATCGCCGGTGTTGCTATGGAGCATCCCGGAGCATCACTGGTATTGCTTTGTAGCATCCCCGGGCCGCCGGAGCATCATCGGTGCTGCAATGGAGCATCCCGAAGCTTCGCCGGTGTTGCGATGGAGCATCGCCGGGCCGCCAGAGCATCACCGGTGCTTCATGGGGATGGTCGCAGCAGCGTCGTTACTGTAACCCGGTGTTGAAACCCTGAGCTCGCCGGCGTTGCAGCCGTGGCCGATATGTGGCGAGCTCGTCGGCGTTTTAATGTGAGATAACTAGCGACGCGGCTGTTGCATGGCTGGTGCAAGCTGGCAAGCATTCCTGCTGGTTGGAATTGCTACGGGGGAGACTGAACATGTTCGGACGGAAGCGATCGATTGTGTGATCCTGCCATGGTCATGGGATCATGCGGCTCTAATTAGATTGTGCTGGTGCAAATCAACGGCTGGCTAGGCGGATGATTTCCTATAGAAATCATCCGGTTGATCCCTAGCAGCCGCCTTGATAAAAAGGTTCTTCTGTTTTCAATACTTGGTAGATCGCCTGATTCAACGGCTAATGGGGTGGAAAGAAATATGTCTGTCATCTGGAGGGAAGGAGGTACTTCTGAAGTCTGTTGCACAAGCCATACCAACTTATACGATGTCGGTCTTTAAAATTCCTAAAAAAAATTGTAAAGAAATCACAGATGCGATGTCAAGTTTTTGGTGGGGTGATGAAGCTACACAGAAGAAGATGCACTGGTTTGCGTGGTGGAAGATGTGTATTCCTAAGAAAAAAGGTGGCATGGGCTTTCGAGATATTCACTGCTTTAACTTGGCTTTGTTAGCTAAGCAGGCGTGGAGGCTAATTGACAATCCAACGTCATTATGTGTTGTCATTCTCAAAGCAAAGTACTTCCCTGATTGTGATCTAATGGATGATACACTTAAGAGGAGAGCTTCATACACATGGCAGGGTATAATTGCAGGAGTTGACACCTTGAGGAGAGGTTACATATGGAGAATAGGGGATGGAACCAAAGTGAACATTTGGGATGATTCGTGGATACCACAATCACCCTTGAGGAGAGTTTTGACAGTGCGTGGGAATAACATCCTTTCTCGAGTGAATGACCTCATTGATCCTTCCACCGGTGACTGGGATGAGCAGTTGGTTAACCAAACTTTTTGGCCTGTAGATGTTCACAGAATACTAGCTATCCCTCTCCCGTTACATGAGATGGAAGATTTTGTAGCTTGGAACCCGACGAAGCATGGAACTTTTTCAGTGCGCTCTGCATATCAGGTGGAATGGGAGTTCTAGTATGGGCAAAAAATTCAGCCGACCAGTTCGTCATCCAACCAAGTGGGTGTATGGGATTCAGTTTGGAACCTCAAATGCCCAGCCAAGATAAAGATCTTTATATGGCGGGCGTTGCATAGTGCCATACCATGTCGTGCGATTCTAGTAGCGAAGCATATCCTCTATAACACTAAGCTCTCTAATTTTAAAGGCCTCACAGCCAATTGAGGTTGCCAATTTTGGATTTTGATCGGCGATTTTGACCGGGTCGTCGCTGAGTTCTGCGATTTTGGTTACCTCGTTTATTTTTCTTCTCTGCCCAAGAGACGCGCCGAACAGAGGTTCGGAGAAACAAAAGACCGCAGGGCAGCTCTCACGAGATAGGGCCGGAGCCATCGCCTCCTCGGTCCCCCTGCCGGCGGCGCGTTGGCGTGTCCTCCCCTCCCCTCCCGCACCGCCACCTCCACGACCTCTCCTTTCTCCCTCTTCTCCTCTCTCCTCCCCCTTCTCCCTCCTCCATCCCTATTACCTTTGCCCTCCCGCCCCTTTTCTGTTCATGGTGGAGGCGGTGGCTGGTTCGAGGCTGTCGCAAGGTCAAGGCGGCTGGGTCAAGACAGGGAGATCGGGCGGTGTGGACAAGGGAGCTCGGAAGACCCGGACCCGTGGCGGACGACGGAGCTAGGATGGCGTGGCGAAGGAGTTCCGAAGGGGAGCGCTGTTGGGAGCAGAAGCCGGCGTCAATTGAGATCTCGACCTACTCTATTCCATGTCGACAGGATTCTCCTGGCTCGACCACGAGCATCAGCTCTGTCGAGGCCACGCGCCCCCTGTTTCCCCGAAGGAGATGTCTTCACTCAGGTAATTCCCTTTGGGCGTTAGTATTGTTCCAATCAAGTTTTCTCATTTAGATCCGATTATTAGATTATCCAATGCACATAGCATGTACATCAGGTTTGTGGTAGGGACGAAGCTGGAAGTGGACGAGACTTTCTACACGACCCTCAAACGTACTAACAAAGGCTTCCTTAGCAGCCGGATCAAGCTACAAATTTGAGGAAGGTAAGACAGCCAAAATCATCTAGCAAATGAAAAAAAATTGAGGACCATCCGAATCTAGACACAAAATATACTAACATCAGGTGTACTTATTTCTATGGACTGTTAGCATCTGAATGCAAGTAGATAAAGCCAAGAATGGCGAGCTGCAACTGAAGAAATAAGTAACTAAACAAGCCATGTATCAACATGGTGTGTGGAGAGAAAAAACTGAAACTTATCTGCTTGTGACTTTGGTTAAATTAACAAGATAACTTAAATGCACACCACTAAAGTTGAGACACTTATTTTGGGGCGGAGGGAGTAGTAACAAGACGTGATCATCAATTATTTTTTCTATGGTCTTAATACAAATGTTGTCATTTGTTCTTGTGTTGCAGGAGTACCGATACTTGCTGCAAAAATGTTACTCTCAGATTTTAGTTTATGGTTGGAGGAGCCTGCTGAGAAGCCTAGAAAGGTATGATTTCTACATAGACATTGTCTAAATTATGCATATCCATATCTTATTTTCAGTTCTGAAAAAAGGTGCAAGAAAATAAATCCATGCCAAGATACTTGAATAACCAGATGAGCAGGAAATATCTAAGGCAAGAACTGCTTAAAACCTTTGGATTATATGTTCATGATAAAGAATTAATTCATTACTTAGGAGAGCAAAGGAGGCTGGAATTAAATGTGTTACGAAGAGCCTGGCTTTTAAAGCAGCACACATGCCAAAGTTCTACAAGGAGCATCCTCTTAAAGTTGAGTTGAGAAATGTACTTCTGTCGATGTACTTTGTCTACCGAGGTTGCATAGCTTTACCATGATTAGTTCATATGATTCATTTGCATCTAATTTTCTATTCGAAAGTAATATTCACCTATGGTTCAGTGAGTTGTATGGGCGTTATGACTTGTGAATGCTCTCATAATAGGATAGAGAAATAAATGTTTGTTTCTGGTATGCAGTTCCAGAAGTTTTGTTGGGATACTTTGTTGCAAAATTCTAAGGTTATCAAGGCGAGCACATGAATAATTGTCAAGAAATCTTCCATATCTACTAACTAACTACACATTGCAAGATGTTTTCTTTTTCTTTTTTGACCAGAGTCGCTTACTTGATGGTTCATGGGATATGAGAAATAGTCAAAACTGTTTTGCACCTTTGTCTACACCCTTAGGCAAATCAGGTATTCACTATCCTCATTCGGTTTATCAATTTTGCTGCGGCCTGTATTTGTACTTACTCCAACCTTGAGAAATTTAGCAAAATGACACACACCTTTGTTTGTCTTTAACAAAATGCACACCATCGTGTCACTTACATGTGCGTCCGGGGGGAGTGGTGGGGGGAACCTCACAATGACCTAAGGTGTGACATTTGTGTCAAAGTGGAAACAAAGTCGTAGGTGCTTTGTCAAAAATTTCTCAATCTTAGAACTGGTGAAAGACAAGAGCTTTGGAAGATTCTCCAAGCCGATATGAAAAAACATCTTCTCAAAGCTATATAGCATGTTTATGCAGGTGTACATGAGTGTTATCTATCTAGGAAAGTTAGCGATAATTACATGCATGTGAACGCATTAAGTAATTAATAATGTTTTACATAGCACAAAAAATGTTTAGCTATTCGCTCAGCTATATTTCTTTCTCGCTCTTCATATATAGTTATCGATTGGAGTAACATTTGCCTTATATAAGGTTTAATTCCATTAAACATTCCAATCAATACCTGAGATTGGCCAAGATCCTCCACATATATATGATGTACATTTGTATGCTCGGTTTAAAAACTGAATTCATGTTGTGGTTAGCTTGGGTGATGTTTCTATACAGCGTTTCACATTTATAAGAGTGTTACTATTGTTTTCGGTTATTTATGCTAAGGCCCAGTGTAAAATGTTTCTCTACATGCTTCCTATAATGTTTGTGTGTAGAACGTAGATCCTGGCAGAGCCAAATGCTTTGTCTTCTCATATTATAACAGTAAAAAAAAAAAATCTAACGGTTTTCACTCGTTTCTCCCCTACAGATTGTTGTCATGAACTTTTATGTATGCTATTACTACCTGTGCGGATGTAATCTTTGCGAGTCAGATGGACACGATTTAACAATGTCATGGCGAAGCCTCTCCGTATTGCAAGAAATTATACCAAAAACTAACAATAATAAGTTTAGTGCTCTGTCTCCACTACCATCAGTCGTTGATTTGAAACTATTAATTTATGTGTATTTGCATTTTAGTGACTTTTTAATTTCTTTTATGGACATAAAACAAGGTTGTTATGTGCTCTGTGTTGTTGAAAATAAAAATGATCTCACTGGTTGATTCAGGCCGTCTCTCTGCATTTAATTGGAGTTCTACCATATATGAGCATATAGAGGATATAATAGCGCCAGTTCACATTTATAACCAATATTAAGACAAAAAAAAGAAGCGTGACTGATGAACATGCTACATATCGTTGTTGCACTTTAACGGCGCAGCAAAGCGCGCGGACCGCATCTAGTTAAGGTGAAATCCCATTGCCCAGCTTGTAACAAAGGCGTTGATAATATCATACATCTGTTGTTCCAATGCGAAAAGGCTGAGGAAGTTTGGAAAATGATGGGGGTATATGATGTGATCAAGAAGGCGTGAATCGGTCTGGAGAGGCAGTCCTCGAGCAACTTCTGTCTCTCCAGGACTCGGATGTTCATGTCTTGGGTTTGTCAAATCTGCAAGAAACTATAGCAACCACTGCCAGGTACTTATGGTTTGAACGGAGACAGCTCACTCATGGTGGGCAAACACAAACAGCAGCCCAAATTCTTCTCGCGGTGAAAAGCCTTACAACGAACTATGTTATTGCATGTAGTCCGAAGGCGAAGAAGCGATCAACGCCATGGATGAAACCACACCCAGGATATATGAAACTGAACGTAGACGCTGGATTTGATCAAGACAACTTAAATAGGTCGGTTGGTGCAATTATCCGCGATCACACTGGAAAGTTTATTGCCGCTGCAAACGAAAGATTGAGTTCTTGTTATGATGCTTTCACAGCTGAAGCAATAGCAGTTAGATTCGGACTGAACTTGGCACGTATGGTGGGTTGCAGCAAGATTGAAGTGGCCTCGGATAATGAAGGGGTTGTCAATGCTCTTAATGAAGGTGGCTCGAATTCAGTAGCAAGTGGCCTCGGATAATGAAGGGGTTGTCAATGCTCTTAATGAAGGTGGCTCGAATTCAGTAGCAAGTGGCCTCGGATAATGAAGGGGTTGTCAATGCTCTTAATGAAGGTGGCTCGAATTCAGTAGCAAGTGCCATTATCGATGACTGTTTCTTCATTTAGTTAGATTTTAACCATGTCTTGTTTGAGCATTGTAATAGAGATTGTAATCACGCTGCTCATGAACTAACTAAATTAGCTAAGTACTCTACTCCTAGTGTCTGGATGGATTCGCCACCAAATGAGTTGATCTCCTTCCTTGTAAGTGATACGATCATTTTGATGGAATAAAGGAAGAGATGAGTTATAAAAAACACACATAATATGTGTAGTTTCGTCCTCTCCTGTGATCATGCCCTCGGTTTATTTTCTCCTATCAAAGCACCTCCTTATCCAATATCGCTACCGCCGCCTCCCCCGTGTCACTTGCATTGTACGTATTAAATTCGACCCGATTTATAGCCCATTGCAGTCAGCCAATTAGCTACTGCGGCTCATTACATCCGACATAGAACTTTCCATTTACATGGCCCATATTTTGAAGCAGCCTAAAATTAGCTATCCATCTATATTTCGGAGCAGTCCAAAATGCTACATCACCGGTACACATTAAACATCTCACATAAAACAATTTACATCATCACATATTTTGGAGCTTGATGATGAGCGACAAGCACCTTGACAATGGTGGGAAGACGTGGCATGCCCTGCTCGACAGATATCGGCTCATCATGGAAGTAGTTATGCACGCATCTATTTCAAAAATAAAAGAAAGATGAAGTTACATATCCAAAGGTGTAAAAAAAAGGAATGAAGTACCTCTGATGGAAGAACATAAAATACTGCACTACTAAAACAAAGTAGTCTATGTAGCAATTTGGTTGTCAAAAAAAGTTACATGCAAATGAACACGCATGCACGCGCGCGCGCGCGGCACGCACACACACACATGCAATTTGGAAATAAAGTAATCATTATTGGTAGACATAATACACTTCTCACACATATACACCTATCATTGGCATCTGCAATCATGCATCAACTATATATTCGCTAAAGCTACAATAGACGATGAAAGTCACTTGTGGCAACAACTCGGATATAAGCAACTCCCCCTTGCTTCACCATAATCTAGAGAGATAAGCCCCAAGAAACCAAATAATAGAGTAGGACAAAGTTAGACAATCTCATTGAATAAACAGCTACCTTAAATGAAAAAAAAATTGATCCAGTATACAAGAAACACAATGTTGATTTATTATTGCAAACTTTATAACCAACTGATCATGACCACGAGAGGAATTAAAGAAGGCTTTGCAGGATGACTATTCCCAAAGCTAAAATGGCTGGGAATTTTGTTTCTCCTACAAAAGTCATTCTTGTATCTGCAATGGATTTTACTTGTACACCCCACAGCAATAAAACAATAGTATGCTTGCTCAAATCATTTTGGTTAATGTAAAGCAAGTGTAGTGGATCAGCAAAAAAAAAAACAGTGCAAGAACAAAAAAGAAGGTAAAATATTCATCGCACAAGATTATTCTCTTGACATTGGGGTGACACTTAAGCAAGCATACGAGGTAGCGCGTCAAGCAATCTAACACTCTGTAAGAAGGCTTGGCTGTTCTTGTACTATCTGCAAAGGATTTTACGTGCACATGCCACTGACATACAAAACAAGAGTGTGACATTTAAATCAGTTTGGTTAATATAAAGCACATGGGTTGGAACCGTAAAAAATATAGAGCAAGAATAAAAATCGGATAAAATATGCATTGTACAAGATTATTCTCTTGACATTAAGGTAACACTTAAGCAAGCATGCAAAGCAGAAATCTGCACCAAATCGAATTTATGCAGCAAGCAACACTAAGCAGCAGCAGCATGTTATCAAGATCTCTTCTGCTGTCACAAGTGTGACTAACGCTGTAAGAAGGTTTGGATATTGTTGGGTTTAGACTTCAGAAGCTAGAACGGGATATAATTTCATCATCACTTCATGATGCTCTCTGACCATTCTTTGACTCTACCTATCTGTTATGAAATGCAAGAACTACAGCTCTCTTACTATGCTTAAGTACATACCTTGACACTCCCTGGTTCTCAACGAAGCCATTGCTCCATTTAATCAAGCCCACTCAAGAGAGCGTTGACATGCTGGACGGCAATGACATTTGTATGTTATTATCGCTACACTGCATTATCATGGACAGAAAATCTAAAATATAAGGATTGTACCATTTTGTCTTGTTGAGATGGCTTCCTAGAAAAACATCCGTCATTTCTTTTTATTGCAATATCAGAGTCCCTCCACTTACCATGAGTTCTTGGAGCTCATCATTCTTGATAATCTGAAACATGAACATGTAGTTGGTAAAACAACATCACTTTGTATTAAAGATGTGCATGATCGAGAAGTATAAGAGTCCCTGATTGTAACCTCAAGGTGTCCAAGCTCATCCGAGAGTGATAATCCTGAAATTTAATCTAGTGGTTTGCCCTTGATACATGCACAATTTTTTTATAAGTTGGTAAGCGACAAAGATGGCATCCATGTATGAACATTCAAGCAATAATCCTTGAGTGATAATCCAGAAATCCAATCTAGTGGATAAATTGCATTGATAAATGCACACTATCTTGTTAAATTATTAAGCGATAGAGATGGCATCGTTGGTGTGAGCTTGTCCATCTACAAACTTTTAAGCCAAATATATTGATGTCAATGATACGCCCCTCCTATATGCATGGATTGGTAGGTGATCGGTTAGGCCAATCGATCCAATCATCGTACATGGGCACCATGGCTATTTGAGCTAGCAGTGAGGGCTTTGGCCGCTCGACACCGGCGAGTAGGCCAAGGAGGTACGTACGAGTCACTGAAGCGGCATGGATGACTGGCTACCAGTGACTCAGGCCAGGCCAGTGCAGCAGCACCCACGGGCTCGAATTGCGGACGTGGGGATCAGACAATCAATCTCATCTCTTCACCCATTCGACTATGGATCCTAACAAACATCCCTGAAAAAAAAAATGGATACCAACAAACAGATCATTTTACTACCCACTACCAGACCAAACCAACCCAACGCAACCCCAGAAAATTTCCAAGTAGATCGATATATTGATCAACGGTTTTAACACTCCTGTAAGGTAGAGAAACTTACACTGTAATACTTCACATGGTTTTGACCACCCCTGAATATTACGTGAAGCATGTTTCCAATCTAGACAGAGTGGACTTTGTCTTAACACCAGCCTTAGCTTCACAACAAAATTCCTGAATATGCAGGAATAAAACCACCCAGCTAGCTGCGTTTTTGACACTAGTGTCAAAAACGCTCTTATATTATGGGACGGAGGGAGTACTTTGCAAAAACGATGAAATTCTATAGAAAGTTCATTGTGTTCAACTGAAAAAATAACACATGAGTATAGAAAGAACTGCAGGTTTGATAATAACTAATCCAGAAGAAACTCGAGTGCATTGAATTGGAAAAAAGAATCACATAGAAAAACTATTACCTTCTTCGATTAGTAGAGAAGCACTATCAATATTTCAATAAGCTTTTTGGATATTTCAGACATGATGTTCAATTCAGAGAGGCAGACATAGCTGATGCAATGATGTGGGTCGCGTTCGTCTCACCGTTTATTACCTTACTCAAGCAGTAGGAAAGCAATATCAATAGTATCAATAAGCTTTTTTGGATATTTCAGACATAATATTCATTTCAGGGAGGACATGGCCGGGGTGACGTCACGGTCGGGTACATCTCACAGCTATTACCCTCCTCAAGTAGTGGAGGTATAACATTCAGTTCAGAGAGGCGGCCATGGCCGAGCCGAGGTCGTGTCTGTCTCGCCGACGTGGGCTCACAGAAATGACATTTGTATGTTATTATCGCTACACTGCATTATGAATTTATGATGGACAGAAAATCTAAAATATAAGGATTACACCATTTTGTCTTGTTGAGATGGCTTCCTAGAAAAACATCTGTCATTTCTTTTTATTGCAACATCAGAGCCCCTTCATTTACCATGAGAGTTCTTGGAGCTCATCATTCTTGATAATCTGAAACATGCACATGTAGTTGGTAAAACAACATCACTTTGTATTAAAGATGTGCATGATCGAGAAGTATAAGAGTCCCTGATTGTAACCTCAAGGTGTCCAAGCTCATCCGAGAGTGATAATCCTGAAATTTAATCTAGTGGTTTGCCCTTGATACATGCACATTTTCTTTATAAGTTGGTAAGCGACAAAAATGGCATCCATGTATGAACTTTTAAGCAATAATCCTTGAGTGATAATCCAGAAATCCAATCTAGTCGTTAATTTGACTATCTTGTTAAATTATTAAGCGATAGAGATGGCATCTTTGGTGTGAGCTTGTCCATCTACGAATTTTTAAGCCAAATATATTGATGTCAATGATACGCTCCTCCTATATGCATGGATTGGTAGGTGATCGATTAGGCCAATCGATCCAAGCATCGTACATGGGCACCATGGCTATTTGAGCTAGCAGTGAGGGCTTTAGCCGCTCGACGCCGGCGAGTAGGCCGAGGAGGTACGTACGAGTCACTGAAGCAGCATGCATGACTGGTTACCAGTGACTCAGGCCAGGCCAGTGCAGCGGCGCCCACGGGCTCGAATTACGGACGTGGGGATCAGACAATCAATCTCATCTCTTCACCCCTTCGACTATGGATCCTAACAAACATCCCTGAAAAAAAGATGGATCCCAACAAACAGATCATTTTACTACCCACTACCAGACCAACCCAACCCAACGCAACCCCAAAAAAATTCCAAGTAGATCGATATATCGATTGACGGTTTTAACACTCATGTAAGGCAGAGAAACTTACACTGTAATACTTCACATGGTTTTGACCACCCCTGAATATTACGTGAATCATATCTCCAATTGTTTCCAATCTAGACGCTATGATGATCCAGAGAAACGTGTGGTTTCTGAACCCATTGAGATGACCCAAGAATTTCGCTATTTCGATTTTGCTAGTCCATGGGAACAGCATAGCGATGGATAATTCCGAATCTACATAGGTCTAGTCCACGGGACAAATCAATAGGAAATGCTATTTGTGCCGGTGAATTGACGAAACTATGTCCTTTGCAGCTTTTTGTGCAGAGTGGACTTTGTCTTAACACCAGCTTTAGCTTCACAACAAAATTCCTGAATATGTAGGAATAAAACAACCCAGCTCAGCTACTTTGCAAAAACCATGAAATTCTATAGAAAGTTCATTGTGTTCAACTGAAAAAATAACACATGAGTATAGAAAGAACTGCAGGTTTGACAATAACTAATCCAGAAGAAACTCGAGTGCATTGAATTGGAAAAAAGAATCACATAGAAAAACTATTACTCCCTCTGTTCACTTTTATAAGACATTTTAGACAGTTCAGACAGTGTCCAAAACAGTTCAAGGTCAGCTGTCTAAAACGTCTTCTAAATAAGAACGGAGGGAATACCTTCTTCTATTAGTACAGAAGCACTATTAATATCTCAATAAGCTTTTTGGACATGATATTCAATTCAGAGAGGCGGACATAGCTGAGACAATGACGTGGGTCGCGTTCGTCTCACATTTATTACCTTACTCGAGCAGTAGAGAAGCAATTTCAATAGTATCAATATAAGCTTTTTTGGATATTTCAGACATAATATTCCTTTCAGGGAGGAGGACGTGGCCGGGGTGACGTCACGGTCGGGTACATCTCACAGCTATTACCCTCCTCAAGTAGTAGAGGCATAACATTCAGTTCAGAGAGGCGGACATGGCCGAGCCAAGGTCGCGTCTGTCTCGCCGTGGCAGGCTGACGGCCGTCCCCAACTGCAAGAACAACAAAAAAAACATCAATTCACATTACTACTATTTCTACCACTCTACCTGTCAAATTACAGGGTCCTGATGTTTCCAGTTAGTAGTTCAGTGGATAGGCTGCCAAGGTCTACTCGAAACTGAAGTTTACCACAAGAGAGAAAATGCATGTAACAGAGGAAAGGAGAAGGCATTGGCATCACAGACAAATATGTGCTAATCAAACCAATACATGAGATGAAACTTCTAAAACAGAGTAAAGGAGAAGGCATTAGAATCACGGACCTTCTCTGGTGTAGTAGTTGAGGTTGGCATCGAGGTCAGATCCCCCAACCCACCAGCAGCGCCAGGGCCCGCTGCAACATGATCTCGGCCCTCCGAAGCCCATCTGGTTGCAGCCACTACGCCTCTTGTGCGCCTCCTCCTTCCTGTTTGCGCCGCCAGGGAGGGCGCCACGCGCGTGACCCCGGCGCCAGCCAAGCTCCGGCGAGCATCGCCGCGTCGGTGAGCCCTTCCCCAGTTTCCTCCTTCCTCCTCCCATCTCCTCCCTCTCTCCCATCTCTCCTCTGATTCCTCGCTGCGCCATTGATGCAGGACGCCGCCGCGGCCGGTTCTTCGAAGTGCACGAGCGCCTGCAGCCGTCCCCTGTCCAGCTCGTCGCCGGCCCTGTCCAGCGGAGTGGAGGGACGCCGCTAGCAGGAGGAGGGGGAAAGGGATGGCGTGCAGCTGCGGTCATGGGAGGGGAGATCAGCGGCGGCTAGGGTTATCGGGAGGGGGACGTGCCTATTGTGTCTGTTTGCGGTTTTCGTCGGGGGTTCCACCGGTTTTGTTTACGAGTGTGGGATAGAAAATCAGTGGGATAAAAAAAATTGATAGGGAGAATTGCCCGGAGGTTTTTTTTAGACAAATTAACCGGAGTGAAGGCCACGTTACTCACGGACCTGAAATCGTCCGCATCCGTCTGGACCGCGCTGTCCGGGCACAGTTTATCATCCAACACGGTACTCATCGGTCCGCAAAACTGTCTGGACGTTCATTTTCTCGCGAATCAGAACCAAACAAAGAAGGCTTTGCGGGAGTCTGGACATCCGTCTGGCCAACTAAAAAGCACCACATACCCATGTCCGCTGCTATTTGGCAGAACGTTGATTTCATTTGGCGGAAGTTTATGTGTTTATGGTTGATGGCGGAAGGTGTGTGTGTGTATGCATGTGTGATGGCGAAGGTGTTTATGTACATGTATGTGTGGGCATGCATGCTCGGTGCATGGCGGAGTGTGTGTGTCCACGGCGGAGTGTGTGTACGACGAAATTAAATTATTTTTAATTAAATAAAGGTGGACATTTGAGGTTAGCTTTGGATGGCCGGCTTCTGTATCAGTGGTCTAGATACCTATCCGACCTATCCGGACATAAGAAAGGACATTTACGGTGTCCGGATTGGGGTCAGTGTTGGAGATGCCCTTAGCAACTCTAATACTTCCTTTGTACCAAAATATAAAACGTCTCTGCAATTCAATTTGAACTGCAGAAGCGTCTTATATTTTAGTGCAGCGGTAATAATAGAGAAACTTTATTTTGACATTTAATGCGTCAAACCGTCAGGTATTCGCATCGCGAGAGCTATGTCTCTACTTCTAAAGTCTCAGCTGGTAGTCGCGTCTCAGTTGGTATTCACGGGGATTTAAAAATGAGTGCCAACGTTTTGATGAAACGTTGATTAACTTCCGTTTCGTCAAATTTTTGGTACACAAAATCTCTACTCCTAATGTCTCACTTGGTAGCCTCGCCTCCACGGTTTATTTTCGTCTGGCTTTTTTTCGTCTGGTTTTTTTTCGTTTGTTTTTTTTCGTCTCACCTCCCATCATCACCACTTCACATTGGGTTTTTCATCCTCCAATAAAAACTTTCCTAACCAACCACTTTACAAATGGGTAGGAACCGATAGCACGTTACCAAACAATGAAATCCAGTTTCATGACAATCAATGCTAAAATCCTAACTTTTCTAACGCATCGATCATTGCCTTTCCTAACAACCAAATCTCTACTATTAAAGGGAAATTGGTGAATGATGATTCATCGTTCAACTCCTCCATAATGGTACGTTGTGACCTTCCCACACTTACCAAAACAATTAATCACACTTACCAAATCTCTACTTAATGTGTACATCGTGGTCGTTTGTTACCAGGCTCCACCGATCGATACGCATTTCCTCTATTTTTTTGGTGCGTCGCTCTCTCCTCCCTTGAGTCTCTCCCGAGGGAAAAATATCAATAGGCAATCCCCCCTTCCAAGTGAAGCAGGTCTTGACCAAGGAAATAAATTGGGTCGCAATCCCCTCTAATCCGATCGATTAACTGCAAATGGACATCCCTAGAGAGAAGAAATGATATATTTTCACTGATATATTTTCGTCTGATGTTTTTCATCTCACGTCCCACCACTAACCCCTCCATGTTGTCTTTTTTCTCTAAAAAAAACCTGGATTTGCGCCTCTCCTATCTTCCAGTCGCACAGGCATCTTTTTCCTAGGGTTCCCCGCCTCCGCCGCCCAACATCTTCCTCCTGCCCTGCCGCTCTCAGCCCCACCTGCCTCCGCCTGCTGTTGGCCAACATCGACCTCATCAAGTGTGGAGGTCGAGGCCCCCGACTCGTGGGACGCCGGGGCCGCCGCCGCCGTCATCACCTCACCCCGGGTCAGGGCGTGGCCGTGACCGTGGTGCGGGCAGCGAGAGGAGCGCCGCAAGGGCGTACCCTGGATCAAGGAGGAGCACAGGTATACCCCACCGTCAAAATCTCAACTGCAATCCACGAATTAAAGCAGGACTCCCCGATCCGCCGGTTACTCATCTCAGGTTTGTCTCTTCGCATTATTTCTTTCCAGATCGAGCAAGAGAAAGTGTGACGTGTGGGAGGTTGGCCAGGGAGGATACCGCCGTGGGTAACGCCATGAACCGAGGCTGATCTTGGAGAGCCGCGGCTCGGCTCATCTCGTGTTCCTCCCGCATCGTCGGCGGGGAGGGCGTTGGGTCGGGGAGGAGGGCGGCGAGGGGGGCGTTGGGAGCCGACCGGCGAGAGGCAGCTCTCCAAGGTGGTGTTGCCCGTGGCGGGGAGGGACAATCCTGTGGCCGGCCCGCACCCCTGGACGCTGCTGGGGTGGGCTGCGGTCATGAGAATTCTGGGCCATGATAGTGAGTGTGATGGGTGCGGGAGCAGGATGATGCCAACGACCACGAGCTTTGGGTGCTTAGTGTGTTGGCCAGGCAGAGAAAGGGATGGGAGCGAGAGAGACATGTGCGTGCATGGATTGAGAGAGAGAGAGAGAATCAAGAGAAGAATTGTGCTGCTGCTGATTATGGTGTGCCTATGCTGGGATTGAGAAAGAACTGAGATTGTGAGAAACCGTTGATGTTGTGTGGTGCATGTTACTGCGCGTGTGCTGATTCTAGGGGAGGGGAGAAGAAAAATCAGTGGAGAAGAGTGATGCGTGCTCCTTTTTTCTTGAATTGGGTGTCATGCGTGCCTCTTGTATGCGCACTGTTGGTGCACTTTTGGGGGTAATTAATTTGTTCAGAGAGACCGGCAAAAAAAACTCAGTCAAGAGCAAAGATTCTCAAGATTGAGAGAGATTTGTTTTATGTGTTGAGGGAGATTCTGAGCTTCACTATTTGTTGGGCCAGTTATTCGGTGTTTTCTTATGTGCACTATTTATTTTGTATATTGGAATTTGTACTAACCATTTATGGATGATAAACTATGTATTGTCATTTATTGTTTTGCTCCTGAGTATTCGGAGAATATGCTTGTAGGGGTTTCCTCAATAATCTCTCTGCTCACTAACTAGAAAATTCTGGACCTTAAAAAGATCCTTAACTCTAAAAGGTAAGAAGGCTTATTGTGAAAGTCTGTGCTCTCGCTGATCCTGTGTATGAGTTGTGTGTCGAAGGCTTAATTAACGTGTCAGTTTCCCCTACAAATACATGTTCGTTCTACCATTTCCTTATATATGAACATTGCTTCTTTTGTTGTTCCAAGGTTTTTTGACAGATTGGTGTCATCCTTAGAAGAAAAGAAGCATCATGAGGTGAAACTAGGAGCGCAAGAAGCTGCAAAACATATTAATGGAGATGCAAAATGTACTATCAAGGTTTTGGCTGAAGTAAGTCCTTTTATCTTTTGATTGCAGTGTTCGTGGTCACCACGGTGATGTGAGTTCGTGTCGCGTCGTCTCCATGTATTTACTAAAACATTTACTATGCTCTTCTATTTGGAGAAAGAAGCATGCTGCAGCTACCAAGCTGGGGAGAGCCATAGAATGTCCATCTTGGAATTAGCTGTTCGACTGAGATGTGCTGGACAAAGATATTGACAGTTCCTTTGAGTATGCTTGAGTTGTATAATGTGATTTTCATTTATTTAGAGTGAATTACATAATTTTTAGATATGCATTACTATGGCGTTAGTAACTGATTTTCTCATGTTTAGAAACATGCGAGGTGGGGAGGGGGGGTCTTTGCTTTAGTTTGATTTTATATACCTCAATAATTTTTTACATATGTTGCGATCGCAAAAGTGTTATCAACAAATATTATTAAAATGTTCAAAAATTAAATTACTACTCCCTCCATTCCCTTATACAAGGCCACTATGAAAAATACATTTTGCATCTATACAAGGCCACCAACAGTAATCGAGGCAAAAATTAATGATGTTTTCTCATACTAGCAACCTGTTTAATACTTGCATGCATGCAGTCATAATGACACTCAGCTACTTCTTTCTCATTCCCTCCTTGCATGCATGTGGCGTATTAATGATCCCGGTTAACGAAAAGAAGAGTTGGCATGCAAAGCAGTCATTAAATTTTACCTTGGTACCTATAATCTGAGTTTGTGGCCTTGTATAAGGGAATGGAGGGAGTACCAAATATTTGACTGATTGGTCACCAAAAAAAAAAGATCAAAAGCATATTTCTAATTAATAAGGTTGACAAGATATGCATTGCTACGCAGTTAGGAACTAATATGTGAACGGTGATTGTGAGCCGGATGCACCCTTGACGTGGTGGCAAGCTTGAGGTGGAGATAGTCGGTACAACAAGAATAAGTAATTCACTGGTAAAAACGGTCGGTACTATTGCGTGTTGTGCATGGGCATCCTAGAAGTATATGTTTGACACGACCAGTGTTAAACCTCTAGAATATGTATGCCCCGTTGCAACGCACGGGCAATTAACAAGATCACTACTACACCAGATTGCATCTGGAATTTTAAGAAGCCTTCTTCTATTTGCAGGACACCAGATTCTAAACATGGGTCAAGCTGGAGCGACTCAAGATGCAGCTTGACTTATGGTACACTATATGAGTGATTCAAATTTGCTCAAGGTTAATAATAGCTAGCATGGAGCCAACCGGAGGAAGGTAACTCTTGATGCTAAAGTTTACAATCATCCCAACATCCAGTTCTTGCCAAGGACACCGAATGTTGTGACGTCAATTTGGAAGCCACGGGATGGATCCCTTTCAGAGCGATCTAGACGCTCTCGATGCCTCGACAACTTCATGGGCATCTGAAGTGTGAACTGAGATCATACTTATAACTGGTCAGTTTAGCGATAAACCCTATTTTTCAGTTTTTGCTAGGTGCCTATATGCACTTTCAATTTTTTATAGGTGTGCATAACTTCTTGAAAGCTAAATCAGCCCATACTGTATGTGCTTCTCCGCGAGGTAGACTAAATTGGAAACTTGAGGATTCATGCTTCATGTGTCATACAAGTGATCCATTCATAGCTTCATCTGTTGCGCTCTTACATATCGTATTCTGCTATAGAGTATAAATAGTACTCTTCCTTGGAGTTGAATCCATGTAGCATGAATTTTGGTCGATACAGTCCTTTAGTTCCCCACAAAAAAAAGGACTTTGGTTGTGGCTAACTGGGTTCTCTCTGCCTCTCACAAGTTTTGTTTATTACTATACTACTATTATTTAGTTAGATAACTTGGAATGTCTGATAGGAGTTCTTATTCACTGCTAGAGATTCTAACCGATTCTCTGTGGCTCTCACAAGTTTGTCCTTGTGTTGTCTCTTATTCACAGTAAAAATAATGCCCAGAACAAAGAAATGATGAATTGTACTGTACTCATTATTGTAGTTAAAGATTATGTTTAAAATTGATCATCACTTGGGATGCTACCAACTTGCAGGGTTGATGAGACATTAAATTGCCATATTTCTTTTCCCTCTTCTTCACATGTTACAAATATATCTTTAACAATAGAGTTTAATATTTGTGTTTTCACAGGTAGGAAGAGACAGGTCAGATCGCTCACCAGTGATGGAGTCATGTGGTTGTTGACGTCATGCTAAATGTTGGTGTAGTGCCAAATGAGAAGATATGGTGCAAAATTCTTGAGCTTGACATTATGGTACAATATAAATTTGAGTATTCTTGACTATCATACCAGTCTATAGCCTATATCACATTGCAAAATTCCATGAACATTTGGTCCACATTATTTTTCTGTTATATTGTTCCTGCCCAAGCATGGAAGCAGGTGGACGTGGGCGCCAGGGCCGCCACCAAGGATGTAGGGGTCGCGCCACAACCGGCGAGGATGCGTTAGGCACGCCGAAACTGGCGAGGATACGTGAGCCGCACTGCAGCCTTAGTGTTTTTCCTAATTTCTTTAGGTATGCGAGGTTGATTTAATATTCACATGTATGCTGGAATTTTGACACCGAAGAACCAGCAGTGGAGTTATATGAAATTTCTCACGAGAGCTATACCATTCTTTTTAGTATTGACTAATTCCCATGAGTTGCCCCAAAATTGTAAATATGAATTGGGATGATTTATTATGATGCTAACAAGGCTATTGGTGCTCATTAAAATAGAAACATGAAATAACCCTGCATATATTTGTTGGATTTTAATTTGAGCCTTTCAACCCAACTAAATTTGTACAGTATTTACTGACTTTTACATCGTGTTTTGCACACTATGTGGAATGATTGTAGGGTATTAATAGTCCCCGTTAGGTGGACTGGCTCAAAATGGAGAAGCATGATTGTATTTAAGCTCGTAGCAATTTAGAAAGTCAATATCTTCGAGCTGCCTTGCAATATTTTAGAAAACAATATTTTTTTAGGGACATTTTATATTGCCTCACCTTGAATTAGGCTTATTGTGCTACTGATGAGACTCGAAAGTTCTCACAGTGTGCTAAGGCCCACCCTCACATTTCGGTTTATTCACCCTTAAATTTCTATAATGAGAACTCAAATGCATTTATTTTCTTTGATTTTACCATGAAAGGAAAAAGAAAGAGAAAAGGTGGTCTGCCCTGACATGCCATTTTGTCTGGACACGTCCTGACCCAATTCCCTCCCCACATATGGTCTAGGTTCGGGGGTTTGCGAATAGCCCGGACATATGACGGCAATTTGGTGTTTCTCTATTTTGATTGCTAATAGAATAATGAACAATCGGTAAGACTAATCTTATAGACTTCTCTTCTCCTTAATCCAACTGTGTATTTTTCAAGTTTGCTAACATGGAAAAAAAATATGTTGTAAACATGTGACCACATATTCTCTGGGCAAGTTTTAGCCTTGTTATTCACAATTGATGCTGCTCGTGATTCACCCTTATATTTGAGCTTAAAGTCTCCGCTTGGACTATGTTAGGCATCGTTTTTTCTGTAGGCGGAAGTCACGTTGCGGCCGGTATTATACACGTGTATACTAAATCCGGATGAAAAATCTTACACCAATTCCAACCGGGGCCTGAGTGTCTGCTGAATTAGGAAAGTACCCTTTTGAGCTCGAGCCCATTTGAGCCCGTGTGAACAGTAAAATCGAAAAAAAATGAAAAAAAATGAAAAAATTCTGAATTTTTTTTGTGGTATACTTTGACAAATGTTCTAAGTGTTTGCAAATTTTCATCATGAGATCACATTCGTGGAAGGCGCGGAAAAAAAACAAAATCAGTACTACAAAATGCTTTTGAAAGTAGCATTTTTAGAGCATCATTTTTGTTTTTTTTGTCACACCTTCCTCGAATGTGATCTCATGATGAAAATTTCCAAGCACTTAGAACATTTGTCAAAGTTCACCACAAAAAAAATTCAGAATTGCTTGATTTTTTTTTTCATTTTACTGTTCATGCGGGCTCATTTGAGCTCGAGCTCAAATACTCCACGTCCGCTGAATTAGGCTTTTTCTCTGGTTGGCAGTGGAATAGGAGGTTGCTTTCTTCCCTTTTATGTCAGAGTTTATACTACAACACACACATTTCCTTTTGAGTATTATGTGAGTTCCTTTTGAGGCGATCCACCAAATCTGAAGTTACACAACTCAAACCAAACTGAAGAAAATCATCAATGCATTTTTTGTACCACCTTTTTGTTTTGTGCATCAGATACGATAAGTCTTTCTATGTATACGATTGAATTATTATTCTTTTATCAAAACACTCCCTCCATTTCTAAATATAAGTCTTTTTAGTGATTTCTATATGGACTACATACGGATGTATATAGACTTATTTTAGATGTAGATTCAGCCATTTTGTTTCGTATGTAGTCCATATTAAAATCTCTAAAAAGACTTATATTTAGGAATAGAGGGAGTACAATGCAAACGAAGTGGATTTCAGTTATTTTTTCATCTGTGTTACCGACTACCTTTTCTATCCATGTAAAATTTGCCATGCAACCAGTATAAATTTTAAAAAGCCCATGGCAATGCACGGGCAGTCTACTAGTATGTTCAATATTCAGCAAAGGTCATGCCAAATTTTCTCGAACCCTTCTTAGCCAGTTCCTTTTCTCAAAATTACTTTCATAAGCTAGTATTCATGTCAACCATTTACAATTGATAAATGCTTCATAATGATTATTAGGGATCATGGACAGTATGGATACTGCAGTAGATTTCGGACTCTTCTTGAAGAACGGATTTAACAAAATCGGTGATAACGGTCTTTAACTTCAATTAGTATTCAATTCTAACCATTTGTATAATTCTTGTACTGACTTTATTGTTAATGATTAAATGTTTCATAGTGTATCCCATGCAACATAAGGGTTGACTTCAACAATTTATGCGGTAACATTATGTACTTTGAGGATGATATGGGGCGCACATTCGAACTGGATGTGCGTAAATGAAAGGATAGAACCATCATATATGGTGATGGATGGGAGCAGTACATTGCACAGAATAATTTCATCGGAGGAGAGTACATAGCCTTTTCCTTGAAAGGAGCGGTCAACGGGTTAAGGACACTGTATTTCTGCAGCGATGACGATGACGATGACCAGGATCATGACGATGGACAGGATCACCAGGATGATGGAGACAGCCAGGATGACGAGGACAACCATGAAGATGAGGACAGCCAGGATGATGATGACAGCCAGAATGACGAGGATGAGCAAGATGATGAGGATGACGAAGATGTTGACGATGGTCCATTTAGTTCTGCAAATTTCTCTCAAAGAATGAAGAAGCTTACTCGGGATGAGACCATCAATGTTACCGCGATGTTACCATCCAGAGTGGCCTTCTTGGGGAAGCCCTTTGGGCACCGTTTAACTAAAACCAACGTTGTCAAAAAAGTCATGGTGAGATGTTTTATATTCTTTCATCTTTTTTTGTTCATAACCACTACAGGAATCAGAGAATTTGCCATCAGTCCTCTCTTTGCCGTCTGCTAGCGGACGGCACAGATGGTCTTTGCCGTCGGCTTCCATCAAGCAGACGGCAAAGAAAGGCCTCATGGCAAAGATGGTTTTTGCCGTCAGTCCGTTCTTTGCCGTCGGCTAGCGGACGACAAAGAGCCTAAAAAGCGGACGGCAAAGGCAGGCGGATGGCAAATAGCAAAATAGCAGACGGCAAAGAGCCCATCTGGGCCCCACTGGAGTGCGGCGTTGGTTAGGTCAAACGGACGGCTTAGATGCCGTCCGCTAGCGGACGGCAAAGAGCAGCAGACGGCAAAGATCATCAAAAAGCAGACGGCAAAGAAAAATTTCACTAACTTTGTAATGGCCGCCGCGCGCGCCCCTCTCTCTCTCTCTCGCCGCGCCCCTCCACTCCCCTCTCTCTATCTCTCTCTCTCGCCGCCGCGCCCGTCGCCGCCGCCGACCCACCGCCCTACCGCGCCCGTCGCTGCCGCCGCCCCACCGCGC
This sequence comes from Elymus sibiricus, assembly GCA_039707655.1. Lineage (NCBI taxonomy): Eukaryota > Viridiplantae > Streptophyta > Magnoliopsida > Poales > Poaceae > Elymus > Elymus sibiricus. Next base: position 307,642,534 of record CM077672.1, read on the forward strand.
CCTGGTGCAGATCCACCTCCCCGCCGCCCCACCGTCCGCAGCGTTGCCTCCGCCGGCGCCCCAGTCCGGCGGCGCTCCGGCACTCTAGTGCTCCACTTCGGCGGACCCCGTTCCCCCTCCCCTCATCGAACAAGGTGAGGACCCCATCCCCCCTCCCCTCACTGATTTTTTGCAAATTTGCTATGGATGATGATTTTGCTATAGATATACTGGATGAATAGAAATTGATTTGGACAGATTGTGCAAGTAGTAGTACTAGATGATTGTGCAAGTAGTTGTACTAGATGATTTTGCTATGGATGTACTAGATGTTTTTGTTCTGGAAACACTTTGGGCATGCAGCAAGAACATTGATGTGATTTACCAAAAACGTCACACTAATATACTAAAATGATTTGTAGCAGAAATAAATTTGCACATAGCAGCATTGATAAGTTTATAAAAAATATGAGCAATTTTGAAAAAAAAAATCATATACCTTGACCTGAAATTGGGTAGTTAATTTACAAAAATGCATTTGCTAGGCTAGGCTCCATGTTAGTTGTTGGACACATGTAAATATATTTGCTAGATACAACTAGCTTGTTCATATGGCATAGCAGCACACACACACAGAGTGGTTAATGGAGAAGGCTAGCATGTATGAATGCTATATAGATGTATGGGTGGATGTATGTATGGATTTTCATTAAAAAAATAGTTTCTTTCTTGCTTATTTTCTTTATAGGTTAGATGTTGTTGAACTGCGAGATGATGTTGATGATATTTTTATTAGATTGTTGTGCGAGTGCTTATGTTGGTTCTGCCGGTGCTTTTCATGTGCGAGTGCTTATGTTGGTTCTGCCAGTCCATTCTTTTTTTCATTTAATTGCGTTTACTCTTTGTCATGGCAGGTGTTGAAAGATGGTGGGCGCGGGTCCAGAGCGCTCCGCGGGTACTTCTTCGGCGGTGGCCCGCACGAGGGCTACTTCCATTCCACCCCTACCTCTCCGGAGAGCGTTGATAGAGAGTATGGGGACACCGGCGGGCACTTCTTCATTGGCGTCGTTGCCCACCAGGAGAGGAGGTCGGGGAGGAAAGAAGAGAGGTGGAGGACGTGGCCGCGGGAGAGGTAGGCAGACTGCTACGCCTTCCTCGCCGCCACCCCCAGCTCATTCACCCGAGCACAGGACTGCTAGGGTGGACCCGTCTGAGGTGGAGGCTACGGGGACTCCAGACCACGAGCCTCGGGTCGACGGGCCTTCGGCCCACGAGACTCCGGTCCCAGAGGCTTCGGCCCACGAGACTTCGGCCCACGAGACTCCGGACCAGGACGGGGATCGGGCTACGTCCCAGGAGACGTCCGGATGGGGTACCTGGCCGGATCCGCCTGAGGGGCCGAGTGGCCATGCTGATGGTGGCGGGGATGAGTGTACTGATAGTGAGGGCGAGGTGGTTGAGGGGGCCACCGTGTACTAGCGTGGTGGTACACGGCTCCCGCCCCTGCCGGCGACTCGCGAGCAGAGGCCGGTGATTAGGCCTGATGGGGAGAAGTAAGTGCATTTACTATTTTTGTACATTTTGCCTTCACGTTTCTTCAAATATCTAATGTGTTGGCCTTATCATACTGCAGGGGTTGGGTACACGCCAGTGACGTCCGCAGGCCCAACACTGTCCTTGGTGTGCTTTGCCGGCAAAATTTCTCGGGGTTTGTCACGTTGCCCGGTGAGGGTCAGCTTCCAGAGCTAGGATTGAGCTGGGAGCACTACTTGGCTGCCCCGGCCCCGCCGGAGGAGATGATCGACAGTGTCTTGTGCCACACGAGGGCCGAGATGGTGATCAGAAGCTTTTGGGTAATTTCTCCTTTACACAATTAAAAATTAACAATAGCTAGTTATTGTACTAATCAGTGTTGTCTCGTTTGATTGCAGACCTTCTACAGGTGTAAGGAGGGATACGAGGAGGACGCGGCAAAGGTTATCGATACTGAGTGCAAGCGCCTACTACAAAACTTACGGCACGAGGCTCGGCCGCAGGCTGTTCGAGACTACTACGCCAAGCGTGGTATTAAGAAGGACAAGCCGTCGTGGCGGGCTAAGTTTCTGAAGAAGGATCAGTACATGAAGGTAATTACCTATTCTTAAGGCATTGTACTTAGTTTCCTTGATTTGATTCGTATGCGTAGCGCTCAAATTTCTCTTTACTAACTTAGGTGCCCCCGAGATGGTGTGCGGATAAGATGGATTGTTGGGAGGCGTTGGTGGATGAGTGGTGCACAGGCCGCTGGCGAGCCGTCCACGACAATGCCAAGGACCGGCGTGCCCAAATGGTTGGTGTGCCACATCATCAAGGCAGCGCCAACTTATATCAGTTCGGGCGGAATTGGGTATGTTGTTTGCTTCATGATTCATGCAATTCATTCTTCATGCTAGCTTGAGCCCTTTACTAATACTTTGTTCCTCTCTTTTAGGCACGACACAATAACACGGAGGTGCCTGAGGTGTACGACCTCTATGCCATGGCCCATACTGCCTCGTACAAGAAGGCCAAGGCATTCTCTGAGTCTGACCTCGATCATCCAGAGAATTTCACCAACATCTCCTCCCACCACAAGCTCGTGAGGTACAACCAGGAGGGGAAGGCGAGGAAAGGGGAGGACTTTAACCTGAGCCAGAATCCTATTGATCCAGAGCTGGTGATGATACCTGGTGGCGGGAGGCCCCATGGCTCATTAGCCATTGGAGATGGACTGATACGTTGTCCTCTCACTCTCCCGGAGATCAAGGCGTGCCAAACGAGCTCCTGTCCTGAGATAAGGACTCGTCCACGGCCAGTCGATCTCGCCATCGAGGTTAGTTATACGGACTCAGATATCTTTCCTCCATTACATTGTGTGTGCGGCCATCGATGATTACAATGCTAACGAGGAGTGGTGTTATAGGCTGCTCTTCAGAAAGAGAGAGCGACAACCCAGGCACTTCTGGAGGAGAGGGACCGGGTGGCGGCGGAGAAGGAACTGCTGGCGGAGGAGAAGACGGCTAGGTTGTTGGAGGAGGAGAGGAATCGGAATGAGCTGGCTCACCGGGCCATGTATGAGCTCCTCGTGGTAAGTTTCTTCTGCATATTAGCCAAATCATGCACGTAATGTTCGTTTCATTACTAACTAATATGACTGACTCGTCAAAATCAAATGTGCAGTCTATGTGCGAGAAGACCGGTCAAACCCCTCCGCCGATGCCAGTCATTGCTCTGGCGGGAACGGTGAGTTTCATTTGAATGGTCATTAGTTACTAGTCTTAACATTTGAGTGTCATCATGCTAACGAGACATTGCAAATGATCTTTGGAGCAGCATAACTCCTGAGCCGCATCGCACACCCCTTCTCCAGGTGATCACGACTGCCAGAGCAACCCCGGTGCTTGACCTCCGTGATGACGACGACGGTAAGTTTTCTCTAATGTTTTGCTTAACAAATGCATACTTAGCTTTGTACATGCTAGTTAGCCCTAATATGCCACATATTTAGCTTATTTTCCCCCAAAAAGACATACTTAGCTAATTATCCTCCAAAATGACATAATTAGCTTATTTAGTTCATTTATGACATAATTAGCTTAGTTAGGTCAAAAATGGCATAATAATAACCTTGGTTAGCTCATAAATGCCATATACTTACCTTATTTTCCTCCAAAATGACATAATAAGCTAAGTTAGCTCAATAATGACCTATACTTACCTAAGTTAGCTCAAAAATGACATAATTACCTAAGTTAGCACAAAAATGACCTATACTTACCTTATTTTCCTCCAAATTGACATAATAAGCTTAGTTAGCTAAAAAATGGCATAATTACCTAAGTTAGCTCAATAATGACCTATACTTACCTTATTTTCCTCCAAAATGACATAATAAGCTTAGTTAGCTCTAAAATGGCATAATTACCTAAGTTAGCTCTAAAATGACACAAATAAGGAATAAGAAGAAGAAAAACAAGGAAGAGGAGAAAAAGAAAGAATAGAAGAAGAAAGAGAAGAAAAAGAAAGAATAAAAGAAGAAGAATGAGAAGGAAAAGGATAAAAAGATAGAAGAGAAGAAAGATGAGAAAAAGAGAGAAGAAGAAGAAAATATATTCTTATTCTTCCTTTTTCTCTTCTTTCTTTTTCTCCATCTTCTATTCCTTCTTATTCTTCTTCTTCTTCTTCTTCTCTTTCTTCTTCTTCTTCTTCTTCTTCTTCTTCTTCTTCTTCTTCTTCTTCTTCTTCTCTTTCTTCTTCTTCTCTTTCTTCTTCTTCTTCTTCTTCTTCTTCTTCTTCTTCTAACTTTCTTACTCCCATTTTTGCTTAACAAATGCATACTTAGCTTCGTACATGCTTGTTAGCCCTATTATGCCACATACTTAGCTTATTTTCCCCGAAAAAGACATACTTAGCTAATTATCCTCCAAAATGAGATAATTAGCTTATTTAGTTCATTTATGACATAATTAGCTTATTCATTTCAAAAATGGCATAATAACCTTGGTTATCTCATAAATGTCATATACTTAGCTTATTTTCCTCCAAAATGACATGATTACCTAAGTTAGCTCTAAAATGACCTATACTTACCTAAGTTAGCTCAAAAATGGCATAATTACCTAGGTTAGCACAAAAATGACCTATACTTACCTCATTTTCCTCCAAATTGACATAATAAGCTTAGTTAGCTCAAAAATGGCATAATTACCTAAGTTAGCTCTAAAATGACACAAATAAGGAATAAGAAGAAGAAAAACAAGGAAGAGGGGAAAAAGAAAGAATAGAAGAAGAAAGAGAAGAAAAAGAAAGAATAAAAGAAGAAGAATGAGAAGGAAAAGGATAAAAAGATAGAAGAGAAGAAGAAAGATGAGAAAAGGAGAGAAGAAGAAGAAGAAAATATATTCTTATTCTTCCTTTTTCTCTTCTTTCTTTTTCTCCATCTTCTACTCCTTTTTCTTATTCTTATTCTTCTTCTTTCTTTCTTTCTTCTTCTTCTTCTTCTTCTTCTAGTCTTCTTCTTCTTCTTCTTCTTCTTCTTCTAGTCTTCTTCTTCTTCTTCTTCTTCTTCTAACTTTCTTACTCCCATTTTTGCAGGTTTGATTCACTTCATGGAAGCAGGCATTGATGGACTGCTAGTGTTTAGTTTTTGTTTTGATTTGTATTGATGAACAATGTGAAACTATGTATGTATATATGGATGAACTCCGTGAAACTATGTATGTATTGGATCTTTTAATACCCTATGTGTTCTCTTGCATTCGATGGACTGCTAGATGTTGGATACATGGGCTATGCTTGAGGTTGAAACTATATATATCATATATGTCTTTTGAAAATGCAGAGATATAACAGAAAACAGACAAAACAGTAACAATACAGGCACTTTGCCGTCTGCCAGCCAACGGCAAAGACCTTTGCCGTCGGTAGGCGGACGGCAAAGGTGCCACGTGGCAGCAACCTGTTCAACCTGGGAGCATCAGGTCTGACCATTTGGTCATTCTGCCGTCTGCCAGCAGATGGCAAAGACCAGCCTGGCAGACGGCAAAGACTAAGCAGAAGTGATGGTTAGCCACGGGTCTGCTGACGTCATACGGCTGACGGCAAAGTTTGCCGTCCGCCGGCAGACGACAAAGTCTGCCGTTAGCCACCTAATGGGGCTAACCGCTATTCTTTGCCGTCCATGATCGTTGCCGTTAGCTTGGCCAGGAAAGCGGACGGCAAACTTCTTTGCCGTCAGCTGTTTTTACGCAGACGGCAAACAAAGTCATTACCGTGACTTTCAGTGCCGGAAGTGTTTGCCGTCCGTGGCAGACGGCAAAGATGTTTGCCATCGGTGGCCTGGTCCTTTGCCGTCTGCTATGGCAGACGGCAAATTAGCTGATTCCTGTAGTGAACCAAGTATGGTGAGATGTCTAACATTGTTTGCTCTCTATTTGCTCTTAATGATGGGGAGTTCAAAAGTTACCTATGAAGATGTTTTCCGGAGTGGACATCCCCGCCGTCGGCACTGCTGGAGTACGCCATGGACCAACAGGGTGTGTCACCAGCGTTCAGTACAAGACGGAATCATACAGACGCATATCCTTCTATGAGTCCGGCTGGCGGGAGTTCATGACGGGAAAGAGAGAATTAAGGGTGGACACCCTTGTGATAATCACCATAAGGAAGAGCAACCGCAATGACTTTCAAATGATGGTTGTCGTTGACCATGTTTAGAAGGTGTAAGTCATGAATATATCAGCCGATGAACTGTTAGTTAATTAGTATGTTAAGATGGATGTGATACATTGATGTTTGTTTCTTGATTCGAACAAATTTGAAGTGTTACTTAATTATTTGGTCGTTTGTTTCCAAAATGAATTCAGTCTAGTTCAGTTATATTGAGAATCATATGACTACGCCTTTTGGAGAAATGTGTGTCAATGCGCAATGCCAACAATTGGTATACTCTACCCTTTCCCTCCAGTGGTGGGCGCTATGGCAGAACCGCCACTGCTAACATGGTATCTGTGGCGGGCAGCAATAACGAGCTGTGGCGGGTAGGAACTAATGCCCGCCACTGGAAGCTACATACCAGTGGCGGGCGTGCGCCCGCCACTGATGTGGTTATAGCAGTGGCGGGAGGTCGGTGGCAGGCGCCCCTGGGAGCCTGGCCCGCCACTGCTGGCCTTTTTGCGCCCGCCACTGCTAGGCATTCCTGCAGTAGTGTGAGTAATTGGAGAAGCCTCCCCCAAGGTTGAGGGAGATGCTCTTCCTCAAATTGCACAAAAGTTATATATTTCCTGTAAGGCAGCTTGTTTCTTATGAGCAGGAAAATATTTTTCAGTGAAATAGTATATCATATCCTAGGGACTACGCACACAACCAGGAGCAAGAGTATTAAACCATTCTTTAGCATCACCCTTTAACGAGAAAGGAAACAACTTAAGAATATAGTAATAGCGAATATTTTCCTCTTGAGCAAATAGGGTGGCAATATCATTCAGTTTAGTAAGATGTGCCACAACAATTTCAGATTCATAACCATGAAAAGGATCGGATTCTACCAGAGTAATAAGTTCAGGATCAACAGAGAATTCATAATCCTTATCAGTAACAAAGATAGGAGAAGTTGCAAACTTAGGATCATATTTCATCATTTCATTCATAGCTTTTTCTTTAAGCTTACTCAATAATTTCTTAAGATCATCCCTATCCTTAAAAGCAAGAAATTCCTTAGCAATCTCCCCATCCATAACATAACCCTCAGGTACATTAAGCATTTTAGTCCTAGTAGGGGTGCTAGGTATGACAGGTGAATCATAATCTTCATTAGTTTCATCATTTTCAAATTCTCTAGCTTTAGCAATTTGAGCATCAAGAAATTCACCAAGTGGCATAGTTTCATCAAGCAAAGTAATAGCATCATCATGAGTATCATCAATAGCAGAAGCAGTGTCTATTACTTGTGACATATCAGATTGAATAGTAGGTGGTGGTGTCGCAAGTCGACTTAAAACAGAAGGTGAATCAAGTGCAGAGCTAGATGGCAGTTCCTTACCTCCCCTCGTCTTAGAAGGTACGATCTTGGTCTTAGAGTCCTTCAGATTCTTCATAGTGATGAGCAGATATTTAACTCCCAAGTGAGCTTAATAAATAGAGCTATGCTCCCCGGCAACGGCGCCAGAAAACAGTCTTGATGACCCACAAGTATAGGGGATTGTAACAGTCTTCGAGGGTAGTATTTCACCCAATTTATTGATTCGACACAAGGGGAGCCAAAGAATATTTATAAGCCTTGCCGGTAGAGTTGTCAGTTCAAACACACCTGGAAAGTTGTTTCTCTACAGCAAAGTGTTTAGTAGCACAGTAGTTTGATAGTTTTGATTGTAACGTAACGGTAGCAGTAGCAGTTTTGTGATGATTGTAACAACAACAACAATAGTAGTAAGTTAACAAAGACAATATGAGCAAAGTGTAGGCATTGGATCAGCGATGGATATTTTTATGGATGACATTCATCATGCAACAGTCACAACCTAGAGCGATACACAATAGCTCCAATTCATCAATTTAATGTATGCATGTATTCCGTATATAGTCATGCGTGCTTATAATAAGAACTTGTATAACATCTTTTGTCCTACCCTCCCGTGGTAGCTGGGTTCTTAAGGAAATCTAAGGGTAATTAAGGCCTCCTTTTAATAGAGAACCGGATCAAAATATTAACACATCACTACTGCAGGATGCTGCTAACACAACACATGTTTCAGAGACCCTTCGACCAAACTATGTGCGATGCATGAGTCGCAAACGGTATCGTAATAAAACCATCACCAATCAGACGAACTATGTGTGATGACAGAGACATCAAGCAGGATTCAGATTATAGATGCGTGTGCGACACGTGGCATACAGTTGATCCATACGAACTGTTTGCGATGAGCTAGAACAACAGAAACGGTCAGCCAGATCAAGGTGTGTGCGATATACGGCATACAGTTCACTCGGATGAACTGTTTGCGATAAGCCAACACAACAGAAACGGTCAGCCAGATCAAGGTGTGTGCGATACACGACATATAGTTCACTCAGATGAACTGTTAGTGATGAGCCAAAACAACAGAAACGGTTCAACTTAAGAAGATGTGTGTGATACGCGGCAAACAGGTCAGTAATCAGAAATGTGTGGGAAAACTGATAACAACATAGATGATTCCTGCTAATAAGCCGTGTGTGTTGTGGGCAAACACTTGCTGTATACAATTGTTAGCGATTGATGAAATCATCACCGACGGGTTCCCTAGTTTAGCCCGTCTGCGATGTGATTTGCTCTGTCTACAGAAGAACAACATATATAACCAAATTAAACATCCAATTACATAAGTGACTATACAAAACATTCGCAACCACCTCAATAAACAATTACATGCATTCTAAACTAGGAGAAATGATCATCTAATCATCTACTTCTTGTGACGCTGCCGCCACTACTCTGTGGCTCGATCCATCACCTGGCGCAGGACGAAGGCACTTCCTCATGTCAACGATCCGCCTGTACATCTCGTAGGTTGTGTACGTGTCCTTGGTCACGTACTTGACGTGTTCTTCATCCAGTCTATGCACCCAAGCATTGTGCCAGGCGGTCTTGTTCTTCTTGCACTCACCCTTCATGTTCTTGTAGTAGGGGTCGATGATGGCCTAGGCGAGGTCAACCAGGGAGTCCTGCTTGTTCTTCGTGCTACCCCAGACCCTGTAGTGGCCACGGATGTCGACAAGCTTCTGGCAGGCCAAGCCCGAAATCTCGAGCGCTTTTAGATCGTTGTTGGTGTCCACCGTAGCGAAACTGTAGTCGAGGTTGTTGATAAACCTGGTGAAACGCTCGCAAGGCCTTGTGGCCAAGTAGTAGTGGTAGACGAGGACGTGATGGCACACGCACAACTGGGCGACAACAACCTTCTGATCATACCCGGCACGACCGCCGGTGAACTCGAGGTCGAAGCCGACCACTTGGTACTTGTCCTCAGCAAGCAACTGCTCCATAGTGTGGACTGAGCTCTCCACTGATACGTCTCCAACGTATCTATAATTTTTTATTGTTCCATGCTATTATATTATCAATCTTGGATGTTTTATATGCAATCTTATGCAATTGTATATCATTTTTTGGGACTAACCTATTAACCTAGTGCCCAGTGCCAGTTGCTTTTTTTTGCTTTTTTTTCTTTTCAAAAAATCATTACCAAACGGAGTCCAAACGAAGAAAAAACTTTGGATTAATTTTTTTCTGGACCAGAAGAGACCCTAGAAGCTTCGGGAGAAGATCAGGGGAGCTACGAGGGAGCGACAAGCTCAGGAGGCGCGCCCCAGGGGGGTAGGCGCGCCCCCAGGCTTGTGGGCCCCTCGTGGCACCTCTTGACCTAATTCCAGCACTATAAATTTTCAAATATTCCCAAACCAATAGGGAGCCAGACGAAAAATCTTTTCCGCCACCACAAGCTTCTGTTCTTCCTCGATCCCATCTAGAGGCCTTTTCCGGCACTCTGCCGGAGGGGGAATCGTTCACGGAGGGCTTCTACATCAACCTTGCTGCCCTTTCGATGATGTGTGAGTAGTTCACCACCGACCTATGGGTCCATAGTTAGTAGCTAGATGGCTTCTTTTCTCTCTTTGATCTTCAATACAAAGTTCTCCTCAATGTTCTTGGAGTTCTATCCGATGTAATCTTCTTTTGCGGTGTGTTTGTTGGGATCCGATGAATTGTGGGTTTATGATCAGATTATTCATGAGAAATATTTGAGTCTTCTCTAAACTCTTTTATGCATGATTGTTATAGCTTTGTATTTCTCTCCGATCTATCGGTTTAGTTTGGCCTACTAGATTGATTTATCTTGCAATGGGAGAGGTGCTTTGTGATGGGTTCAAACTTGCGGTGTTCTATATCCCAGTGACAAAGTAGGGGACAAGACACGTATTTGTATTGTTGCCATTAAGGATAAAACAATGGGGTTCATTCATATTGCTTGAGTTTACTTTGTCTACATCATGTCATCTTGCTTAAGGCGTTACTCTGTTTTATACTTAATACTCTAGATGCATGCTGGATAGCGGTCGATGAGTGGAGTAATAGTAGTAGATGCAGGCAGGAGTCGTTCTACTTGTCTCGGACGTGATGCCTATATACATGATCATTGCCTTGAATATCATCATAACTATGCGCTTTTCTATCAATTGCCCAACAGTAATTTGTCTACCCACCGTATGTTCTGCGCTCGAGAGAGAAGCCTCTAGTAAAAACTATGGCCCCCGGGTCATTTATCATTATTATATAAACAAAAACCCTAAAAAAATACTTTGCTGTAATTTATTTACTTTCATTTTATTTTGCGTTTTACTTTATCAATTATCTACCACTACGAGATTTAATCCTTGCAACTAATCGCCAAGGGGATTGACAACCCCCTTGTTCGCGTTGGGTGCAAGTATTGGCTTTTGTGTGTGCAGGTGCTGCTAAAGAGGTTTTGCTTGGTTCTCCTACTGGATTGATAACCTTGGTTCTTAACTGAGGGAAATACTTATCTCTACTGTACTGCATCATCCTATCCTCTTCGAGGAAATCCCAACGCAGCTCACAAGTAGCAGGAAGAATTTTTGGTGCCGTTGCCGGGGAGACATCATCAAAACTTATCAAGTACCTTCGCACAAACTATCCATTACTTGCATTTATTTTTATTTGCCTCTCGTTTTCATCTCCCCCACTTCTATTTTTTTTACAAAAACACAAAAATGTTTTTTTGCTTGTTCGTTTGCTTTGTCACTATGTCTCTAGAAGAATTTCATGATAGTTTTTATAGCAAGAGGTTGTCTGAAATTGAAAATACCACTAAAAGTTTCATGTCTTCACAGTATGAGCATAATAAATTCTTTTTTGAGGAACTTAAAGAACATTCTATCTTATGAGACACCATTAATAAACAACTTGAAGACCTCAATCTAGAAGTAGCCAATCTTCAGTCTCAACTTGGCCGCACTGAAAACTTGCTAGGAAAAATTTCGGATAAACAAACTACGCAGTGAATAAGATGGCTGCTAAACCGGAGTCATATCGTAGTAATGATGAAGATATTAAAATGATTGGTGTCACCCCTATTGAATCTCTATTTAGTAAAATAAAACTTGATGAAAAGGGACTGAAGATGAGTCAAGTTTAGCTAGAAGGCGTCCCAATTGTTCGGAGGGTGATGATCTTAATGAAAAAAAATGGAAAAAGTGGGTTTGGAGAGGTCAAAACTTTAAGGGATTTCTATTTCTGTGCCCCTGGTTGCTTAGTTGTGCTCAGTTTTGCCTAGCACAACTATTTTCCTCACTTTTGCCCTCCCCTCTCCACCACCCGCTCACAAAAGCCCGAATGTTGCACTGCCGTCCGATCAAAGCCTTTGACCGTTACCTCTTGACTAGTTGTTTTTTTTGTCTCCTCCTACCTAGTGGGGCCGCCTGATATCCTGACAGGTGGGGCGGAGGTAGCTTACTGTAGGTGGGTCTCTCTCTTACCTCATTTCGAACAGCCATTGCCCGAGCCGTTCCCCACACCGCCGCCGCCGCCACCGTCGCTGCCGGACCATCCGCCGATAGCCGGCGGGGCGGCCGTAGAAAGGCTGCACCACATGACCCCCACCAACCCCTACCCACCCAGCCGACCACCGTCACCCAATCTAGCCTGTAATCGACAGGAACCCTCGCCCATGGCTGCAATGTCGATGGACACCGGCGGCCGTCCCATCGACCGGGGGGAGGATTGGGTCGAACCAGGAGCAGAAGGGAACTCATGGATTCCGGCTGGGTAAGCCTCGAACCCCTTTGCAATGTGTGATCTAACTCCTAGCATTTGACCAATGGGCGCGTGAATTGTTGCCTATTTGACTGAATTATTGCCTACCTAACTGTAGGATTGATCGAGCGCTTGCCTTTCGGCTCGCAGTTAGAATGGAAACTAGCATCCTGCGAGGTACAAAAGTGCATCGTTTGTCTGGATTTTGGTATCCAAAGGTGGTAGAAACAATTATTTCGTTTAAAGAGTTATGCAAATCCCTTTGTTTTGATTATCCCTGGAGCCAAGCCGATGCTGTTGAACTAAAATATTTCGATAGTAGTGAGCAAAAATTTGTGCCACTAACTTGCGACGAGCATGTAGAAAATATTTTTGCTATGAATGCTCCCAGCCGTTTTGGAAAAATTCAAATTGACGTGCTCCAGCCTCCAAAAAAATTGGAAAAGGGAAAGGGTGCGGCCCCTGATAACTCTGCTAATAGTGAACGGCCCCGCACTCCTCGTAGGTCAGGACTGGCTAAACCTACTGGCAGTGAAAGCCAGGCGAGTGCTGCAGTTGATGTTGAAGATGACGCACAGCCTGACGAGGTAGTGCCTCGGAACGATGACGAGGATGAGAGGATGTACCCTGAATTGGTTGATGAATTCAGCAAAAAAGCAATGGAGGACGGATACCAGGAGGAGCCAAGCAGCCTTGCTAGATTTGATGACACTGATGATGAAGAGAAGGAAGAGAATGCTGAAATGTTTGTGCCAGAAGAATACGCTGGTGAGGACATGCCAACAATTGAGTGGGACAGGAACGATCCTAAGCTTACTCCAGGAAAACTATTCGAATCAATGGTGGACTGTCGGAATGCACTGACTACATACTGCATTCTCACTCAAAATTATTTTGTGATTGACAAGAGTGAACCCAGGAGGTTGATGGTTCATTGTCCATATGAGAGGTGTAGGTTGCATGCCTCCCGTATGCGTACAAGTAAATATATTCAGGTATATAATTTTGCACAGAACATTAGTTTCAGTGATGGTTGATGCCTTTTGTTTGATACACTTGTTTCATTGAATTTCAGGTCAAACTGAACCCACAGAAGCACACTTGCCCACCTGGAGCGGGGAAGGCCCAAACAAAAAAATTAGCAAAAACTAGGTGGGTGGCAGATGCAATCATGGATATGCTTAGAGAGACACCAACACTTGGTCCTACAGCACTACACAAGTTGTTGTTTAACAAGTATAAGATGAACATACCGTACATGAGGATTTTTTATGCAAAGGCAATGGCTCTTGACAGAATTAATGGTCCATGGAATGAAAGTTTTGCTTTGTTGTACACCTACAAAGCTGAAGTGGAGATGGCAAGTCCAGGCAGTGTTGTAGAGCTTGACAAGCATACTGTACAGTACAAAATTAGGGGGAAGACATTTGAGAAGGAATGTTTCAGGAGGGCTTTTGTTTGTTTCAAGGCTTGCTGGAAGGGGTTTCTGGACGGTTGCAGGCCTTATTTGGCTGTGGATGCAACAGCTTTGAATGGTAGAGTTAGGGGACAGCTAGTAGCTGCTTGTGCAGTTGATGCACACAACTGGCTTTTCCCAGTGGCATATGGTGTGTTGGAGATGGAGTCGGAGGAAAGTTAGGTGTGGTTTTTGAAGAATTTGAGCAACATTATAGGGCAGCCACCAGGATTGGCTATACACACAGATGCTTGCAAGGGTTTAGAGACTGCGGTAGGTGTAGTTTTCCCTGGAGTTGAGCATAGGGAATGTATGAGACATCTAGCTACTAATTTTATAAAGAAATTCAGGGGTAAAGTGTATGATGAGAACCTATGGCCAGCATCATACACTTGCAGCTTGAGGAAACATGAGCACCACTTGAGAGTTTTGTATGCTAAAAATTCTGCTGTGCGGGAATACATGGAAGCGCATCAGGGAATGGTGTGGTCAAGAAGCAAATTCAATGAAATATGCAAGGTAGACTATGTGACCAGTAACCTTGCCGAGTGTTTCAATTCAAAGATTAAGTCAGTGAAAGGGCTTATGTTGTGGCAAGCATTTGACAAGATTAGGCAGATGATCATGATAAAGATGGATCTGCGTAGAAGAATTGTAGATACACAATATGTTGGCCATGTCATAATCCCGTATGTGATAAAGGCATTGCATGCTAGGGCAAGAGGATTGAGGATGAAATGCATTAGACGATCAACACACGAGGCTGAGGTAACATATACTGACTCTAAAATAGGGAATGGAGGTACCCAGTGGATTTAAGTAGTAAGACATGCAGCTGTAGACAATGGCAGATCCGTGGGCAGCCATGCATACATGCCCTGTTTTTCATGACACTCATCGGGGGTGAAATTGGTGAGGTTGATCAGTATGTGTCTGAATACTTCTCTGTTGCGAAGTTTAAGGCAACATATGCCGAGAACGTGCCTGCATTGTTGGGAAAAGACCAATGGACCATCATCGATCCAGGTTTTAAGCTTCACGCTCCAGTTTTAGTTAGACCACCAGGAAGGCCGAGGAAGAACATGATAAGATCAAGTGCAGAGGGAGGTACACGTAGGAGGAGCAAGTGCAAAAGATGTGGAGGACTAGGCCACATTGCTAGGATTTGTACCAATCTAGTGGATCCATCATTTGGAGAGGATGATCAATGGGGCACCGAAAATGCAGAGGATCATGAAGCACTAGAAGGGGCAGAAGGACAAGCAGCTGTAGAACAAGTAGAAGAACTAGAACAAACACAACTTGAGCCACTTGAGCTTCCATTGGTTGCAAGTACAGCTTGGTATGTGTGCCTTCTTTTTATGCATTTGTTCTCATTTTTTAAGGGAAACATATTTTAATGTTCTCTCTATCAACAGCTCTAGGATAAGCACACAGAAGAATATAACAAAGGAAAAGAAAGGGACTAAAAGGAACATAGCACAAGTTGATTTGACATCAACTGAAGGTGAACCAACTGTTGAAGCCACATCTGATGATGACTTTCAAAGAATGGCTATTGATGGTTTTCAAGCGCTAGAAGCCGAAGAAAGATCAGTTCAACATGTGGCACCTGAAGCTGTTTGCCCATTGGCCATCACATGTTCTATTGCTGGAAGTACTCCTTCACCACCTCCACCGCCAGAACCTGTTGTGAAGACCAAAAGAACAAAGTAAGTGAACCTACTAAGTAACCCAGCAAGGAACACAAGGAGCAAGGTGGTGAATCCAGCAAGAAACACAAGGAGCCAGAAAAGGATTGCAATTTGAGTTTGAACTTTGAAATGATGTGAAATTGAGTTTGAACTTTGAATGATGTGAACTTGAGCTTGAACTTTGAATTATGTGAACTTGAGCTTGAACTTTGTAATATTGTATACCTTTCAATGTTCTGAACTTGAGTTTGAAATTTGTAATGTTGTGAATTTGGATTTCAGTAGGAACAATTTGATATTTGTCATTTTGTGTGATGTAATGCTACTTTTGTGAAGTACTTTGAAGACTTCTCTTTTGTGAAGTACTTTGAAAACGTCTCTTTTGTGAAGTACTTTGAAGACGTCTCTTTTGGGGCATGAAAAATGTGCTCCAAATGAGCTCCAAAGATAGGATAGACAACCCCATTTCTAAGCAATTTTTTTGACCTTCTCTAAATGAGCTAAAAAAATAACCTTGACGTCTTGATTGCAAATATAGGGTCCATGCCCAATATGGGATAGTTTGAACAGACTATGCTATGTTTAACCCTAAACCCTAGCTCATTTCCCTTGAAAACCATGCAACCTTGTTGGTGATAGCTATGTTATGTGAAGGGAATTTCATGAAAATATTCATAGACATGGTTTCTTATTTTTCCTAGCAACATAAAACAATGATGTGCGCAAGTTTCATATTTTTTTGATTTTTTTAAAATTAGTTATGCTCAACCCTAATCACTAAAACCCTCTCAAAACCCCTCAAACCCCTCTCAAAACCCCTCAAACCCCTCTCAAAACCCCGCACCATTTGAGCCATTGGATCGCTGTTCGGGGACGGTTTGGATCAGGTGCTAGGGTTAGACATGGTTGATCCGCGAGAGGTGACCTGATTGGCTGGATTCCGTGGCCCACATGGCAGCGGCAGAAGAGGGATACGCGAGCAATAGATAAGCCACTGAATCTCACTCGCGCCGCCGCATTTCCCCCTTTCCACTCGAACCCTAAATCCTGGTCGGCAACGGCGAGTTCGACCTCCTCCTCACCCCCCGTCCTCCTCGCCGCCTCGTGTCGGCTGCACGGATCTGGGCGGGGCGTCGCGGTGAGGATCTCCATGGATCTGAGCAGGGCGTCGCAGTGAGGATCTCCGCGGATCAGAGCGTTTGGCGCCGGTAAGAACGTTAGAGTATTTTGGGGTTAGATTTGGTACATGCCTAGTTTTTCACCAATGCCACTACACATTGAGCTAGTTTATCACCAATGCCACTTCACATTGAGCTAGTTTATCGCCACCGCTACTACTACACATTGAGCTGCTCCATGATCTGCTTTAAGACCATTGACATTTTTGTTTAATTTCATTTGTCTGCACAAAGCCAGGACATGTCTAGTTCTAGCGTCAACAACACTACATGGTACATCCACGAGGAATCCTCCTCTTCCCCAATACCGTACAGAGAAAAGCCGTTGCAGTATTGGCCAGATGTACCTTGTTGGTGCAAGGAGAAGGCTTCCAGGTGGATTTCTTGGAGCGATTCCAACCCAGGACGAAGATATTACTGCTGCACAAGAGTTCGGGTGATTTCCTATTTCTTCTCATTTCCCAAGTTTTTTGGCCATTAAATGATAATATAATCTTGACTCTAATAGTGTTAATATCATAGGTTGTTGGCTGTAAGTTCTTCAAATGGGCTGATCCAGAAGTTCCCGAGTTCTTGAAGCAGCACTTGATTGATTTGCGTGACATGGTGCGTTGGCTCAAAAGAGAAAAGGATTCCCGAGTTCTTACTGAATTAAAGGCCTACAAAGCATGGAATCAAGAGTTGCTACAGAAGAAGGCTTGGACAGATGATTTGATCAAGAGGAAGGATATGCAAATTGAGGTGTTATTAACGAAAGATGCTGAAAATTTTGCTGCTATTAACCAGCTAAGAGTTAAGCAGAAGAAATTAGAGAGAGAGAAATTTGTGCTGAAATGTGTTTTAGTAGTAGCATTATTTGCTATGTTTGTCAAGCTGCTGTCTTGAACATGCTTGTGTAATAAACATTTGGGATCCCTAAACATTTGGATGCAAGGCTAATTTGAAGTGGACTAGTTCACAAACCACGATGTTTTCAATTCCTTAAATTTCCAATTTGTAAACATAAAATAGCATATGATTTGTATTGAAACTGGATATCGTGTGGATGCCTAATAAAAAGAAGGGATGGGAGCCCTAAAAAGAAGGGAAGGGCATCTTTTGCCTGAAACTTTTACAAACAAAGTTGCATATCATGTGGACTAAATTCCAAGGGGTTAACAAGATGTCACATCTTGCCCAGATTACACGGGTACAAACTTGCTCAACAGCCCATCATATTTGGAGATCTCTACATTAATTTATTTCAATTTACCTTAACTACATAGTAAAGAGCTAGTAAAGAGATGACAACTATTGTAAGTGCCACCATGTATCTGTTTTGCTCCTCTGCCTTCAGTTCAAGTCCTTGTATGACTTTTGCTTTCTCCTCTCCATCCATTTGCAACTTCCCTACTGTTGGTGCAATAATTTGCCTCCTTATGTTTTGGAAATTGTTGACATAAACAGTAAGGGACTGATGTGTTTGCTAGTGCACACAGAGTAACAGGTCCCTGGAGTCAAGAGGAGTTTGGTTCAAACTCTGAAGAAAATCCCCTGCGTGGCAGTGAAGGTTATCACCGAAGATTATGATGACAAGAGTGACCCCTCAAAAATTGCTGATGCAAAGCAATTGGTTCGGTGCTCGTCCGAAGAAAGTGACTGCGGCCGAGAAGATTGAAGACGAAGTGAAGACGTAGCATTTATTTCGTTGTTTCTCTTCTCTTTATTGAGTCATAGGACCACCGTACTACTAAGAGGGGTGTAGCGTTCGAAGCTTTGATTCTCTGATGCTAAACCCAAATCCTATGAAAGTTGCAAGAGAAATCTTTTTGTGTTCCGAGCAAATACTTGCCAGCAAGAGACTGTGATCTTCTTCGTTGCGAGAGATTTGTCTCTGACCAAGGAGTTAGCATTACTTGTTCCTCAAGTAATGTTACCGTTGCTCTTAAAATCCGACCGTTGTGAACGTGTTGGTTGGCCATTGGCTGGACCGTGTGTCGAAAATGGTCATTTCCCACCAGGGAAGGCTGTGGCTATAAATAGCCACCCCGCACCGGCGTTGTCCGGTGGCTGCTCCGTGTGATTGTGAGAAGATTGTTGAGCAACCCCCTCTCCTGAGTGATTTGAGTTTAAAATCCACCGAGAGAAAATCCCAGAGCCAAAAAATTAGATAGTGGTTCAGCATCACTCGAATCTAAGTCCAGTATGCTCCGCCTATTACTCTTGAGAGCTGCGAACTCTCTAGACAGTTAGGTGTCAATTTCTTCAGAGACCAAGAGTAATTGTGGTTCTCAAAGAAGTCTGTAAAGGTTTGGAGATCGCCTCAAGCATCTACCATGAGTGATCGACATTGGTTGACGAACCAATTGTCGAGGAGAATAGGGCGAAGAGAGTTTATCTTCTGTGTTAAATCACAACCCCTCCAACCAGACGTAGTCCTTTTGCAGAAGGGCGAACTGGTCTACCAAATTCCTTGTCGCCATCGAGCATCACTGGTCACCTCTGCTTCTCCCCTTTACATTCGAACTGTGCTGAATGACATATTTCAATCATGTGTTTTGTCTCGATGCATGCTTTTAGTTTCCATTCGTTAGTTTGTATTCACTCACTGTACACTGTTTTCAGTCGCTCCGCTGCTGGGTTCCGAGAGTTTTGATATTTCCGAAGAAAATTTTAAACTCCCATTCACCCCCCTCTGGTAGACATACTTCGTTCCTACAATTGGTATCAGAGCAAGGTACTCCTTGACTCTGTTCATTTTGGTCTAACCACCTTGGAGTTTAAGTATGTCTTCAGTGAGCTACAAGTCGCACCTCAAGATTCCCATCTTCGATGGGACGGACTATCCCTTCTGGAAGGAGAAGATGAAGATCCCTCTCCGAGCTATTGATGATGATATGTGGAACGTGGTGCAGAATGGATTCATGGTTGAAGTGCCCCAGGACCCCACTGACCGCAAGAAGAAACTTATTCAGATGGATGCTCAAGCCAAAAATGAAATTGGTGGCCATCTCTCTCGTGCTCAATTTCTTCGCTATCGTCAGTGTGAAACTGCAAAGGAATTGTGGGACATTCTCGAAAAGATAAATGAGGGTGTTTCAACTTAGAAAGAGGCTCGCATTGATACTCTTCGGGCGAAGTTCAATCGGTTCAAGCGAATCGGAAATGAAAGCTGCCAGCAAACCTTCGATCGTCTGAGTGACATTGCAAACGAGCTGCAAGGTCTCAGCACCAAAGACATCACTGATCACGAAGTTTTGAAGAAACTGTTCCGATCCCTTGACAGTTCGTTCGACACTCTAGTTCTGATGATCCGGGCATGAGCTGATTTCAAAGTTCTCAACTTAGCTGATATCATGGAAAGGCTAAACACCCACGAGGAACAAGAAGAAGAAAAGAGAGATCTTTATGGCTCAAGTCACCGAAAAAGTCATGCTCTCAAGGCTGTGGCTGAATCTTCCTCAGAAGGAAATGCCGAAGAAGATTCAGATGACCCAGAAAGGATCAGCAAGGATCTCACAATTATCACGAAAAGATTCCAGCGCCTTCAAAGGAAAAATTAGTTTCAGAAGAAAGGATCCAGCAACTCTGGCTGCTCCAAATCTTCATCAAAACCTATTGGAGATTACACCTGCTTCAAGTACAAAAAGCCAGGCCATTTCATTTCGGACTGCCCTCTCTGGGAAGCTGAAATCCGTGCCAGTGGAAGATATGATTCAGGAAACAACCATGGTAAAGGCAAAAGCAAAAGCTACGACTCTGATGATGAGAAGAAAATGAAGAAGTTCTTCAAGAAGAAGGACAACTCCTCCTCCAAGTCCTCGTCAAGATCTTCCTTAAGGAATCCTTCCAAGTCGTCATCCAACCGCAAGAACACCTCTCGCAAGGCTAATGCGTACTTCGGCAAGGAGATGGATTCCGATGAAGAAGAGTCATCTGACTCCGAAGAAGTTGATGAATCCGATGAGGATTCTGATTCCGGCATGGCTGGCATAGCATGTGCCTCTACTCCTGCATCGAACTTCTTCGAGAATCATTCGAGCGACAACGAGTCCCCTGCCTACTGCTTCATGGCCTAAGCTTCGAAAGAAAAGGTACCCCCAAACATCACAAGGTTTACTCCAGTGATCAATACTCTTCAGATGAGGATGACCATGCTAAACTGATCAAAATTGCTAATATGCAACAAAACTCTCTTGAGAAAATTGACAAAACCCTCAGGAAATCTGAAGGGTTGTTGGTTGAGGAGATGGAGAAAAATCAGTCGTTGACAGAAGAGCATTCCGCTCTCGAGTCTGGAATGGAAGAACTATCAAATCATCATGATTTTCTCTCGGCCGACCACGAGAGATTGACTTATGATTACCTAAAAAGGAAACAGGAACTCGAGTCGCTGAGAGAGGCTCATGAGGACTGGATCAGAGAAAATTCTCTTCTCACCCAACAACTCAAAGAGAAACCTGAAGTGTTTGTACCACCCTGCCTAAAATGCCTTGAACGCAGTAACTCTGAATCAAATGCTGAATCTTTTGTGAATGCTAACCCCTCTGTCAAGGAAAATGGTTCTATATCTGATGAAAATGCTAGGTTGAAGGATCTTCTTCAGACAGGAATGTTCAAGTCCCTCAAAGGGCATCAAACCCTGTGTGATGTTCTGAAGAAATCCATTCTTCACAAAAATCCCAGGAAAGAAGGTATCGGTTTCGAAAGGAAACTGAATGAAAATGGCTCCTACTGGGAACCTGATCAATATCCTCGCACTGTGTGGGTGCCAGCCAAGAGCAAAACGCTCAATCTAGCTTTACTTTCGGGATATGACTGTCCTATCCCTGAATACTCATATGATGATTCTCTGGACAACTATAAGTTGTTCAAAAACCAACGTGGTGAGGCTGTTGCTCGCTATGTTGGACCAAACAGCAGGAATGGCCCCCCAAAGATAGCTATCTGGGTGCCTAGGAAAACTATCAAAACATTGCCTATTACTACGTTACTAACCATGCATGCTGAAAATGCTCGATACTTCCTGGAAAAGGTTCGACAGAATGAGTACATGCATACCTCATCTAACCACTATACTCATTCGTCTGGGAAGAATTTCAATGCATACTCTTTCGATTATGCTCGTACTCATTCAAGTCACAATTCGTATGACTATCGAAAGAAATCATATCCTGCTCGCTCATATGTTTCGAAGCCACCTACAAAGATGTGGGTGGTTAAGAAAGCCTGATTTCTCTGCAGGACTATGTCTCCGGGTGTACCGAATGGATAATGGATAGTGGATGCACTAGTCATATGACCGGAGACAAGTCGTTGTTTGTCGACCCCAACTTAACTGCTTCATCTCAAAAGTATATTACTTTCGGCGACAACAACAAAGGAAAGGTAATTGGGTTAGGTAAAATTGCTATATCCAAGGACAAGAACATTGATGATGTTTTACTTGTTCAGTCTCTTGGATTCAATCTCATGTCAGTTGGCAAGCTTTGTGATCTAGGCATGCTAGTTCTATTTTCATCATCCAAATGCATCGTCTTTATGGCCTCTGACAATTCCTTCGTCTTCGAGGGAAATAGAAAGGGTGATTTATATATTGTGGATTTCTCTAAGGGTCCCTGAGTCCAAACTTGCTTGCTTGCAAAAGCAACCGAAGGATGGCTGTGGCACCGAAGACTTGGTCATGCAGGTATGAGAAATTTGTAGACTCTCGTGAAGAAAAATCATCTTCGTGGCATTCCCGATGTGAAATTCGACAAGGATCGTCTCTGTGGTGTGTGTGAAGCCGGCAAATTGGCCAAGAAGCACCATTCGTCAAAAACTGTCACGACCACAACAAGACCTCTGGAAATTCTTCATATGGATTTATTCGAACCTCAAAACTATGCAAGTTTTGGAGGCAGTCATTATGGTCTGGTTATTGTTGATGATTTCTCTCGATACACTTGGGTATTCTTTCTTGAAGACAAAACCTGTACCCAAGACATCTTCAAAAGATTCGCCAAGAAGGCTCAGAATGAATATGATGTGCGAATTAAGCACGTCAGAAGCGACAATGGTACTGAGTTCAAAAATACTCATATCAAAGATTTTCTCGACGAACATGGTATAACTCATGAGTTCTCTACCGCATACACTCCCTAACAGAATGGAGTTGTTGAGCGAAAGAATAGAACTCTCAATGAAATGACGAGAACAATGCTAAGTGAGTATAAAACTCCCATTCGTTTCTGGGCTGATGCTATTAACACTGCTTGTCATGTTGTCAATCGTGTTTATCTTCACAAATTCCTTAAGAAAACCTCATATGAGCTTATCACTGGCAAGAAACCGAATGTTTCTTATTTGCGTGTTTTCGGTGCACCTTGCTATATTCGTTGCATGAATCATAATTCCAAGTTTGCACCTAAGGCACATGAAGGCTTTCTTCTTGGTTATGGCTCGAGCTTGCATACTTATCATGTCTATAACTCTCACCACGGGAAAGTTATGTAAACAGTAAATGTGCGGTTTGATGAATCTAACGGCTCTCAAAAGGAGCACCTGCCTAATGTGATAGATGAACCTCCGATCTCGGATGCTATTTGGCAAATGGCCATTGGGGATGTCAGGCCAGTCGAAGGAAATACACCTGACTCTTCCGATGAAGATGCCCCCATAGCTCGAAGAAGAACACGCCAATCTACTACCGAAGAAAATGCCACACCGAACACAAATGGCAATCCAAATGCAAGTGCAAATCAAAACGGCAATCCCGATGAAAATGGCGATACAAATGCTCATCCTGATGCTGATACTGAGGAAAATGAAAATGATCATCAAGAAGGAAATCCTCTCCCACGAGTGGCAAATCGAGTTGACCCTGCATTAATCCTCGAAGATCTCGAGAATCCAGGTTACCGACCCACAACTCGCTCTTGCACTCGTTTGGCTAACTACTGTGGTAGTTTCTCCTTTGTCTCATTAACAGAACCTACCAAGTATGAGGAAGCCATGAATGATCCCGATTGGATGAATGCCATGCAAGAAGAGTTGGTGCAATTCGAATTGAATGATGTGTGGGAATTGGTTGACAAACCGAATCCTAAGAAGCACAATATCATCGGCACAAAATGGATCTTCCGAAACAAGCAAGATGAAAAGGGCATTGTTGTGAGAAACAAAGCGCGTCTTGTCGCTCAAGGGTATACACAGGTAGAAGGTATTGATTTCGGTGAAACATATGCTCCTGTTGCTCGCCTTGAGGTAATTCGTATTCTTCTCGCTTATGCAAACTACAATGATATTCTGCTTTATCAAATGGATGTGAAAAGTGCTTTCCTCAATGGTGAAATTGATGAGGAAGTATATGTTAGGCAGCCACCTGGCTTTGAAAACCCTCAGTTTCCTAACAATGTTTTCAGGTTGAAAAAGGTTCTGTATGGGCTGAAGCAAGCCCCTCGAGCTTGGTATGACATTGTGAAGAGGTTTCTGCTCGACAAAGGGTTCAAGCCAGGATCCACTAATTCCACTCTTTTCACTCATGCTATTGATGGTGATCTGTTCATGTGCCAAATTTATGTGGATGATATTATTTTCGGCTGTACTAACAATGCATGCAGCATGGAATTTGGGCGAATGATGTCTAAGAAATATCAAATGTCTATGATGGGTGAACTCAAGTTCTTTCTCGGACTGCAAATCCGTCAATAGGACAACGGAATTTTCATATCTCAGGAGAAATATCTGAGAGACTGTCTGAAGAAGTTCAAAATGCAAGATTGCAAACAGAAGGGCTACAAAACTCCCATGCCCACGAATGGCCAGCTAGACGCAGATGTGTATGGTAAAGATTACGATCAGAAAGCTTATCGTTCGATGATTGGTTCTTTGCTCTACTTATGTGCATCCAGACCTGATATTATGTTGAGTGTTTGTATGTGTGCTCGTTTCCAAGCTGCACCAAAAGAATCGCATCACCAAGCGGTCAAGCGTATTCTGAGATATTTGGCTCACACCCCCACCTTAGGTTTATGGTATCCTAAGGGAGCACAGTTTGACCTCGTTGGATATTCAGACTCAGATTATGCAGGTGACCGGGTTGACAGGAAATCTACTTCGGGGACATGCCATTTCCTTGGTAGATCCTTGGTATGTTGGTCGTCAAGGAAGCAGAATTGTGTCTCGCTCTCTATGGCTGAGGCCGAATATATTGCTGCTGCCGCGTGTTGCACTCAGTTATTATGGATGAAGCAAACCCTGAAAGATTATGGCATCAAGGTCAAGAAGATCCCTCTATTGTGCGACAATGAGAGTGCGATCAAAATTGCACACAATCCAGTGCAGTACTCTCGCACCAAGCATATTGAGATCAGACATCATTTCCTACGCGATCATGTTGCTCGAGAGGATATTGTTATCAGTCACATCAATACCGAAGAAAATCTCGCCGATATCTTTACCAAGCCTCTCGATGAGAAAATATTATGTGCGTTACGGTGTGAGCTAAATATCCTAGATTCCGCAAACGTGCAGTAAGCTGGACTTGGCACCCGTACCATCACTTTCACATCTTAGAAGGAATGGGTGCACAACACTCGAAGAGTTTGAAAATTTCGACAAAGTGAAATTTTCTTTCTGAGAGTGAATACATTAACGAAGAACTAGACTAACCGGGTGCCACGATAATTGTGCGATGCTCGGGGTCATACAGTTCTTATACGGTGGGGAACGCCACCACAATTTCTCTTCGTTGAGTTGTCTTTCGGTTGAAGTTTTTTTGTTAGTCCGAATGTATTTCACTCATAGCTTCTCTCTCGGGTGTTTGTGTTTCTTCGTCTGAGTGAAATACCTAGGACCCTGTTCTTCTCTCTATTCTATCTCTTCCAGTCTATGCTGTTTTGTTATGAATGCACAAAATTCATCTGGTAATAAAACTTTATCTGGTGTCCTTGACCACGTTAAAGTTTCGGTCCGAACTTAATCTGTTTTGGCGAAAGCCGTCCAAAATTTGGGGCTTCCCACCCAAGTTAGGACCACGTTATTTGGTGACGGTTGCCACGTGCTCTTCATCAACTACCAGTTTATCTGGTCCGTTGAATCGCAATAGTCCTCTGACTGTGGCCGTCCGATCAGATGCACCGGGTGCGTGTCGGGGGGATGAACCCCGGGCGGGCAACAGAACCCGGATCCTTTTCGAAACCTTCAGGGCTAGCAACGCCCCTCAATCCGGCCAGACCTTGGCCGGGTTCCTCAATCCGGCCTGACCTTGGCCGGGTTCCTCAATCCGGCCTGACCTTGGCCGGGTTCCTCAATCCGGCCGGACCCGCTGGCGCACGCCGACCGGCCCCGGTGAGCCAAGTCTTCTGCAGCAAACGAGTACGACCACGGCGTGCTTCTCAACCCGGCCGCGGGTCAGCTTCCGTCCTATCCAGGACGAACGATGGAACAGGTCCCCATGAGGAGATGAGCGAGGCCACAGTGGACAGCCAACCCCGCTGACCGACAGAAGCATGGCCTGAGTGGCCCATCAACTCCGTCGACCAGGACCGACATGGCTGCAGTACAGCCCTCGTCCTACTGACACCAACGGATGGCGACCGGGCGGTGCGCCACTGTGGCCTGGCCGGCCCTCCCACTCCGTGACGCGCGACGAGATGGAGAACAGTGTCCCCCGACGCGCGTGGCCCGCGCGCGGAGGGCCCGGCGTGCCCTGGCACCCGGCGGGCCCCAGCGCCGGCTCCCCAGACGCTGACATCCCGGCCCCGCGGCCGTGTAGCTTTACCTTTGTAACCCTGGGGGGTTGACCTATAAAACCCCCCAGGAGACCCCCATGCACAGGGGGGACGAGAGAGAAACGACACCAAGAGAGACAGCGAGTAGAAGGAACAGCCTAAGCCCTGGCCTGTCCTCCTTCCTCCCCAAAACAGCTCTAGGAGCAAGCTTGTAACATCCATGCATAAACCACACTTGGCAGGACTAGGGGTATTATCTCTCCGGAGAGCCCCGAACCTGGGTACGTCTTGTGCCTCGCGCTCGCTCGTACCAACCTCGCCTCTGGAGCCCACCAGTACCCTCGAGCCTGTCCCTCTCTTTAGCCATCTCATGGCATCTGCCGTGCGCCCACCACGACAGTTGGCGCCCACCGTGGGGCAGCTCGAGGTCCTGGCCGGAGACACATTCCAGACGGGGCCCTTCATTGACTTCGGCGAGCACACCGTGCACTGCGCGTTCCCCGCGCCCGGCGCGCCAATGACCGACGCCATCGACCCGCTCACCGCCTCCTTCGCCGCGCTGCGCATCTCCGACGCGTCCGCGTCCGGTGAGTACCCCAGCGGGGTGCTCAACGTCTCCGACTCGCCTGTCCCCCTCGGCGACGACACCTCCGTCGGGGCGGCGGACCTCTACGCCCGGGTGGAGGTATTCGCCACCGGCTCCGGCTCCACTTCGTCTAGCGCCGCGAAGAGGGCCGCTATTGCCAGGACCGCAGCAGAGCGCGCCAGCACGTCCGACCCGCTGCGCGCCACGATACAGAATCTCAGCATCCCCATCACCGCTGACGTCGATGCCGTCGACGCCGCCCAAGCCCGGGCCCAGCTCGACGGGAAGCGCGTGCGCCTGCGGGACGAGGCCGTGACGCTCGCTGCCATGCAGCGCCGTCTGGAGTCCGTTCAGCGGGAGCGCGACGCCGCGTACGGCCTCACGCCGACCGCGGCCGAGCCCAGCCGGATCAACGAGGTGCGAACCCGTGGCGCCGCCATCGGCCACGCGCTAGGAGCGGCCCCGCCCGTCTACGACACTCCCGTCAAAAACATGCGTGCCGCGCAGGCAGCCGCCGTCGGTTTGGAGCAGCTGCGGGGCGAAGAGCTGCAGGAGCGCCTGCAGCGCATGACCGAGCTACTCGGCGCTGCGAACACACAGCAAGATCGCCTCAAACGTCCCGCAGGATCCGTCTCGCACCTCTCCAAGGACCCCGGTCAGGAGAACACGGCGTCTTCTCTACCCTCTGGCGAGGCCCACTCCGGCCGAACCCGAACCCGGCGCAACCGCGCCCTGACAACTGGAGACGGCCTGGGTGACGAGCCGACCGCCGGAGTCCGGCGTCAGCAAGATCCCCCTGCGCAATCCGGCCAGCGTGGCAACCCGGCCTCGGCCAACCCGGCGCACCGCGGCCCCGTCGCAAACCGGCTGGGCCCGCGCGCCATCGACGACACCGACGCTCGCCATCGCCTCGACCAGCTTGCCCTCTCCTTCGAGCTGGAGGAGGACAACGCCGTCGGACCGGCTTGTTTCGGCCCACGCATCCGGGATGAGCTTTTCCACAAAGGGTTCACGCTGCCCCGTGATACCCCCAAGTACAACGGCACCGTCAAACCGGAGGACTGGCTCATCGACTACACCACCGCCATCGGCATCGCGGGCGGCAATCGCTGTCTTGCCGTGCGCTACGCCCCACTTATGCTCCAAGGGTCGGCCCGCACGTGGTTGAACAGCCTGCCGATCGGCAGCATCAACGCGTGGGTCGACTTCGAGCAGGCCTTCGTCCGCAACTTCACCGGCACCTACAGGCGTCCCGGCCGTCCCAGCCAGCTCGCCATGTGCGTGCAGGGGTCGGCTGAAACCGGCCGCGAGTACCTCGCACGCTGGACCGAACTCCGGAACAGCTGCGAGGGCGTCCATGAGGTTCAAGCCATTCAATACTTCGTGAGCGGCTGCCGCGACGGCACCCTCCTCAAGCACAAGCTCCTGCGCTCCGAGCCGACCACCATGGCCGCGCTCATGGTCATCGCGGACAAGTACGCCAACGCCGACTCCGCCATGAAGATCCAGGTGGTACTTGACGAAGCCGGCAAGGCGATGCCGGCACCACCTCCCAAACCGATTGGCGAAAGCAGCCGCCAGCAGAATAACCAGCAGAACAACAAGCGCAAGGCCGACCAGATGGCCCCATGCTACGATAACCGCCTCGTCGCGGCCGCCGAGCAGGCGCCCCGGCCGGCCCGGCCGGCAAGCCTCGGCAAGCCGGCAAGATAGCATGGCAGCCCGCCATGAGCTTCGAGGAGATGCTCGACGCCCCCTGCAAGCACCACAACGGCGCAAGGCCGTCCACGCACACGCTCCGGCAGTGCGCCATCACCAAGCGCATCATGAGGGGCGACATTTCGCCGCCTCCCGCTCCGGCTCCGGGTGCAGGGCAGCCGCCTCCGCCGCCTCCTCCCCCGCCCCCAGCCAACGGCGCGATGCGCGATGAAGCCTACCCCGACCAGAACGCGAGCTATGTCGTCTTCACCAGTCTTGGTGATGACAAGCGTAGCGAGCGCCGGCTCTGACAGGAGGTGAATACCGTCGTCCCGGCCATGCCGGAATACATGCACTGGTCGGAGCGCCCAATCAGCTGGACCAGGGAGGACCACCCGGCCGTCATGCCGAACCCGGGTGGCTACGCCCTCGTCGTCGACCCCACCATAGTCGCTACCAGGCGCACCTGCAAGTTCTCGCGAGTACTCATTGATGGCGGCAGCAGCTTCAACATCCTCTACCGCGACACCATGACTAAGCTTGGCCTCGAGGCCAAGGACTTGGAGCCATCCCGGACGGTGTTCCACGGCATCGTGCCAGGCCTCTCCTGCTCCCCCATCGGCCGGATCCGGCTCGACGTCCTCTTCGGTACCCGCGATCACTTCCGACGTGAGCCTATCTGGTTCGAGGTGGTGGACCTGTCCAGCGCGTACCACGCATTGCTGGGCCGGCTTGCGCTCGCCAAGTTCATGGCGGTCCCCCACTACGCCTACCTGAAGATGAAGCTGCCGGGTCCCAAGGGCCTTATCACCGTCATCGGCGACTACAGGAAGTCCATCGAGTGCGCTCAAGCCGGCGCCAAGTTGGCCGAGTCGCTGGTCATAGCCGAGGAGCGGCGCCAGCTCGATCGGATCGTTGCATTGGCCAACGAGACGCCGGCTGTGCCGGCTTCGGCCAAGGAGTCGGCCGACGAGGCCTCGTTCCAGCCGTCCAAGGAAACCAAGAAGGTCAAGCTGAACCCGGAAGACCCCAGCTGCAACAAGTACGTTGTCGTGGGCACCCGCCTCGACAGCAAATAGGAAGGCGAGCTCGTCGACTTCCTCCGTGAGAATCAGGACATCTTCGCATGGTCCCCCAAATACATGCCTGGTGTCCCGAGGGAATTCGCCGAGCACAAACTTCACGTCCGCAAGGACGCCAAGCCTGTCCGTCAACCGTTACGTCGCTTATCAGAGGAGAAGAGGAGAACCATCGGCAAGGAGATCGCCAGGCTACTCGCGGCCGGCTTCATCATGGTGGTGTTTCACCCCGAGTGGCTGGCCAACCCAGTCCTCGTCCTGAAGAAAAACGGCACCTGGCGCATGTGCATAGACTACACCAGCCTGAACAAGGCCTGCCCCAAGGATCCCTTCGCCCTCCCGCGGATAGATCAAGTCATCGACTCCACCGCCGGCTGCGAGCTCCTGTCCTTCCTGGATGCTTACTCCGGCTATCATCAGATCAAGCTGGACCCGGCCGACGCCTTGAAGACATCCTTCATCACGCCCTTCGGGGCATACTGCTACATCACCATGTCGTTCGGCTTGAAGAACGCCGGTGCCACTTTCCAGTGCTGCATGCAGAAATGCCTGCTGCCGCAACTCGGACGCAACATCCACGTTTACGTTGACGACACGTGGTGAAGACCAAGCAGCACCTCACGCTCCTTGGCGACCTGAAGGAAACCTTCGCCAACCTACGCCAGTATCAGATCAAGCTCAACCTGGAGAAGTGCGTCTTCGGCGTGCCGACCGGGAAGCTGCTCGGCTTCCTCATCTCGGAGCGCGGCATTGAGGCGAACCCGGAGAAGATCAAGGCCATCGAGCACATGCGCAAGCCAACCCGGCTGCGAGATGTCCAGAAGTTCACCGGCTGCTTGGCCTCGGTCAGCCGTTTCCTCAGCCGGCTGGGCGAGAGGGCCTTGCCCCTATATGAGCTGATGAAGAAGACGTCGCCGTTCGAATGGAACGACTAGGCGGATGAAGTGTTCCGGGATCTCAAGCGCATGCTCTCCACCACACCTATCCTGGCCGCACCGGCTGACAAGGAGCCGTTGTTGCTATACATCGCCGCCACCTCGCGGTCGGTCAGCACGGTGCTGGTGGTCGAGCGACCAGAGAAGGGCAAGGTTCAGTCTGTTCAGCCCCCGGTCTACTACCTGAGCGAAGTGCTTTCCGCCTCCAAGCAGAACTACCCGCACTACCAGAAGATGTGCTACGGCGTGTACCTCACCGCCAAGAAACTGAAACAGTACTTCCAGGAGCACGTCATCACCGTGGTCAGCACGGCCCCCATCGGCGAGATCATGGGCTGCCGGGATGCCTCTGGCCGGGTTGCCAAATGGGCTATCGAGCTGGCCAGCCACACCATCCTCTACGAGCCCCGCACCACGATCAAGTCCCAAGCCCTGGCCGACTTCCTCGTCGACTGGACGGAAACCCAGTACCTGCCGCCGCCGCCGGACTCAACGCATTGGCGCATGCACTTCGACGGCTCCAAGATGCGCTCCGGCTTGGGAGCCAGCATCGTGCTGTCTTCCCCGAAGGGCGACCGGCTACGGTACGCGCTCCAGATCCACTTCGCCGCCTCCAACAACGTCGCCGAGTACGAAGCCCTCGTGCACGGCCTCCGGCTTGCCAAGGAACTCGGCGTTCGGTGCGTCCTATGCTACGGCGACTCGGATCTGGTGGTACAGCAGTGTTCCGGCGAATGGGACGCCCGGGATGCCAACATGGCCAGCTACCGCTTCCTGATCCAGCAACTCTCCGGCACTTTCGACGGCTGCGAGTTCATCCACGTCCCGCGTGCTGAAAATGAAGCCGCCGACACGCTAGCCAAGATTGGCTCATCCCGACAGGCCATACCGTCCGGCGTCTCCCTCGAGCACTTGCGCAAGCCGTCCGTCAAGCCGTCTCCGGACTCGGAATCCATCTTCATCCCGGACGACCCCGCAGCGCCCCTCCCCAACCCGGTCCTGGGGCCTCCGCAACCCGTCCCGGGGACTGCTGATCCCGGCCCGGGGGCTGCCGAACCCGGCCCGAGGGATGCTGTTCCCGGCCCGGGGGCTGCCGAACCCAGCCCGGGGGCTGCCACCCTCAACCCGGCCGGCGCCATCCTTGACCCGGGGGCTGCCGCCTCCGGCTCGGGGGTTGCCGCCCCAGAACCCGTCCTGGTGGCCGTCTTCGCCGAGGTGACGGCTCCGTCATGGGCTCAGCCCATCCTAGCGTTCCTGGAGAGCAGGGAACTCCCTGAGGACGAGACCGAGGCCCGGCAAGTGCGACGCCGGGCGTCCGCCTATAGCATCATCAACAACGAGCTCGTCAAGCGCAGCGCGACAGGCGTTTTCCAGCGCTGCGTTGAGCAAGACAAGGGCGTGGAGATCCTCCTCGACATACATCAGGGCGAGTGCGGGCACCACGCCGCCTCCAGATCCCTGGTGGCCAAGGCTTTCCGTCATGGTTTCTACTGGCCCACGGCCCTCAAAGACGCCGAATCGCTCGTCCTCATGTGCGAAGGCTGTCAGCGCTTCAGCAAGCGCAGCCACCAGCTGGCTTCTGCCCTGCAAACCATCCTGATCACCTGGCCCTTCGCGGTCTGGGGGCTCGATATGGTGGGACCCTTCAAGACCGCTCGG
This sequence comes from Elymus sibiricus, assembly GCA_039707655.1. Classification (NCBI taxonomy): domain Eukaryota; kingdom Viridiplantae; phylum Streptophyta; class Magnoliopsida; order Poales; family Poaceae; genus Elymus; species Elymus sibiricus. Next base: position 307,674,815 of record CM077672.1, read on the forward strand.
GGCGGCATGATGCACTTGCTGGTGGCAGTCGACAAGTTCACCAAGTGGATCGAGGCGCGGCCGATCAAGAAACTGGACGGGCCAACATCCGTCCGGTTCGTCAAAGACATCGCGGTGCGCTACGGCGTCCCGCACAGCATCATCACGGACAATGGCACCAACTTTGCCCAGGGCGCTCTAGCGCAGTACTGCTCCATCTCCGGCATTCGGCTTGACCTGGCCTCCGTGGCTCATCCTCAGTCTAACGGCCAGGTCGAGCGGGCAAACGGCCTCATCCTATCCGGCATCAAGCCACGACTCGTCGAGCCCCTCATCCGCTCACCCGGCAGCTGGCTTGAGGAGCTGCCGGCCGTCCTCTGGAGTCTCCGGACAACGCCGAACCGGTCGACCGGGTTCACCCCGTTCTTCCTCGTCTACGGAGCAAAAGCCATCATCCCAACCGACGTCGAGTTCGACTCGCCGCGAGTCGCAATGTACACAGAGGCACAAGCCAAAGAAGCCCGCGAAGACGGCGTCGACCTACTCGAAGAAGCACGCCTTTTAGCCCTCAGCCGATCCGCCATCTATCAGCAAGGTCTGAGGCATTACCATAGCAAAAAGATCAAGCCCCTCGCATTCCGCGAGGGAGACCTTGTCCTCCGGCTTGTCCAGCAGCAAGCCGGCTAGCACAAGTTGGCCTCCCCATGGGAGGGCCCCTTCATCGTCAGCAAAGCCTTGTGTGACCGCAACGCCTACTACCTCATCGACGCCCGCAAGCCGAACAAGCGCAAGAGAGACACCATCGGCGAAGAGACAAGCCGGCCCTGGAACGCATAGCTCCTCCGCCCTTTTTACAGTTAGCTGTATGCACGTATGTATCACTGCCTTTTGTAATTCTATGGAAAACAAAGGGACCCAGGAACGACACTCGGGGGCTACCTTTTCCTGCCAAACTATTATGTTTTACATACTTGCGAATTCTCTAGAAACCCCAAGCCGCCGGGTTGGCAAAATCAACCCGGGGGCTCGGAGGTTGGCCGGCTTGGCCGCAACCCGCCGTCTTCCTTAGCACATCTCGGCGTGTCCGGGTTGCAGAGGCCCTCCACTTCGCCCAGCGCCGCAGTCCGGCTTCGGCTGTTAGCCGGCAAGAACCATGGGCCGAAGCACCTACACGCCGTGAAACACTAAGTTGGATCTGCCGGATTGGCCAACCCGGCCTCACCACACTGAGCTGCCGCATGACCGGCTGCTTGCCAGCCTGCTTCGCCTGCTGCCGCCAGCCGGCCCAGTGGGTGTTTCGCTCGCACTCAACGTTCGAAGAGCCCAAGTACTGCACGCTTTTTCCAAGGACCGAACTCCTTGTCTCAGACCGGAACCCGGCTGTCCGACTCGCGGGGGGGGGGGGGGGGGGAGGCCCAAAGAAAGAGCAAGCAAGGAAAAAGGCTCAGAGAGCAAAGAGCAAAAACGTAAACACTCGCAAAAATATTTACATCACCGAAATATGGGCCCAAGGTCGGAGTTCATTACATTCACCAAAACACCCCAGTGGGTGGGTGGACCTGCTATCTAACAAAAGCATGAGTAAGATAAGCAGGGCGGCTTCAGGCGGTTCCCGCGCCGGGCTGCGCAGCTACCGACTCCTCCGCGGTGGCCTCCGGGTTCACCGAGGCGCTAGTATCGTCCAACTCGGCCTCGTCATCCACATAGACGCCCGTATCTTCAGAGCTGCCCTCCGGGTCGTCAAACAGCAGGCCAAAGTCGTCAGGCGGCACCACCCCGCCGTATTCGGTCCGCTCTACCTGGAACTCGTCGTGAAACGCAAACGAGGCCAGGTAGCTGGCCCGTGCGGCGATCCGGCCCGCCTCTGCCTGCAGCTGGGGCTCCGCGCCGGCTCGCTGGGCCACCAGCTGGTCCAGCGCCAGCTCTGGATACCAGGACATGACGAACCTCAGCGCCAGGTCGGCACCGGCACGGGCGGCAGAAACGCGCCACGCGTGAAGCCGCGCCGATCCGGATTCCAGCCACCGCGCCAGCCGCGTAAAGGTGATGGGCGCAACGGAGCCAGGCCAGAGGGCCGCCGTCATCCCCACGCCGGATTGAGATACCCGTGCCATTTGCGTGCCTAGGACTTGCAGGCGGGCCTCGGCGGCATGCATGATCTCCGGGAAAGTCCAGGCGGCGTGCGGGTCAAGCCCGGCACCCGCGTCCGCCTGGGCTGACCGGTGGGCAAGCACGGCCTCGTTCGCCGTTCCCTGCGTCTCCGGGAAGTGCCCTACCGCAAAGGAAAGCAAGACAGTCAGCAACAAAAAAGCAAAGCCGGCTTCACAACCCGGCGAAGTCAGCAAAGAAACTTACTGGCGAAGGCCTCGTCCAGGTGCTGCGCTTCGAGAAACGTACCACGCCGCTCCAAGTTCCCGGCACGGTCGCGTGCTTCGAGCGCCTTCTCCAGCTCGGCGCGCCTATCGACGGCCGCCTTCAGCTCGCCGTCCTTGGTGGCAGCCGCCTTCTCGTGCTCCTCCTTGAGCCGGAGGAGCTCCGCCTGGTGGGCCTCCGCCGTCTTGGTGGCCTCCTCCTTCAGGCGCTCCACCTCGGCCTGGAGTTGGTTCTTGTCGTCGGCCAGCTGGGCGCGTTGCTGGCCGGCTTCGACAAGCGCCAGCTGGGCCTCTGCCACCTTGGCGGCCTCCGCCTTCAGCTGCTCTACCTCGGCTCGAAGCCAGTCAGCGTCGGCAATCGCGGCGTCGCGCTGCTGGCCCGCTTCGGCCAGCCGGGTTCGCAGGTCCGGCACCTCGGCCGCGGCGGCTGCGCGGCAAAAGATCTAAAGTCAAGACGGCGGCAAGAAAGAAAAGACAAAGTTACCTTAAGATTCGACCCAACTACTACGTAGTTGGCCCGAATCTCGGGGGCTACACCCAGTGGGTGCGCTAGCGCGCCCCCACTGAAGAAACACGAAGACGTACCTTCGGCAAGGCGGAGCGCCTCCTCCTTGGCGGCAAGCCGCGCCAAGACTTGCTGGTGCTTCTCCAGAAGCCGGTTGTAGATGCCGACTCGGAGAGCGTCCAGATTCTGAAGGAAAAACAAGAATCAACACAAGACAAAGTATTTGAAGATTCAACCCAACTGCTACGCAGTTGGCCCGAATCTTGGGGGCTACACCCAGTGGGTGCGCTGGCGCACCCCCACTAGCCGGCTACAGAGAAAAAGCCAGGGGAAGGACTCACAAATACCGAGCGCTCCAGCTCCCGTGCCCGCTCCATCTCGGCCTGGGCGAAGGCCTGAACCTGCTCCGCGCGCCTGCGAAGATGATGATGCACGGCGGCCATCGACGCCTCCTCCTGCGTCAGCGGCCCGAAGACTGTCCGGCTGGGCCCGGCCTGGACCTGCCGCGACCCGGCGGCAGGACGGCTTCCCGACGCCGGCTGCGGCTGCCCGATCGCCAGGGCGTGTTCTTCGCCTGCCATCTCCTCGCTAGCCGGCCTCGGCTCCGGTGCACCGGCCGGCGTCCCCTCCGACGCCATGGCCAGCGTTCCCTCCGGCGTCCCCTGCGGCGCCCCGTCCGGCGTCGCCTGCGGCGCCCCCTCCGGGGCGCCCCCCCCTCCGCCTCCCTCCACCTCCATCCGCTCGACCACGTTGGCTCGCGGTGGGGTGTCCCCACCGATCTCCACAACCTTCCGGTCGTCCACCGCCATCTCCACCCGGCCATCCGGGTCGTGCCCCTCCTCCATCGCCGACACGACGACCGTCACCGCCGGCTCCAGGCCCGCCGGCATCTCCGGCCAGGCCTGCTCCGCGGCGGCCCCCAGTCCGGCGAGCATTTTGGAGCCGTCAAAATACATCGTCCAATGCGAGTATGTACTGTACTCCCGAGGGAGTTCGGCTTCCGTCCATTCCGCGACGAAATCAGCCAAAACCTGAGATTTAATAGCTCGGCGTGGTCGATATATGATTTCGAAGGGAAGGAGTTCGATAGCCCATTTGGCTATACGGCCGGTGGCATCTCGATTGTTGATTATGTCGTTCAGTGGTACTTTGGAGGCCACTGTGACCGAGCACTCTTGAAAATAGTGGCGGAGCTTTCGGGATGCCATGAAAACTACATAAGCGATCTTCTGATAGTGCGGGTACCTTGTTTTACACGGAGTGAGCACTTCGGATACGTAGTAGACAGGTTTCTGCACCCGGAGCTTGTGACCCTCTGTCTCTCGTTCAACGACGAGAACCACGCTGACGACCTGATTCGTGGCCGAGATATATAGCAGCATTGGCTCGCCCGTACTGGGTGCTGTTAAGATTGGATTACTGGCCAGTAAAGTTTTTATTTCCTCAAGTGATGCCGCCGCATCACTGGTCCACTCGAAGTGATTCGTCCATTTGAGCAATTTATAGAGCGGTAAGGCTTTTTCTCCGAGGCGTGAGATGAAGCGGCTTAGGGCTGCAACGCAGCCGGCCAGTTTCTGGACGTGCGCTAGCTCAGTGGGGGTCGCCAGCTCGGACAATGCCCGTATTTTCGCTGGGTTGGCCTCTATTCCTCTATGGGAAACAATGAATCCGAGCAGCTTACCGGCTGGTACTCCGAAGACGCATTTTTCCGGATTAAGCCGTATATCGTAGGTCCAAAGACTATTGAAGGTTTGTCGGAGATCGTCCACCAACTGGCTGACGTGTTTGGTCTTAATGACCACGTCGTCCACATATGCCTCAACCGTTTTGCCGATTTGTTTTTCCAAACATGTTTGAATCATGCGCTGGTATGTAGCCCCTGCGTTCTTTAACCCGAAGGGCATTGTGTTGAAACAGAATGGACCATAAGGAGTGATGAATGCTGTGGCCGCCTGGTCGGATTCCTTCATCTTGATTTGGTGGTATCCGGAGTAAGCGTCAAGAAAATACAGCGAGTCATGCCCGGCGGCGGCGTCTATGATCTGATCTATGCGGGGCAAGGGAAAAGGATCTTTAGGGCAAGCCTTGTTTAAATCCTTGAAATCGACACACAACCGCCAGGATTTATCCTTCTTGGGTACCATGACTAAATTAGCCAACCACTCGGGATGTTTGATGTCTCGGATGAATTCGGCTTCGAGCAACTTTGCCAGTTCCTCGCCCATAGCTTGACGCTTGGGTTCGGAAAACCGACGGAGAGTCTGCTTGACTGGCTTGAAACCTTTAATTATATTCAGGCTGTGCTCGGCTAATCTGCGCGGGATCCCTGGCATGTCTGACGGGTGCCAGGCGAAGATATCCCAGTTCGCACGCAAAAAGTTGCGCAACTCTTCATCGCCCGCGGGGTCCAGCTGAGCTCCAATGGATGCCGTCTTGTTGGGATCAGTTGGGTGTACTTGGAATTTGATGATCTTATCCGCTGGTTTAAAGGACGTGGATTTGGGCCTCTTGTCGAGGATCACATCGTCCTTATCCACCGTTGAGCGGAGCGCGATCAGTTCTTCGGCTGCGAGGGCTTCAGACAGTGCTTCAAGGGCGAGTGAGGCCGTTTTATTCTTGGCACGAAGGGCTCTGTCCGGATCACTTACTACTGTGATTACGCCGTTTGGCCCCGACATTTTAAGCTTCATGTACCCGTAGTGTGGGACGGCATGGAATCGTGCGAAGGCATCACGCCCTAATAAGGCGTGGTAGCCACTACGGAAGGGCACGATGTGGAAAAGCAGTTCTTTGGATCGGTAGTTCTCGGGATTTCCGAAGACCACATCAAGAGCAACTCGGCCGCTACAACGCGCCTCCCTTCCGGGGATGATTCCTCGAAAGGTGGTGTGACTTTGCTCGATGCGGGATCTGTCAAACTGCATTTTGTCCAAGGTGTCTTCGTAAATGAGGTTGAGCCCGCTACCGCCGTCCATTAATACTTTTTGGAGTCGGAATCCATCCACAATGGGATCCAGGACAAGGGCGGCAGCGGCTCGAGTAGGGCAGGACCTCGGCTGGTCTTGTTCACTAAAAGTGATCAGTGTATCTGTCCATGAGTCTGTCTCTGCCACATGGTGAATCTGAGCGAGCTCTCGAAGAGCTCTCTTCCTCTGAATTCTTCGAGGAATACGTTTCGTAGATTGTTAGAATCTCGGCGCAGTCATCAGAGGGCGTTGCCGGACTTTTACTTGAGTATGAGCCTCTGAGGATGACTTCGCCGCTCTTGGCGACTTGCCTGACCACCCAGCAAGCTCGAAGGCTGTGGGTTGGGTTTGCGTTGAGGAGGATGGAGTGTATGGGGCATGGTTTGTCCAGTAGTTCGTCAAGGACTGTTCTGGATCTTGGCAGAGGTTTCATCCTTTTTTCGGACGGCTCGTATTGAGTTGCCCGGTAAAGGTGTGAACGTTTTGCCCCAGCTCGGCTTGGTTCCTCTGTTCGGATTGACTCCGATTCCTCTAGCTGGGCTTGCCAAGCATACTCCATGGCGCAGTACTTGGACACAAGGTCTGATAAATCAGAGAAGTTTTGTATGTGATGGCGGGCAAGGGCGTTTAAGACGCCTTCATCTCGGCAGTTCTGTCGGAAAACCTCCAGAATTTCCTTGCTGCCATCATCTGTCATCTTGTTTTTGACAATAAGGAATCTAGCCCAAAAGTGGCGAACTGTCTCTCCGGGCTGTTGTTTTATGTACATTAGGTCCCAAATGCCGGGTCGTCCTGAATTATCTGGACAGTATTCGATGTGGGGGGTGGGTGGGATAAATTTTTTGATCCCAGCAGAGTGTGAATTTGGGGTTTGGACATCCCGGATAGGCATGGAATCCGATGCGCCGAGCCCTAGGTCCGGATAGTTGGCCGAGCTCGAGTGCGTGGGCTCAATGTTACATACTGAACCGGACTCCAGCTCTAAACCCTCTCCGGAGCAGAGTTCGGTTGCCGAGCTGTAAGGTTGCTGATCAGGAACTTGTACTCCATGTGCTTCCGGTTCCAGGGGGAGGGGCGAGCCCTCGGTCGGGCTTTCAATAGTGGCGATCAGGTGGGCGGCCGGAGGGGCGTGAATTTCCCTGTCATCGGTCTTAAGTCCGATCTGATCGTAGACCGAGGAGTGTCCATCGGCGATTCCCAAAGCTTGGATTCGATCTACTATCCCATTCAATAATGAGAGATCCGTCGGCTCCAAGTTCTGGTGGTTTGCGGGGTCAACCCGTAGTATGGCCGTGATGGGGGCGTCCGAATCTGACGGGCAATCATGTTCGGCCAAGGCTAGTATTCAACAGCCGAGCGTGGAGATTAGATCCGGGCTCGAGGCTGGATCCGCTGTGGTGGCCGTCCCAGTAGTGGGATTGGCCGTACTTGAAATCGATGCTTCGGGATTTGCGGGTCCTTCAGGCGAGGCCGAGGACCTCGTGAGGATAAGATCACCCCAGGAGTCGGCGACGAACTCTAAGTTGCCGAACCTGATCTCCTGGTCGGGGGTAAAACTGTCGACCCGGTCGAGGCGACCGGCCGGATTGGCGTGCAGCACGATGCTGCCAAACACGAAGAGCTGGCCGGGAACAAAGGTGTCCTCGCGGCTAGCGCTATTGCTGATGATTAGGCGAGCCATCGATCCTTGGTGACCCACGGCGGAGCTCTCAATGAAAGCACCAATGTCGGTACCAAAACCGGCAGATCTCGGGTAGGGGATCCGAACTATGGATCAAGGAGTTGATGATAACAGGGAACATAGAGACAACGATTTACCCAGGTTCGGGCCCTCTCGAAGAGGTAATACCCTACGTCCTGCTTGATTGTATTGATGTGATTGTATGAAGGTTACAGAGTTGATCTACCTCGAGATCGATTGGGCTAAACCCTAGGTAATGAATATCCTCCTCTATGGTCTAAGCCCTCTAGTTTATATAGACACCAGAGGGCCCTAGGGTTACATATGACAGTTACCATCGGGAGATAAGTATATCGGTTACGCCAATTATTACTTGGAGGAGACGCCAAGTCTTCGAAGGTTTCCTTCTGACACACGGGGTCGCCCACAGTCCGGCCTTCCATCGACGTGCAGAGAGCGGCCCACCAGCCCGGCCTACGAGAGATAAGCCGGCAGCCCGAGTACCCCCTAGTCCAGAACACCCTCATTCTCCTTTCCATTATTTGAAACCTATCACCGCATTTATTCCACCTAGCGCTATGTCCATGGCTTGCGCTCATGTATTGCATGAGAGTTGAAAATGCTAAAGCGCATTAGAAGTACGATCCAATTGCCTGGTTTAACACCGGGGTGCTCACAATTTATATATTTGTGGTGAAGATAGAGTCATGCCATGATTTATATGAGAAAGTGAGTAGGGACAATACTCGTTAAGGATCGTATATTTTGAAAGTTAATGATTATGCTTCTTATGTTCATGGATATTATTATGTTGATATTGTTAATTCATCGCTTCACAACTTGTATACCACAAAGAGATTACATAATAAACATGTTGGGTAGCATTCCACATGAAAAATTCTGTTTTTATCATTTACCTATTCGAGGACGAGCAGGAATTAAGCTTGGGGATGCTTGATACATCTCCAATGTATCTATAATTTTTGATTGCTCCATGCTATTATATAATCAATCTTGGATGTTTTATATGCAATCTTATGCAATTTTATATCATTTTTTGGGACTAACCTATTAACCTAGTGCCCAGTGCCAGTTGCTGTTTTTTGCTTGTTTTTGTCTTCTCAGAAAATCATTATCAAACGGAGTCCAAATGAAGAAAAAACTTTGGATTTTTTTTCTGGACCAGAAGAGACCCTAGAAGCTTCGGGAGAAGATCAGGGGAGCTACGAGGGAGCGACAAGCTCAGGGGGTGCGCCCCAGGGGGTAGGCGCGCCAACCAGGCTTGTGGGCCCCTCGTGGCACCTCTTGACCTAATTCCAGCACTATAAATTCCCAAATATTCCCAAACCAACAGGGAGCCAGATGAAAAAACTTTTCCGCTGCCGCAAGCTTCTGTTCTTCCTCGATCCCATCTAGAGGCCTTTTCCGGCACTCTGCCGGAGGGGGAATCGATCACAGAGGGCTTCTACATCAACCTTGCTGCTCTTCCGATGATGTGTGAGTAGTTCACCACCGACCTACGGGTCCATAGTTAGTAGCTAGATGGCTTCTTCTCTCTCTTTGATCTTCCATACAATGTTCTCCTCGATGTTCTTGGAGTTCTTTCCGATGTAATCTTCTTTTGCGGTGTGTTTGTTGGGATCTGATGAATTGTGGGTTTATGATCAGATTATTCATGAGAAATATTTGAGTCTTCTCTAAACTCTTTTATGCATGATTGTTATAGCTTTGTATTTTGCTCCGATCTATCGGTTTAGTTTGGCCTAGTAGATTGATTTATCTTGCAATGGGAGAGGTGCTTTGTGATGCGTTCAATCTTGCGGTGTTCTATATCCCAGTGACAAAGTAGGGGACAAGACACGTATTTGTATTGTTGCCATTAAGGATAAAACGATGGGGTTCATTCATATTGCTTGAGTTTACTTTGTCTACATCATGTCATCTTGCTTAAGGCGTTACTCTGTTTTATACTTAATACTCTAGATGCATGCTGGATAGCGGTCGATGAGTGGAGTAATAGTAGTAGATGAAGGCAGGAGTCGGTCTACTTGTCTCGGACGTGATGCCTATATACATGATCATTGCCTTGAATATCGTCATAACTATGCGCTTTTCTATCAATTGCCGAACAGTAATTTGTCTACCCACCGTATGTTCTGCGCTCGAGAGAGAAGCCTCTAGTAAAAACTATGGCCCCCGGGTCATTTATCATTATTATATAAACAAAAACCCTAAAAAAATACTTTGCTGTAATTTATTTACTTTCATTTTATTTTGCGTTTTACTTTATCAATTATCTACCACTACGAGATTTAATCCTTGCAACTAATCGCCGAGGGGATTGACAACCCCCTTGTTCGCGTTGGGTGGAAGTATTGGCTTTTGTGTGTGCAGGTGCTGCTAAAGAGGTTTTGCTTGGTTCTCCTACTGGATTGATAACCTTGGTTCTTAACTAAGGGAAATACTTATCTCTACTATACTGCATCATCCTCTCCTCTTCGAGGAAATCCCAACGCAGCTCACAAGTAGCATCCACCGAGACCGGCTCATTCGTGTACACCACCGAGAGGTCCTTCCCCCTCACGTGGGTGTCCACTATGTGACGTGTGGTGAACTGCCGCCCGTCGTCATCGTCAGCCGCTGGGAGCGCAATTGGAGCCGCTAGATATCCTCTCTGTATGTGTCGTCGTGGGTATGCTTATTGTGTCGTGGGGCGCGAGAGATGAAGGTATATGGCCGCGGGAATAAATGAGGGTCGGGTGGCCGGGATTCTCGGCACGTCCGCATGGCAGTTTTTGCCGCACGTAACTACATCATGGCGCTGCGTCTGGTGCAACAGCATGCATATGGCACCCCGAACATACGTGATCATGCGCCGGCACGAAACACTGGCAGAGCGCATGGAGGGATGCTGGCAGAGCGCACGGAGGGACGCGAGCAGAGCGCGCCGCGGCCGCCCCAACCGCGAGCAACCACAACATAGAGCAGTTGAACACGCAGGGAATGGCCGTCTACAAGCCGGCCGGCAGTTGTGAGCCGGCGGCGTGATGTGAAACTACGTCGCGTTCCACATCACACAATGGGCGAACAATCATTCGCGACGCTGCGTAGAGAGCGGCTGTGTGCTAGGTAATTAAATCGCAAACGTTTTTTTATTAACCGTATGTGTACATGTCATTTCATCCTCCTCTCGCATGTCTTGTCACCGCGCTGCCGCAGAAGGCTTCGAGCGCAAACTTGAGCACCGCACAGGCGTTTTTTTGGCCAAACGTTAGCTCGAAGAGGCACCAATGAATTGTCGGTGAGCCCATTCCTGCGCAACCGTGCAGGTTCCCACGCGCAACCGTGCAGGCTTCCCGCCCGACTCGGCGAAATCCCCCAAAACCCCAATGCTTACCGGCCTACTATATAAACCGTCATGGCCGGCGAGTCGGCATCGCATTTTCTCTTCCCTCCCCGTAGCGTATCTCATCTGTTTCTCCCATAATCGCCAATGGCACCGGTCCGTCGTCGTTGCTCAGCCATTCCGCCGTCATCAGAGGACAGCTCCAGCTGGGAGGCTACACCGCGGCGGCGGCGCAATCCTCGATGGCATGTACTGTGCGTGGCATCCCTGTTGGGTGTGCGCACAACACCCGCCACATGCTCCACCGCCGCTGTCCGACGGCAGTTGTTGCCGGCCGCCATTGCCACCACCCCATCATCGGCCGCCGTGGCCGCCACACCACCGTCGGCCGCCAGGGCCATCGCCCGTTCCGCCACCGCGTCCCGAAGGCGGGTGGTCCCCGTCATGGCTGCCACCCCACCGTTAGCCGCGTGGCCATCACCCGCTCCGCCACCGCAGCACGAAGGCGGGAGGTGGCCGCCGCCCCACCGTCGACCGCCGGGGTCATCACCCGCTCTGCCACCGCGGCCCGAAGGCGGGAGGTGGAGGCCCGCATGTGCCTTGATACGTCTCCAACGTATCTATAATTCTTGATTGTTCCATGCTGTTATATTATCAATCTTGGATGTTTTTATATACATTTACAATAATTATATATCATTTTTTGGGACTAACCTATTAACTTAGTGCCCAGTGCCAGTTGATGTTTTCTGCCTGTTTTTGGTTTTACAGAATATCAATACCAAACGAAGTCCAAATGCAACGAAACTTTTTGGAGATTTTTTTCTGGGCAAGATAAACACTAGAAACTTCGGGAGGAGGCCAGAAGACCTTGGAGGTGGCCACAAGCCACCAGGGCGCGCCTGATGCGGGGGCAGGCGCGCCCTGGTGCCTCGTGGGCCCACCTCTGGCTATTTTGACCTAATTCCACCACTATAAATTCCCAAAAAATTGGGAAACCAACGAGGGAGTCCACAAAATACTTTTTCCGCCGCTGCAAGCTTCTGTTCTCGAGAGATCCCATCTGGAGGCCTTTTCTGGTACTCCGCCGGAGGGGGAATCGATCACGGAGGGGCTCTACATCAACCTTGCTGCCTCTCCGATGATGCGTGAGTAGTTTACCACAGACCTTCGGGTCCATAGTTAGTACCTAGATGGCTTCTTCTCTCTTTTTGATCTTCAATACAATGTTCTCCTCGATGTTCTTGGAGTTCTATCCGTTGTAATCACTTTTTGCGGTGTGTTTGTTGGGATCCGATGAATTGTGAGTTTATGATAAGATTATCCATGAATATTATTTGAGTCTTCTCTGATCTCTTTTATGCATGATTATTATAGCTTCGTATTTCTTCTCCGATCTATTGATTTAGTTTGGCTAACTAGATTGATTTATCTTGCCATGGGAAGAGGTGCTTTGTAATGGGTTCGATCTTGTGGTGCTCAATCGCAGTGACAGAAAGGGACATGCCACGTATGTATCATTGCTATTAAGGGTAAAAAGATGGGGTTTATTCATGCGTGAGTTTACTTTGTCTACATCATGTCATCTTGCTTAAGGCGTTACTCCGTTCTTTATGGACTTAATACACTAGATGCATGCTGGATAGCGGTCGATGTGTGGAGTAATAGTAGTAGATGCAGGCAGGAGTCGGTCTACTTGTTCTGGACGTGATGCCTATATACATGATCATTGCCTTGGATATCGTCATGATTATTTGCTTTTCTATCAATTGCCCAACAGTAATTTGTTCACCCACCGTATGCTATTTCTATGAGAGAAGACTCTAGTGAAAACTATGGCCCCCGGGTCTACTTCTATAAATTACTAAAACCCTAAAAATAGTTGCTGCACTTTTTCTTTATTTATTTTATTTTGTATTTTTGTTTCAATCTATCTATCTATCACTTACAATTTAATCTTGCAATTAACCGCCGAGGGATTGACAACCCCTTGTTTGCGTTGGGTGCAAGGATTTGTTGTTTTGTGTGCAGGTGCTGCTAACGAGGTGTTGCGTGATTCTCCTACAGGATTGATAACCTTGGTTTCATAACTGAGGGAAATACTTATCTCTACTGTACTGTATCTCTCTTCCTCTTCAGGGAAAAACCAACGCAGATCACAAGTAGCATGCCTCAGCGACCTTGCCACACACTACATCGAATTCCTGCGGGAGGAGGAGGAGTGCCTGGTCAAGCACGCAAAGAGTCTTACCGCCGCCATGGCCGCCGCAGAAGCCGCCGCAGTGGCGCGGAATGCTGAGGTCTACGAGGAGTCCCACCGCTTCGAGAGGGATCGTCTTGGGCGGCAGAGGGCGTTCGAGCTGGGCGTCGCTAAAGGTGCAGCAGCGGCAGGCTCCGGATTCCACTTTCCAGCTTACTGAGCGTGCTCGGCAGAGGAGAGGCTGCTGGAAGTAGTACAATGCCCCTCCGTAGTAGTAGTATTTAGGGGCTATTTTGTTCAGTTCATCTGACTATAGATATGGTTGAACTGTACTACGTACTTAAAATTAGCTAGTATATATAGTTGAACTAGCTATTTCAGTACGTGGTTGGCAACAATTGGGGAAAAGTTTGTTCGGTTCAGCTGTCGACTTGAACTGTTTGTATAAAGAATGAATGCTTAATCTATGAATGAAATCTATGCTTACTGAATTTCATTTGCAAAAATTAGACAGTACTAGTGATTTTTAGCTGCAAAATTTAACAAATGGCAATGTTTTTTTAGGATCACAAATGGTAGTGTTACAAGGTTGACAAATGGCAATCTTACTAGATTGACAAATGCCAATTTTTCCAATTTGACAAATGGCAATATAGCCAATATGACAGATGCAAATCTTACCAAATTGTTTGCACGTGGTTGCACATGGGTCATCATGCAAAATCGTTTGCGATGAAGAGATGCACAAAACCTGCGCGCCACATTTTCCCTTGGCTTAGCGGTGAAGGAACTTAGCTCTCGCTTTGCATATGGGTGTTCAATTAGAAACGTTTGTGATGAGTGTTTTATTCAGACAAAAACATTGATGTTTTTTATATTTTTTTTACTTTGGTAAGTCTGTACATTCAGATAAAAATGCTAAGTTGATCAAAACCATAGATTTCATTCAGTCACACTGTGATTTTACATTCATACGATCGAGATACTGTAACACCCCAAAAAAATTAACCATATTTTTATTAAGTAAAATTTGGCCAGAAATATATTTTTTGAATTATACTAGGTCTTTTATTAATTTCAGAATCTTTTCTATTCAATTTTCCAAAATTCTTCCCTCCATATAGAAATTTTTGTAAAATATTATGGGCTTTGGTAGTTTTCTTAAATCATTTCAATTATATTTTAAATAACAGTAGGAATTATTTTCATAATAAAATTTTGCCCAAGATAATCATTTTAATAGCATTTTTAATAATTGAAATGCTTCTGTTGCACTACAACTATTTTAAATAATTCTTTTAAAATTCCATAAAAAATTATGAGGGGTCATGTGATGCCTATAGATCACTTTTATGCAAAAACCCAACTTCGTCTTTTGAAAATTTTGAGCAAAACATCCTCTTTTCAATTCTGTCCCATTTTAGAGTTATAACTACAACCCTAATTTTCCTTGCTCCAAAAATTCTGAAATTTTTCCCACTTATAGTCCTTCCAACCAAATTCTTAAGTCCAGAATATCAACCACATTTTCTTCTTGTAATACCTCCAAGTAAATCCTCCAAGTTTCTGTCTAGAACAGAATTCTAACAAAACTTGTACTTGCAAGTTTTCATTTTTGTCAAACTAACCCCACCACCATCCTTATCATCTAAGGAGACACCATCCTGGCAATTTTCACACCCAACAGAGATCCCTGGCTAGCCCTAGCATTTCATCAAGCACATTGTGTGCATGGCAGAATTCTGCAACCTCCTTGAACTACATTGGGCATTTGCCCTTCTGGCCAAACCAGCATGTCCATCATCTCTATAACCTCCAGTGGCACCACCCTGCCAAAATTGAGCTCAGTTGGAGCAGCCTAACGTGCCCTGGCATTTGGCCGAGCACACTGCCGCGCTCCTGCTGCTGCCCTCGCTCGTCCTGGTCCTCGTCTGGATCAACATAACACCCTATAACCTCGCCGACATCCTTCCTCGTCCTCTAGCGCCGGCCAGCCGCCGTCTAGCGCCGCCACCGACCTCCACCTGTCGCTGTCACGCACCGCCCGAGCCACCTGGAGGCCCGCCGATCTAACCAGCTCGCCGGGGACTTAAATGATGACCGCCGCCCCCTCACCGACCTCTCCACCGTCCTCACTGGCCACAGCTGCTTTTCCGGCACCATTAATGGCCGCCCGCCGTCGTGCCTTCTACGAGAAGCCACGAAACCGCCTCTTCGCTGCTATAAAAAGCCACCGCAGGCACCTACCCGCCACCAGGACTTCTCCACTCCTCTCTATAAGCCCCCTCGAGCAACCACGCGGCCAGAAACGGCCGTCTTCCTCCTCTCCGGCAACTACGGCCGCCGTCGCCTTCTTGATGATTCCGGCGAAACCACAGCCCCCCCTCCTCAAATCTCTTCACCAATAACTCCCTCCTGATCCCACAAATCCGTTCCAGTTCTCAATTTAGCTCAAGATAGCCCATGGGAAAAAGCCCTCTTTCAATTCTGCCGGAGTTCTTTGGGTGACCTCGTCGCCGGCGACTCCGCCCACCTTGGCGACCGTAGAGGGTACCCAGAGGACCGCCTCGGAGCCCTGGTCTCGCCCATGTGCTCGGAATTCCATGGGGAGCCGCCGTTCGGCAGCGAGCATCGTCGGAGTTCCACCTCTGTTCTGCCGGAGAGAGAGGCGCGCGTGCGGCGACTGGTCAAACCTGACCAGTGGGCCCGCGGGGCCCACGATCAGTGACCCAGGGCTCATACCAATTCGTCCTAAGTGAACACGTATTTCACTAAGTACGTTTCGTATTCTGGAAGGCGTATTTCCACGAGCACGCCTTCGACGTCGTCAGCCTCCCGCGCGACTGAGTGACTAGGCCCGGCCCAGTGACGCCAAGTGGCTAAACCGCGCTCAGGGCACGCCCCTGCTCTTTTTTCTTTTCTTTTCCAGCAAACTTTCAAATAATTCCACAGTAGTCATTTCTACACCAAAATTGATGATTCAAATTTCCACATGCTCACAAATTCATTCTCTATTAATCCAGATATGGTGAACATTTTTTCTAGGCTTTGTTTCTGTAGGATCTATTAAATAGCCTATTTCTTTATTTATTCCAGCTTAGAAACTCTCTAGCAAAATCATATGAACTCCAAATAACTTGATTCTTTTTCTGAAATTCATAATGTTTCATCTAGTTTATTTTAGTATTTATTTCAAAATTTTCCAAACAACTTTTTAGCACTGTTTTAGCTCTATGTGGTAATTTCAATATTTTTGAAAATAGGAAAAGGGGGGAAGATAAAATTTGCAAAGTGTTGGAGTGCACCCCAATCTTTCTGCATGCTCAAGGCAAGCATCTTGAACACTTGATATGGTGAATGCATGGTAGTTTGTTTACAAGAATAATTGAATTATGGGTAGGATGGATTCGAGTAAAATTTGCATATTGCTAGCTATGCATGCATGATCCCTGGTTAATATTATATCTTCATGAGGTGGGAGTGAGCATGGTTATTTTCACATGTCACATATGCCTGTGCTGGTCTGGACTAATCTGCAGGAAGTATCAGTCACGAGAAAAGTGACCTTGAGACTGTAATCTCGTTGTGATGAGAATGATCAGTGTGGGCATGTTGGGACATGCCAGGTGGTGACCCTGTTGGGTACTACCGAGATAATATGTTGTGCTAACCACTGCAGGAAATCTTAACCTCCTGAGTCAACCGTAGATCGAGTCTTGTTCCGGTAATCCCAAACTTGTTTCGTGCTGCCACTTGTCCCTGCCGCAGGTAGGGTACGGTTCAGTAAGTTGTTAACCCCTTTCCCGCGCACACCGTACAGAGAGGCCATAGTGAAAGATACCATCTGATCACTGGTAGGCATGTCACTTGGTCCGGGGGCATGAATGGCCGGTCTGGGACCGAAGCTAAATGTTCATGCTATTGGAGGCCGTTGTATGAGGCCTTCCCACTTAGAGTTTTACTTTATCGCTGCTTTGGGTGATTCCTGGCCCGGGAAAAATTAAGGCTGGTGCGTCTGGGTTAGGTGTGTTTTCAACCCAAAGGCCGTAATGGGAATTAGTTAGCGTCTCGGTGTTGACTAAAGAAATCCCTTACTTGTGGGTAAAGAGTACACCCTCTGCAGACTTATACCTATTCGAATAGCCGTGTCCGTGGTTAAGGACTACAGTCTGGGTTGGTCAAGTGTCGGTATTAGTGTCGGTCTCTGGAGGAAATAAATAAATTGATCATGGTTTAATTTTGCAGGATAATTATTGCCACTCCTGATGCTATCATGAATATTATTGCTGTCATGAATATTATTGTTAACATGAATATTATTGTGGACTAACCTTTTCTTTTATGTGCATTTCTGAGTACCTCATGGGATGGCTAGACTACCCAGATACTCAGTTTTATTTTCTTTCTGAATATCTCTTGGGATGACTGGACTACCTGAGATATTCATTTTCTTTTCTGGGTATCTCAAGGGATGGCTAGACTACCCGGATACTCAGTTTTATTTTCTTTCTGAATATCTCTTGGGATGGCTGGACTACCCGAGATATTCATTTTCTTTTCTGGGTATCTCATGGGATGGCTAGACTACCCGGATACTCAGTTTTATTTTCTTTCTGAATATCTCTTGGGATGGCTGGACTACCCGAGATATTCATTTTCTTTTCTGGGTATCCCATGGGATGGCTAGACTACCCAGATACTCAGTTTTGTTTTCTTTCTGAATATCTCTTGGGATGGCTGGGCTACCTGAGATATTCATTTTCTTTTCTGGGTATCTCATGGGATGGCTAGACTACCCGGATACTCATTTATTTTCAAGACCTCTCGAGGCGTCGCTTTTAGACACCCGTTTGGCATTTCTTTTGGATTCTCGGGCGGTCCTGTCTCGCCCGATTCTCCACTTTTATATATATTTTTGGATTCTCGGGCGGTCCTGTCTCGCCCGATTCTCCATTAACTTTCTTTGTTTGCCACTAAAATTTTATATTTATTCTTCTGCACCGTATTAATACTTATCATGCCATGCTTTAAATTCAGTCAGCATATGCATATAATTTAGTTCATCATGATCATATGCCCTCTGCTGCATTCGGTATATCTTTTGTTCCTGATGTTTGCAAGTACATTCAAACGTACTCACTGGCTTGTCCCTGGCTATTTAATTGGCCAGGTCAGGATCTCAATGAGGAGTACCACAACGACGTCCATGCAGACTAGGAGCCTAAGATAGCAGCCACGCGAGATAGGAATTATCCAGGTCAGCCGTTCCTGTGGGAATGGAGCCCCACCGACATTGGAGAACCACGAGTCGCTTCCATCACCCATCCCTAGAAATCATTGTTGTATCATTAGACCTTTTATGGTTTTGTATCCAATTCTTGTAATAGCTTGGTAAATCTGTAACAAGGACGTGTCCACCAGTAACAGTAATCCTGGGCTGGTGACGACACGAGGGGTTAATTTCTGGGATATTGTGTCTCGGAAATCCGGCCGCGACTGCCTTGGTATCAGAGCCAGACTAACCACTGGCTAATCCTATCTTAGCCTGGTCATTATCCTTAGGTTTCTACACCGTCCAAATCTTTTCCTGTCCGTAGCCAAATCCATCTCCTCCGATAGCTTGCATAGTGGCCAGCCGACATCTTTGGACAGTCGGTGCCCAACCTATCAGTCTGCCCATAGGCCGTGTGCCTGTGGCCGGCACTTGAGTTGTCCCATCCACAAGCGTGCGATGGAAGACTCTGCTGGCTTATAAAGAAGCCTTGCCCCAACTCAGCACATCACAGCCCTGACACTCAGTTCGATATCCAACCACCAAGATGCCTGGCCCCATTGTTCACAACGAGACCACCGCAACCGAGCTTGGAGGCTTTGTAGCCATCCTCTCCAATCTCACCCATCGTGCTTTTGGCATAGAGGAGCCGCCTGAGTATGTTGTGTACCAGGAGCACACGAGTGATGCCATCCACCACTTCTGGGCCACGATGCACATCTACGGGAGGGGCACCACATCGGAACGCCCCTACCGGTTCACCGGGAGGACGACCTCCGATGAGCCCCAAGCCATCCAACTTGCAGCTCGAGAGGCTGTAGTTCATCTTCGGCATTTGTCACCGAGGGTTAACATCCGTCGTTTCTACTACTACCCTAGCCGTGAAGGCTATGGTAGCCCGACCCAGGTCGCCAACGGGGACCATGAGACGGATCCTGCCCTGGTGCATCTGGTGCACTACCTGAGAGCGCAAGAGGCACTGTTCGATCAGGTCACCCTTGATCTGATTGCGACCCACAGGACGCTCACTCTCCTGACCCCGGTGAGAAGTGAAGCCGCACCCGCCACCGACACCCCGATAGTGTTGCTTGGGAGGCCAGTTGAGCCCCCAAGATCTGCCCCTGTTATCTACCCGGGCAATGCCTTTGCCTCCCCCGAGGAACTCCGTCGTCTCTTGGAGACCTACTCCAACGGGATGGTGACCTCGACACCCCGCGAAGGGCACCACCGCTACCCCAGCCCTGTAGCTCCCCATCCGACCCCGGTCAGCTCCGACACTGAAGCTCATGGGGAAGCCTCGACATCCACAAGACGTGCCCGGCTAGATGTCAACAAGGTGGACTGAGTCCACCAGAATTGTTGTCCAGCCTTGGTGGCCCTATTGCTTTGTATTTTTGTAGTAGCCGTAGTAAGTTTGTAAATTACTTGTGTGCCAATAGTAGTATGCGTGATCTGGCATAAATTGTTCACGAGTGGTGGCAGAGTAAATTTTAGATGTGACTGCTGACCCCCCTAACCGACATGCACAGTAATACGTCACGTTCCTTTTGAGGATTGAAGTCTGAGACTTTTGACTCAGACAACCCTACGCCGGAGCCGATACACAAGTCGTACGGGCGCCGCCTCATGTTCCCTAACCCAAGCACTCTATAAGAGGCCCCTTCCATATCCAACGCCAGCAAACAGCAGTCGTGAGCACCGCATCCATCACCCTTGTGCACTACGTTCATAACCAACCTCTCAAATGTCTCACCTCGGAGCCTACCTGAGAATTCCGGATGCAAGCCCTGGTAGTTTTGCTAGGGTTTTGTGGGATTTCACCTGCAACACCCTTGGCTCCACCCACCCACCCCAGTTGAGCTGTTCAAGTTGAGGATCACTCCCAGTTCCTCGAAATATTGGGCAGTTGTGCACATTCCACCGGAGGACCCAAACCAAGACCCTCCGTATATTGTATTCATCGGGAAATCCATGCCAACTCCAGGCATGGCCATAGAAATTGCTGCTTATGAAGCAATCACCCGTCTTTGATTCATGGTGCCTTGTGCCAGCGAAAGGGGGTATTATTACTTTCCGAGCCGCGCAGCACCCGGAGCAGAATCAACATTCCCCTGCAGAGAAATAGAGAGCGATCCAGTACTAGCCAACCTTGTTCAATATGTCATCACTCAGGAGCGTTTGACTCAGCAACTGATGGATTACCTTCAAATTCTTGCTGTTCTAAATCCTCGGATCGCCATTGGCGGACCACCTTTGCCAACTCAGGAGGGGCATGTTCTTCGTCTGCTTCCTCCACTTCCTCCGGAAGAAGAAGAAGAAGAATGTGCTCCAGCACCAGGAACCCATCTGCAAGACCCCGTAGATCTTACCTTCGAGCCGTAGACGGTCATGAGTAGGGTTGTTGCTGTGTTTAGCACTTATTTTCATGGTGCAATCTTTGCGATTTATTTTACGGCATATGTCATAAGTGCATTGCTAGGATTGCATTCTGCATGTGATTGTTTGTCGTGATATGCATTTAATTCTTCCGCCCTTAACAAATCTCGAGGACGAGATTTTCTTAAGGGGGGTAGAGTTTGTAACACCCCAAAAAAATTAACCGTATTTTTATTAAGTAAAATTTGGCCAGAAATAATTTTTTTGAATTATACTAGGTCTTTTATTAATTTCAGAATCTTTTCTATTCAATTTTCCAAAATTCTTCCCTCCATATAGAAATTTTTGTAAAATATTATGGGCTTTGGTAGTTTTCTTAAATCATTTCATTTATATTTTAAATAACAGTAGGAATTATTTTAATAATAAAATTTTGCCCAAGATAATCATTTTAATAGCATTTTTAATAATTGAAATGCTTCTGTTGCACTACAACTATTTTAAATAATTCTTTTAAAATTCCACAAAATATTATGAGGGGTCATGTGATGCCTATAGATCACTTTTATGCAAAAACCCAACTTGGTCTTTTGAAAATTTTGAGCAAAACATCCTCTTTTCAATTCTGTCCCATTTTAGAGTTATAACTACAACCCTAATTTTCCTTGCTCCAAAAATTCTGAAATTTTTCCCACTTATAGACCTTCCAACCAAACTCTTAAGTCCAGAAGATCAACCACATTTTCTTCTTGTAATACCTCCAAATAAATCCTCCAAGTTTCTGTTCAGAACA
Source organism: Elymus sibiricus (assembly GCA_039707655.1). Lineage (NCBI taxonomy): Eukaryota > Viridiplantae > Streptophyta > Magnoliopsida > Poales > Poaceae > Elymus > Elymus sibiricus. The sequence continues at coordinate 307,696,305 of CM077672.1, forward strand.
GAATTCTAACAAAACTTGCACTTGCAAGTTTTCATTTTTGTCAAACTAACCCCACCACCATCCTTACCATCTAAGAAGACACCATCCTAGCAATTTTCAGACACAACAGAGATCCCTGGCTAGCCCTAGCATTTCATCAAGCACATTGTGTGCATGGCAGAATTCTGCAACCTCCTTGAACTACATTGGGCATTTGCCCTTCTGGCCAAACCAGCATGTCCATCATCTCTATAACCTCCAGTAGCACCACCCTGCCAAAATTGAGCTCAGTTGGAGCAGCCTAACGTGCCCTGGCATTTGGCCGAGCAAACTACGCGCGTGCACTGGGCGTGGCCAGAGCGCCCGAGCTGCAGCTGCTAGCACCCAAGCACTGCCGCGCTCCTGCTGCTGCCCTCGCTCGTCCTGGTCCTCGTCTGGATCAACATAACACCCTATAACCTCGCCGACATCCTTCCTCGTCCTCTAGCGCCGGCCAGCCACCGTCTAGCACCGCCACCGACCTCCACCCATCGCTGTCACGCACCGCCCGAGCCACCTGGAGGCCCTATGATCCAACCAACTCGCCGGGGATTAAATGATGACCGCCGCCCCCTCACCGACCTCTCCACCGTCCTCACCGGCCACATCTGCCTTTCCGGCGCCATTAACGGCCGTCCGCCGTCGTGCCTTCTACGGGAAGCCACGAAGCCGCCTCTTCCCTGCTATAAAAAGCCACCGCAGGCACCTACCCGCCACCAGGACTTCTCCACTCCTCTCTATAAGGCCCCTCGAGCAACCACGCGGCCAGAAACGGCCGCCTTCCTCCTCTTCGGCAACTACGGCCGCCGTCACCTTCTTGATGATTCCGGCGAAACCACAGCCCCCCCTCCTCAAATCTCTTCACCAATAACTCCCTCCTGATCCCACAAATCCATTCCAATTCTCAATTTAGCTCAAGATAGCCCATGGGCAAAAGCCCTCTTTCGATTCCGCCGGAGTTCTTCGGGTGACCTCGCCGCCGGCGACTCCGCCCACCTCGGCGACCATGGACGGTACCCAGAGGACCGCCTTGGAGCCCTGGTCTCGCCCGTGTGCTCGGAATTCTGCGGGGAGCCGCCGTTCGCTGGCGAGCATCGCCGGAGTTCCGCCTCTGTTCTACCGGAGAGAGAGGCGTGCGCGCGGCGACTGGTCAAACTTGACCAGTGGGCCCGCGGGGCCCACGCTCAGTGACCCAGGGCTCATACCAATTCGTCCTAAGTGAACACGTATTTCACTAAGTACGTTTCGTCCTCTGGAAGGCGTATTTCCACGAGCACGCCTTCGACGTCGCCAGCCTCCCGCGCGACCGAGTGACTAGGCCCGGCCCAGTGACGCCAAGCGGCTAAACCGCGCTCAGGGCGCGCCCCTGCTCTTTTTTCTTTTCTTTTCCAACAAACTTTCAAATAATTCCACAGTAGTCATTTCTACAACAAAATTGATGATTCAAATTGTCGCATGCTCACAAATTCATTCTCTATTAATCTAGATATGGTGAACATTTTTTCTAGGCTTTGTTTCTGTAGGATCTATTAAATAGCCTATTTCTTTATTTATTCCAGCTTAGAAACTCTCTAGCAAAATCATATGAACTCCAAATAACTTGATTCTTTTTCTGAAATTCATAATTTTTCATCTAGTTTATTTTAGTATTTATTTCAAAATTTTCCAAACAACTTTTTAGCTCTGTTTTAGCTCTATGTGGTAATTTCAATATTTTTGAAAATAGGAAATGGAGGGAAGATAAAATTTTCAAAGTGTTGGAGTGCACCCCATCTTTTTGCATGCTCAAGGCAAGCATCTTGAACACTTGATATGGTGAATGCATGGTAGTTTGTTTGCAAGAATAATTGAATTATGGGTAGGATGGATTCGAGTAAAATTTGCATATTGCTAGCTTTGCATGCATGATCCCTGGTTAATATTATATCTTCATGTGGTGGGAGTGAGCATTGTTATTTGCACATGTCACATATACCTGTGCTAGTCTGGTCTAATATATAGGAAGTATCTGTCACGAGAAAAGTGACCGTGAGACTGAAATCTCGTTGTGACGAGAATGATCAGTGTGGGCATGTTGGGACATGCCAGGTGGTGACCCTGTTGGGTACTACTGAGAGAATATGTTGCGCTAACCACTGCAGGAAATCTTAACCTCCTGAGTTGACCGTAGATCGAGTCTTGTTCCGGTAACCCCATACTTGTTTCGTGCTGCCACTTGTCCCTGCCGCAGGTAGGGTACGATTCAGTAAGTTGTTAACCCCTTTCCTGCACACACCGTACAGAGAGGCCATAGTGAAAGATACCATCTGATCACTGGTAGGCATGTCACTTGGTCCGAGGGCATGAATGGCCGGTCTGGGACCGAAGCTAAATGTTCATGCTATTGGAGGCCGTTGTATGAGGCCTTCCCACTTAGAGTTTTACTTTATCGCTGCTTTGGGTGATTCCTGGCCCAGGAAAAATTAAGGCTGGTGCGTGCGGGTTAGGTGTGTTTTCAACCCAAAGGCCGTAATGGGAATTAGTCAGCGTCTCGGTGTTGACTAAAGAAATCCCTTACTTGTAGGTAAAGAGTACACCCTCTGCAGAGTTATACCTATTCGAATAGCCGTGTCCGCGGTTAAGGACTACAGTCTGGGTTGGTCAAGTGTCGGTCTTAGTGTCGGTCTCCGGAGGAAATAAATAAATTGATCATGGTTCAATTTTGCAGGATAATTATTACCACTCCTGATGCTATCATGAATATTATTGTTGTCATGAATATTATTGTTAACATGAATATTATTGTGGACTAACCTTTTCTTTTATGTGCATTTCTGAGTACCTCATGGGATGGCTAGACTACCCAGATACTCAGTTTTATTTTCTTTCTGAATATCTCTTGGGATGACTGGACTACCCGAGATATTCATTTTCTTTTCTGGGTATCTCAAGGGATGGCTAGACTACCCGGATACTCAGCTTTATTTTCTTTCTGAATATCTCTTGGGATGGCTGGACTACCCGAGATATTCATTTTCTTTTCTGGGTATCTCATGGGATGGCTAGACTACCCGAATACTCAGTTTTATTTTCTTTCTGAATATCTCTTGGGATGGCTGGACTACCCGAAATATTCATTTTCTTTTCTGGGTATCTCATGGGATAGCTAGACTACCTAGATACTCAGTTTTGTTTTCTTTCTGAATATCTCTTGGGATGGCTGGGCTACCTGAGATATTCATTTTCTTTTCTGGGTATCTCATGGGATGGCTAGACTACCCGGATACTCATTTATTTTCAAGACCTCTCGAGGCGTCGCTTTTAGACACCCGTTTGGCATTTCTTTTGGATTCTCGGGCGGTCCTGTCTCGCCCGATTCTCCACTTTTATATATATTTTTGGATTCTCGGGCGGTCCTGTCTCGCCCGATTCTCCATTAACTTTCTTTGTTTGCCACTAAAATTTTATATTTATTCTTCTGCACCGTATTAATACTTATCATGCCATGCTTTAAATTCAGTCAGCATATGCATATAATTTAGTTCATCATGATCATATGCCCTCTGCTGCATTCGGTATATCTTTTGTTCCTGATGTTTGCAAGTACATTCAAACGTACTCACTGGCTTGTCCCTGGCTATTTAATTGGCCAGGTCAGGATCTCAATGAGGAGTACCACAACGACGTCCATGCAGACTAGGAGCCTAAGATAGCAGCCACGCGAGATAGGAATTATCCAGGTCAGCCGTTCCTGTGGGAATGGAGCCCCACCGACATTGGAGAACCACGAGTCGCTTCCATCACCCATCCCTAGAAATCATTGTTGTATCATTAGACCTTTTATGGTTTTGTATCCAATTCTTGCAATAGCTTGGTAAATCTGTAACAAGGACGTGTCCACCAGTAACAGTAATCCTGGGCTGGTGACGACACGAGGGGTTAATTTCTGGTATATCGTGTCTCGAAAATCCGGCAGCGACAGCCTTGGTATGAGAGCCAGACTAACCACTGGCTAATCCTATCTTAGCCTGGTCATTATCCTTAGGTTTCTACACCGTCCAAATCTTTTCCTGTCCGTAGCCAAATCCATCTCCTCCGATAGCTTGCATAGTGGTCAGCCGACATCTTTGGACAGTCGGTGCCCAACCTATCAGTCTGCCCATAGGCCGTGTGCCTGTGGCCAGCACTTGAGTTGTCCCATCCACAAGCGTGCGATGGAAGACTCTGCTGGCTTATAAAGGAAGCCTTGCCCCAACTCAGCACATCACAGCCGTGACACTCAGTTCGATATCCAACCACCAAGATGCCTGGCCCCATTGTTCACAACGAGACCACCGCAGCCGAGCTTGGAGGCTTTGTAGCCATCCTCTCCAATCTCACCCGTCGTGCTTTTGGCATAGAGGAGCCGCCTGAGTATGTTGTGTACCAGGAGCACACGAGTGATGCCATGCACCACTTCTGGGCCACGGTGCACATCTACGGGAGGGGCACCACATCGGAACACCCCTACCGGTTCACCGGGAGGACGACCTCCGATGAGCCCC